>JALMGA010000004.1:107927743-108567743 GCA_023333525.1 Aspidoscelis tigris stejnegeri | reverse complement strand
ATGGTGATGAAATAAAAATGAAATTTGGGTTTGTAAATGTACAGGTAAATACAAAGGGAAAGTTTGAAGAAATCAAAGGTGTGCAGTTCAGAAGTTGCAATATCATAAAATCTTTGGACACAAGAAGAAGTTATAAATACCTAGGAATCTTAAAGTTATAAAATATCTTGCATGCTAAAGTTAAAAAGAAAATCAATTCAAAATCTGAAACGTAAAGCAAAATGACAAAATAAATACATGTGCCATACCAATAATCAGATATACAACTGGTATAGCTAATGGGACAAAACTTGAATTGGGTAATTTAGACCAAAAATATGAAATTTGGTGACAGTGCAACATGCACTGTATCCACAAAGTGAAGTTGTTGGTCTGTACATAACATGAACAATCTGGAGATCATGATTTATTGCAGGTAAGACAACTGAAGAAAAAAATGAACTGCTGCAAAAGTGGTTAGAAAACTGGAGAAATGAACCATTGCATGGTGGTTAAATAAAAGAAATTGATGATAAAGTAGGTAAGATGAGGAATTAGTAACGGTTACAAGCTAGGACCACCAATAAGAAAAGAGAATTATTTTGCAGTTCCGTGATAAAAAATGTGATGAAATAAAAAATCCACAATATATTTAATATTAGCAAATGAAGATATTGTAAGGATAGGGTATATGAAACCATAGATCACTTGATCAGTGGATACAACAAAATTGCTCAGGCTGAATACAATTAATTCATGACAGAGGCACCAGTAGGGTATGGGGACATTTCAGTGATGCAAAAGGGAGCACCACAAAATTGCTCCTCCCCCCCAAGAAAACTGAAGGTCCTATGCTGGCTCTGAAGCAGGCCCAGCCTTAGAAATTGGCAGCAGTGTTTAGGACAGAATGGGCCATCCCAATGTGGATGGCCATGTCCCATTCCAAAGGCCAGCCATTCCAATGTGGAACAAATTGTGTATCCCAGGCCAAGTTATCCTGCCCTGTCCTGGGATGCTGAAGGTCAACACACAAAAAAGTGGGTGAATTTCACTTGGGAATAAGCACCACTGAGCGCAGGAACTTATATTTCGGTAGACTTGGTTAATTTGTACTGGTTGACGTACTGGGCATTAGTGTAGCATTTTTCTTATGCAAACATTAAAAAAAGTTTGCAAACAGCTCCAGTCACCTCTATGTTTTCCCAGTTCTCAAAAAACAAATCTTTCTGTGTAAAATTCAAAGTACAAAAGAGAGGTGCTCTCTCCATAACACACAAATCCAACATACAAAAACACAGAATAGCACCCTCACTTCTGAATTAAGGGATTTTAGGTGTCTTGAACCAGCAATCTTTCCAAAACTTGTGCATTGTTACAAATAAGCATGCTTATTAGCCACACTTTGAAGAAACTGTCACGTGCAGGTCACTAAACATTATACGCTTCCGAGATTTGTTGCAGTTTTTAAGGAAAAAGGAAAGGAAGAAAGGAAAACCTTATCACAATTGAATTCATTAATATATTCCCAAGAGCTTTTTACAGTTATTTAATGGTTTAATACCTATTTTCTTTGCTCCCAAACTCTGAAGTAAGAAGAAAAAAGAAGCATAAACCCAAATGACGGCAGACGTTCAGGTCCGCATGGGGGTAGTCTGACACTGGGCACACCTGCACAAAGAACGGCAGATCGATTCTGGCAAGCCCTGGACCTATCCAGACTGAACATGGGTCTGGAAAGGTAAGTGGGGCATGGGGGATTGAGAGGTGGCCACCCATGGGTGGGGATGGGCACCCAGGAGGCCCCCACTGGCTGCTGTGGCAGAACCCCAGGACAGCCTCGGCCCGGTCTCGCCCCACCCCCAGAAGGGGCTGCCAGTTGGTGGGCCAATATGGCCCAATGGCAGTAGCCCGGGGAGGGGCATCCACCCCCCACAGCAGCCATTTTGGGCTGGTACATGCAGGAGAATGGATCTACCATTCGCACATTAGGGATGCGTTGAGAATACGTCCCTTACCAGCCAAAGTGAATGGTGGATCCGTCAGGCTGAAATGTGAAAAAGGCCTCCGGTGCTGTGTACAGATGAAGAGCTGGACAGGTCTGCCACCAGGGACCATGAACGATCCTGTTAAAAACACCCTCCTCTTGGAACAGGCATTGGAAGCATTTGATCCCCAGTGTCCGCTCCAAAACCACATTCATTCAGGCACAGATATAGTAGGAGATTTGACCCTTCCAGTAAACCAGTTCACAAGGACGACATGACATTCTCCAGAGGTTACTGATCAATCCCATAAACCCCATACAGATCCATTTGTACCATTAGAAACAAGATGAGACAGGTTGGAAGCTATAGCTATAATGCAGATCTATGGCAGCACAAAAGCCAGAAATGAGGCAACAGATATTATCAGATAAAGCAGTCCTTTGCTAATCTACATGCAGCACATTAACTGGTTTTAAAAGTATGCAAGTCTTGAATACATTCTGGGTGTTTCTGCACTTACTGCTTGAAATCCGGATTAAGGAAAATCCATCCCAGGGAAAATCCATCTGAAATTGGGATAGATCCAAATGAGGCCTAATGCATCCGCACATGCATTGGGGAAATGGTTACTGGCTGCAGCACCGATATCCAGAAGGATCAGATGTAACTTGACACATGTCCAATGCAAAGAAGCTTTGGGATGGACTACGTAGCCGGAACGTGGTGGTACTGCCGCCTTGCTCAACATGGCAACTTCCGTTCCCACCCACATCCATTCCCTATGCTGTCTCTGTACAGAAGAGTCCTCCTTTGATCTGCAATTTACAAGCAGGAATGTTTTGAAGATCTAATTTTTCAAGTTTTCCCGAAAACCAGATTGGGCAGCCTCTAGACCCCATTAGAGATGGATCTCGCACGAAGCTGTGTGGAAGTGGCATCCTTGAAGAGACCTTATTCTGTTCTACTTTGCAGAAGGTATCTTGCAGATATGTGCCATATGGGTCCTTATTGGGTGCTTAATGGGGGATTGAAGGCCTGTGTGGAAACACCCTTTGTTCCATCATAAATATTTTCACATATGACTTTGAAAAAGTCAGTCATTGGTAACCTGATGTGGTGGTGATGGCAGGGATGATAAGGAGAAGATGACAACCAGTCTAACTGGAATTGTTACGTGCAACAAATATTCCTAAGCATACTACAATCAAACAGGGAAAGTATAACTTTCCTGATACCAAGCTCTTTAAATTCATGCCTTAGAGGCAGCAGAAGTATTAAGTATCTGACAAATAGTAACAAGAATGGAAACGATATGTGCTTTCATGTTTTAGAAGCAATAATGATCTTGTAGACAGTTTCTTCTATGTTCTTTTTTTTCTCTCCTCCTTTTTCTAATCTAGGTTTTATTAAATAGCATATCAAAAGACTGGGTTTCTAGTTTGCATTTTAGTTTATTTTGTAGGATAAGGCAACAAAATATTTAAATATTCATACATTTGCATTTTTAAGAATTAGTATATCAGTAGGTCTGTACAGCAAGGGTATCTGTAAATGTAGGGGGCTAAAATCCGTGATTCTTCAGAAACTGTATTGGGCATCCCGGGCATAATTGTAGCTTCCCCATATAGTCCTCCTTTTCTGTTGTGCTCTTCTGGAATGGACTCACTTGGGACTACCAGAAGCCAGTCAAGCACACACACAAAATAACAAAAGCAAGTCCGCAGCACTTGGCTGACTTGGCTTCTACAAGTGGACACATTCCAAAAGGACCTGAAAGATACAAACGTAAGTTGCAACTGCCTCCCATGTCCATCAGCAAGTCTCAATCACAAGATTTTTTTTAAAAAAGACTCCACACTGCCTCTTACCATCTGCAGGCAGCCTAATTGTCATTTGCGTTCTGATACACCCACACCAACACTTCCACCTTTCCAGGATGTTTGTTTTTTTAAGTTTTCCCTGGTGCTTTCCAGTCCAGACAACTTACTTAAGGTTTTCCTGGATGAAGCTTTCAGTAGTTATCTCCATTCAAGGAAAGCTCTACCAATGTGGCTCTGTTATTAATAAAGCTGACACTACATCTGCAGAAATGCTTGATGCAAAATGTTAGAAGATAAATCAGTTATAATTTCCATAAAATCCTGTCTCTCATTACCAAATGTTCTACCCATTAAGTTCCATGAGAAAGAGCCAAATGGCAGTTTCTCCCTATTAAGATCTGTTCTCCAACCTCAAACTCCTAACAAGTAATGACCAACGGAAAACTCTGATGTTCTTTCTGATGTCATTAAATGCCTCCCTATGAGTAATAAATGATCATTGAAGAACTATGCACATGTGTATAACAGAGTCCCAAATGAAGGGCTCCTCATGTACTTTTATGCTGAATGTAACACAGTGGCATTTGGGTAGGTAGTAGCACGTGGAGACTAACAGGAGAAGGGTTTGTGGCTAGGGGAAGTAGATGTGCCCGTTGGGCCCTCTAGCATCTGAAGAAGTAAACGTGCCCATTGGGCCTCCTAGCATTTGAAGAAGTAGACATATTTACAAAAGCTCATTCCACCAACTTTACTTGATGTCTTGTAAGGCTGAGTTTGCAGAGGCAAGCAAGGCCAAGGATGTTTCCGCATTTGGCCTTATTCTGGAATATATCATGGGCTAGGGGGTCTGTTGTCCACATACTAATGTGGACTATTTCAGGCCTTGCCTGGGTCCTGCCATAGTCTGCACTAGCATGCAGAGAGCAGGCCCCAGCACCAGGATATATTCCAGAATAAGGCCAAGTGCAGAAAGGACCCAATTCCCTGCATCTGACTTTGCTAGTACATAAGAACATAAGAGAAGCCCTGCTGGATCAGGCCACAGCCCATCTAGTCCAGCATGCCATCACACATGGTGGACCACCAAATGCTCATGGGCATCTCAAGCAGAGACAAGGACAAACCTTTTTCTGCTCTCAATCCCAGCAAATGACCTTAGAAGTGTCCTGCTTCCCCTGCCCCCAGCCTGAAAGACGCACCTAGGCATTCATTCTAATAGCCGTTGATTCATCAGCCATCCATAAATTTGTCGAGCCCTTCCATAAAGCCATCTAGGCTGGTAGCTGTTACCACCTCTTCCAGAAGCAAATTCCATAAACCGATGACCCTCTGGGTGAAGAAATACTCCCCCTTGTCAGATCCGACTCTCCTGCCCATCAGCTTCTTCGATGCCCCTGGTTCTAGTGTTGTGTAATAGTGAAAAGAAATTTTCTCTATCCATCTTTTTCATACTGTGCATAATTTTGTATACTTCAATCAGGTCCCCTCTTAAATGCCGTCTCTTCAGACTGAAGAGGCCTAGACGTTGCAGCCTGGTTTCGTAAGGGAGGTGTTCCAGCCCCTTAATCTTTTCTGCACCTTTTTCCAGTTCCACAATATCCTTTTTTGAGGTGTGGTGACCAGAATTGTACACAATATTCCAAATGTGGCCTCACCATAGATTTATAAAGAGGCAAAATGATACTTGCTGACTTGTTTTCTATTCCCTTCCTCATTATTCCCAACATTGGATTAGCTTTTTTCACTGCTGCTGCACACTGGGTTGACACCTAAGTACTAAGAGGTGAGAAGTTAGTCAGAGTGCTTGAGCCTCTGCTTTTCCTTAATCCTGTTATTTCAAGCTTTGCAATCTTCCCACTAGCTTGTGTGTATGTTTGCATGTGTGTGAGAGAGAGAATTTATGCTTTGGTACCTTTGTTTAATACTGAGACTTTCTTCCCTGATCAAGCTAAGACCTTGGTTAAGGTATAATTCCTCTGCTTTCCAAATTATTGGCTTTCCCTTTCCTTCTTCTGCTTCTCCTTTACAACTGACAGTGAACTTCATCATATCTTCCTTGTCTCCATCTCTTTTGTTAGGACTATATTTTAGTTATTTTCTATGTGAAAAATGGTGGCTTGGCACAATCATTTTAATTCATTTTGGGGGCAAAATTGATAATTGTGTGGAGAGTGGCAATTGATGATATTCGAACCAGGGAACCATGGGGAAAAGTTCACTGAATTGAGGGGTTCTGACATGTGGCATCACCTTTCCCCAGCTGCAAAAGCATGTGGAACGTAGCCTTATCTTAGTTCTGCCAACTCTTGCATAGCAACAAAATTTTGTTTGGCTACGAAATCCCCTACAATGTGCCTTGCTGAGCACTCTATTTTTCTTTGTCATTCACTTAATCAAGTCCTCTACTACTCGGCTTTAAGCCTGGGACGTAGCCAAAACTTCCACTTTATTTCTGGCTGAGGTCGCAGCTAACCCTTTCCCTTCTGCTACAAGTAGCAATCACAGTTTTACTTGCTCTCATCTCATGCCAAGTCCTAAAGATACAAGATACCATTTGACTAATTTATCTAACTTTGAAAATATTTCCCTGTGATTAGTCGCACACTGCTGTTTGACTAATTTGCTCAATATTGAAAGTTGCTGCTTGCTCTTTAAAATTTCTGCTTGCTTTGGAACTGCCACAAGTTTATTTTTACCACTTGCCTTGTGTGTGTGTGTGTGTGTGCGCGAGCGCGCCTTTTAAATTGCAATAAAGCAATTCTGTGTTAAGATCAGCCAAGTGTTTTCCCCCTTTCTGGGATCAGCTCCAATGCATTATCAGTTAAACCAAACCAATAGTCCTTAAAAATCTTGTGTGTTTGTGAAAATGCTGCTCAAATCATGTGTCTAGAGCCCTTTCTTTCACTGTGGAACTCAAGGCTGTACGCATAAGTTTTCTAGACAGTCCTCCATCCGGGCAGTGAGTTACTATAGTGACAGAGCCTATTCTTTCTCTGTTGATAAATGAGTTCCTTTTGTTAAGCAGATAAGATGAAACTGAGTGCAGCTATGAGAAAATTAATAAAGGTTTACTGTATGATGCTTGATACAATGATTTTCCTCAGATGGACAGTCAGCCTTGGCCCACTACTGTGGTGTTCTTATTTCCTATCCTCGTGCAGCTCATTGATGCTGAGTCGGTGCTTCTGATAAAATGCCCCCAAGAAGGTTTACAACTCAGCTGGCACTTACAGAGCAGATAAGTCTCACTGATACTGGGGTAATCTTTCCACATGGATGAACAGTTCTTCAACAATTTCTCCGGGGAACAGTTGAAGGAGCCAATAGGCTTACTTGCTCGTCAGATCTGACATTCAGCAAACAGGAAAAATGAAGAATTACTAAATACACCGAGAAGGAAAATGCATTGTTTCATACTGATCCCTTAAAAAAATAAAAATAAATCATCACTATATTGAATCATAAAAATGATTAATATGTGAATGCAGTCTAAAAGCAAATGTATCTGATTTGGCTATAGTGAAATTCAATGTATTAAGGTTGTAAAATGGTTCTCCTCTCCTCTATAGAATTTGATCAATATACTCCACCTGCTTTCAGTGGCATAAGTCCTATTCTAAATTGAGACAGGCAAAAATAACAGGAAAGTTCAAATGCATTTGTTTCATTTTAGTAAGCATTCCAGTTATCCGTTAACATTAATCTTATACTAGTTTGTACAGCATTTACTCTCAAATTGGTTCCATAAGTGTAACAATGACATTAAAAAGGAGGAGGAGGAGGAGGAGGAGGAAAGATTCTGAAACATTATTGCTACTTTACTGGTATTACTACACTATGCTTGTGAATCCAATTTATAAAGAGATACTCAGCCATGTCTTCGGTAGGTTTATGGGAACACATTAATTTTGAAGGAAATATTGGGGGACTGGACCCTTCGATGTGGAACTGTTCTTACAGGAATAGTTCCCTCTTGGAGCAGTGCAACTGTCTTATGCTAGAGCCAGTTTGATCTAGTGGTTAAGGAGTTGGACTCTTATCTGGGAATTCTGGGTTTGATTCCACCCTCCCCCATTACACCAGCTGGGTGACCTTGAGCTAGTCACAGCTCTCTTCTGAGCTCTCACAGCCCCACCTACCTCACAGGGTATCTGTTGTGGGGAGAAGAATAGAAAAGCTTTTTGGCCACTTTGAGTCCCCTTAAATGGATGACAAAAGCGGGGTAGAAAAGCCAACTCCACTTCCTCCATGAAGCCAGCTGGGTGACCTTGGGCTAGTCACAGCTGTCTTCTGAGCTCTCACAGCCCCACCTACCTCACAGGGTGTTCTGTTCTGGGGAGAAGAATAGAAAAACTTTGTTGGCCCCTTGAGTCCCCTTAAATGGATGAGAAAAGCTGGGTAGAAAAGCCAACTCTTCTTTTTCTAAGAAAAAGCCACCTGAACTTTGATGTTCTGTTCTATCCCAGTGCCAATTGGAGCTTGTTGCAAAGACTGCAACAGATAGGAAGAAAGGTTCCTGTTCTCTGGGCCCTAGGGCGGTGATGGCCAACCTATGACACGCATGTCACAGGTGACACGCCAAGCCCTTTTGGGTGACACACATGGTCACCCTGGCACCTGGGCGTGTAGTGCTTGCTTCTTCTTGAAGTGTACGAAATACCAACTTTCAATTGAAGATTTAGCAACAGAAGTCACTAATGAAAAGAATTACTTGTTTTTGCTTTTAATAAAATACATATATCAAAAATATAACTTTTTTACTAGAGCTACACATATCACAGAATTATGGATAATTCTAGATGTGACACAGCACCCAAGTTAAGCTAGGTTTTCTTGTGAATTTTGACACACTGAGCTCAAAAGGTTCGCCATCACTGCCCTAGGGAGACCCATTTCAGTGGTACAATATGGTGTGATGTTGAAATCAGTTTACCCTGCTAAAATGGAACAGGGAGATTTGTGCTTTCTCAGCACACTTCACAGAACCCTTCATTATCATTCAAATCCTGCCTTGGTTTAGTATCTGACTAAATGAAGGTCTAACAGATATAAACATTAGAAGGTGAAATTTAAATGTTCTGTGTGGGACATGCCAAACTGGTTTGGTAGGTTCACGGTTTACGGTGAACTGGGAGGATCTCCATGCTTCACATGTTAACCAAACCACCCTGTTGTTTGAAAAACCAGGGGCCTATTCGCACTTGGCTTTATTCTGGGATATATCCTGGAATGGGGACCTGCTGTCCACATGCTAGTGCCGGCTTCAGCAGGCCCCAAGTGAGGGCTGCCAAAGTCTGCATTAGCATGTGGACAACAGATCCCCATCCTGAGATATATTGGAAGATACATCCAAGTGTGAACAGGCCTCTGGTTTGAACAGGATCCAAACCAAGGGATGTTTTAACAAATTCTACTCTCTGTGGTTCACATGGGAATTGAACCACTTTGTTTGAAAAGAAAAAAAAAAGCAATTTGAATTGAACCCAGACAAAGAGTAGTTGGTTTGATTCAAACTGAACCATTAAATTTAACTTTCTACCCTTTTGTAGTCCTGTGGTTTTGTTAACAGCTAGATATTGGAAGCAGAAAGCGGGAGTGAGCAGTTCTAGGCACGGCGGACATAATCTGGAACATGAATCAAACCAGGCAGGAAAAAGATATTCTCCACAATGAAGGAAAACCTCCTGGTACAATGCAAAGTTTTTATATTGCCTGCCAAATTGGATGTTGCATATTGCTTGCCAGTTTCTAAACCTGAGGAAGATACTAATGGAGAAGCACGTGACTGTTTCTATGCCAGGCTAGACGCCAGCCTATGATTATAATTTTCTCAATTCATACCCCAGAAACTTTCTTCTCCTGTTTTGGATACTTGAATCTGAGGGCTGATGAAAAACGATGAAGGTCAGACATTGCTTTGACACAGTGCAACTTTTCTTGTGTCCAGAACAATGGTATTTAATTCAGCTTATGCAAATACATAACCCTTCAAGGGTAAATGGTGGGCCCCAACATACAGATGATGGGACAGCTATGTGGGTCTTGCATAAACTTATCTTCATCTTTAACTATTTCTGCATACTATTTGTTTTTCCGTAAGCAAATATGTCAAGTGTGTTCTATTAGTCGAGTTTTTTATTTATTTCAATTTCATCTCATTGACAGCACAAAAAAAGAAAAATATCTTGGAATTGAGAAGGAGTGAACAACAGATGAAATACGTTCTACAGCATCCCTGCCCAAATTAGTGAAGAGCTTAGACTTACATTAAAGGCAAAGTCCATGCCATGGAACTCAGTGCTTGTGACTTAATGACAAAACAATTTATCCACACTCATTTATTCAATGTACAAACTAGATTAGAATTCTCTGTGTGTCGAAGAATGCACAGGGTATAAAAAATGATGTCTCAAATAAACTGGGTGAGATGCATATTCCTTTTGATTGTTACTTCTTGCTTTTTTAATGTTCTCAGAAAATGGCTGTATCTTTCAGAGTCTCTCAAGGATTTTCAGATAAAAAGAGAGGTTTTATCTTTGCATGTCTATAAGCAGAGGAAAACTCCGGAGACTGAAACCTACAGGCAATTCAAATAAACTAAATCCGATCAAGGTAATATCAATGCCAGAATTAGAAGAAAACCCAGAGAGAATATCAATAACAACATTAAAACAGCAGGTTTCAACTGGAATCAATAGGCAGTATAAACAGAAAAAATTAAGTCACAAAGTGATAGTAGATAAAAGCTCCCCACTCATTAAAATTCTGTTTGTCTTTGTGTCTTTTTATCAATGTACCTATATATCTATGCAACTGTATCAAAGTTTATAATGTAAAAGAATGATGAAATAATCTAATTAATTTCCGGTGTCATTTCACATATTTCTTTCAAGTTAGAACTGCAATATTAATAATGGTTTGCAGTTTAATAAAATATCTCTATGTCCTATTAACTTCTATATCTGCTTGTTATAAAGCCCTTTTTATCAAATAGCTAAACTTCAAAAGATTTCTACTTTGATCTGAAATGAAAAAAACGAGGCTCACACCATTTGTACTGAATAACCTCACGATATTTTACAGAAAGACAGTTGTCTGTTATTGCCTTTCTGTCAGAAAACACAATTTAACTTGGATAACTGAGAAAAGCATAGAGGAGGAGATCAAGCATTAGGAAGGAACGATTTAGAGGGGAACTTGGTTTTTAGCTTCACCGTTAGACATATCTGGCCAAATGAGATATTTCGTGGCTGGCAAATATATTGCAAATTTGAAACACGGTAAGGAGAGAAGGTGCAGCACTTGCTTTCGATGCTCAGATGGTGGGTTCCACAACAGATAGCATGACATGTCAGGACTCCATTGTTCCTTTGCATTTTTTGAAGAAATAACAGCAGAGTCAAGAAAAGGCAAAGACGGGTTAGGTTAGGTGTAGGGTGTTTATGCACTTGACTTATTTTGGTGCTTGTTAAAAGCACATGGCACGATGTTGTATGGATGGATGGGCACATATCAGGTGGATCCATCAGTCATCCATAAAGAGCCCTGAGGGTACAATGTGACTTTCATTGGCTGCTTTCATGGGAAACCCCAGTCATGGCTGATTGTAGCCATAAGCATGTAGCTATCAGCATGGGGACAAGAAGGCCTCTATGCAGAGGCCTTCATCCTGGTTGATCCTGGGTCAGCCATTTTCTCTTGTGTAGTTGATGCTATGATTTCTTTTGCAACACCTCCTCCCAGAACTTAGTTCCTGATTTTAAGGAAGCCTCAAGACAGCCACTGATTCCTCTTGGTGGTAACTGAGCTATTCAGAGATTTTAAAAAGCCAGTAGCACTCCTACTTAAAAACTGCAGCATGGTGATATGCTTGCATGAGCCCAGGTTGGACAGGAATGGAGCAGAAAGTCACCTGAGATATTTCCCCCACCCTGTCCCAGTCCACCTGTGGAGCTGGGGAGCATCAGTGTGACAGCCTCCAAAGCTGTAGCATGAGAGGTGTTCTGCAGTTTATGTACAGCTCCAGAAGTTGGTAATTTCTGGAGCATGCAAACATGTTGCAACGCCCCACATTAGGGGTGTACATGAATCCATTTTTGCATTCGAATTGGAGTAGATTCGAATATTCAATTCAATTTGAATTTTTAAAATCCGAATTTTCAAAAATTCGATTCAGATTTGAAAATACAAATGTCGGGAACATTCGTGTCTGATTTTTGAATTTCCGCTTACCCCTTTTTCATTCCGTAAGCATCCCGTTTTCATCCTGCATTATAAACACAAATGCCCTTCGGATGCGATATACATGTATCTATTCAGTCGAATTATTCAAAAATCCATATCGGATTTTTGGATATTTGAAATTTGCTCAAATTTGTTACTTCGGATTTTTCAAAATCCGATTTGAATTCGAATATC
Source organism: Aspidoscelis tigris stejnegeri (assembly GCA_023333525.1). Lineage (NCBI taxonomy): Eukaryota > Metazoa > Chordata > Lepidosauria > Squamata > Teiidae > Aspidoscelis > Aspidoscelis tigris. The sequence continues at coordinate 108,555,541 of JALMGA010000004.1, read as the reverse complement.
CACGCACATTCCTATCCCACATACCATGTGGCCCATTTCAGCCACTGCCACTTGTTCACACAGTGCAGTACAGAGGTATGTATGGGTGATCACTTATTATTTGTTTGCTTGTATTTCTATCCTGCCCTATACCTGAAGGTCTCAGGGCAGGTTACAATATTATCTTAGACAGGTCCCTGCCCTCAGGCTTACAATCCAAAGAGGCAGGATACAAAAGGAAAATGGTGTGGGAGGGAAGAGGGACACTCTGGCAGCAACTGTGTCCTTGCAATGGTAAAATACTTTTATTTTCTTTTTCTTCTCCATTCCCCAAAGGCAAGATGGCTCCTTCATGGCCTGTGTGGTGACAATGGGAGGGGGGGGGCAATTCTGGGAGCTTGATGGAAGGTGCTCACCCAGTTTCCTTCTCACTTCCTCTTCCCACAGGCAAGATGGCTCCTTCATGGCCTGTGTGGTGACAGTTGGGAGGGATGGGCCCAATGCTGGGAACTTGATGGAAGAAGGTGCTCACCCTGTTTAAAGTACTTTAAAGTAGTTTCCCTCTTGTTCCTTTCTAGGCATGGTTTTCCCACCAGGGAGTTCTCTAGATGAAAGGCCTGTGAGGTCAGAACATTCACCAGGAGGCCATGTCTTCCAGAGATCATACTGGTGTACAGGGCAAATGTTCCCCAATTCCCAGCTAATGTGGAATCTGCCAAAGACAGAGCCTCTGTGATGTTATTGTTAATTGCCCCTGAGGCCATGAATATATACTGAATATACATAACACTGACTATATACTTCTGGCTAATAGCAGAAGTAATCCTTTCACATAACTTCAAGCACGTTTTCTCATCACCACCATTGTGGGTGATGGAGTCACTCATCAAATGGACGTCAATCAAGTGAAGAGAAGACAAGTGAAGGACAAACATACAGCGAGTCCTTCCAGGTACCTATGTAGTCCATGGAATTATAAATGCTGCCAGTTCTAGTTCTAGTACGGTTAATCCTATTCTGCATGACCACTTGGCTTTGCAAACCTCAGGGAGGGACCCTGCTTTGGTTCCCTGCAACACGCTATGCCTGCACATCAAGACAAATGAAGGCAAGGCAGGGAGGTCATATTTATGTTTCAATTTTCTCCGAGGCAATTTGATTTCTTCTAATTAGGACATATGGGCATCTCTGCAAATGAGCCCTAGGCTACACTGCAGTGACTCCTTTGGTTAAGCTGTTTCTCTGCGATGACTTTTCACAACCTTATAACACTTGGTGAGATGAAAAGCAAAGATGCAGCACTTCTGGACTTAATCTAAAGAGGGTGGGCTGGGAATGACTGTTTTCTTCTTGCAAATTAATTGTTTTCACAGCCCTTCAGAACCGTGCAAAGAATCATATCTGTTTACAGTTTCAGAGTCTCATTAGCTTCTCCTGCCAGGTTTACACTCTTGTAATCCCTTCATCACCGACAGCGGCATCAGTCTTGATTTACTCCACTTTCATTAGGAATAGAACTGGATTAATTGGGTTCCAAGCCACTTCAAGCAGGCCGTGGAGGCAATTAAAAGTTTAAAGAGCCAGAATGATTTGTGTTCTAGGCCCCACAAATAAACATTAATATGTAATATCAAATTATTTTTATGAGAATAATACTGATGTCTGGGTTTTTTGTTTTGTTTTGTTTTGTTTACGGAATTGAAAACAGATGCAGAGATGATTAAACTGTTCATTACCCTTGTGGTCCTTTAACTCACTGTTGGAATTCTTGGTTTTCTTTCTGTATACTAACAAAGCAAAAGCTGGAGTTGTTTTTCTTGGGTATGACATTCATATTGCATAAGTTCATTTTTGGTTTAGTTTTCCAAGCCAGTAGGCGACTCGACTTCTGGTGAAGCCCATTGGGTTGTCACAAAGTGCTGTAACCCTATTTATGCTTCACCTGATCCACACATCATGTCTTAAGAACCACAAGGTGTGGCACTGCTGTCTTGCACCTCATGACTTTGGCATTTTTAGGGTGCTTTTCCACTAGCACTAAGTACCCATTGAAGTATCCATTAAGGACCCATTAGGCTCAGAGCAGGATGACTCCATTTCCACTACAGACCCCATTAGAGCCACATTTGTTTCCACCAGAGGTAGGGAAATCCAGATCATATGGGTCCTTCAGGACCTATAATCAAGATTTCCTGTAGACCCCATTAAAGGGGTCTACAAAGGGGTCTTCAGCCATCAAATCCGGATTATAGGGAGATTGTTTCCACTACAATTGGGCAATGGGGTCTAGAGGAGGCCTTCAGAGTTTAGCGCAGGCTCTGAAGAGAACCCCTTGTGAGAACAATGCCGCTGTCAAAGGCTCCGGAGGATCTTTGAAGTTAGTGGCAGGTCACTCTGGAGATTCTATGGAGCAACTTCAGAGGATCTTCAAAGATTCTCCAGAGCATCTACAGAGATAGCACCCCTTGTCCCCCAAAACACATGGGGTGACAGGCAGACCCCTCATGGGTAGATCCGGCATTTCCAAAGCATTTCCAAAGCAGGCAGGCTAGCACCCATTGCTATTGGGTGCTAGACCACCTGTGGAAACACATTGGGTACTTCCCTTAATCAGGATCTACTAGATCCAGATTAAGGGAAGTACCCATTCCTTAGATCCGGATCTTCTTAGATCTGGATTAAAGGAGCTCAATGGAAAAACGCCCATATTATGCCTTTCTTGCAAAATACTCAATGCAGTCTGCATGATTTTTCCCGCCTCCATTTCGTCCCCATAACAACTATCCCACTGAGGTTAAGAGGGGCCAAGCTGGGATGCCTTTGTGCTTGAAGTGCTGGGAGAAATCCCAAAACTGAGCACCAGCATTTGAAGTTCAACTAGTCAGTTTTGGCCCGGCCGGATTGCCATGGGAGGTGCACATTTTACTGTAGTGCACATTTTGGCAGCCCTTCCTCACTCACACAGAGATTCCCCACAGGAAGAGAGTGGGAATGGTGTGCCTGAGAGCTCACTGGGACCTCTGCAGCAGTTCCTGGTGAAGCTGTGGAGCAATAAAAACTGCACCAGGTTCAGAGGATTGGGGATGCTCCTCAACACCATGGCATCTGGAGCATGCAGGAGCATCTCACATAGGTAGGTTGAAACAGACCCATTGTCTGCCTCAAATTTACCTAGGTTAGGTTTCCACTAGGCAATTTAACCTGGTTTTAAATCAGGGTTTTTAAAATCAGCAGCAATGCCTGATTGTGTGTGTGTGTGTGTGTGTGTGTGTGTGTGTTCCCACTGCTAGATTATAATACGGACTCTTCATTCTTCAGTGCCCAACAAGGGAAGATCCCTCTTCCTCTCCTCCCCTCAGCAGTACCCCTTCCCCATGCAGACAGCAATTGGACACCATCATACCCTGGCCCCATCAGGGTGAGTAATTCAAACCCCACCCTTTATCTAAACCTGTTTCTGGAGATCATGGAGTCCTTTGGCAGCAGCTTTTGTTCACTGCTTGCCCCCCCCACACATACACACCATAGCACAGCTTCTTTCTCATGTTAACAAGGCAGTAGAAGATTATAGATCACTTCCCCTTCTTATAATAGTGTTTTGAACAAGATCAGTAGATCAGAGCAGTGCAAAATGGCAGGAGTGAGGCAAAACAGGAGCAGGCAGGCTTTTACACAAAGACAGGAGCCTTGTGTCTTTCAGAATTGCTGATCTCTTTGTAAAATAAGACACTTCACTCCCCAATACATCTGATCTCTTGTTAGCTACTGCAGGCTTTTCATTCTTCACCCCCCCCTCCCTTTCAGCCAGGGTGGTCTACTTAATGGCAGATAGCCCGGGAACAGGGGGCTAAAACAGGGGAATTCACAGATTCTCATTGGGTCAGGAGAAACCGAGGAGAATGCTCCTAAAGCATGGTTCCCTCCCCACAAAAACTGCGTACATTCCCATTTGCTAAATAGTATCATGTATTTCTAAATCCAGCAGTAATACCTATTTTGTTCTTAATATAGACAGTCCGCATTTTGGGGCCTTTAATCCTCAGAAACTTCAGTTTCTTTTAAAATGTTGTGAATGTTGAGCACTCAGAATGGCCTGAGAGCTCTTTAAATCTTGAATGGGAATGCACCCCTAGTGAATTTCCATGGCTAACTGAGAATTTGAACCCAAGCATCCCTAGAACATAGCCCAAACTTCTACCTGTTACAATAAGGCTTGTATTTTGATAACCATGAGATACATCTGAATAGTATAAAATCGAAGTTGGGGAGATTCCTATGATATAAGCCTTTGGCACCATAATTTTTAAGCTATTTTTCTGATGAAGTAATAGCTGGCTGGAATCAGGACTTTTAATGAATAGCATTTGATTTACATTACATTGCCAGATGTTCTAAACGAGACATTAGTTTTGCTCAGAAATCAATAGACGTCCCTGTGTCCAACAACTATTTCAGTAATTTGTGATTATTGAGCACCTGTCCATACATTCCTTGTGTTGAATGATCAATATATTTATTTCATTCTTTCAAGGTTACCAGGATCTGTAAACTGGTTCAATTCAGTAACACTGTATTTGGGATGATGATCATGGTGGTGATGGTAATTTTATTGATTAGCCAATACGGCTGGACATCTGGAATGAATTTAATTTTAATAATATTACATGAGATCTGCATGGGGCTATTTTGGCCTTATGGGACGGACCTGCATTACCCTTGTGGCCCTCTTGCCCAAGGAAGGTGCTCCTGCAGTGTATGATAAGCGATAAGCAGGTTTTTTCCCCTTTGAGCGCCTAGGACAGTGTAAGCACTCAATGAAATGCTATAATGGGCCTTCTCAGGAGCAGTACCTTCCCTTTAGAATGACCACTCCTCTACTGTTCATGAGAAACCTACACTTACAACTTATTTTTTTGTACACAACCATTCTCTGGGAGTTTTCCACTAGCACTAAGTACCCATTAGGGACCCATTAATGACTCATTAGGCTCAGAGCAGGAAGACACCATTTCCACTGTGGACCCCATTAGAGCCACATTTGTTTCCATCTGTACTAGGGAAATTCAGATTAAATGGGTCCCTCAGGACCTATAATCCAGATTTCCTGTAGACCCCATTAAAGGGGTCTACAATCCAGGCTTCAGCCATGAAATCCAGATTATATGGTGCACATTTGCACTGCAATCGGACAGTGGGGCCTAGGGTCGGGTTTAGCTGCGAAGCCGATGCCTAATCTCTGAAGACAACTCCAAAGAAAGCACCGTAGAATTTCCCCCCCCCCCAGCACGTCACCCCCCCAAAAAAAAATGGGGTGACAGACGGGCCTAATGTGGGTAGAGTTGGAATCACCACATGGGTGGTCCGATGTTTCCATTGCAAGCATGCCTAGCACCCATTGCTATTGGGTGCTACACCGCCTGTGGAGACGCATCGGCTACCTCCTTAGATCCGGATCTACTAAATCCGGATTAGCTGAAGGACCCATTTGTTAGATCCAGATCATCTTAGATCTGAATTAAGGTAGGTAAGTGGAACCCCCTCCCATATGAGAGTCTGTTTGTCCCTTGGCCCATACTGTTTTTAAAGTGTTTGTAAACTACTTTTAAAAAGAAGAAAGAAAGAAAAAACGGTATAAAAATGCCTTAAATATATATATTTTTAACAGTGGCAGATTAGTAGGAATAGCTCTGACGGCTCTTCCCACTACAGATGTACACAAATAGATTCGTAACAAATTGAATGCTAGAAAATTCATATTCATTTGAATAGATACCCTTCGAACATGGTGGGATTCTATTAAATATGAATCCATTCATACGAATATCTGAAACATATCTGAAATGAACAAATACATATCCGTAACATATCAGCGCTCTGAAAGCATTAAATCCGACCTGCATCCACTTTTAATCTGCTCTCAATCCGTATCGAATGCAACCTGGATCCACTGCGGATGTGACTGACAATCTGCTTTCCCACCTCCCCAGTTTAACAAACGTCTAAACTATTTGTACAAATGTATGAAACATTCGTATTCATAAGGATAATGTACGAATGTCGTAACATTCAGTTTGTGTACGAACGTCCCAATTTGAACGAATTCCTATGAATAACAAATGGTATGAATATTTGTGAGGATCCATGTTTCCCACCATTCGCCCCTCTCCTTGTAGTGCCCGCTGCATTGCTAAGTCCAGCAAACAAGGCTTTCCTGGTACAACACCAGTTGCCAGGCCTATCCCTAAGCTTGCCAGTGCTGGTGAGGTGTGGCGGTGCACATAAACGCATTTTTTGCATTCAACTTTGACTCGAATTGAATATTAAAAAATTAAATTCGAATTTCAAAAATCCGGATTTTCAACAACCCAATTTGTAGCTGGATTATCCCGATCCATACTTTCAAAAACCCGGTCTGTAGCCGAATATACAAATGTCGATAAGATTCCTATGCAAAATAACAATTTGCGTAAATACATATTTATCTCGTACGCGTCCCAATTTCTTCCCGTATTATATGTGCAAGTACGTATAATTTTTGTGCGCATTCGTATACGATAGATACGCATATACTCATTCGAATTATTAAAAAAACCCGTATCAGATTTTCAAAAATCCGAAATCTATCCGAATGTGTAAATTCAGATTTTTGAACATCTGATACGAATTCGAATGCCGACGTTCGATGGATTCGAATTGGATTTTTGGATTTTTTGAATATTCAGGCACATTCCTAGTGAGGTGTGAACTGCCTCCATTACAGAGGAGGTCACAGAGCTGTGGCAGCAGCAGCACCAGGCCTGCGTGGCTCCATTGCCCCAATGACAGGGCAATGCAGTGGTAACCCTGCTTGTGCCACCACTCCTCAGGCCCTGTTCAAACGTCCTCCACCAGGAAGAAGTGCAAATTGACCCTTGCTGGGAGACAGGTAAGATAGATATAGGGTGTTTTTCCATTGTCACTAGAAACATCCATTAAGTACTCATTAATGGGTACTTAATGGCATTTTTGTACCCATTAATGGGTACTTAATGGATACTTCTAGTGACAGTGGAAAAACACCCATAGAGCAGTTTTATCTCCTGAGCTTGTGGAGTGCCTTTCCCTTGTATTCTTCAATAAGAACAACTTATTTGGGCCCCTTTTACAAAATGTTTCCCACTGGAAGGCAGAACATAAATTGACTTACCTTCCGCAGGGAGAAAACATCAAGGTGACCTGTAGGGTAGCTTTGTTTTTTGTTGGGGCTGCCCAACTTAGGAAATCATTCATTGAGCTAAATGGGGTATCTTATAAGGGTAATGGGGCCAAATAATGATGTTATTTTTGTTTTTGTTTTTATCCTTCTTTATTTCATATGATTTTATCTTTTGTAAACTTGATACGGTCATATGACTGATCAATAAAGCCCACTCATTCGTTGACTTGTGGAGCTATGTTGCTCCCATCTTCACTTCTTTACCAAGTGTGAAAAGGCTTCTGGTATACAGGCCAATGCAGAGTGATCCAAAGTCTGGAAATGAAGGAGGAGGAGGAAGGGGATAGTTGGCTTTTCTACTCCGCTTTTCTCACCCATTTAATGGGACTCAAAGTGGCTGACAAACCTTCTGTTTTTCCCCCCACACCAGAAACCCTGTGAGGTTGTGAGAGCTCAGAAGAGAGCTGTGACAAGCCCAAGGCCACCCAGCTGGCTTCATGGAGGAAGAAGAAAAGGGAGAGTTGGCTTTTCTACCCCGCTTTTCTCACCCATTTAATGGGACTCAAAGTGGTTGACAAAGCTTTTCTATTCTTCTCCCCACAGCAGATACCCTGTGAGGTAGGTGGGGCTGTGAGATCTCAGAAGAGAGCTGGGACTAGCCCAAGGCCACCCAGCTGGCTTCATGGAGGAAGAAGAAAAGGGAGAGTTGGCTTTTCTACACCGCTTTTCTCACCCATTTAATGGGACTCAAAGTGGTTGACAAAGCTTTTCTATTCTTCTCCCCACAGCAGATACCCTGTGAGGTAGGTGGGGCTGTGAGAGCTCAGAAGAGAGCTGGGACTAGCTCACAGTCACCCAGTTGGCTTTGTGGAGTAGTGCAGAATCAAACCTGGTTTATTCCCAGATAAGAGTCCGGCTCCCTAACCGCTAAACCAAAGTGGGTAATAAACATTTCGTAGTTTCCGTATCTCAGCAACCTGGTCATTAGCAGCCATATGTCCAGCACATGGTTACTGCTGCCCCTGCCAAGAGGGCAATAAAAGATCACTTTAGGAATGATCTTCAACCACTGCAATCTAAATACTGCAACCACCAACATGTAGAACAGCGGTTCTCAACCTTCCTAATGCCGCAACCCCTTAATGGATTTCCTCATGTTGTGGAGACCCCCAACCACAGGGGCGGAACAGCTGGGAGGTGGGAGGGAAGGGTGGCGGGAGACTTGTCACGACCCCTCTGAAAGGGTAGTTCAACCCCCAAAGGGGTCCCAACCCCCGGGCTGAGAACCACTGATGTAGAAGGCAGCTCAATCTTCCTCTCACTTATCAACCTTACTTTTTCCTTTAAAATATCCTTAAAAGTAAAGAGATATGAGCATACCAATGCACAGGAAATATGGTTTGTAGCAAGAAATATAAAATCCTTTCTGCATTGGGCCTTATTCTGGATCATATCCCAAAATAGGATCATACCATCCATATGTATAGCAGACAATAGCAAGTCCTGCCATGGCAAGGCCCTACTCTGGAATATAACGTGGCATAAAAGTGAGGTGTGATGGCAAGCAAACTCTGATTCCACGCCAAGGCACGGAAGGCATAAGAGGCCCAAAATGTTTCACTTTAGCGGGATCATGCTTTGTATGAATAAATAAAAGAGATGGAAGATGAGCAAAGAGACAAAGGAAGATGCTCCAGGACACTTTGAGCACAATTCTGTAACTTGGGGGAAAAAAACTGGTTTTCTTTCTTTCTTTCATTTATTTATTTATTTAGCCTTTATTTAGCAGGCAAAAAAGGTTTATTTTGTTGTTATGTAAAGTAACAAAAATGTAATGAGTGATCCACATCCCATTACTACACCTGCTTGTACAGTTTAAATTAAAACCAAAACATTGCAAATCCTACTTCACAAGGCCTTTCAGTGTTGAAGACTCTGCTTTAAAGGGCCTCATTGTTTTGGAGGATTACTCCGTTGCTTTTAGGGGCTTCAAAGAAATGGGAATCTTCACTCACTTTTTCTACTGATCCTCCTTGATCAGATTAAGTATGTTTGGGGTTTCTATTGAAAACAGAAGACAAACAGAAGCATTTTTGAAACAGTAGTGTTGTTCCTGTCTGGTTTCCCTTCTACCTATCACAATTGGGCAAACACGATTACAGAAAAGTCAAAACAAATTAAAGGAAATGGCAGCAAATTTCACTGGGTATGTACTAACATTTCCAGCAAATTCTCTGAATTACAGATATAAAATGTTCTTTTTGACCATATGGTTTCCCCTCTAATGTAGCTTCTCTGTAGTTTCAGGTAGATTTTTACAAAATGCTGTGAATTAAAACACTGGAATTTCAAGAAAAAAATAAATAAAAATAAGAATTTATGCTGTCTCGGTAGCCATTAAGTTGGTAAATGTACCCAGACAGAGAATATAACCCTTGTAGTATAATAAAATTCTGAGTTTGTAGCCCATTGCATTGCTACTATGATTTTCACATTTTAAAAAAAGCAAAAACCCAGCTATTAATTAGATTCAAAATGCAGGAATGTATTTTTGACATTTGAATCTGAGTAGATTTGAATGTCAAAAAATCCAATTCGAATTGGAAATTTTAGATCCAAATGTCATAAAATCCAATTCGAATCTGTAAGTTCAAATGTTAGATTTGTATTTAAAGATACGGATGTCAACAACATTTGTATCTGTTATACGTATCTGTGTGCATTCTGTAAAAATCCATATGCATCCTGTATTATCCAGTACACATCCTGTTTTAATCCCGTATTTTAAGCGCAAGATACTCATAATTTTTCCACAGATTCGTATGTGACAGATATGAATCTACACATTTGAACCATTCAAAAATCCGTATCAGAATTTCAAAAACCCATATTTGAGTTCAAATGTCAACATTCATAGGATTCAAACTGGATGTCCACAAGACATTGTACTAGCATTCCTGATTGCAGATAGCACACACCAGTGAAAGTTCACCATTCCTGTCCCGCAGATGGTATGAGAAATGTAGACTTCCCCATTTCTAGAGGTCTACAATCATTCTAAACCATCTTTGATGTTTCCACGGCTAGTGCAGAACAACTTTATCTGCAAATAGACCCAGAAGTTGGGCAGTATGGACCACTATTCCATGAGCTCAATCAGCATCGGGTGAAGGTAAACAGGAAACAGGTGTTCTGATGTCAACATATCTATCAGGATGGTGTCAGTTTGGGGGAATCCCCACAGCAAGCTTATTTCGCTTTCCCTAAACCTAAATAATAGAACCGGATGCAAACGCGAATTTGCCTGTTCCCATTACTTTTAACTTAATCGCATTCGATCCGGATTCTAAGGATCGTACGTGGTGTACATGACTCAAGGGGGGACTCAAGTGGCTACTTTTTAAAAGCCGCTTTGCAGGGCTGCCCTGCCCTCTTCCTCCTGGCATGGACATGCCACCATAACAGACCCCTTCACGGAGCCTAGCTGAGTGGCTGGGTGGCTGCCGCTTGCCTGGATGGATGAAAAACAGGCACCGGCAGCCAGCGATTCTTTGCCCTCCTCTCCCCATTTCCCAGGGCACACAGCAGCAGCAGCAGCAACTCAAACCCCCTTCACAGCCACAGCCTTTAAAACAGAACCTCCAGGGCTTTCCTTTCCTTTCCCTTTTTTAAAGGTCAGAACTTTCAAAGAGCTAGAATTGTGCAAAACTGCAACATTGTTATTAAGGTGTGAAGAGGCTAGATCGCTACAGTGTAGCTTTAAGGACTGGGTTTTTATAGTGGCTGTTTTGAGGGTGGATTTTTTCAATGAAATCACTATCTTTGGAAGCAAGCTATTGGGGGAGGGAAACCATAAACATGGATTCTCATCCCTTAATACAGTACGGTCCCCACAGTAAAAAATGTAAAACGTTTCAAGCACACGATCCGGAGTGAGACCTATTGAAATCAGGATTGAGACTCACCACGCTTTGGGGTGATTTAACACGGAGAAAGTGTGTTAAGCCAAACTGCCGTGCGGACTCCGAGGATTTAAAACGTTTTGAATACTAGATAAGGTTGCCGTGAAGACACGGCCTTTATCTCATTCTGGTGGTCAAGTTGGCTTGGCAGCCATTAGAACTAGGGATGTGCACAGATATTCGAAAATCTGAATATCTGAAAATCCGTTTTGAACATCCGAATCCAGATTTGAATTGGATTTTCAAAAATACCCAAATATCGGGTCTGTTTACATTTATAATACGGGATGCAAACGAAACACAAACATGAAAAATCGGGATGCAAACAGATTCGAAAATCAGATACGAATGTTCCCAGCATTCATATCATTCAATTCTAATCGGACTTTTGAAAATATAGATCTGGATCATCTGGATTCGGATTGGATTTTCTAACATCTGGATTTTTGAATTTTGATTTGAATTGAATATTCAATTTGAATCGAATTTGAATGCAAAAATTGCATTCATGCACCTCTCTAATTAGAACAAGAAGTCTTTGAATCTGGCACTTGGCATTTACCTGCCTTACCCACTGGCTGGCCAAATGCTGACCAGAAACCTGGTCTTGTTTTCAGTTAATTTCATGTCTATATGTTTTCCATTCTGTCCCATTTCTATACTGTCACTACATAAAATAATGTATACAAATATGTATTTTAAGTGCATGCAGTTCAAGTGCAGACTAGCCAGCAAACCTAAATCAAAAAAGCAGGCATGGATTCCATATGGATTAGCTGAGTTTCAGCACCCCAAATTTGAGTATGGAGCCATAGTTCCTGAAAAATACAGTCTAATAGTATCTTTTTTCATTCTGCTCTTTGTACTGGAGACAGCTTCTTGGCATAGGACAATGTTGTATTTGGCCTTCTGGGGAGATTTGTAGGCCTTCACTCTGAGTGGACCTTCCAAGGGGACATGTATGTCTCCACTTCCTCAACCATGGCCAAATATGTTCAAATCATTCCAGGAAATGGAGGTTCACAAGGCTTCCTAGTAGGACTCATGATCCTCCCCTCTATAAGTCCTATTAGAACAGCATTTGTAAGAACCACTCATCTGCCCCCCCTAAAATAATGTACACAAAGGGTGTGTTCCCATGCAAGATTTAAAGAGCTTTGAAATTGTTTTGAAAGTTCACCATTCTCAAAGTTTTAAAAGAATCTGCAGTTTCTCAGGATTAAAGGTCCTGAAATGTGGATTATTTATATTCAGATCAAAAGAAGTCTCACTGCCAGAGTTAAAAATACTCCACACTATTTAGCAAACGGGAACACAAGCATTTTGGGGGGGAGGGAACCATGCTTTAGGGGCATTCTCCTCAGTTTCCCCTGACCCAATGAGAAAGTGTGATTTGCTGTAGCCCCCTCTCCCCTGGGGTTTTCATTATGGGCTGAGGAAATTGGGCTGCCTGAAAGGGAGGGGAAGGTGAAGAATGAACAGAGAGACATTAGACCACAATGTAACAAAGAGATCAGACCCTAGTAGGTCAAAAGTGTCTGTTTTTACTCCAAAGAGGCAGCGATCAGAAAACTTTGCCCTCGATGCCTGCCATTTCATGCTGTGCCAATCCAGTGCAAAGCTGCCTGCTTAGTCCCATCTCCCATACTTCCTTTCCCATGGCAATCACTGCCCAAAGAGGAGTTTCAGGTAAGGAGCATATGGATGTGATGAGCTCACAAGCATAATGGAGAAATGATGGAGGAAGCCCTGGATGTGATGGGGGAAGGGGAGATTAAGGGTGTGAGTGGAGAAGGAAGAGGGTTGAGCTACAGTGGGGGAGGGGATCACCTCCACCAAAACACTAACTGACATTTTGCAGGGTGAGCTGTTTGCTCTATGGCCTACCAAGGACCCTTATAACTAAACTTTGGGGTCTGTACGTATCCTTACACAAATCAAATGCACACTTGCCCATCATAAGACCCAATGAACTAGGAATACACACAAATAAAATTCATGTGTTCATTTCAATCTGGAAGAGAACACATGTTGGTCATTTTGCTGTAGAACCATTTAAATTGAAAATACATTTGTTCACATACAGTTGTGAACAAATTTGAAAAGAAAAAATACTACTGAGAAAAACCCTTGTCATGGGGAAAAACACAGCAAACGATGAATGTACAACTGAATTGTTCGTGTTTGTTAGCAGACGACTGGCCAATTTGATCAAATATTTGGGCATCTGAACAACCACATGTCCATTTCAATGCAAAATATTTGTGATCATGAATTATTCAATCCAATTTTTGAATGTGAATCAAATTTGGCACGTCTCTGCAATGCACACGTTGCTATTTTGGTACAAACGGTGTGCTATCTATTCCCATTTTATCATTTAAATATGTAAGCCATTGGCAAGTTCTATTATATTGTCTGTTTTTATCTTAACTGTAAAGCGCTATGTATATTAATGGTGCTTTATAAATAAATGGTTCAAAAAGTGCTTCTTTTTCACATTTTCGAGGCACTATTTGCACCAGTCCTGAACTTTGTGCAGTTCATACTTGCTTAAAAATCTTGTAAGGAGTGGAATGTCGTGCCTCGCCCTCTCAGCCCTTCCTCTTCCGACGAAGAGCTGTCTGTCACTGGAGACAACCAAGACGAGTCCAGCTTCCCTGACAGGGTGAGGCAGGTGAGGTGCCAGGCCCCAATGTGAGTGCTAATCCTATCACCCAAGATGGAGACAGCTCAGGTGAGGATGCCGGGTGACACCCTTCCCTGAGGATGCTGAGAAGAGAGCAGCAATATCTGAGAAGATCAGTGCATTTGCAGCCACCCTGGGAGCATGGTTCTCCCTCACCTACTTAAATGCACCTCATACCTGAAGACCTTGGGCCTATCCGCACTTGGCCTTTTTCTGGAGTATATCTCAGGAAAGGGGTCTGTAGTCCTCGTGCTAATGCAGACTCTGGCGGACCTCACTTTGGGCCTGCTGAAGCCAGCACTAGCATAAGGACAGCAAGTCCCTATTCCAGGATATATTCCAGAATAAAGCCAAGTGCGAATAGGTCCCTTGTTGCAGACAAAAATTCTCTTCCTCCTGCAACCTGTGACCTCGGCCCGTTGGCTCGTTGATTCTTGGACTGATACCTGAAACTGCAGACTCTCTGGCAACTAGGAACCTGGACTATGCTTGAATCTTTTTCCCTGAAAGAACTTTGAACCTTGGCTGTTCGCTACTCCTGACCACCCTGCTGTGCACGCGTGTGTTTGCTTCTAAGACCTGGCTGACTTGGGACACGACATGGAAGTTCTGTGAAAGAGACTTTTCAACCATGTTTTTCAATGTGCTTTCAACCATGTCTCTCCCCCTCTCCTCTTTGGGCAACTTTTATTTTAGGGTCTATTTCTGTCCCTAGTACCTGTTCATTTCAAATAATCTTAGCATGGCCTTTTGCTTATCCTGGCTTGATAAAGCTTCTCTAGGTCTCCTTCCTTTCCTGAAATTTGCCTTTTTCTATTTCTCCTTTCTACCTGTTCAAGTCCTCTTGGACTTGAGAGTCATTCGTCACAATCCCATGGCGTCAGATATGCTCAGAGTCAGATATACTTAATCCTATTGATTTTAAAAGGGATAAATGAATCTGTGTTGGAACCATTTAACCAATGGCAACAAGATTGCCTCTCTGTCTGCCCTCTCCTTCTTATATTGAAGGCAGGTCAATATAGCTGGATCAGCTTCCATTTCTCGAGAAGAATTGCAGTTCCTGGGTTCATAATTTTGCAAATGTTCCTGTTTTGAAATAAATCAAAGGTTAAATGTACTATAGATTGCAAAATAATTTAAGAACTATCTTTCTCAATTCTAGGACACATTTTTTAAAATAATACTAATAATGACAACAGAATGGAAAGTAAAAGCGTTCTAATCAGTTATCTTATCAGTATTACCAATAACTAAATAAATGAATTGAACTAACCTGATCCTTTATATCTTTGAAATACTTTTCATCTTTGAAATAGCAAGGTTCAGTCAAGAAAATTGCAGATAAGGGACTTCTAGTGGAATTAAAAACTGGATGGATTTATTGACCATCCTTTAAGTTCTTCATGTAATTATTGCAAATGGAAGTAATTTGCTTTTGCATCTTCTTCTTCAGGGGGTATTAGTCTTTTAAATGTTTTGGGACCCTTGTTAGCCATTGTTATAAAAAATGTGCAATACAAGCTAAATACATAGATGAGGAGGAGGAGGAGATGTATATATGTATGCATGTATGCATGTATGCATGGATGGATGGATGGATGGATGGATGGACGGATGGACGGATGGATGGACGGATGGATGGATGGATGGTATGGAAAGAATATCAATTTCATAGAAAAGAAAACAGGTTGAAATTGGACAAACTAAAGCAGCTGAAAAGACAAACATAATACTAAATAGTTTATTGTTTCATAGTGCCACCCAACCACCCAGCTAGGCTCCGTGAAGGGGTCGGTTATGGGTGGCACATTCACACCAGGAGGAAGAGGGCAGGGCAGCCCCAAAAAGCGGTTTTTAAAAAGTAGCCACTTGAGTCCCCCCTTGAGTCACGTACACCACCTACGATCCTCAGAATCTGGATCGAGTTGAAAGTAATGGGATCAGGCAAATTCGCGTTTGCATCCGGTTCTATTATTTTGGTTTAGGGAAACCAGATTAAGCTTATAATGGGAACTCTCCCAGTGTCTGAATTTGCACTTAGGCCTCTAGTATGCAATTAGGACAGCTCTGGTACAGATATTCTAAGTGCAAATTCAGCCAGTGTCATCCCCTTTCATATTAAAGAATGGGGCTCGGTTTGTAGTGTGGTTCTTCCATGTGGAGGTGTGCAGTTTACCTGTCCCTCCCCACCACAACAGTCAAATCGAGGATTGCATTCAATGTAATGGGGGCGGCTGAACCTAGGAATCAGCCCCATGGCCCTTTCCCTGTGACTGAAAATTAGGAACAATGCCTGTCCATCCGTCTCTAACTCAAGAGGGTCTCTGATCATGACTCAAAGACACATTTTTTGCCCATCCTTATTTGGGAGTTTTCCCATCTATTTTTGTAGTGTGGGGGCTTGCTGAGCTATCTGGAGCATGATGGTACTTTATTTTTTTCCAGATGGGGAACAGATTTTGCTTTGCCTTACCTAAAATGAAATATTCACGTGCCTTGCACTGGGGGCAACACATCTTGGGGTATGCTTTGATGAACCCTCTTGCTGGCCAGATAGCAGCAACAGTAGCATCTGGAACATTTTGCAAGGTATACTAGTTATACCCCCTCTTCCTCCAAAGGCTTGAGAGCTAGCAGAAAGGGAAGGAAAAGAGGTGTTGTCCAGGAGTACCTATGGACGCATCTTTAAAAGAGAATTCTACATAATTCTGTCTGTGTTCCATCTGTGTTCTGTTCACCCTCAGTTTGGACTGGGGACATCTTGTACCGATGACTATATGTCTATGGCTTTGGGTGATAATGTATATGGGTTTCAGGACAGCAATTGGCATTCGGCTCAAATACTAAATGGTGTGATTCCTTTGCTTCCTGGAATGTATTGGAATGGCATGACTGTTATGCTGAATGCACTTATCCAGGCAAAAATAAAACAAATGCAGAACAAACAGAATGTGTTATCACTCATGTTGGCAGAATGGCATTCACCCATCTACCACCACATTGCTTTTGTATTCGAATTGTGTAGTAGTAGAAGAAGAAGAATTGGCTTTTCTACCCCACTTTTCTCACCCATTTAAGGGGACTCAAAGCAGCTGACAAGGCTTCCTTTTCTTCTCCCAACAACAGAACACCCCGTGAGGTAGGTGGGTCTGTGAGAGCTCAGAAGAGAGCTGTGACTAGCCCAAAGTCACCCAGCTGGCTTCATGGGGGAGGGCAGAATCGTACCTGGTATTCCCAGATAAAAGTCCAGCTCCCTAACCACTGGACCAAACTGGCCTAGTGACCAAGATTTAGGGTGTTTTTCCACTGTCACTAGAAGTACCCATTAAATACCCATTAATGGGTACAAAAATGCCATTTAGTATCCATTAATGGGTACTTAATGAGTACTTCTAGTGACAGTGGAAAAACACTCTTAGATTACTTTTAACATTGATATCTTTCTGATTCGAGAATCTCTGTTAAATGTATCCAGTGAAATTGACTGGTAAGTCATGCCTTATAATTCTTGGAATCCACCAGCTTTTTTTAACTTTGGCTGAGAAAAAGAACATATTGGATCTTTACTATTTACCAGATGAGAAAATATCTACTGCAACTGCTTATAGATTTTTAAATAAATCAATAAATGTGTCATATTGTTTTCTTTTAATAAAAAAGATGTTTTTTCTCTTTCATTGAAGCCACACCCACAAAGAGACCTCATCCTCACTTTGAATATAGGTAATCTGGGGCCACCTGGGGAGGAAAAGCTGGTGGGAGAGGAGTAGAATCCCTCCTAGATTTTTCTTGCAAATTCTCCCAAGGGTGAAATTGTGACAGTTATTTTCTTCTGTGATTCTTTGAGGTCTGTAGAAGAAATGGATTGCATAGGAACTGCCCTGTGTCTTAAAGAATGTACATGTTCATCTTACAATGCTGAGTTCCTCTCTTCTGACTGACACATTACCAAAACACTCCACGTGGTGAAACATTAACTTAATGATGTGAATGGGCTCATTGGGTTTAAACTACACTTCCTTTAGTAGTGACAGTGGTGGAGAGCGCAGCTGTGCTCAGATGTAATTAAATCTTGTACAAGATGCTCTCTTCTTCAGTGGAGTTAGGCAGCAAACTTGCAGAGAATGCTGAATTACATGGTTAATTGTGAAAAGGTGCTCAGCAAGGGCAACCAAACATCCAGCCTTGTAAAACTAATCCAAAGCTGCCCTTGTTGGAGAATTAATCTTCTTGTCACCATATGAACATATGGGTTTGTTAGGAGTTGATTGAACATGCCCAAATGCTCCTGAAATTGCTCCTGAGGATCATATATGAGGCAGCCTTCTGCCTATACTTCCAGATTCTGGCAGGGATTCCAGACTCCAAGGGGTGTCCTATTACACCACCAAGGTCTTGAATCTCGAGAGCAGTGTGCGGTATGGAGCACATGTCCACCACCCTGAGATGACCGCTCCATGTCACAGCTCAGGACCCACCACTTTTGAGCAGTGTATGGATGAAGCCGCCACTTTTATTCACCCTCAGTTCTATGGTTCTGCTGCTGAAAAATAACTTTTCTCCAATTTTACTTATTTGTGTGTTGTGTATTCTGCCTACTTTCAAATGACTAAGGCAGCATTTTAATGAGCTCTGACCCTCATGCTGCCTTGACACGAAATGTTTCAGCTGCCGCTGTGAAGGTAGAAATTGACTCAGAAGTTGGTGTTGCCATGTAAACACCACAGCTGATTCCCCCAACTCGCTTCCCAGCATAGCAGCAAGTGAGATACTGCAAATGACCGACTGCAGTACTTCCATATCTCATTATTTGTGACCATGCAGTCATTCCATGAAGATGTAGATAGAACCCAACATTCCTGAATCCAACAGAGGCCTTTCAAGGAGGTTCCACAACACTCATAAGCCAAGACAGACTCATAAGAAGGGGCATTGTTAGTCAGATTCCGCAAAGAATCATGCCTATATTACTGACTCTCAAAACTGATCCCAGGTATTCAGATAGCTTTACTGGATCACGTATGGAGTTTGAGCAATTTTATCTTTAAAACACCGTACAAATTGATTGCAGAATTCAGCTGAGTGATTAATCGATACAACTTACTTAACTACCGGCCTCCTAAGTGGTTCAGGGAACTCTGTCCTTCTATTCACAACAGAGGTGAATTCACACTTTGACCCATAGTATGCAATTAGTCAACATCTGGGCAGGCAGGTGTATCTGCACTTTCAGGAGGGGTTCACAAATGCCCCCTGCCTGTCCAGAGATTGCCTAATTGCATACTAGTTGTTGTGCATAAAACTGTATACCATAAGCACAATAACATTAACCTAATGTGACTGGGAACCTACCTGGAAGCATCCAGTGGTGAGCATCTGCATTGTTTCCAGTTGGGAGGCATCTAAGCTATCGTGCAAGTGCGCTGGCAGCTCAGATTACTCTCTAATGTGACTGTCCTTGTGCAGAGCAGCAGCAGCATCATAGGGGTGGCACTGGCGCATGCAGAATCACCCAGAACTCCAGAACCAAGACGACAGCACCCAGCAGAGGATCGGACATGTGAATGAACACAGGTAAGTCTCTGATCTCATGTAGGCTAGGCTATTGTCAGGGTTAGTCTCTTCTGCACCTTTTGCCTCCAATGGATGGGAAAGCAAGTGCAGAAACACCTCAGGTACTATTGTGGAAATTAATTTTGTACATAAACCACATAGTGGGCACAACAATGCCCTCTGACCTTTGTCCATTCAAATTTGCTACAAGACTTAAGTTATAAGACTCTTGTCTGGGAATACCAGGTTCGATTCCGCCCTGCCCCATGAAGCCAGCTGGGTGACCTTGGGCTAGTCACAGCTCTCCTCTGAACTCTCATAGCCCCACCTACCTCACAGGGAGTTCTGTTGTGGGGAGAAGAACAGAAGGTTTGTCAGCTCCTTTGAGTCCCTTTCAATGGGTGAGAAAAGTAGGGTAGAAAAGCCAACTCCTCCTCCTCCTTCTCCTCCTCCTCCTTCTTCTATATGTGGCGTAGCCCAAGGATGGCCCAGCTATGGTCTTCAGATATAGCTCCTTTGAAACGCAGTGAATCTGGAAAATAGTAACAGGAATTCTGGCTTATCAACATCTGAAAATTTGTCTATTCCTTTCCATTGCTCAGTAGACTGATGAAGCTGCATGATGCCAAAAAGGAGTGATGAAGAGTAATCATAAATCCATAAGAGTAGATCATTTATATAAATCTCCTATTCCTGGCTGTGTGCTATCAGTCATCAATTCAAACCTCAGGACAATAAAAATAGGACGTCTGCCTCTGTCCTAATATATTTCTTGGTCTGCCTGCCTGATCCTGAAGTCTGGAGCTAAGCTGGAAGTGAATACAGATGTGCACAGATACTCCAAACCTTGAATATTCGATTCAAATCCATCGAACGTTGAGATTTGAACTCAAACTGGATTTTTGAAAATCCAAAATTGCACATCCGAAGTTGAATCAGATTTCCGAAAATCCATATCGGATAATTTGAATGTGTAGATTTGTATCTGTCATATACAAATCTGCTTGAAAATTATACGCATCTTGCACTTAAAATATGGGATTAAAACAGGATGCATACGGGATAATACGGGATGCATAAGGATTTTTACAGGATGCATACAGAGACGTATAACAGATACAAATGTTGTCGACATTTGTATCTTTAATACGAATCTAGCATTCGATATGCGGATTCAAATGTTATAGATTCAAGTTGGATTTTATGACATTTGGGTCTTAAATATCCATCCTGTGTTTCTCCAGCCTCTGTGTTGGGCAAGGTAGTCAAGGGAGCTATGAAGTGGTCAGCAAACATCACTCCTGACCGGCCTGCTTATCTCAAGATACATATGGTTCTTCACCAACAGCACTCTAGTTACCTAGTGTTCTGCTGAGACAAATGGAATCCTTATGGGTAATTTCTGCCCTTGTCTCCTACCCTTCACACATTATTCTGCATTAGTCCTATGTAAAATGCCTGAGCAAACACAGTTTGGTCAATGCTGGATCATCCAGATTATTTGCCCTCATCTTCATGATACAAGCCAGGCCAATCCTCTTGCCTGAGAACAAATTGCACGTAACCGACACTTTATCACAAACCAATCTGATGCCCCAAAACACTAGCATCAGGGATACAAGTTATTTCACACAGCCATCTAGCCTATAATGAAAGAAGGGCAGATCAGAATATGGAATGGATGCAGAAACACCTCCTTCCCATATTCTGTGATAGTTCTTATTTTTATCCCTTGCAAAGACTTCAGTTATCCACCCCTTCTTGTCTTTCTTTCTCATGATCAATGTTCCCCTTGACATTTTGTAGTTCATGGTGTCAGTATCTCTTGTTCAGTCTCTGTTTCTGCTGATTTTCCAGGCAAGAACAAGCAGAGGTCATGTTTTATTTGTTTAATTATTGAATTTCTATCCTGCCTTTCATTGCATGGCAGTCCCAGGACAGGTCACATAATAAAATTAAAACATATTATTCATGCTGACGATGTGTTATAAATCAGGGACAGCTAACCTTTTCTGGCCCAAGGGGGCATGGGCTCTCCCACATACAAACTCATGGTTGGTGTCCACCGATCAGCAGAGGTGGCAAGGAATCAGTCTAATACTGAGGGGTCAAGTTTCATTTCCATCAATGGTGGGATGGGAAGAAAAATTTAAATCCCTTTCTCCACTTCAAAAATTTGCTTGTTGTGTTTTTGTAGGATCATGTCAGCAATGTCTTCAGAAGCTATTGGTTCTACTCAGAGGACTGCCCAAGATCCTTTAGGGTGTTTCCAGATGGCAATATCTAATCACAGTATCTAAAGAAGACCCCATGATTACCAGGAAGTGATTGCCAGATGCAGGAGCAATCACAGGCCAAAGTGAATGGCTTTAAGAAATGATTTAGATAAATTCACCAAGGACAGGTGTATCAGTGGCTACTAGAATGGATGCCTCGTACTGTCAGAGCCATAAAAAGGGTGCAATGGTGTTGAGAAAATCAGGTCTTTCCACCCTGCAGAATAAGAGCTGCTCCAGAATAGAGACATAACAAAATGGTTCCTGTGAGAAACAGATTGATATTGTGAGAACCGAGGCTCATGGCAACATAGAAACCAGTCTCGGTTAGGACAGGTCTAATGTGCACACATGGGCCTCTGCTCTGTGACATCATGGACTTCCACATGTATAACTGCTTTCTTCTGTATTCTTCCTGTCCTCTAACTTAGTAGTAATGTAGAAGCTGTACCAATATTCATATTTAGTGGTTAAGTTGTTTACCTGTAATATTTCAAGTACTCATGCATTTATTCAGCATTTATTCATGCATTTACCTAGTACTTACTCTGCAGTCATAAAGCAATAAAACCTTCCCTTTGGAATGCAACCAAGTCTCTATGTATGCATGTGAACCCCAGAATCATATGCTAACCGCTGTGCATTTGCCTAGTGCATGCTTTGCCAATTGTCAAAAGTCTCAACAAATACTGTCTCCAGGTCATTTGCAGGGAACTAAGAGCAAGTGAACTTTTTTGCCTTTCTCTTTTTCTTAAAGCCCAAAAGTTATTGGTGGCACACTGTTTGAGATAGGATGCTGGACTCCATGGGCTGTGGTCTGATCCAGCAGGGCTCTTCTTATGTTCTTACTTGAATGCCTACCTGCTCATTTTGTTAAAATCTCACTTGTAGCTACCCAGAAGTCAATCAAGCAACCATCCACGGTTGCATTCAGACATTTGTTACTTATATCTATGCTTTATTCCCATATCCAAATATAATGGAATAAGTCACTGATATCTGGGTCCTTTCTGCACTTTGCTTTATTCTCATAAATATCTCAGGATTGTGGACTGTTGCCTGAGTGCTAATGCAGACTATGGCAAGCGTTGCCTGGGGTCTGCTCTAGTCTGCACTAGCACGCATAAAGTAGCCCCCACTTCTAGGATATATTGCCGAATAAAGCCAAGTGCAGAAAGGCCCTGGTATCATTACCAGATTTCCTGTAAGTATTACAGTATGTTACCTTGTTATCCTGGTACTTAAACTGGGAATGCCACAATTATGTCTGGCATTCCCAATATAATCCATGGAGAATCTTGGGATTCAGCCCACATCTGGAGACAACCTTTAGACAACATCTGGAAACAAGCATCATAACCTGTTCCTGAAAAAGAAGAAAATAACGAGTGTGCAGATACTCTACACATGCAGATCTCTTCCAGAAAGTCTGAAACACATGGTTTGAGAGTAAGAAAAAGTAAAATGACAACTGAACAAAGGAATGCATATATAGTGTGTGTGTGTGTGTGTGTGCAAGCGTTGCAAACAGAAACTTCCCCTTCCACTATAAAATGGCAGGTGTTGTGTCACATAGAACCAGACTGTTGCCAAAGATCAACGAGTTTGAAATTCAAAGTTAATGGCGAAGATTAAGTAGCTGTGGATTCCATGTGCAATAGCTCCACAGCCAGTGTCCCTTGGAAACACCCCAGCCTAGAAAGTCATTTGCTTTGTATCCTGGAAATAAAAACAGCAGTACTGGGCTGCGTGTGACAAAGGGTCAAGGTCAGTGACTGGTCATCTTTTGTTTTATTGCTATGGCCTTTAAAATAACTGGAAGACTAAATCATGCCTATATAGAATACTCTATAAAGAACTGTTAACAGTGTAGTCTGAGACAACCCAACAAAACAGAGAACTTTACCAGCTTCTTCAACATGGACCTATGGGAACTGCCACCCAAATGCATTTATTTGGAAAATACTTTGAGTTGTTTTTCTCTGTACCTGTTTAAGCCTGCTGTTACTGCTATATGACTGTAGACTAGGCTTCAAGATAGGGATGTGCACAGATGTTCAAAAATCTGAATATTCTATTTGATTGCATTCATCTCCATATATCACATCCGGATATTTGATCTGTTTGCACTTATAGCATGGGATGCAAACTAAATGCAAATGCAAAAAAGGGATGCAAATGGATTTGAAAATTGGATACAAACGTTCCCAGCCATTCGTATCATTTGATTCGAATCAAATATTCAAATGTTCAATTCAAATTGAATTTGAATGCAAAAAATGCATTCGTGCACATAACTACTTCAAGAGCTTAACTGAACAATTTGCAACTGAAATTCTCATGTTCAGGTCTCCCTTTCTCTCTCTCTTTCCTTCCCTCCATCCTCTCTCCTGCTACCCTGCATAATGTCAGCCTCCTTACAAGCACAACCATTGAACAAGTGTCATGCCACACCCTCTTTTTTTCTATAATGGGGATATCAGGGGTGTTATGTTCCAAAACTTTTGTCAGTTTGTATTCTGAAGTGGCATAGATTCCAAAGGATCATTTTGGCAATGGTGTTGTGTCGCTGTTTGTAATCTGTCTGCACGATCTTTTTGCAGCAGCTGAGTACATGGTTGATTGTTTATTCAGCTAATTTTTCTATTTTGGCTTTTATCACATTGGTCCTGATATCCTGTTCTTGTGTGGCTAAAATCAGGCCTTCTGTTTCTTTTTTCAGTGTTCCTTTGCAAGCCACAGCCAGGTCTTTCCTTGGTCTCTCTTTGATTTTCTCCAAGAATTGTCCATGCAGAACTTCATTGTGCCCGTTGTCTGTTTGGCCTTGCACTATATTTTTCTGATAGTCTATTATGAGGAGGAGGAGGAAGGTTGACATAACGCAGCAATAACACACAGCAGACAAGATATTTATACTGGTTTTGGTCATTGTTATCACTAGTCAGGCCCTTACCAAGCACCTAGGACTGAGTGATGTATCGGTGAATGATACGAGCAGATCCCAGCTTTCTGTAGCTGGCAGATGGATATTTTGTTGTTGTTGTTGTTGTTGTTGACATAACACAGCAACAACATGCAGCAGACAAGATATTTATGCTGGTTTGGGTAATTCTTATCACTAGTTGGACCCTTCCCAAGCGCCTAGGACTGAGTGATGTATTATTATTATTATTATTATTATTAATTATTATTATTATTATTATTATTATTATTATTATTATTATTATTATTATTATTATTATTATTATTATTATTATTATTACTACTACTACTACTACTACTACTACTACTACTACTACTACTACTGTTGTTGTTGTTGTTGTTGTTATTATTAAAATGTAGACACAAAACTGTGCAAATGGTGTTCCAAGCAGAATGCTTTTTTCACATATTCCATGCCCAGAGATCATTACATGCCTTCTAATTTTATGTACAAGCCACACTGTGTTCAGCTGACTGCTTCAGAGAAGAAGCATCAAAGGTAATTTGACACCCTCTTACTCAGATAAACAGACCTATTGGCTAGGCCCCAAGTACAGGCAATAAACAAACCAAAAAAAGAAAAGGAATACATCCTAAACAATTGAAAATTTGAATATTTGAATACGGCCGGCAGCCTAACCCTACACAAGTCTTCTCAGAAGTAAGCCCTGTTAATATCGGGTGTCTTACTCCGAGGCAAGTGCTCACAGGATTGTGGCATAAGATAAACAAAGAGTTAAAAAACCCATAAAATGAAATTTCTGAACAGTAATATTCTTATTATAGAAGTTCTTATCAGTGTGTTGCACTGTACTTGGCAAACAAGCCTTTTTACCTTTTAAACAAATAATTCATTAGGTAATTAAATTCAAGAGAGATTACTCTAATTAAATATACACTGCACTGGAATCATAATTTCTATGTGGCCTAGTTAAAGATGAACGATCTCTTATTCCTGACAAAAAAAAAGAGCGAGGGAGCGAGAGAGACATAGAGGGAGAGGGAGAGAAAGCTTTAAAAGAATTCCCGAGTGACTGGAATAATAGATTTATACACCACCGTGCAGAGGTCACTGCAAGAAAGGAGAGACACCAAATGCAACATAAAGAGACTTTTCATGTCTGGAGATACTAGAATTTCAGGTTTTATTGCTTGGAGTTCTATTAAAAGACTTTGTGGAACCTAGGAGGGAATCAAAATTATCTCTCCAGGGGCGATAAGTTATATAAATATGTGCGCAAACAGAAATGTATCTCTGAAGGTATTAGTTCTGCGTAATTTCCAGAGAGTAGGTGACAAGGCCTCAGAGAAAACAGCACTTCTGGAAATGTTTGGAAGGCTTACATTGGCCAAAATACAGCGGGACTTCAGCAAAATTAGAAGAACTTTGTAGCTAGCTCGGTGCTCTGTGTCCTGGTTCCCTTTAATAGCATTAGGAGTTCAAACCATAAAGACTTTAATCTGGGAAGGAGAAGTTCCAGCTTTCGGCTTTGATCTCCTTCCTCTCGGCAGTTTTAAACTGACAGTTTGGCTGAATGGCATTCTCCCCTTCCCTGTGTAAGACATGAGTCTCCTAGTGTTCAGCAGCTTGCTAGCAGCTACACCTGTGCAGCAAAGGTGCTTTTTTTTTTTTTGTCACCTTACCCCAGAATAATAGTCATTTGAGAGGGCTGAAATGGCAATGAGAATTAATTAACAAGGGAGTCCAGGAATAATGAAACAGATACTGATACATAAATGTAGATATATAAGCAACATTTCTCTGTACCCCTTCTCACAGCCCTGAAACCAGGGGGAAATGTTGCAGAATTTAGATGCTACTTTAAAAATAAATTATACATGCGTTTTAACTGTACCTGCTTATGGTTTGGAGAAAGGATAGAACAAATGACAGAAGAGGCAGGAAATTTTAGTTGCTTAATCATTTCCTTGTAATTAGAAGGAGGGGGAGGAGGAGGAGAAGAAGTGTTGGCTTTTCTACCCCACTTTTCTCACCCATTTAAGGGGGCTCAAAGCAGATGACAAACCTTCTGTTCTTCTCCCCACAACAGAACACCCTGTGAGGTAGGTGGGGCTGTGAGAGCTCAGAAAAGGGCTATGACTTGCCCAAGGTCACCCAGCTGGCTTCATGGAGAAGTGCAGAATATTGACGGCCACATTGACAGATGCGGCTGCAGTCACCACTTCTGCCATGCCCCCAATACCTTCGCCACCTCAATCACCCCGCAGCAACATCAGGAGGTGTGGCAGAGGCAGCAGTGGAAGCTATTGCAGTCATGTGGCCAGCAATGGAGCAATGGGGAGATTCTAGAATCATTTACGTGAGACCTAAAATATACCTTATCTTTGCTACATCATACCCTAAAACCTTATCTCTGAACAGGCCTCCAAATACTGTTTTGGTTTAATTTCTAGAGAAATAAGATCTTGCTGCTCACTGAAGACTAGAAAGTCTAACATGTTAAAGATTGGTGGACTCTAATTTTTGAATGGCTGTATAACAACAGATTGTTATTTTGCAATATGTGATAATATCATACTGTTTGTTTCCAAGGGCTTTGCAGAGGTAGCAGTCAAGCCAGGAATGGAATGGGCCATCCCAATCAAGAGGCAACCTGTCATAGTGTGGAATGAGTGACCTGTTCAGGGGCAGGGCATCCTACCCTCCCCCAGAACGGGGGGGGGGGATGTGGAAAAAGACCTTATCTCCTAGGTCAACTGTGTTAAACTGTTGGTGCCAATTCCCAGGATCAGTGCCAGCCCAGATGACAACACAACTTACCAGGTGGTTCTCCAAGTGACTTTCACCTTGCCTTCACGTCCTCCATCCAACTTTGCAGGGAAATTCATCATGAAGATGTTCTGTGGTGGTGAATATAGAAACAAGAAACAGTAAACTTGTTTTGGACTTCCAAAACTCTGTGCCCACCCCCACATTTTTGACTGTGCCTATGCCTACTTTGAGGTATCCAGCAGCAAAGCTTGAAAGAGTGGGCGGGCGGGCAGGCAGGATACTGAAAATGTACTGTTCCCAAAGGGAAAATAGAGTATGTTAAAAACAAAAACGGGAGCGAGAGTCCTATAAACAAGTGGTTTTTTAATGTGTTTTTTTCCTATTTACTCCTCAGAAAGTGCAGGAAGGCAGTTTTCAATGTGGACAAACAATTTTCAAAATGTTTTCAATACGCAATGAAGTCCCAGTGGGAATAGGGCCTTAGAGATCAAGCTTTCCAAACCACTGTGGAAAAGCATGCAAATCATTCTTCAAAACATCCTTCTCCACTTGAATCACTGAGCCCTTTCCAACAGTGTGAGCTGCTCTTGTAGAGTTTATTTCAAAAAAACAAATAATTTCATTAAATGTTCAGAAAACATATAGGGTGCTTCCGCACAGGGGCTAATAAATCCGGATTTACTGCGCCCGGATTTAGTAAAACCGGCTTCCAGAGGATTACTGAATCTGGATCCCCGATAGATCCGGATTTACGGGATAGATCTACATCTAATAGATGCAGATCTACCCCGCCCCCCCATCACTCCGCACACACGGCATGAGGGCAGAATAGATCTGGATTGGAGGGGGCTGCTGTGCGGACGCACAGCACCCGCCTCCCATCCGTGCTCCGGGGCCCTCCCCGGGCCCACCATGATTGGTTCCTTCTGGAGTCACAGCGAGCTTCCCTAAAGCCTACCCTAGCCCATCCAGGGGGGGAGCCAAAGGAATCCTCTCCTTACCTGTTCAGCGCGCTGTCTACTCAGGGCAGTGCGCCTGCGCAGAACACCTCCTGAGGGCATGGGCTGCCAGGAGCAGCCCCGGCCACTCAGGAGGCGCACAGGACGCAGGTGCGCTACATCCTGAGTCCCTCCTCTCAGTATCGGGGCGACACTGAACAGGTAAGGAAGGGATTCTGCCGGCTCCCCCCCCCCAAGTGGGCTAGGGTGGGCTTTAGGGATCGCCGCTTCTGGAGCCAGGGAGAGCCAAAAGGTAGGAGTCCCCTGGCTCACCATGCTTGGCTCTGAGGAGCCAAGCATGGCGAGCCGGGGGACTCCTACCTTTCGGCTCGCCCTCACCCCAGAAGTGGCGGATTTAAATTTGCTGAACTGTTTTAAATTTGCTGAACTTTTAAGTGTTTTTAATCTGTATTTAATGCCTATATTGTTTTAATCTATTTTTTGTTTTTAATGTGTATCTTGTGATTAATTTGCTGTTACCCGCCCAGAGACCTTAAGGTATGGGGCGGGATAGAAATGCAAACAAACAAATAAGTAATAAAATAATAAACACAAGCCCCATTAGGCACACATCAAATGTGGCGTGCAAGTAACACCCATTTAGCACACATTAGTCACGGATAGGTGCGGACGCACCTAACCGGATGTGTGCTAAATTGACCCGAAAATGCGGACGCGCCGCCAGGAAAATGTTACTAATGCGTGTTCCTGTGCGGACACACCTCACCGGATGTGTCTGAAGCAGCAACGCGTGTGTGGATTAGCCGCGCCATATGTGTGCTTAATGGGTGTTAAAGGGCCAGTGCGGAAGCACCCTTGCAGTACTATATATTACACTCAGAGAAAAAAAAACTACACTAACTAAGGCTGGGGTCACGCTTAATTTTTAATCCACCTTCAGTCCACTTTCAGAGCAAGAGAACACATCAACAGAGTAACAAGCTGTTTCCTTTCAGAGTTAAATAACTCAGAAGACTCACCTTGGGGATATAAAATGTGGAAAGAAAATTACTAGTTGCTTTGCTGATGTGTTCTCTTGCCCTGAAATTGGTCTGAAGCTGAATTAAAGGAGGAAGAGAAGGGGAAAAACCTAGTTGAAACCAATTTCCAGTATCACTTTCATTGATTATATGTGAACTCCTATTTATATGTCTCCAAAATAGTGAAGTAACGGCACTACTTTTGATAATTTCAAATGTCTTATTTTTCAAATCCCACTACTAATGTATTTTGTTTCTTATGTAGAAAGCCAATAAGGGGTTCCAAGGTTTTTTTAACCTAAATAAACTAATGATTTTTCTCTAACTAAACATGTCAACTTATCCATTTCTGCCAAGTCCAACAGTTTAGTAAAGCAGTGTTCAATACTAGGCAATAGTAAATTCTTCCCTTCTTCTAGATTTGCACTTTAAAGCTGCACCATGAGGTGTGACCACACTTGCCTGCACTAGACAGAGCACAATCCGAATTAAGTAAAGTCTTAATCTGAGCCATTAGTAGACCTGCTTAATTGGAGACCCCCAAAAGGCCTGAGGCTAGGTGTGCAGGTGCAAAGCTTACACAATAGGGGTGTGCACAGATGTTTTCTTTTGCATTCGAATTTGAGTTGGATCGAATGTCAAAACATTCAAACTTTCAAAATGTGTCATTCGAACATTTAAAATCTGAATGCAACAAAATCCGATTTGAATCGGTTACGTTTGAATCTATTCATTTGAATGTTGGATACAAATTGAAAGATAACAATAATTTATTTTTCCCATTTAAACATATTTTAAAGACACTAATTGCACCTCAACCTACTGTATTTTCTGGCGTATAAGACTACTTTTTAACCCAGGAAAATCTTCTCAAAAGTCAGGGGTCGTCTTATACAGCGGGTGTCGTCTTCTTATAGGGCGAGTATATCCCAAACTCTATATTTTTTAACTGGAAAGTTGGGGGTCGTCTTATATGCCCAGTCGTCTTATACGCCGGAAAATACGGTAATTATTTTGAAACAATATGCAATATTTATTTGAAAACCTTACTTCTCCCCAATCTTAAATCTGGGTTTTGTTTTGTTTTTTTTAATCAATCACCCGCTGTAGTGCCTGTGTGTTCTGATTGTGATGGACTCATGGTGCAAGCTGCAAATTGCGGGAACATTTCCCGGGGATTTTGCAGACTTGATGGACAGGAGGGAGGAGCTGTCATGAAAAATCGTGAAATCACACCAATCAGAGCAACCGGTTCTCACTGTATTTAAGCCAGCAGTCCGGGGCTCTGGGAGTCTCTCTCCAGGCTTCTAAGCCTCATGCTCTCAGCTTGGAGGCAGGGGATAGAAGGCAGTTCTCACCTTTCTAGAGGAAGATCTCGCAGCGTACCTGGGAAGATATAGGAACCCTGCAGGGGCTGCTTGGTCCTGGTTTGAACAAGTCAGATTACTGGACGGCAGTTAGGTTTTTACTGCTGGGGTTTATTCTTTATTTTAAGAAGGACTTTCGCACTGAACATCTGGAAGATTCGTTCAGGTTAACGGGAGCTGAAGGCTCAAGTTATTTAGTTTGCTTTCAGCGGTTTAGCTTGGAAGAGCTAAGCTTTATTCTGTTTACAGTATCTTGTTTCTTTTAACTTCCTAAGGACTATTGAGCAGACCTTATCTTTGCTTTTATTTATTTATTTATTTGCTTGTATATAATAAACAGTGAGGCATCTCTTAGCATTGGGTGAGTGGGCAACCAGGTGGCAAATGTGCTTTAATCTTAACAAGTGCAAAGTAATGCACATCGGGGCCAAAAATCCAAATTATGTCTATAAACTGATGGGGTCTGAGCTTTCTGCAACACACCAGGAAAGGGATCTCGGGGTTCCGGTGGACGGTTCAATGAAGGTGTCAACCCAGTGCACGGCAGCAGCGAAAAAAGCTAATTCAGTGCTGGGAATAATTAGGAAGGGAATAGAAAATAAGTCAGCGTCATTTTGCCTCTTTATAAATCTATGATGAGACCACATTTGGAATATTGTGTACAATTCTGGTCACCACACCTCAAAAAGGATATTGTGGAACTAGAGAAGGTGCAGAAAAGGGCAACCAGAATGATTAAGGAGCTGGAACACCTCCCTTACGAAACCAGGCTGCAACGTCTAGGCCTCTTCAGTCTGGAGAGACGGTGTTTAAGAGAGGACCTGATTGAAGTATATAAAATTATGCACGGTATAGAAAAGGTGGATAGAGAAAATTTCTTTTCTCTATCGCACAACACTAGAACCAGGAGGCACTCTATGAAGCTGATGGGTAGGAGAGCTGGATCAGACAAGGGGAAGTATTTCTTTACCCAGAGGGTCATCGGTTTATGGAATGTGCTGCCGGAAGAGGTGGTGATAGGGTTAGACAAATTTATGGATGACAGATATACCAATGGCTACTAGAATGAATGCCTAGGTATATCTTTCAGGCTGGGGGTTGGGGCGGAAGCAGGATGCTTCTAATGCCATTTGCTGGGATTCGAGAGCAGGAGAAGGTTTGTCCTTGCCTCTGCTTGAGATGCCCATGAACATTTGGTGGGTCACCATGTGCGACAGGATGCTGGACTAGATGGGCTGTGGCCTGAACCAGCAGGGCCTCTCTTATGTTCTTATGTTCTTAATCCCATCCAAGGAACCAAATTCTGTTAATTTTCACAAGATTTTACAAGATAATCACCAAACCATTGGCAAAAGTTCTTTGCTTATAGACTTCTTTTTAACATTTATTCCTGTGATCTTCTCATCTCTTCTTACATTTCTATGAAGAATCTCCGGGACCAAAAGAAATAAGAGCAGTGACAGCGCACAACCTCATCTGGATTATCTCTGAATTTTACACAGTACTGTTAATTTTCCATTTATATTTATTCGTGCTTGCTCCAATAAGTAAATTGATTTAATCTAGCTAATAAAGTTTTCACCAAATTTCTGAAAATCTAAAATGTTTAATAAAAAAGACCAATTCAAAGGGGATGTGCCTATGAGTGCATTTGTGTATTTGTCTAACATGTGGTACAAAGAACTAAAAGATCATTTTTATCTCCTACCTAAAAGATTTCTTGAGGTCTCCTCAGAGGCAAATGCTCTTTCACTTTGATCATAAGCAATGACCTTTTGCAGGATTACATACATTTTTTTCTGTTTCTTTTTCTGCAAGATTAACTCTACTCTGTTTTATTTTATCGCTATTATTATTTGCTCTGAAAATTTCTTTTCGTTTCTTTTCAGTTAAAGACACCCAAAATGCACAAAGATGTCCATCAGTGCTAGGGGCTACTGTGAAGATTAAATGCTCCCATCCGCAGCCCCCACAAAATGGCATTAATAATTGGCTTATTGAATATTTCAGTTTTCTTAGTGAACTGTTCATTTTCATTTCTCTCTGAGGAATCAATATTAATTCTGAAAAGGAAATAAACATTATTTAAAATAATAGTTGATCGATCATCTTTAACTAATTAACCAAAGCACTGATTAACCAAAGCAAGATAAATTTATTTTGAAGTTAGTTTCGCTGAACTTTAAAGAGGAGATGCGTCGCACAGGATTTAAATGTGGATAAAATTCTTCATTGCCAAAACTTTGACATCAGTTTGTTAGATGATACAGATAAAATGTTATCTCATGGGTGGTTAGTTGATATATCTACCACAGTCTTGGAACTTCTACAAAGGCCTGTGAGACTGAGAGTTCTGTGCAGTATCTTAGCAATTCGTAGGACTGTACTCTTCTGAAGAGAAGTCTCTGATGTTCATCCTGGGATGTGTTGGAGCCATTCTCCCTGAGTGTTCCTGTCACGCTACATCTTCCTTTTCCTTCCACAGTTTCTCCAGTTCTTTTTTCAATCCCTAGTATTTCTCACATATTCTTTCTTCCTGATCTTACTATCACTTGGGATTGTTGTATCTATTGCCACTGCTGCTTTGTTGCTTTTGCCTTTGACCCACGGTATCTGGTTGACTAGCTAGTATTTGTTTGTTGATCTGGATACAAAGTCCCAGAGGATCTTTGCACTTTTTTTCCTCAATAATTTTTTTCTAGCCTAATTTCTGATTTAGACTTCTGGATGTCCAGCCCATACGCATTGCAAATATTCATGCATTCAGTTGTGCCACTATGTATATGTATTTCTTGCATGATCTTGCACCTAGCTGTTATGTGCTGGACACTCTCAGTGGCCTCTTTGCACATTCTACACCTGGGTCCTTCCTGGTACAGTAACCCCTGCTTCTATTGATCTTGTACCTAGTACTTGTTCTTTTGCTGCTGATGGATTTTCTGTACTGGGTCTTATCCTGAATTATATCCAGAATAAGGATCTGTCATCTGCATGCTCGTGAATGCCCAGATGGCACGGTCCAGATGGGGTCTGTCATAGTCAGCATCACCATAGTGACAGGTCCCTGTTTACTGATATCACCCAGAATAAGGCTCAGTGCAGAAAGGGTTTAATATTAATGCTTCGCCGTGGTCTTTCAATCTTGTTTTTTTCTAGCCAACAATAGGATCTGCCATTGGTACATTCCGTGGAGCAGTTTGTTATGGCAAGGTATATTATGTGCATCGTGAGGAGTTTCTGGGTCAACCTCAGCATCCTCTATACTTCTTTTGGCCACTTCATTATTCCAGCTGGGAATCTGACAGCTGGCAGTGCATTTGGACTGGTGGCTTGGAGCTTGTTCATCCATCAAGCCCTTCAAGGTCTGTCTTACCCTCTGAAGGTATCTGTTGTGATTTCCCCCGCTTCTTTATCATCGGGCTATGGAATTCCTAAATACTTGTAGTTATCTTAAATCTGTTATGGAGCCTTCAGATAGTTTGCCTCCTTTAGTTCTTGTTATATGCTGTATTTTCCCGTTGGTCTGTTCACATTTTTTCCAGACCAAATATCCCAGTATCTTCACGATAAATTATTGTGAGGTGGGTGAATGAGTCAGTGTTTTGCTCATTCTTGACATACAGCTTGATAACATGCATGTTCAAGGGGCGTCTGACAATGACTCCACTCCACTCCATACTGTATCTATTATTTGTGATTATCTGGCTGAGGGAATTTAATTTATGCTCAACAGAAATTGAGACAGTGTGCCCCTTCTTTGTGATTATCTTTCTGGTGATTATCTTTGAGTTTACTTCCAGTTTTGTCTTCTGCTTACCCATTGAGTTCTTGGTGAACATTCTTAGTGTTTCATTAATGATGTATAGTGTCAGGCATTTGAAGACCATTGAGACAAGAGACATAGGCTTTCTTGTAGTCAATCCATGCTGTGCTCAGGTTTGTCCTTCTGCATCTTGAATCCAACATAATTGCTGTGTGTATTAGTCCCAGGTGTTTGGGGCCTCTGGTGCTATTTACAATTCCTTTTTTGCTATCCTCATGTCTATTCATCTTGGTGACTGTGATACCTGATAAGGTGAGTTATTGGTTGGTGTTATTCTCTTGTTGGGGTCTTTGACTATAGTGTATAGATTCTACCTTTTATTTTTAAAAAACCCCTGTGATTAATTAAAGAATGTTAAAGATGCAAATGCATTTCCATGGCCAGGTACAATAAAGTCTTTTAGATAGCTTGTATTTTTTTTCTTTATTCTGTTTTAGTTGTCCCCACAAAATACAATAAAGCAATTCAAGCTCTTAAGACATGCCGTTCATACAATAAAACACAAACCAGAACAGAATATCCTTTTTTTTTTGTAATCCATTTTTTATTTATTTTCATTAATACATTTCCATATATAATTTTATACCATTACAATAATTTTAATAAATTTCCATGTGACTTCCTCCGTTCTCCAGATTCTCCTTCTTCTAGTCCATTAAGTTGTGCTCCCTACGTCTACTTATTGCTTTTTCTCCTAGAGGCCAATGCCTTCCATCGGAATACCCAACCCCCGAAGAAATTGTATAAAAAGTCCCCAATCCTCTATAAACTTGTTCACTGTTTTATCTTTTAATAAGTTTGTTAGTTTGTCCATTTCTGCCATATCCATCAATTTAATTATCCATTTTTCTTCTGCAGGTAGTTCCTCTTGCTTCCACTTTTGTGCATATAGCAATCTGGCAGCTGTTACCATAGACAAAATCAAAGTCTGTACTTCGCTTAAACTATCATCAACAATACCCAATAAAAATAATTCTCATTTAGACTCAAAATTAATATTCAAAATTTGTCTCATCCAGCGCCATATTATTTTCCAATATTTTTTTTTGCTTTCTCACATGTCCACCACAAATGATAAAAAGTACCATCTACCCTTTTACATTTCCAACATTTTGTTGACATATGATACATTTTTCCAAGCTTATATGGCGTTAGATACCATCTGTACATCATCTTGTAGATATTCTCCTTCAATGTTGCACAAGCAGTAAATGTGATGTCTTTAGCCCAGAGTTTTTCCCATTGCTCCATTTGGATATTATACCCAAAATTCCTTAGAATATCCTTAGTACCAGTCAGGTTCTCATTTATCCCTAGGAGATCTATTCTTATGTTATCTGAAGGAATGCCTTCTCCCATACTGATCTGCCTGTGCCTTAAAATCTGGATGGACGCCCTCCTCGTTGTCCCACCACTCTCAATAATAAGACTGGTGGGCACTCAAGAGAGGGTCTTCTCAGTAATGCCCCCCAGGCTGTGGAATAGTCTCCCCCTCGAGGTGCGTCAGGCTCCTTCACTGTATACATTCAGGAAGGCGGTGAAAACACACCTCTTTGCTTTGCCTTTGGCCAAATGTGGCACAGTTTTCCCCCACCACCACAGACATTATTGTTTTACACTTTCTTATATACATGGCTCTATTTTAACATGTCTGTTTTTAAATGCCATTACCCACCCTGAGACCTTAGGGTACAGGGCAGGATAGAAATGTAAATGTAAATGTAAATAAATAAATAAAATATGGCATAGAAGACTGATGTGAGGTGCCAGCTGAAACACCATAAAGTCTAAAAGCAAAAGCAAAGTAGATTCTGTTGATAGGATTTCATCTGCAATTAAATGACTATTGCTTGAATTCAGAAGAAGAAGAGTTGGCTTTTCTACCCCACTTTTCTCACACATTCAAGGGGAATCAAAGCAGCTGACAAACTCACAGGTAAAATTCTAGTTTGTACCATAATCTTTAGAAGCTGGCAGGATTCTATGGAAAGCTCTGGCTGCCCACTTAGTTTACTTTAATTACATTTAGTATGTTTGCACTATATATATTGTACATGCAACAATTATCAGTTCTTCCCTGTAAATATTGACTCTTACATAGTGTGCAGGAAGGCAGACAATGGGATATGAGAATGAAAACAGTTTAATTTGGAAAAGCCAAAAACTTAATGAGAATGTATATGAACATAGCTTACAGCAAATGCTTTTAATGCCTCCAGGTTCCATGAGGAGCCTATAATTTCACTCCTTGATTGGTCAGCACTATATTTTAGAGAAAAAGCAGATTAGATTTTAATAAATACATTTGTTAAGAAAGCTATGAGAATATTAAGTCCAGTGACAAAGTGCCCTGGGGCCTCTACAGCTGCCTTACAACTATCAGTTTTTTAAATATATATATCTCAAAATACAGAAATTATGGGAAACAAAAGTCAATTCATAATTTCTCATGTCTGTTCTTTACTTCTCAGTTGCACCTCTAGGCGTGTTGTTGAAAGGAGGGGAGGAATGTTTGATATTCCACTAAGATGCCATTTACTTAAGCTTGCTGCAAATGTCAAAACACAAAACATTTAATTTAATTAATCTTCTAATTAAACAATTAATTTGCTTTGTCCTGCCTTTTTGGAATGTGCTTTTGAGCGGTGGCGCTGCTTCTTGCCTGCTTGGATAGATGGAGATCCGAGAAAGCATGCCTATAGATGTGAGGAAACTTATGGAAACCTCTTGACTTCTGCCTGGCTTTCCCATTGTATGGAGGGGAAAGTCACTGGCCTTGCTCACCTCTGCGTCTGCAATTACACCTGTGCCCAATGGCTTGCCAGTGCTTGGGCATATCTGAAACTGAACGTGATCTTTCACTCTGTGGTCATTTCAGCTGAGTGCTTGATCATTTCAATCACTGGAGGAAGAACTACCCTGGGAAAAAGAAGCATAAACATTGAAAATAAATGTAATATAGCCCAGACATAAAATACAGTTTCTGTATTCAAATATTTTCTAATACAAGTGTCAGCAGGCTTGCCGGTGCTCATCAGTGCTTTGGAAGGGCTGTAGCTCAATTTGCCTGGAAAGTGGAGCGTTGCCGGTTCGAACCCCAGCCTTCCCACCTGGAACTCTGCCAACAAAACTGCCTAGAGGTGTCCATGCCGTCAGCCAGGAGTCAAACACCAGCGAGTAGTGTCAAAAACGACGACAATCGGTGCTTTGTAAAGGGACATAATAAAGGAACTGGAAAATAGGAGTTTCCCATCTACCGTTGGATTGTGGAGGAGATAACTTGCAACAGCAAAGGCAAAGAGGGATCGATGAAACAGCGAAGAATTTAAGGAGTTAAAAGGTGCCACAAAAGTTGGGGTGAAGGAAGGAAGGAGGGGAAAAGAGAAGCAAAGGGAGGAGGAGGGAGGGAGGGAGGAAGGAAGGAAAAGGAAGGAAGGTAAGAGGGGAAAAGAGAGGGGGAGACAGGAGGGGATGGAGGGGGGAAAGAGAATCAAAGAGAGGGGGAGGGAGACAGGAAGGAAGGAAGGAAGGAAGGAAGGAAGGAAGGAGGAAAAAAGAGAAGCAAAGAGAGGGCAGAGACAGGAAGCAAGGAAGCAAGGGGAAGAGAAGCAAAGAGAGGGGGAGGGAGACAGGAAGGAAGGAAGGAAGGAAGGAAGGAAGGAAGGAAGGAAGGAAGGAAGGAAGGGAGGAAGGAGGAAAAAAGAGAAGCAAAGAGAGGGGGAGGGGGAGGGAGGCACTTGCTCGAAATGGTTCCTTCCTCTCCACTTCCATCGCCTCTTCCAGGCGGGCAGTCCAGCGTGCAAGTCGTAGCGACAGCGCTATTTCCTCCCGTCTGTCAGAACTTCCCCTGAGAGCAGCAACAGCCAAAGGAAACACAGTTGCCATGATCTGGGACAGCATCGATTTGGAACGACTGCAGATAAAATGCAAATACTGCATCATCATCATCATCTTCACTATTTTTTTTAAGCAAAATGCAACCACGCAGAACTAAGGGGAACGAATGACTCCTGCAGTTGGATAGCGATTGGGTGTCTTCATGGCCCCTCAACCCACACACTTTCTCCGAAGAAACAAGACTGGGGAAGGAGGGGGGGAGGGAGGAGGAGGCAAAGAAGCCTCGAGAATCGCATCTGAAAATATCTAGCATCGCTTTTTGCGGTGTGGGGGGGCAGTTATGAATTAAAAAACACTGTGTTACTCAGAACTGAGTCTCACAAGGACCAACACAAACAGGATCCGAGTCCTTTCTTCTGACATGGGGTGTTTTTCCACTGTCACTAAAAGTACCCATTAAGTACCCATGGGCATGTTTGTACCCATCAGTGGGTACTTCTAGCGACAGTGGTTGGCATCATCGCTTAATTTCTATCCTGCAGACAATGCTGGCGCTTGAAATGCAATGCTCCCCCTTGTCTCCATCCAGGAGGGGCTGGTTGAAATCTCAAGGGGCTGCATTCGAAATTCCCAGGTTTTTGTTTAGCATTCCAGAGGAGGAGGAAGAGAGACGCCTGCTCATCTGAATGCGGAAGGAGGAACGTCTGCCACTAACTTTGGCGAGATGGGGATCTCTGAATGTTCCGGTGGTCATTCAGGGCTGGAAGACCTCGTGGCCGGGGCTGCGCGTTTCCCTTCGTCCACGCAGGCACGCATCTGCCTTTCCCTTTTCCCTTTTCCCTTTCCCTTTCTCACGCTGCAAATTGCCGTCGGACGGAGGGAGAGACCCTCCAGCGCCCCCCCCCCCTCGGCCTCCTGCGCTTAAACTTTCTCCCAAGAAACTCCTAACCAACTACCGCGCGAGACCCTTTCAAGGCGACAACAGTCCTGCCCTTGACGTTGCTTGAAGGAGGGGGCATCGGGTGGGGGTGGGTGGGAAGGCGCCCCTGGGGAGACTCAAGGGGGAGGGGGGGTCAGGCTGCCGCTTTTAAGGGTTTGACACCAACAGGGACCGAAAGAGGCCGGGTGGGGGGTTCTTTGCCCCCCCCTTGGAACGGGTGGGGGAGAGGAGACTTTAAATAGTCATGGGCGTTTAACAAGCCCCATCAATCCTAGGACTGTGCTCGTTGAGCGTGCCAGGAGGAAGAAGAACGGGCCCGATCCACCAGCCAGCTGATCTCGAGAGTTCGGCTGGAGGCCGGAGTTCAGTAGGGACCCACATTTGGGCCACTTGGCCCCGGAAAGGGCCTCCTCCTCCTCCGTTCTTTCCAGGACAACAAAGCCGAAACTTAGGGTGTTTTTCCACTTAGCAGTAGAGTGCCCTTTAAGGACCCATTAAGGACCCCTAATGGGTACTCTAGTTCTAGGGGTTTTTTCCACTTAGCACTAGAGTACCCCTTAAGGGCCCCTAAGCGCCCATTAAGGACCCTTAATGGGTCCTTAATGGGCCCTCTAGTGCTAGGGTTTTTGTCCACTAGCACTAGAGTACCCATTAAGGACCCATTTAGTGCTAAGTGGAGAAAGACCCTTAAACCAGGCTGGTGGCCCCGTGGTGGGAGCAAAACCAACGGAGGTCAGGGTCGCTCACTTCGGATCCTAGGATCGCGCTGCCTTTCCCCGACCTTGGGGCAGGATCGAGCCATCGACTTGAGCCGAATCGAACCCCGTGGGTTCCAGGGAACGTGGGAAAGTGCACGGTCACCGTGTGGATCTCTTTGGGCATCGACTCCATCTGTCAGCTATTCCAGCAGTAAAATCATTGATCCCTGGACTTTGTTTCTGCAAACACAGGGCGGTGCGGAAAGGAATTGTTTTAGGCAACGAGTGTTAGCAATGAATGCGCGGAACATCGCCTGGGGAAAGACCTTCCAAAGGGAGGAGTTGGCACAAATTAGGGACAAAGAATCCACAAAATCATAATAATCCGAAGGCCGAAAAGCCAAAGTAGCTTTGGGGAGGAGATGCGTGCGCAAGGGACCACTTTTCATCCCGACTGACTCCGTCGTTTCCCATTGCAGTCGATGTGCTTCTGTCCCGCTTCCATTTCGGGCTCCGTCTCTTCGGGCGCAGAGAAGCGCAACCCGCTGCCAACGCGCGTTTGCTGGTTTGCAAATGCAAGGAGCGTCCCCGGCATCCTCTCCCTCAGCGCTTCCTTCCCCTTTGTCTCCCCGGAGCTAGGGGTCCCCTTCCCACTATTGCTCCCGCAGCCCCATCGCGGGCCCTGCTTGGCCAGCTTACTTCCCCCCCCCAGCACCCTCCCGCGGTTTATCATCCACCCTGCGCCTCGGCAGCGGGTTATCAGGACTGCCAGCCCCGTCTGTGACAACGTCTTTCGCCCTGGGGGCTGAGCGAGTCCCTGCGGGGCGGGAGAACATCAGGGAAGGTCACCATCGCAGCCTATCTAGCCTTTAAAAAGCAAAAAATAAAAATAAAAATAAATAAATATCAGTGTCAGGAAGCCATTTTTGCCCCTAGACGCGTCCCAATCTCGCCAGGACGCCCCTCTACAGCTGAAATTCAACCGAGCAGCGACCCCTAGGCCTGGATTCATAGGTCTTATTGAACCCTTGCCCAAAATGTATCTGGAAATTATTATTATTATGTAAAACAACAGTTACACACAGCAAACGAGATCACTATGCTGGATTTCGTATTATATCACTAGTCGGACACTTTTATTATTATTATTATTATTATTATTATTATTATTATTATTATTATTATTATTATTATTATTATTATTATTATTATTATTATTATTATTATTGCTTCTAAATGGCAATTAAAAGGAGGTGGTGCAGCCAGAGGAGAAAGCAGGGAACTCTCTCTAGATGACAGGCACGCAAGCAAAGCTGCCTCGCTGGCCAATCGGGGCGTTCAGCGCTGCCTTCCCTTCACCAACTGGAAAAGAAGTTTGTTTGGGGTTTTTCCTGCGCATTTACGCTTGTCTGGATCGGCCTAAGATTTTCTGCGCTCCCCTCCGCCTGCGCCCTTTGCCTTCGCTCGTCTAACCCCCCAGCTCCGCACGCTCTCATCCCGGTGCCTGCCTGCCTGCCTTCTCTCCAGCTCCTTCCTTCCTTCCCTCCCTCCCTCCCTCTCCACTCCATTGATAATCGGCTTTTTAAAAAGCGATTCAGCCAATCCATTGGCCGCCTCTGCCGCATTGCCTTTGAACGGAGGCGATTCCCAAGTTTAAACTCTGGAGCTCCAGAGACAGGCCGGGTCTGCAAAGAAAGGTAAAAATAGGACAGGTGTGTGTCGGGCGAAGCAGAAAGAGAAAAAGCCCGTTTCCCACGGGACGGCCACCTTCTTGGCACGGGTCTCTCTCCAAAGAGGCAAACCTCCAGAAGCAAAAACGGAGGGGGAGGGGCATCCCTCTCTAAACCACCCGGGGGGAGAAGAGAAACCAACCAAGCGAACCCCATAACTTGGCGCGCACCGTGTTCCTTGGGGTGTTTTTCCACTTAGCACTAGAGGACCCATTAAAGACCCCGTTAAGGACCTTTAATGAGTCCTTAATGGGTACTCTAGCGCTAAGTGGAAAAACACCCTTGCTGTCCCTACAGGGGCTGGTGGTCTGTGGTTCTCTTTTGCCTTTGGGGAGGGGGGGACCCACCGCTTCGCCTACGGGAGCAGCCTGGCTACTGGCTGCCCTTCAAAGGGGGCTCCCGCGCCACCTGTGAGCTCAGGAATCACCCCCCCCCCGAGTTCAGTGGGTCTCACTCCCAGGCGAGCGGTGACAGGACCGCAGTCCGGATGGATGCGATCCGATGGGTCTGGAGAAAAGCTGGGAAGCGCAAAACCCTCGGCACCCCCCGAAATAAACCGATCCAAGGGGTGGGGTGGGGGCAAACGCTTGCAAGGCCCCGAAGGAGCCCAGGCCCGGCGCCCGTAAGTCCGGCTGACCCCGCCTGGAGAGTTCAGCCTCGACGTCGGCCCCTGGGGATGGGGTCGGGCTGCGTTGGAAGCTGCGGGGAGGGCTCCCCGGCGAGCCCCGCACTGGCTTAACGCCGATCAAACGCGGGGAAGCCAGAGCCAGCCCGGAGACGACTCGCAGGAGGGGCTGATGGGGGAGGGCAGAGAGAAAAACTCGGCTGCGGGGGGAGGACGAAGGAGCTCTTCGGGGGAGGGGGCAGTCGCCCAGTCCGCAGCAGCTGCCTGGCCTAGTGCTCCGACCCTTCTTCCTCCCCGATCTCGTCGATCCGGATCCGAGGGATCAGTGGGTCGCCTCCATCTCTTATGGAAGATATTTTTGCGGGTGGGTGATGGAGAAACGCACCTCCCTCCCTCCCTCCGTCCTTCCAAGCAACCCCCCCTCGCTAAAACTCCCTTCTGTCCCCCAGCCTGGCTCCACCACCCACTCTGTTTTTATTTTATTTCTATTTTACTTCTATTTTGCCGCTCCAGGCCCCAGGTTTCACGCGCGGGCCTTGCATTGTGTAAGGAGGGCGGCATGGTGCCAGGAGGAAGGAGACGTTCTCCTTCAAAAGACGACTTGGCGGGGCAGGACAGGGAAGGGGAAGGGGAAGGGGAAGGGGAAGGGGAAGGGGAAGGGGAAGGGGAAGGGGAAGGGGAAGGGGAAGGGGAAGGGGAAGGGGAAGCGAGGTGTGATAAAACTCGGGTTCACCCCGCATCAAGCTGCTCGACGGAGGCCGCCTTATAATGTCACGCTTCCAAGAGACGCCGTTGCGCGCTGGCGGCCAGCAGCAGCAGCCGGGTTTGAACCTGCGCCCGATTCAAGCCTCCTGCTGAAGTCCGTCGGCGCGAGGATGCTTCGCACGGGCTGCGCGGTGGTGGCCCCGGATTTCGCGCTACCGCCCCCTTCGCCTCTGAGGTCCCCGCCGTCAACGGTATGTTTATTCCAGTAAATAACTGGAATAATCACGTATTATTTCTTCGGAGTCAGCAGAACCAAGTGGGCCGAGATGAATTAGGTTTGGGAAGCCTTAACTAGAGTCGGACTTTCGTCCCACTGGGTTGCTGAAGTAGAAGATCGTGACACCTTGGATGGACAAAATGAAGGGGCCGGTTCTGAGGCATCCCAAAAAGTCATTTTTAAAAAATGCCCGTGCTCGTGTGGATGGGGAAACCCGTGGTAAAGGGACTTAGGGCGCATTTTGGCCAAGGCCAAAATCCACACATCAGTTTCACAACCATATTTAAAAGCCTTCTAACCCCACCGTTCTGAAGAAAGACAGTCTTTGGATACAGTAAAATACCCCCCCCCCGCTCAAATATATGGGTCGTAACA
The DNA here is from genome assembly GCA_023333525.1 of Aspidoscelis tigris stejnegeri. Taxonomy (NCBI): domain Eukaryota; kingdom Metazoa; phylum Chordata; class Lepidosauria; order Squamata; family Teiidae; genus Aspidoscelis; species Aspidoscelis tigris. Next base: position 108,511,813 of record JALMGA010000004.1, on the reverse strand, counting down.
CTGTTTTTTACAATGGAGACACTACAGGGCCAGAAAGCCCTATAGCATCTGCCCCTCCTTAGGGCACCGCTTGATGAGATGGAGTGGACGATGCGTCTTATAGCGAGGAACTATAGCGGAGACTTGGAACATTTCTTACGGAAAAGGGCAGACAGAGAGGGGAGAGGCGGGAATCCACGGAGGAGGGTGATGGGCGCCCACAAGCGAATTGTTGGAAGGAGCTCGGATCGGTGTGAAGTTGCCAACACGATGCGAACTCCCTTCGGCGCCCCCCTCAAGGGTTTGGAAACAGGAGAATAAAACGTGGGGAGCCTGGTGGGGGCTGATTCAGAAATCCAGGGGAACCTCTGCTTCTCTCGTCCCCTTTTTCCTATCCCACCTTCCTCGGCTTTCGTTGGTAAAAATGTGCCCGAAGAGGAAGGTTTTAAGGGGTCGAGAAAGGCTGGGCGAGAAGAAAGTGGAGAACGAGCAGAAGTACCGGGATATTGACTTTTTCCAGGACAAGGGAACCGGCGATCCCCCTTCCATGGCTGCAGAGATGATGAACTTGGGGGAACGTCCCGGGAATCCAGCGGGAACGACCTCCAAGTCAACGTTCAGCGCTTCATCGGGGAGCGTCTCCCGTTTCTGCGGAGGACAGGGTCTCCCCGGGTTGCCTGCCCACGTCTAGGCAACGGCTGGCAACCTACCAGAAAGGATGGGCGGCACCTTCTGGGGGTCTCCTTCGCCCTATGGAGAGGTGGGGGAAGTCTCAGCAGGGGAGGCGCGACTGGTACCCGAGAAGAGGAGCCTGTCCCGGTTGTAAAAGCTCGGAGCAGTGGGCAGGCTTCGGAGACCGGGCGACGGGGCTCGTGGGACCCGCGAATGTGTGGCCGGCGGCCGAAGGCAAAAAGGATGCTTCCAATTCGGGCTTGGGCCGTGGGAAAGCCCACAAGGCGACAGTGGTGGGCCACCGGGGTCTCCCCGGAGAGGACGAAAGGCCCCCTGCCTGCTCCCGAGAAGGACCCTTCACCGATCTGGCGCTGTTGGGACACGGCACCGTCATCTGGCTTTTTGGCTGGAAACGTTTTAATTCGTCATAAGCGAATATTCGAGATGGGCACACTTTTGAACGTTCTATGCAACTGGACGTTTATTATGATCATGGTCATTAATAACAACAACAACAATAATAATACGAAATTCAGCATAGTGATCTCGTTTGCTGTGTGTAACTGCTGTTTTTATATAATAATAATAATAATAATAATAATAATAATAATAATAATAATAATAATAATAATAATAATAATAATAATAATAAGAAGAAGAAGAAGAAGAAGAAGAAGAAGAAGAAGAAGAAGAAGAAGAAGAAGAAGAAGAAGAAGAAGAAGAAGAAGAAGAAGAAGAAGAAGAAGAAGAAGAAGAAGAAGAAGAAGAAGAAGAAGAGTGGCAAAAATATAATTTCTTCCTTTAGCAAAAGGAAGAATGGGAGAATGTTTATTTTGTGCAGATTTAGGCAGATGTGCACTTTTAGGACCACAGCTGGGAACTGCTCCTAGGGAACTGCTCGGAGTAGCTAAGTCCCCCCAGTCTGTGATGTTGTCGGTGGTGCTGGCTGTTCTAATCAAATAATTAGAAAGAGAGAAAGTAACAAAAGGGAAAACTATTTACCAGCTCATTCTTTCCCATCAAAAAGTACTGTTTTCTGCTCAGTCTCAGAGCAACGAGGAATCTGTGTTAACAGTGGGAAAAGACTAACTCTGTTTGTTCTTTATCCTTCTCCCTCGCCCCCTTTTCCTTTTCCTCCCCCCCTTTCCTCTCTCCCTCTCTCTTTTAATATGAAGGGGACACACCGAGGCTGCAAAACAGCAAAACCCCAATGTCGGACAGCTGTAAAATCGTGTAGTCAGGTTGTCGTACAGCATCGAGGGCCCTTCTTGCAAGTCGCCCATTGCTAAGCATTAAATCCACGCGCGCGCACTGCACGGCGCTGCACGGCGCAGCAGCTGCGCCCAGGCACGAAGCGCAGGCGCGCACATCAAGGCAAAGTGGCCCGGGCAGGATTGCTGAACCACGTGCTCGTCGGAGGCGGTCGGGGGGGGGGGGCGGGCGAGAGGAAGAACGGGCGGGGTGGGGTGGGGTGGGCGGGGCTTGGCGCTCAAGTGGTTGCCAATCAAAGCATCAACTTCAAATTGTATCTGAAAGATCAGCCGAGGACCTTAGGGCAGGCGCATCAGTCGGAGCTCAATTGTTGATCAGATCACATCTAAGGGATTTAGGAGCGCAGACGAGGCGAGATTGGAGGGGAGACACCCCACGGAGCCCATCCGCACACGCTGCTCCTTCCTCCTCCTCCTCCTCCTTCCTCCTCCTCCTCCTCCTCCTCTTCTTCCACATGCAGAATACAAGATCGGTTTGAGAGCGAGAGCGAGACAGAGGGGGAAAGCGGAACCCAAAGAGAAAATCACCCAGACGGGTTTCCTTCCCATCACGGCGGACCGTGCCAAAGAAGGCAGAGCGAGCCACGAAAGCGCAGCGGGCCGGCCTCCTCCGCCTCCAGTGCGGGCTCTGTCCAGTGGCCGCTCCGCCGACCCGCATCGATTCCTGGCCGTGTCTCGTCGCCCCGTCGGCGGTGCGTGTGGCTCCCCCTCGCCTGCGCGCCCGGGATGTCCTTCCCGCAGCTGGGCTACCCTCAGTACCTGAGCGCCAGCCAGGCCGTCTACGGCGGCGGGAGCGACCGGCCCGGGGTGCTGGCGGCCGCCGCAGCTGCAGCCGCCGCTGCCGCAGCCGCTTCGGGCCGTCCGGGAGTCACGGAGCTGAGCAGCAGCGGTTCCACGGCGGCCGTCACCTCGGTGCTGGGCATGTACGCTGCCGCCGCCGCCTCCACGGGTCCCTATGGCACGCCGAACTACAGCGCCTTCCTGCCCTACACGGCGGATCTCAGCCTCTTCTCGCAGATGGTGAGTTCAGCCAAGGGCCGAGGATTGGGCGCACTCTGCCAGGGGAGCCGGGGGTGAAGGGAAGGGGTCCGGGTGGAGACCCTCCGGAGGAGGCCCTCAACTCGCCGGAGAGAGACTCCGGGCGGCCGAGGGAGGACGAAGCTCTCACTGTGGTGCTCCAAAGACGGTTCAACCAGATCCCCACATTTCTTTCCTTTCCCAGCGCTGCTAGATTCCCAAAGCTCTGGCAGCGTCCCGAGACAGGTTTTTCGGGTCCCCCCACCAGCCCCAGCCCCCGACAGTCATGTCCCCGCTCCGCCCCCATGATTCCTTTTCTGACCCTTCAGTATCTCAGAGCTGCAGTCGGACTTCTCCCTGTGAGCCTGCTGCGTCTTTCTGCCGTGTTCTTCCCATTCTTCTCCCCGAAATGGCTCAAATGCAGGCTCCGAGCATTGGCGTCTTAGTGCAGACGCCTTCATTCCCTCCACGCTTTTAACCCGTGGCTTCTTGGCTTAGCCTGGCCCTCTCCATCTGACGCCTGCTGGTTTTAAAACTTTTGCTAAGGGCTCCGTGAATTTTCAGCACTTTGCGAGACAGAAGCCGAAGGACCGAGGCGCGAAACTCTCCAAAGAAAAGCGACGTGTCAGAGGCTGGCCAGGCGAGCGAGGGCTTTGACGCTCTTTGTGCCTATTTTCCTCCCATGGCTCCCCCTTTGTGAAATGACTTCGCCTTTGCTTCCAGTCCCGTGAACTCACGTAGAAATTCGGAGTCAGTGTAGGGTGACCGCCTTTACATCCCAACCGCAAGTCTCTACTTCGGCACCGCAGGCAGAGTTTTTAGAAGAGTGGCCCTCATATTGCAAGACTATCACTTGCTAATAGCGACAAAAGCGATTCATTTTGTGGGGATATAGTTAAATCATATTTTATAGACAAATATATATACAAATGAAACATTTATTTACAATGAGTTCCCAAAGGAAACTCATCATTCTTATCATTCCAAGAGTGATCATGATGATTTAATAATACAAGTACTTTTTTATTACCAAAATGTGATGATTTGAACGCAAGGCTCTTGCCTTGCCTTCAAATCATCACATTTTGGTAATAAAAAAAGTAGTTTGTTCTGCCCAGCCAGGATTCTATTTGTACTGTTATTACTTTTATTCAAAACAGTACATAAATTTTAAAGGATTATACACACACACACACACACACATTCAGCACTCAGGTTGTTCCTTAATATTACTAGAACAAATTATACCCTAAAGCAGGTCAATTTTGAATGATCCGGAGAAAAGAACAATAGTCTCTCCATCCCCACTTTCTCTGTACCAATAAATGATGGGCAGAAGCTGTTGTAATGATTTTCAAGTGGCCTCTTCAAAAGAATTCCCAACAGGGAATGCAGAATTTATCATTTTGGCGACAAGAACAAAAATCGCTCGGCAAGATAAAGGCGGTTTAACAAGACCGTGTTGTGAGTGTTATCGCTGAAAATCACATTTTGCCCTTTCCAATTTCCCCCTTCCCTTTACCATTTTATCTTGTGAACCTGCTCCAAAGAAACCAATTCTTTGCAAAGGTATTTTCTACACTAGCGGTCTTTCTATGTGTGTTTTTTCAATAAGTGTGTGTCAGGATAAAATATTAATGTGGAGATGGCTATATCAGTGTGAAAACAACAACAACAACAACAACACAAAAATATCCTCTGGAATGAGTCAGTGTCAACTTGCTGTTCACCAGATCCTAGAAAGCATGGCCCAATCCTGGGAAAGTTCTTAATGCTAGACTTTGAGGAATTCAGTCATAAAATATTCCGCCTCGCTGTATGCAATTTGCAGTAATAATGAGGCCTAATGAGGTTGTTAGAAAGATAAAATGTTATTTACCAAAACACCTGATGGGCTAATTTGACTTCACTGTGTTTTACTGCTGATGATAAAAAGTATATTGATTGAAAATAAATCACCCCGCTAAAGGCTTGGGAAAAGAAGGCGAAAGTGTTTTATTCCCCTTTTAATGAAAGGAATATTGGAATGAAGCAATGGATTATATATGTATATAAATGAATCTCGCTCACTCTCTTTCTGCACGCATTTCATTATAGCAGAAGCTTGATGTAACTAAAATATGTGGGCAAAGCAAACTGAAGTTTAGTATTTGGAAGTCCCATTGATTCCAAGGAAAGGGAATTAAACATACTGCTCAGGCGCATCTGGCTAAAATCACACTATTCTAGTGCACTTAATTCTGACTGGCATGATTTCTGCATGCATGTGCAGGAGCAAAAGCAGGATCAAGCGAATTGCACTTTCCTCCCATATTTCTCCTCTGCAAAATCACTCTTTAAAATGCTTCTGGCTCTGAGCTAGATCTGCCGTCTGTTGCACCGGCCATGCCCCAACAGCCTGTGAGGCAGGGATATTATGTTTTTAGATGTGGGTCAGTGCTCCTTTCAGGATGCTTGCCTCTTTTTTTTTTAGCAGCACAATAAATATCATCTCTTTGAGATGGTCTTGAAAATTGAGGCTGTATGGTATACGCTGGGGACTAAGGGCCCCTTTTTGGAGAGTGTTGCAAAGAGACAGTACATGTGTCTGTGTGTGCATGCATGCATTTGAAAGGGAAACTGGGAAAATGTCTAGCTGAAACAGAAAAATGGGGCTCACAGAAAAGGAATGCTTGAACAGTTTTCTGATTCTCTCTTGCTTCTCTGAATGTGTTGCAGGGCTCCCAGTATGAACTGAAGGATACCCCTGGGGTACACCCTGCTACCTTTGCTGCTCACACCACCCCTGGTTATTATCCATATGGGCAATTTCAGTACGGAGACCCAGGAAGGCCCAAGAATGCAACCCGGGAGAGTACCAGTACCTTAAAGGCCTGGCTAAATGAACACCGCAAAAATCCTTATCCAACCAAGGGTGAGAAGATCATGCTGGCCATCATCACCAAAATGACCCTTACCCAGGTCTCCACCTGGTTTGCCAATGCCCGAAGAAGGCTCAAGAAGGAGAACAAAGTCACTTGGGGGGCGCGGAGCAAAGATCAAGAGGATGGCCACCTCTTTGGGAGTGACAATGAGGGGGACCACGAGAAAAATGAAGATGATGAAGAGATCGACTTGGAGAGTATTGACATAGACAAAATTGATGAGAACGATGGGGAACAAAGTAACGAGGAGGAGGAAGAGAAAGTTGACCTTCTCAGGCAAAGCAGCGAAGAAGAACATTTGGAGAAGGAGAAGGCCTTGAGTCTGTCAGGTTCTGAAGGACTTAAACCCAAAGAAGCCCTGTCTTTGGTGAAAGAGGCAGACAACCCTACTCGAATCTTGAGTCCTAGCAGACAAAATAACCTGCAAGGCCAGCTCCACAGCAAACCCAAGATTTGGTCTTTGGCAGAGACTGCAACCAGTCCAGACGGGATCCTCAGCAAACCAGCTCCTCCTTCCCCCCCTGCCCAAGTGAACCATACATCTCCTCAGCTTCAGCACCCAGCTTTTCTACCCAGTCATGGACTGTATACCTGCCAGATAGGAAAATTTCACAACTGGACAAATGGGGCGTTCCTCACCCAGAGTTCCTTGTTAAACGTGAGGTCCTTTTTGGGAGTTAACCATCATCATGCTGCCCATCACAGCCATCACCTTCAAGCCCAGCAACAGCCTTCTGTGTTAACAGCTCTTAGCACTGAAAAATCTTCAGAAAGGACCAGCCCCAAACACATAGGTAATGTTGATGGCAGAGAGATGAATATAACACTAGATTATAGATTTACTGTATAGCTAAACATGAAGCCCACCAACTTGAGCGATAGGCCACCATGTCCAGATTTGATGATTGGCCATATTACTCCACGCAGGACCTTGAAAGCAGTTATAGCCAACTGATAGTTAGTTTGCTGCTGCTATTTTCCTCTTTTTAAAAAAATAAAATAAAATAGTAGATGGCACTCTGTCTAGGCACTCTATATTGATCCCCTGGGCCCCTAATATGTATTAGTTTCCTGATAGATATGAATATTTGTTTTTGATAGAATTGCCATATGGAGACCAGATCGGGAGTCTTTTCATTTCAACAGTTATACAGAAGAGGGAATTTTAGCAGAAGAAGGTTCAGTTGTGGGAATGACAAAGTAGTATAGCAACTGCTTAGAGTGGGATCTAGAAGAGCATTATGGCGAGAAAAAACATATGGATGTGTCAATATAGTTGGATTGAGCCAACTCAGTGGTAGCTAACAGCTTCTAATGCTCAGGATATTCCCTGAATTTCTTTCTTCTGTATAATTACTAAAACCATAGGAAGGCTGAAATGTAGAGAAAAGGGAGCAGTCCAAAGACAGTAACAGTTCACTTTAAGATATGCTTAACTTACACATGTCTTATTGAATTTTATGCACTCCCCGATAGAAAATTGTGTGCTGAATTGCACTTTAAGTAACTTTATGCTTAGGATTGCGCTGTTAGTCCTTCTGAGTGGGTAGCAATGGGAGAACAAATAATTTGACTCAAGGAATCCTGTTCCTCTGTTTCCTTCCTGCTCCATGTTGGATCCACCATACGAAGTAAAAGGGGAAATAATATCTTGAGATCATATTTTCCTAACAATTTTGAAGTGGCCTTATAAAATGAGGCAATGTTTACAGCTGCTTCCTGCCAGGGGGTTCTAGAATGCCTAAGAACAATCAGAGATCTGAAGAGGGGCTTCATTACAACACAATTTGGGGTGGGGTGGGGGCAAGAAGGATTAAGCTGAGCAATATTGTTGCAGATGCAGTGGAGTAATGATTCTGTTTATTTACATGTTTGTTCCGTTGTGTTTGTCTTTATTAAAACATTTGCTTTATTTCTCCCTCCCTCATCCTTCTTTCTTTCTTTCTTTCTTTCTTTCTTTCTTTCTTTCTTTCTTTCTTTCTTTCTTTCTTTCTTTCTTTCTTTCTTTCTTTCTTTCTTTCTTTCTTTCTTTCCCTGCAGAAAGAGAAAATGTACCAAGGACGGACTCTCCGCCTCAGCAGTTAAAATCTCCCTTTGAGCCTATTCAGGACAAGTGAGTTCTTGTTCACTGAAATTTACTTAAGGAACGAGAGTGCTTGGATAATACAGACTAATCCAAGCACACCCTCATTATCATAAATCAAAGCAACAATCAAGCGATTCTGTAACGCTTTTCAAAGTGGCATAAACTTACAAACCATATACTTTAGCCTGGAAGCTTGGTGTGTGCTTTTTAAGAAACTGAATTCTCCATCCACTAATGTCACATTGCATTTCTTCCTTCCTTCCTTTCTTTTTCTTTTTTTTTTTTCAAAAGGCAATACATTATTCCTAGTCTGTTCCCTAATGCAGATGGGTGAGCATGGCTGGGCTTTCACTGATAGATGGTTCTGTCTTTTCTTCCCAACAGCTCTTTGACTCAGCAAGAGGGAACATCGTGAATTTTAACAACTCTCCCTTCTGCTTGATTAATTCCCCCCCCCCTTCTTTTTTGGTGGAAAAGAAAATTTCACAGACTGGTCTGAAGGACAAAAACAAATCAAAACAAAAAATGGAAGTGATCTAAATGACTCCCATGAACCTTTTTTGTTTTGCAATAAGATGATACCCATTCATTAAAATATTCAAACTTCTTAAACTGGACTCCCCCCTTTCTGTTATTCAATTATCAGAATGTATAATTCTATCCATGATTTGATTATTGCTTTTGGTAAAGATTTCTCATGTGTTTGTATTGGTTTTTTTCTGTATATAAAGTGATTTCAAAATGTAAATAGTGCCACAGCAAAAAACTTGTCTAAATCATATATTTTTGTCTAATAAACAAAATGAAATTATGATCTTCCTGCACAAATGGGTTTTGATGGTACACAAAATCGTTGTCAAGTTTTTGTTAGCGTAGCCTTAATATGTCAGTGAACAAAGTCAGATTAAATAGATCAATCAACGGCAATTTTTGGTTGATTAACGATGAAAGAAATAGATGATGCAAATTTAAAAATAGTGGGAATGAAAGTACACCATATTCTGGTTTATTTTTAGCCAGTTTGAATGAGGGCCTTCTTTCCAAAAACAGGCCATGGCTTTTTGCATTTGCTTGTCTATTTTACAAAAGGTCTTTGCAGAGAATAGCATTACTCGTAAAAATTTAAATTATTACATGATAAAAGTCCTTTTTAAAACAATTTCTATAGCAAATTACATTCTTTTGCCTTGAACCTGGCAAGAAGAGCTCTTTCACTTTCTCGAATTAACCCCGCGGCAAACTTTTAAAATCATTCTATTGCTGTTGCAAAGTATCCAAGCCAGAAGAAGCTTATCCATCCTGCGGATTTCCTGACATTTTGCTCTACTGGAATCCTATCTGTCCCAGCTAAAAGGGGCATTACCTTTATTTTCTCTTCCGGGCAGACAGGGAGAGGAAGTGTTTCTAGAGACACATGTAGGGTCCCTTCGTTGTGATTGTGGAATTGATGATCTACACTCATTGGGAAGAAAGCAAGATGGATTCTGGCTTGCTAAGGGGCTAAGATAAGGAAACTGAAGCTACTGGAAATAAACCTGTGCTCTATTGATCGAGTTTCTAGCTCGAAGGGTATGTCTGGGACCCCTTCCGAGGGGAGGGTGTGTGTTTCCCCCCCCCCCCAAATCTTTACAGCAAAGGTGTAGGGTGTGTGTGGGGAGGGGGGGCAGAGAAACAGTCCAGTTCATGGGCCTGAGTTTATGGTTGTTGGTTCCATCTCTGCGTCTAGCAAGCAAAGGCATGAGCGAAAGGAAGGCGCAGGCGAGCTTCCCCAAAGTTTCCCTAATCTTTCCAAGTCTGGCCCTTGAAGGGAGTGGGGGGGGGGGAAGTTGCAATATTTTTGCTGAGCGGTCTCCACCCCCGCCGCCCTCTCCCCGCGCCTTCTCCTCCTCCTAAATGAGAATGCTAAATGAGCATTGAGGTGCTAATCAGATACCAGATGGTTGTTGACGGTGGAAAATGGAAAGAAGCAGCTGGAAAAGTCATTAAAAAATCATGCTGGAGACAGCCTATCCGGACCGTGCGCCGTCCGAGGAGGAGGACTTGTCGGAAGCCGGGACGAGATTTGAAATCAAATATTAATAAATTCCCCCATCGAGGGTGACAGTATTGATCTGGAATTTCTCTCTCTGTCTCTCCCCCTCCCCCCCCCCCGCCGCCTTGTCTTCTCCTTAGGTGTTTTTGCACCAAGGCGAAGAGCCCTCGGGACACTTCGGCCCCAACGCGTTGTAGCCACTTTTCCATCTGCACTGGCAAGTAAAGGACGCGTTCCAACCCCCCCCCCCCGGTGCAAAAAGGCCTCTGGTCTTTAACTGAAGCTCCGCGGGGACAGAAAGGCCCCCCCTATCCGTCCCGGATTCGCCTCTGCTGCGGATCTATCGATGCTCCCGGTCGCGAACAAATAGGGGAGAAGACAGTCAGCTGAGTTTGTTTATTATTTATTTATTTTTTTATTCCTTGCGAGGAGAAACGAACCTACCTGGGGAGCGAAAAGGGCGCCTGCGAGGTGGGAAAACTCGTGGGCTGAGGCTACTAGGTGGCCATGGGGTTGAGAAAGCATCGCATGTGTGTATGAGAGGGAGATTGTGTCCGATGAAGAACAGTGGGGATTTCCCCCCAGTTTGGTCTCGTGGTTAGGGAGTCGGGAGGACCTTTTTACCTGGGAAAACCGGGTTCGATCCCGCCCTCCCCCGCGAAGCCAGCTGGGTGACCTTGGGCTAGTCACAGCTCTCTTTCTGAGCTCTCACAGGGTGCCCATTGTGGGGAGAGGATCAGAAGCTTTGTCAGCCGCTTTGAGTCCCCTGAAATGGGTGAGAAAGGTGGGGTAGAAAAGACAACTCTTCTTCTTCCTCCACGAAGACAGCTGGGTGACCTTGGGCTAGTCACAGCTCTCTATCTCACCTCTCACAGGGTGTCCGTTGTGGAGAGAAGATCAGAAGCTTTGTCAGCCGCTTTGACTCCCCTGAAATGGGTGAGAAAGGCGGGGTAGAAAAGCCAACCCTTCTCTCCCTGGAGGTTTTTGTCTTCAGAGCGGAATGGTGAAGTTCCGCGGAGTTTTAGGACTGCCGGCGAACATCCTCAGAGGCGACTCATCGCCTTCGACGGCTGGCGGGCAGTGACAGGCGGTCCATGGGGTCTTTTCCACTAGCACTAGAGTACCCATTAAGGGTCCTTAATGGGTCCTTAATGGGTACTCCAGTGCTAAGTGGAAGAACACCCCATAGCTTCCCTAAGGTCCAACTTCCTGCGTGAGTCCTGTTGTGTTCGAGGGCTGCTCACCTTAACAGGGATTCCTCTGCCTTTGGGACCGCGGGACGTGCGCTCCACCTCCAAATCTGGCCCCTTCGAGGGGGGAGAGATGTGTCTGCATTTGTCTCTGCTGGCAGAGACTCCCCAGGGAGTTAAACCCCCTGAAATCGGTGAGATTTCCTGGGCAAAGCAGCCCAGCCCTGCACTACAGCGACGGTCTGCTAGCGCTCCCACGCCCCCCCCCTCCCCGCCTGCACAGGACAAAGATCTGTTTTATTGTATCTTTTTTATAAACTTTGCTTTCTTTTTGCTCCCGTTTTCTTGGCATCTGCGGCAAATAAGGGCAAAACCGGGGTGAAATAGGAGCCAAAAAAGGAGCGCCAGGCAATGAGGTTTTTCCCACTAGCACTAGAGTACCCATTAAGGACCCTTAATGGGTCCCTAATGGGTACTTCTAGTGCTAGTGAAGAAACCCCCACTATTTCCTGCATGCCCATGGGGAGGGCAATCCTAGTTTCCAGCTGAGGCTGAAAAGCGAATCCCAAAACTCTTAATTTTGTCCTCCCACCCCGTCTGAGCGGCTCCAGAAAAGCCTGCTTCTCAGATGCCCCTGCCCTGGGAAAAGCAGGAACGGCGATGCGCAATTTGGCTCCTCTCTCTCGGTTCTGGAGAGAACCGCAGATGTTGCAAGGTCGGCGGCTACAGACGTTCATGCTGGCTGGCTCGCTCGCTTCTGGCAGCCTGGGATTATCTGGACTCCGTTTGGAGCCTGGAAGCGCCGAGCAAGGAGGTCTCGCAGCGCTCTCTGTAGGCCGAAGGTGGAACCGTTGCGTCTTCCATCGCGGGACTGGGAAAGGGAAAACGAAAGCACGTCTGAAGGGATTTCCACGCGTGTTTGGCGGAACTTCTTCCCTCCGCGTAAAAGCTTTCGGTTCCCTTTCATTCGCAGGATCCGGTTAAACTCTCAGTCCGGATGTGGCTGATATTCCAAAGGGGTGTTTTATTTAATTCGTTTTCTCCCAATCACTCCTCTTTTTTTAATTTGGAAAGCCACTTTTCGGTGCGGACAGAGTGTTTTTCAAACCGTTTCGAACACTCTAAAAAGTCCCAGTGGGAACAGGGCTCAAGGGTTTCCAAATGGCTTAACTAAAATTGGAATTCAGCACAACAGGTTACCTTTGCCGTCATTTCCTGACCCCTCCCCCCCGCCTCAACTTTTCCTTCTCGTTCGACTGTAGTAATGAAGAAGAAGAAACTAAGGTCTCGATCCGAATTAAGTTCGATTGATTCCACTGACGAAACGCGCAGCCTGATGCGAGGTGCGTTCCTTAAAAGACACCTTATGGCCACTTTTCCAGTGCCGATTTGAAGAGCTGGAACACACATCGCTCGTGTTAATGTGCCCAAGTGTTTGTGGACTTGTGTTTAAGCCCGAGTGGGTACATCAGCTCAGCAGCAGTTACAAAGTCCTTGCAAGGTAGGCCAGTCCCTGATTCTCCCATGCACCGCTGTGGGAGGTGGGTGAGCCTGAAAACAGCCAGTGATAGGGAAACGAGGGAAGGATTCTAAGGCTGTGTTCAGATCTAAGCCACAGCCCCACCAACCTCACAGAGTGTTCTATTGTGGGGAAAAGAAGGTTTGTCAGCCACTTTGAGTCCCCTTAAGGGTGTGAAAAGGGGGGGTAGAAAAGCAAACTCTTCTTCCTCCATGAAACCAGCTGGGTGGCCTTGGGCTAGTCACAGCTCTCTTCTGAGCTCTCACAGCCCCACCCACCTCACAGGGTGTCTGGTGTGGGGAGAAGAACAGAAGGTTTGTCAGCAGCGTTGAGTCCCCTTAAATAGGTGAGAAAAGCGGGGTAGGAAAACCAACTCTCCTCCTCCTCCTTCTCAGGAAGTCTGGCTCCTGGCGGGACGGGCTTGGGTGCGCTGGGTGCCTCGTGTGCTGCGCATCTCCCAGAGTTTGCGGGATGGCGCCTTACCCATGACGGCGAGTGCCGCGGCAACATTTGGACGCGGCAGGTGCTTCCCCGCCGGCGTGCCACCCCCGCCGTGGAAGCGAGGGCGCAAGGCGTTGGCCCACCGTGGACAAAATGTGCACAAGTCAAGCAGCTGCCTTGAGTGGCGACCATTTGGAGTTCTCAACTTTGGCAGGAAACAAAACTTCCATTCATCTCCACGGACCCGAAGCCCCGCTGACTACCCCATCTTTGGGGTGGGGAAGCGGGTGAAGGAAAGAAAAGCCATTCACAAAACCCTGCCAAGATTTCTCCTTCTAAACCTCTCGGAGGCACAATAAACACGGCGCCCCCTTGCCAGCTTGAACGCGTTCCATGTCCAGCCCTTTGGCAACAGTGCGCTCCCCTAACTCTCCTTGGTGAGTTTTATTTGGCTTCCCCTTGCATTGTGCGGACCCCCAAAGGGCGAGAAGGAGCCTGCTTTAGGAATCGTCTCCCTGCCCGTCGGCGGCTCACATTTAAAGCGGCTCTTTCGAAGCCGGTTCGGAGCTCTCCGGGCGCCCGGGCGCGCGTCAAGTTCAGGCGCAAAGTGGCCCGTGCGCCACAGACAGTTGCGTTCCGGGAACGTGGGCGATTTCGGTGCTGACAGCAGTGCGGTTTTTCATGTGGATTGGATTTCTGGGCATGCTCTTCTTCTGTTTGTGTATAGCAGGTTGATTGCGTGTTTGTATAGGTGATATTATTATTATTATTATGTAAAACAACAGTTACACACAGCAAACGAGATCACTATGCTGGATTATTATTATTATTATTATTATTATTATTATTATTATTATTATTATTATTATTATTATTATTATTATTATTATTATTATTATTATTATTATTATTATTATTATTATTATTATTATTATTATTATTATTATTATTATTGCTAATCAACGGCCACAGGAGAGCGTAGTTGACAGCAGTACGCGCTTCGGAGTGCCAAAACTTTCTCACCCATTTAAGGGGACTGACTCTGAGGCTGTCGCACCTGAGGTTTAATCCAGCTTCGGTCCACTTTGGGAGCGAAAGCGCACCTCAGCAAAGTGGCCAATCATTTTCTTTCCAAAGGTGGATTTTCTGAGTTATTTAACTCTGAAAGAAAACCAGCTTGTCACTTTGCTGATGGATTCTCTCACTCTGAAAGTGGACTGGAGGTGGATTAAAACTTGCCTGTGGTCACACCTAAGGTTTAATCCAGCTTCAGTCCACCTTCAGAACGAGAGAACACATCACCAAAGTGACCCGTAATTCTCTTTCCATGTTATCTATCCCAAAGGGGGAGTTTCTGAGTTATTTAACACTGAAAGAAAACCAGCTTGTCACTTTGCTGGCGTGTTCCCTCGCTCTGAAGGGGATCCGAAGCTGGATTAAACCTTAGGGGACGGAATTCCGTGGTCTCACCTGCGGTGACCATTTGGTGGCTGTGACCATTTTGTCCTTTGGGGCTTCGGCCATAAGGGAGGAATCGAAAGTCCCACGGCACACGGAGGGAGGGACAGGGGCTCGGCAGGGAGACGCTGCCTCCGTGTAAACACGTCAGCAAAAGTTATCCACGTGGACTTGATAGTTTCGTTCTTTGGAAATTATGTTTCCTGTCATGATATTTTAATATTATGCTTCATTGACGGCAGTTTTTGCAGCTCATAGTCGCAGGTTTGGCGAGAAAGGGTTGTATAATAATAATAATAATAATAATAATAATAATAATAATAATAATAATAATAATAATAATAATAATAATAATAATAATAATAATAATAATAATAGGGTTCCTGCTCCCTGCAAACTTAGAATCTTGCATTCGGTCTGGGGGAAAAATCCAGACTGTTCAGGAAAGGACAGCAAGGGCAATACATAAATGACCCTCCCCACACTTGCCCGCGGAGAGTGGCCGCATTCTTGAGTTGCCTGCATTTTTGTTTCGGCATTATTTTCAAGGCTCCTGGAAATCCCGAGCCGGGTGTCTTGCTTTTTTGTGGGCTGGAAAACCGAAAGGCGCTCTTCGCTTGGCTTTTCGGGGAAAGGCCCCCGAAGAAGGAGCGAGGAGGTGGCGCCACCTTTGCCCAGCTCCTTCTTTCCAAAGCGCTTACACTGGCCCGTTTCCCTTGTTTTATTGCTCTTCGTTGGGGAAGTCGCGCTACTCGGACGGAGGGAGGCAGATGCGCTATGACCTCGCCGCCGATCCGACGTGACCCGTGTGGAAGTCGCTTCGTATGGGCTTCTTCCTTCGGGGACGCGGACTGGTGGAGGGCGGTGGGGAAAAGGAAAAGCCAGTTTGGTCTAGCGGTTAGGGAGCTGGACTCTTATCTGGGAATGCCGGCTCTGGTTCCGCACTCCTCCACGAAGCCAGCTGGGTGACCTTGGGCGAGTCACAGCCCTCCTGCCGAGCTCTCACAGCCCCACCCACCTCACAGGGTGTCCGTTGTGGGCGAGAAAAGCGGGGTGGAAAAGCCATCTTCCTCCTGCATGCAAAGGCGCACTCCCTGGAGCGCAAGGCGCATTTACGCAGGAGTCAGCCCCGCTGGGTTCAAGGCAGCCGCCGTCTTCCCTCCCAGTTCGCCCTTCTGGTTGCCTGCTGGGCCATATCGGAGAGACTCCGCGCCCAAGACCTCCTTTGCTTTCTTTCCCCTAAGTCGCAGCGACCTCCCGGTTCCCTGGCTCATTTATCTCCCTCTTGCGCAAGATGCGGCAGGGAGAGGCGCGAGGACTTTCCTCCTTTAGGAGCCTGACGCTGATTAATGTCACATGCGCCCCCCTGGCTCCAAGCACAGATCCGGCCGATGAATCATGCGCTATAAAGTTTCAGACGTCCTTGTTGGACGAGAGGCTCTCGCAGAGCGGAGGCAACACCAGGACAGGCTTCTGGCAAGGTGGGGCTCCAGGGCGAATTAAAAAGGGAAGCCAGGGCTCTTTCTGCACTTCAAATATATCCCAGAATAGGGACTTGCTATCTGCATGCTTGGGCAGACTATGGAAGACCTCAGGTGAGGCTATCCCGAGATATATTCCAGAATAAGGCCAAGTGCAGAAAGGACCCAGTTCTCTCCCCTGGACGGCAGCAGGCCCCTTCAGTCCTTTTAGGGTATTTTCCACTGTCACTAAAAGTATCCATGGGTACTTCTATCGGTGTAAACAAAGATGTAAAGGCAAAATTATTTGCAAAACAAAGCTAAGGGGGAGAGTAGTGAATGGCCCTTCGGTGACACTAAGATTAATTCATCTAACTGCAAGACAGAGATGGGCTCAAGATTTAGTATGTGGGGGAGTCGTGTGTTCGCTTTACTTGAAACAGGTTGCTCAGCTGGAGAACCACTTAAGAATACCCAGAAGTAAGTTAGATAAATAACTTTTGGTTCAGGTATTGAGTAAACATTTCTAGGTTTGCAACAACCTGACACTTTAAAAGGGAAGGAAACAGAGATGTGCAGGTTATATTTGAATTAAAGTTGGTTTGAACTGAACCGGCTCTGTTTAAACCAGCTGGTTTGATTCCATCTGAACCAAGGCTACTTCATCAAACAGAGCCGTTTGATTCCAACTGTTCAAGTTTGACTGCTCTTTGTTCTTGAAACAGGTCTTTTTCAATATATTTCCAGTTTTAACCTTAAACTGTTCAACCCTTGTTCTAGCTTGAACCAAAGTCAGGGAGGTTCAATTTGGTTCACTTAGTGCACATCTCTGGTTAGGACAGATGTATAAGACTAAACTGGGAAGTCGAAATATATTGGAAGGAGGCAATGGCAAACTACTTCTGTATTATTGTGAAGAAAACTGCATGGGCTTGAGGCCAACCATAATCCAGATACTTCTCAGATAATTGGAATGAAAAACCCTTTTTTGTTTATATCACTTGAAAATCCCCCTGCAAGCAGTATAAACACCTGTCTTCCTTCCTTCCTTCCTTCCTATCCTTTCCTTCCTTCCTTCCTTCCTTCCTTCCTTCCTTCCTTCCTTCCTTCCTTCCTTCCTTCCTTCCTTCCTTCCTTCCTTCCTTCCTTCCTTCCTTCCAGTTGATATAGTAGTGTGCTTTTTTCTTTAATTTCAGTTATCTGGATTTTATTGTTTTGAATTGTGGACATTGCCTAGAGACATCTTGAAGTAGCAGTGCACACATATAGCAACTATCCCATGAAAACTTTCCATGGAGGGAAGGTTTTTATATTAATTTATATTTTGTAAATATATGTTTTGTCACATGTTTTGCTCCAGGCAATTCTCCTGTTCACGTGTACCTATCTTCTTCACTTTGTCCCATTGTGATCTACTGGGCTGGGCTGAGAGAGAATGTCTTAATGCAGTCCTTTGCCATTTATCTGGGCCTTGGGGGCAAGTTCCAAGGAGTGAGGATAATACCTAAGGATTGCAGCAGGAATTATTTCTGTCTTCTATGAAGAAATGGACTCTGGTCTAGTGGTTAGGGAGCCAGACTCTTATCTGGGAATACGCCCTCACCCATGAAGCCAGCTGGGTGACCTTGGGCTAGTCACATCTCTCTTCTGAGCTCTCACAGCCCCACCTACTTCACTGGGTGTTCTGTTGTGAGGAGAAGAACAGAAGCTTTGTCAGCTGCTTTGAGTCCCCTTAAATGGGTGAGTAAAGTGGGGTAGAAAAGCCAACTCTTCTTCTTCTTCTTCTTCTTCTTCTTCTGCATGCTGAATCTGTTCCCCAACAGATCTGCAAGATGAATATTTGCTAGTTCTTCAAATCAAATGGTGGCACATGGGTCAACCCATAATGCAGCAGTATCATTGGTTCCTCCACTTGTTTGGATGGGCTAGAACAAGAACATCACTTACTTTGGTGTCCTCTTTTTACTACCTCTCCATGGATGACCACTGCTCCATATACGTTTGCCATAAGACAATGCTTCTTCAAGAATGTATGGAGTTGCGTGTCTGAATGCAATCCAAAGTAGGGATGTGTACGAATATTCGTAGGCATTCGAAATCCGATTGAATGTGCCAAATTTTGAGATTCGAACTCAAAGGGAATGTCCCGGAAATTGAATGTAAACATTCAAATCAAATTTCAAATTTTGGATTTATTCGTTCGAATAAGCCGGACACGATGCGTACTTGAAGGTCCGCATCTTTCCCCCATCTGTATGCATTTGTACAAATCCGTATGGGATGAAAACATACGGGATAACTACGGGTTGCATACGGGATAACTATGTGATGCACACGGATGTGTATGGATGTATACAGATGTGTACAGATGTTGGGAAGATGTGTTCCGGCGCATACGAATGGTATCGTTTTTTATGTGATGCAAAGATTTGCCAAACTGTGGTTCAGTTAGTTCACAATTCATGGTTTGAATTGAATCAGAAGCAAGAAGCACTCTAAGAAATTAAATGAACCATAGAGGATCATGGGTAGTTTGAAGGGTAGTTTGAAGGTAGTATGGTTTGCTTGGTTTGACTGAGAACACATGGACAACTTGGCTTCTGGATCTGTGAACTAATTCCAATGAAATAAGAGCCCATATTTGATCTTTTTTTTTTTTTTGGCCCAGTCCTAATTTGTTACCAAGGGTGTTTCCGCACAGGGGCAAATAAAACCGGATCTCTGGCACCCGAAGCTATTAAAACCGGTTCCCAGGGGAACCGGTTTTAATAGCTTCAGGTGCACAGGAGATCCAGATTAATGGGGTAGATCCAGATCTAAGAGATCCGGATCTACCCCGCACCCCTGCCACTGCACATGCGGCGGGAATCCGGTTTGGAGACGGATGCTGCACGTACACGCAGCACCCGGGTCCGAACTGGGGCGGAGGGCCCTTCCCCGGAGCCAAGCATGGCGAGCCGGGGGACGTTGTTGCCGCAGCTCGCCCTGGCCCCAGAAGCGGCGGCTTGCCGCTTCTGGAGCCAGGGGGAGCTTCCCAAAAGCCCACCCTAGCCTCCCCGGCTAGAAACGCAGCGAAACCCCTCCTTACCTTTCAGTGGTCGTCTTCATTGTGAAGATCTTCGCCCAGGATGCAGCGCGCCTGCGTCCTGGGCGTCTCCTGGGTGGCTGGGGCTGCCAGTAGCAGCCTTTGCCCTCAGGAGGTGTTTTGAGTAGGCGCGCTGCCTACTAAGGGGGAATGGTTTGATTGCTACTCAAGTTCCTGTGACTTCACACAAAAAGCATCCTTGCCTCCTGTGTTCATCTGCTAGAAGGAATGCATTTCATTTTCCATGAGACTGAGTAGTGATCTGAAAGTCTTTTGTTGCATACAGACCTCTGACCGGTTTATAGCTCCCCCAGGATAGGGATGCGCACAGATATTAAAAAATCTGAAAATCCAATTTGAATTTAACCAACAGTGACATTCCAAATTCGAATCGGATTTTTGAAACTCCAAATTTCTGAATTCGATCAAATTCTGAATTTTTGGAAATCTGATACAGATTTTTGAATAATCCGACTGAACTGATCCGTTTATATTGCATCCGAATATCATGTCTATTTGCACATATAACACGGGATGAAAACGAGATGAATCATTAGTTCCAAACTGAGTTTTTGAAAATATGGTTTTGGATAATCCGGATTCGAATCGGATTTTTGAACATTTGGATTTTTGAATTTTTAATTGAATCAAATATTCAAATATTTGAATCAACTTGAATTCGAATGCAAAGAATGCATTTGCGCACATCCCTATCTCAGGATCCTAAAGTAGGAGGAGAGTTTGAGGTGGGCCATCTTGGGGACCCATCAAAGGGATGTTGACCACATAGTGAAGATTTATTATAATGACTTAGATTCTTGTTTAAGAACATAAGAACATAAGAGAAGCCTTGCTGGATCAGGCCACAGCCCATCTAGTCCAGCATCCTGTCACACCCAGTGGCCCACCAAATGCTCACGGGCATCTCAAGCAGAGACAAGGACAAACCTTCTCCTGCTCTCGAGTCCCAGCAGATGGCCTTTGAAGCGTCCCAGTTCCTCCCCCCCTCAGCCTGAAAGATGCATCTAGGCATTCGTTCTAGTAGCCATTGATACATCTGTCATCCATAAATTTGTCTAACCCTACCTTAAAGCCATCTAGACTGGTAGCTGTCACCACCTCTTCCGGCAGCACATTCCATAAGCCGACGACCCTCTGGGTGAAGAAATACTTCCCCCTGTCACACCTGACTCTCCTACCCATCAGCTTCATAGAGTGCCCCCTGGGTCTAGTGTTGTGCAATAGAGAAAAGAAAATTTCTCTATCCACCCTTTCTATACCGTGCATAATTTTATATACTTCAATCAGGTCCCCTCTCAAACGCCGTCTCTCCAGACTGAAGAGGCCTAGACGTTGCAGCCTGGTTTCGTAAGGGAGGTGTTCCAGACCCTTAATCATTCTGGTTGCCCTTCTCTGCACCTTCTCTAGTTCCACAATATCCTTTTTGAGGTGTGGTGACCAGAATTGTACACAATACTCCAAATGTGGCCTCACTATAGATTTATAAAGGGGATAATGACACTTGCTGACTTATTTTCTATTCCCTTCCTAATTATTCCCAGCATTGAATTTCCTTTTTTTGCTGCTGCCACGCACTGGGTTGACACCTTCATTGAACTGTCAAAGATTCTTCAAACAAAGATTCTTGTTTGTTCCATTCCTGTTTGCTTGTTAATAAAGTAGTAGTAGTAGTAGTAGTAGTAGTAGTAGTAGTAGTAGTAGTAGTAGTAGTAGTAGTAGTAGTAGTAGTAGTAGTAGTAGTAGTAGTAAAAATTTGCTGCTGCTCGTCCGGGAGTCTGAAAGGTCAGCTTTCAGCTACATGTATTCAAAGACATGGACAAGAAAGTCCATAGTTACAAATAATTCAGTGACAAAAGTTTTTGTTTATTCATGGGAGGGGAAAAGGTGATTTGACTTTTAGTATGTTTTTGGTTTATTTGGTTAGGATCAGGCTGTACCAACTGTCTGGCGGTGTGATACTCACATCAGTCACTGGTAGCTGCCAACAGTTGGGGCATTCTTTAAGGCTGATGCAGTGATCTTCTTGTTCCTGCATGAACTTCTGCTGTACAGATGTCCTTCCTGTTTAAAAGCAGAAACTTCTTTTTTCACTTGACCTTGTCAAACTGAAACTCTCATCTGCTTCTTTAACTCTGACCAGTGGCAAGGAATGATGGGGCTGAAGAAGACATCTTAATGACATCTGAACACTGCAGATGTAAGATCTTTTGTGCAGCATCTGTGGCAAGTGGCTAAATTTCCCCCATGCCTATCATTGTTCAGCTTGTGGTGTTGTGTGTGTGTGTGTTACATTGGTGAGCCACTAAAGCATTTTTTTAAAATGATGGATAACTGTATAAATCAAGTTAATGACACTGATGAGGATGCCTGGAAAAACAAGGCTGGTAGCAGCTGCCAGAAGGTGACTAAATAGGCAAAAAAGTTTTCACAGTTATTATGTAAGCTGTTCTGGGAATCCTTATGTTTGAGAATTGGAGTGAAAAATCTTCAGAGATTCATAATAATAATAATAAGCTTATGTATTTGCACACAAGTACAAACATCCACACTGAAGATAACGTAACCTGAAGAAATGCATAACAAATAGGGTATAATTACAATGAATTGGCAGCAGTAATGGTTCTCTTGGAGGACCAAAATAAATGCAATTATGGAACAAGTAACTTTTAACTGCTTATCTGTGAATTGGTCCTTTTTCGAAGTGTGAGTCATAAACACAGCTTTTTGCTGAGTGGATGTGGCATTATGTGGATGCCACAGTCTTCCATTCTTCCAGGGCACCCAAAGAAGAAGGAGGAGGAGGAGGAGGGTTGGCTTTTCTACCCCATGTTTCTCACCCATTTAAGGGGACTCAAAGTGGCTGACAAAGCTTTTCTGTTCTCCCTACCCTGTGAGGTAGGTGGGGCTGTGAGAGCTCTGAAGAGAGCTTTGACTAGCCCAAGGCCATCCAGTTGACTTTGTAGGGGAGGGCGGAATCGAACCCAGTTTTCTCAGATAAGAGTCCGGCTCCCTAACCACTAGACCACTAGACCAGACTGTAAGAACATGCAGACTCTATGGCTTTTGGGTACTTTCATGATGCCACAACAGTTCTGGGCAGATCCAATTTTAAAGAGATTTCCTGGAACATAAAATAAGAACATAAGAGAAGCCCTGCTGGATCAGGCCACAGCCCATCTAGTCCAGCATCCTGTCGCACACAGTGGCTCACCAAATGCTCATGGGCATCTCAAGCAGAGACAAGGACAACCTTTATTCTGCTCTCAAATCATAGCAAATGGCCTTAGAAGCATCCTGCTTCCCCCCCACCCCAGCCTGAAAGCTGTACCTAGGCATTCATTCTGGTAGCTATTGATAATCTGTCGTCCATAAGTTTGTCTAACCTTACCTTAAAGCCATCAAGACTGGTAGCTGTTACCACCTCTTCTGGTAGCAAATACCATAAACCAATGACCCTCTGGGTGAAGAAATCCTTCCCCTTGTGTGATCCGACTCTCCTACCCATCAGCTTCATAGATGCCCCCTGGTTCTAGTGTTGTGTGACAGAGAAAATAAATGTTCTCTATCCACCTTTTCTATACCATGCATAATTTTATATACTTCAGTCGGGTCCCCTCTTAAACGCTGTCTCTCCAGACTGAAGGCCTAGATGTTCCAGCCTGGTTTCGTAAGAGAGGTGTTCCAGCCCCTTAATCATTCTGGTTGCCCTTCTCTGCACCTTCTCTAGTTCCAAAATATCCTTTTTGAGGTGTGGTGACCAGAATTGTACACAATATTCCAAATGTGGCCTCACCATAGATTTATAAAGAGGCAAAATGACACTTGCTGACTTATTTTCTATTCCCTTCCTAATTATTCCCAGCATTGAATTAGCTTTTTTTTGCTGCTGCCGCGCACTGGGTTGACACCTTCATTGAACCGTCCACCAAAACTCCAAGACCCCTTTCCTGGTGTGTTGCAGAAAGCTCAGACCCCATCAATTTATAGACATAATTTGGATTTTTGGCCCCAATGTGCATTACTTTGCACTTGTTAAGATTAAAGCACATTTGCCACTTGGTTGCCCACTCACCCAATGCTAAGAGATCCCTCTGGAGCTCTTCTCAATCTCTTTTGGATTTTACTACCCTAAATAATTTAGTATCATCAGCAAACTTTGCTATTTTACTATGTACCCCTTCTTCTAGATCATTGATGAATAAATTAAAAAGCACTGATCCCAACACTGAACCTTATGGGAAGGTGATCACTTTGCTTGCTAAATTTTAATTCAGCTTCAGTTCACTTTCAGATTGATTAGTGGTTTTTTTTTCTTCATTGTGTAACTCAGAAAATTGTGTTAGATAACATGGAAAGATAATAACTAAACCCTTTAGTGATGTGTTCTTACTCTGGAAGTGCACCAGGCTGGATTAAAATTTAGATGTGAACGAAGTCTGAAGTCCTTGCTGCACTGGGACTTATTCTGGGTTCTATCTCATAATAGACGCCTGCTGTCCACATGTTGGAAGAGACTGGTACAGATTATGGGTGGGTCCACCTGGGAAGCATTGACCTGAGATATTTTTGTTTTGAAAAAAATACTTTAAATTGCAGTTTAAATTGTGTATTTACTGTGTGTTGAGTTGCTAACAGAACTATTTGTAGAAAGAAGCTTTGCCAATGTGAGTGACTGAGTGAAGCAAAGAATAAGATTGCCCATATAATTTGCCAAAACAAAAGGCATTTGGAAAAGAAAATACTACTCTGTTCAGAAGGAGCCAAGTTGGCACCCACTTACACTCATCATGTGATCTTCTTCTACTGAATTCTGGTGGTGTTACCTGGGAAAATTACACTGAAATTCCTAGGTTAAGCTTTGGTTCTGTTTGCTATCACGGTTCTGCAAATTTGGGTGGGCTACAGGTGAGTTACCTTGAAACGTCTGAAGCAGCTCAGATATTTCCCCCTATATTTTGTCTATCTTTTTGCCTGCATGCTTAAATCTGTGATTGCAAGAAGTTGTAAGGAATAATACAATCCAAGTCTTTTCCTTTTCCCTCCTTTCTGTTTCTGTGCTTGGATTTTCCTAATGGGTTCCTTCCTAGGTCTTGTGGTTAGAGTGCTGGACTATTATCTCATAGTTGCTGGGTTTAATTCTGCTCTCCTCCATGAAGCCAGCTGGGTGAACTTGGGCTAGTCACATCTCTTCTTCTGAGCCCTCACGGGCTCACCTACCTCACAGGATGTCTGTTGTGGGGAGAAGAACAGGAAGCTTTGTCAGCTGCTTTGAGTCTCCTTAAAGCATGAGAAAAACAGGTATAAAAGCCAACTTCCTCTTCTTCTTTATGAATCAGTGGGACTAATTTCTGTCCACCATGGGCCTATTTGCACTTGGTTTTATTCTGGAATATATCCTGGAATAGGGCCCTGCTGTCCACATGCTAGTGTAGGCTATAGGGTGTCCCAAGTGAGGCCTCCCAGAGTCTGCATTCGCATGCAGACCACAGAACCCTATGCTGAGATATACTCTAGAAAAAGGCCAAGTGTGAGCAGGCCCCTTGACTTTTCTGATGAGCATTTGTTCTAG
This sequence comes from Aspidoscelis tigris stejnegeri, assembly GCA_023333525.1. NCBI lineage: Eukaryota > Metazoa > Chordata > Lepidosauria > Squamata > Teiidae > Aspidoscelis > Aspidoscelis tigris. Next base: position 108,487,089 of record JALMGA010000004.1, on the reverse strand, counting down.
TGACTACTGCCACAACTTGAAAATGCTCTGAAGGTCCATGAGCATCTTTTGTGTGCTCTCACATGTCTCTAATAGAAAGCCAGGATTTGTAGAGCCAGGACCAGGTACAGAGTGGTTTTGCATGTAAAGGTCAAAGAGGCATATGGGCTCTTAAAGTGGTTTGTTTGTTTTCAGTTTACTCTGCATTCACACCTAAGTCTCAATCCAGCTTCAGACTATTTTGCGAGCGAGAGAACACATCCGCAGTTAGATAATAGAGAGAGAAAACGACCGGTCGCTTTGCTGCTGTGTTTTCTCATGCTGACCGTGAACTGAAGCTGGATTAAAATGCGGGTATGAACACAGTAGAGTGCAACAACTCCTACAGGAAAGAAGTTAGACGATTCTGTCCCTGCTCCTTTTTTAATGCACTGCAATGTAACTATGGTTTTTTAGGCTGCATGCATATGTTAGAATGATCTCTTGGTCAGAGCTACTGAGGCTGAGACATAACAAAAGATGCGCAGCAGAGAGACAGTGTGTGGCGGTTCTTATGCTCCCAAATGTTCTGTAATAAACCTTTTGTACCACAGAATGTTCATGAGGAGGGAGAGTGGCAAAAGGGGTGTGTGAACAATCCCACCTCAAAGCCACCTCTCAGGCACCTCAGTGACGCATATTTTTCCCTGTGTCTGATGCAGCCTGAGTGCAATGGGAAATTGCTGGGAGGAATTATGTGTCCTTGAGTAAGTGTAGCATGAAGAATACTGTGGGTCCCAATCAACTTGTTTCCAGAATCCAATATTTCCAGAGTTACAAGCTTAAAACGGTTTGGAAACGGTTTTGATCCTCACAGTCCCCATGTCAGGTTGACTTAACACACTTTCGGTCTGTTAAATCACCCCAAAGTGTTGTAAATGTTAACACTGGGTGAATTCCCATTACAAACTTAAAACAGTTTCGAAATGGTTTTGATCCTTGCAGTCCCCACGTCAGGTTGGCTTAACATGCTTTCTACATGTTAAATTGCCCCAAAGCATTGTAAATGTTAACACTCATTTCAACAGGTCTCACTCTGGTTCGTGCATTTGAAATGTTTTACATTTCTTACTGTGGGAACGGTACAGTTTTAATGGGATGAGAATGCATGTTTAGGGTTTCACTCCCTCAGTAGCTTGCTTCCAAAGATAGTGATTTTACTGTAAAAATCCACCCCTTACAGCAGCTGCTACACTGTAGCAATCTACCCACTTCACACCTGATAACAATGTTGCAATTTTGCGCAATTCTGAAAGTTCTGACCTTTAGAAACGGAAAAGAAAGGAAAGCAGCTGCAGGTTCTGGGAGATGAATATTTTTAATGCTGTGGCGGTGAGCAGGCAAAGTACTGTGTGCCCTGGGCAATGGGGAGAGGAGGGGAAAGAATCGTTGGCTGTCCGGTGCAATTTTTCATCCATCCAGGCAAGCGGCAGCCACCCAGCCACCCAGCTAGGCTCCCTGAAGTGATCCCTTATGGGTGGTATGTTCACGCCAGGAGGAAGAGGGCAGGGCAGCCCCGAAAAGTGGCTTTTAGAAAGTAGCCACTTGAGTCCCCCCTTGAGTCATGTATGGCATGTACAATCCTCAGAATCTGGATCGAACGCAATTAAGTTGAAAGTAATGGGATCAGGCAAATTTACGTTTGCATCTGGTTCTATTATTTCAGTTTAGGGAAACTGTTTTAAGCTTGTAATGGGAATGCAGCCTTTGTGAGCCAGTTTGGTTTAGTGGTTAGGGATCTGGACTCTTATCTGGGAATACTGGGTTTGGTTCCACCCTCCCCCATGAAGCCAACTGGGTGACCTTGGGCTAGTCACAGCTCTCTTCTGAGTTCTCACATCCCCACCCACCTCACAGGGTGCTCTGTGGTGGGGAGAAGAATAGAAGCTTTGTCAGCCACTTTGAGTCCCCTTAAATGGGTGAGAAAAGCCAGGTAGAAAAGCCAACTCTCCCCTCCTCCTCCTCCTTCTTCTTCGTGACTTAAAGTAACTAACAGACTCATTTTGAGACAGTCACCTGAGATATCTACCAAGGGCATTAGAAAGAAAACACCTGTGGTAAATTCAGAGAGTTTAATTGGCTTGCATTCAGTTTTCCACACACTCGTTTCCAAAACTTTGCTTGCTGTATTTATTTTAAATTATTGTTGGCATATGTCAGTTTCCAGATCTTCCTTTCTCTCCTTCCTTTCCCCCTTTTTCCACGTCTGTGCGTATACGTGTGGAACCGCTTCCTTCATTCCATACTTTCCAACCGTAGTCAATATCTAAACGCCTGTTTCAACACTTATCCATCTTCGCCCTTTCCTTTCCCCCTCACTATCTATTTCAGATTGTAAATTATTTGGCTTTAGGAGCTGGTCACATGAAAATGCACCCAAAGTCATTCTTCATAAGTAGCAGCACCGCTTAATCCTTGGTTAAAAAGAAAAGGACCTGGTGTATTATTAAATACATTAGAGAGAACAGAGAACTTTTAGAAAGACACTAAATACTATGGGGAATTCTAACCAGCTCACATAGTGAAGTGATTAACGTGTTTATGAATCAAATTAATAACACATTAACCCCACAGTTTAGTGTAGCTGAATGCCAAAACTTGCAAGGAAGAAGTCAATCCAAGCCCATTGCAACATGGTTAGGGGAGGGTTAGTGATTAGGATAAAATTTGACAGAGTGGAGTGAAAGTGGGAGAAGAAGTTTTGTGCTTTTCTTTTGATAGACAAAATGTGTCACAGAGTTCCAGATGTCTAAAGAGAGGAGAGAAAAACAATGTGAGAAAGCAGTTCAGGAAGAAAAAAAACATAGTCATATCCAGAGGCATTTAGGGCTGGTTCACAGGTAAGTGGGATTTGATCAACCTGACACTGGGGCTGCATTCACACTTAAGTTTTAATCCAGCTTCAGTGCACTTTCTCAGTGAGATAATACATCAGCAAAGTCTCAAGCTGTTTTGATTTTGCAATATCTAAGTTGGAAAAGCCGTCTTTGGATTAGATAAAGAGGACAGAAAATTATTATTCACTTTGCCTGATATAGGGCCTCTCCGCACTGGTCTCCAAAAAACGGATCTGTTTTTTGGTGAACCGTTTTTTCCGAGGATCTGTCCCAAATAGGGACAGATCCTCAGAAGCCACATGCATCGGCACACGCGTGGGGCAGCGGCAGCAAGGCTAGATTGCGGAGATGGATTGGAGTGGGTGCTGTGTGGACACACCAGCACGCATTCCGGTTCGTCCTCCAGAGGGTGGAAGAGCCTCCCCCCGGCCTCCCCGATTGGCTCCCCAAGGGTTGGAGGCAGTTGAGTGGCTTCCCTGGGGTCCTGCTCAGCCCAGAAGCTGCGATCGCGGCTTCTAGGGCCAAGGGAGCCCACCCCCTGCACCCCCCAACTCACCCATGGTCGCACACATGTGCTCGTGGCCCACCTGCAGGCTGTTTGGTCAATTCTTCCTGCAGTAGGCCTGGCATGCTGTGTGCAAGCAGACAGAAGTGCAGCAGCCTCCGGAAAGGGGCTCTAATAAGGTCCCCAGTGCGGATGTGTCAAAGGAAAGCGTTCTTAATCTATCCTTAATGTGTGTCTATATTTGTTTTTAGGGCCAGTGTGGAAAGGCCCATATTCTCTTACTTGGAAAGTGGTCTCAAACTGGATTAAAACTCAGGTGTGAATGCAGCCTAAGGGCAACTTATATATTCATATACTGGGCTCGGTCCACAACTTGTCTCAGAAAATAAGCAAAGGCAAACCGGTTTTGCTTCTCTGCCATAGAGGTACCCATGGAGGAGTTAGCCATAATTTGGCAGGATCCAAACAACAACAAAGCATTATTTATTTTCTGATTGTTTGATGCCTTATTTTACAGACTCTTGTAAAAAAAAAAATGCAGTCCCAAAATGCAATCAATGAAAACATGTCTGTGAAGCCATTTTACAATTGGCTGTATCAAGAGGGCATTTAGGGCTGAATGAATGGGACACCCACAGGCAGAAAGTTCACATCAAGCCACATTGAACAACGAACAATTAAAAAAAGCAAAAAGCAAAGCCAAAAAAACCCACTTTTTTTTTTGTCTTGTCTTTTCAGGCAGATCTACAACTTCAGGATGTAATTTGTTTATTTCAATAATAACAATGGCAAAATAAAATGATGACCATATTAAAGCCGCAGTGACTGATAAAATGGCAGCAGCACTTAGGGTATTTAAAAAATTTTTTAAAGAGTGAAATAAAAATGTTCTGAGTTATTTCTTAACATTTCTAAAGAGTCCCTTTTATTTTGTAGACTAGATTGGTCAATAAATATGGGGACCTGCCTGTCGATATAGATCATAAGAGCAAATTGAATTGCTCCTCACTTCACTTAGGCTGTGGTCACACTTAGGACTTAATCCAGCTTCAGTCCACTTTCAGTGTGACAACAAAGTGACAAGGTGTTTTCTTTCAGTGTTAAATAGCTCAGAATTCGCCTTGGGGATAATGTGGAAAGAAAACTATTGGTCACTTTGCTGATGAGTTCTCTCATTCTGAAGGTGGACTGAAGCTGGATTAAACGGTAAGTGTGACCACAGCCTTAGAGTACTTTTTCTTCCTTCTCACATATTTCAGTTCAGGGTTGGCAAATGTGCGCATAAACAGCCATGTTCAATGGCACCATTTTAGGGGTGGGTGAAAAATGTTCATCACCTTCACAATTCGAGTCAATTTGAATATTCAGTTCAATTAGAAAGTTGAAAATCTGATGCGAATCTGGATTATCCACATCCGTGCTTTCAGAAATTCAATTCAAAAATACGAACACCAGCAAGATTCGTATCCGATTTTTGAATTTGCGTGCATCCTGCTTTTATCGCATTCACGTACTATCGCGTTCCCATATTATAAGTGCAAATAAACATGATATTCTGATGTGCTATATGATGCTCTATTCAGTTTAATTATCCGAAATTCTGTATTTGAATTCAAATGTTGATATTTCTTGAATTCAAATCGGATTTTTGAATTTTCAAATATCCATGCACATCCTTATTACTGGTGGTGACAGGGATTCGAAGGGAATTTAAAACTTAGCATATTTGGAGTGGCACCAGTTGCATGAATGCAAAGTTCTGTCCTGTTTGCTTCAATGTGAAGTGAATGGGGGGGGGGATTGTGCACATCCTAGTCAATTTTCATGTTATTCTGCATAAAACTGCAGCTTCAACACTGTGTTACCTACCACTGGCTCTGTATATTTTGGCTCGGGAACCATCTTTTTACCTACTCTATATTCCTTCTCAAGAGCCACAATACAGATGCAGATATAGGCCATGCTCTCACAACATGCGCTCATTCCAGCAGGATTGTGGTTGGGGTGACTCTAGACCTGCTTCCACATTTTCTGGATCCATGGGTCAGTTTCTGGTGTGGAGAAACTGCTGCATCTGCATGACAGATGTTTCCAGCTGCCATTTGGGCAGCTGGAAAATCATGCTCACTCCACCCTTGAACTTCTTATTTTTTTTCCAGCTGCAACCGGAGGGGGCTGAATGTTCATCTGAGTGTGCTGGTGGCACTCCGCCAGTACGTAGCGATGTCTGGTCCTGAACCCAATTGGGCATCAAAGCCATGTGTCTTGAACATAGACACAGATCATTGCACTGAGGAAATAAGCTTGGCAGGTAGTGAAACTCCTGCAGAAGGAAAACTAAGCTCATAGAACTTGACATTGCAGTACGCCTGTCCTAAGTCACGGATACCCATCTCCACCATAAAAAAGACAAATGGCAGCATGCAAGCCAAAAACCAATTGCTGCAGAAAACTATCATGTCCTATTTGCATAACTCTGTGGGGAAAGAATACTTGTTTAGGAGGGCTTTGAACATACAATACTGTTTCTTTTCTTATGTTTCAGTCTTTATATTTAGTTACAAGTGATGGCCAATTAACCTCTTATGCTTTTACATAAGAATATTGGGCTTTTTCCAATTTAGGTTATTTTCTTTGCATTGACATTGGGAATTATTACATATCTACGGTATAACCATTAATTACAACAGAGAAATGAATGGAGAAAAAGAGAACCTACCAACTGCCATTAGCCATGAGGATTAAATCCAGGATATTCTCCTTCCATGATTACCACCTCTTTGCTGGACAGTAGCACAGCCAGAACTGTCTGTGCATTCTATCGTTGCATGCATCCAGGCATTCAGAGCTCCCAAATGCGCTGTGGATGGAGTGATGATGGCGATTCCATCCAAAAGGTGAGTTAACATGCTATTGCTAGAAAACCTGGGACCAGCACTGGGATTTCCTGCAATAGTATTTAGCATGTTTTTAAAAAAAAAAAATTTGGGGGGGTGGCGGGCGCAGATTGTCTACTGGGGTACTTCCGCACAGGGGCAAATAAAACAGGATGTCCGGCACCCAGATTTATTAAAACCGGCTCCTAGGGGAACCGGTTTTAATAGCTCCGGGTGCACGGTAGATCCGGTTTTCTAAGAGATGCAGATCTACCCCATGCCCGTGCCTCCGCACACGCAGCACAGATCCGAATTGGAGGCAGGTGCTGTGTGGACACACGGCACCCGTCTCTGATCTGGGACGGAGGGCCCACCCCTGGCCCGCCACGATTGGCTCGCCGGGGGGCCTCGCTGCCGTGGCTCGCCCTTGCCCCAGAAGCGACGGATCGCTACTTCTGGATCCAGGGTGAGCTTCCCAAAAGCCCGCCCTAGCCCACCTTGGGGGGAGTGCGGTGGTTCCCCTGCTTACCTCTCCGGCGTCTCCCCGAAACTGAGAGCAGGCACGCAGGATGCAGTGCACCTGCGCCCTGCACGGCGTCTGAGTGGCCGGGGCTGCGCCTGGCAGCCCCTGCCCTCAGGAGCCACTCTGCACAGGCGCGCCTCCCTGACTTGCGCGGCGGCCAATCAGGCAGCATGCAGGATGCAGGCACACTGCATCCTGGGCGCCTGCTTTCAGTTTCGGGGAGATGCTGACGAGGTAAGGAGGGGATCCGCCGCACTCCCCCCAGGGTGGGCTAGGGCGGCTTTTGGGAAGCTCGCCCTGGCTCCAGAAGTGGGGATCTGCCGCTTCTGGGGTGAGGGCGAGCCAAAAATTAGGAGCCCCCCGGCTCGCCAGGCTAGGCTCCAGGGAGCCAATCATGGCAAGCTGGGGGAGGGCCCTGGTTTAGCACACTTGCCCTGTGCGGCTGCATCCGAAACGGATGTGGATTCACAGCGCAAAACCACTAGATATGTGGTGTGCTAAAAACACCCTTTATGCATGCATTAAGTCCGGATAGGTGCGGACTCACCCACCGGAAGAGTGCTCATTTGCCCCCGTTAATGTAGACGCTCCGGCAGGAAACCGGTTTTGCTGCCGAAATCCGCATTAAAAACAGGCTCGCTGTGCGGACACCCCTCGCCGGAAATGTCCTACATAGCGACTCGTGTGTGGAGGCACACACTGGAATGTGTGCTTAATGGGTGTTAAAGGGCCTGTGCGGAAGCACCCCTGGAGGCAATCTCACCATAGCAGCTCTGTAATGGTGCATTATTCTCCCTGTCTGGAAAAATGGAAGACTCATCTTTATTAGGGATATGCACAAGTATTCAAAAATTCAAAAATCTGATTCAAATTTGATGAATATCGAAATCCAAATTCGAATCGGGTTTTCAAAAATCTGAATTTCCGAATTTGATCGAATTGCGAATTTTTGGAAATCCGATATGGATTTTCAAATAATTCGACTGAATAGATCCACTTGTATCACATCTGAATATTGGGTCTACTTGTGCATATAACACAGGATGACAACGGGATGCAAACGGAATCAAAATGGGATGAAAATAGGATGTGCGCGAATTTGAAAATCAGATACGAATGTTCCTGACATTTGTGTCATTCAGTTCGAATCAGATTTTTGAAAATATGGATCCGGATTCGAATTGGATTTTCAAAAATTCAAATTTTTTATTTTCAAATAGAATTGAATATTCGAATCAACTCAAATTTGAATGCAAAAAATGCATTTGTGCACACCTCTAATCTTCATTAAACTTCTTCCATCAGTACATGGAGACTGATAAAAATTTAGTCCATCTCCACTTACAAGGGTTGAACTAGATAATTTTTGAAGTTCCTATCACTTCTATGAATGTCAAAGGCCAGGGGTAAACCCCAAAGCGTAATTGAGCCTTATTATCAGCACCTAATTGGGTATTTTTGGAGCCCGAATAATGCACTAGATGGATTTCTAATCTGGCAAAGTAATTGGCATTGCTTCTGATTTTCAATGGCTTATTTCCACATGCAGTTTATCACTTGTTGCTGGTGAGTTGGTGGATTTCCAGCTGATGTCGCCACTGAACAGCTCTGAGTTTAAGTCAGTATCAAGCAATATGAAGATGCTATCTGAGGTGTGTAATCTGTTGATGGCTCCGTAATTAATAAGCGGTGACACTGAGAGATAGGAAAATACTGGCTGTGGCAATTAATCTGCAATGGTTCATTTAGGCTTGCAGGCCAGTCACCACCTGATAGTTCACTTAGTTAATGAGTCCTGTACATGTATGTGAATCCATCTTTTTGTTCTTTGGATTGCTCTGGGCCAGGATCCTTCAGGCTGCTGGAAGAGAACTCCTCCTTTGTAAAAAAACTTCCACCGTGTCAGATAATCAAATGTAATTTCTTCCTGCCTCTCTCCATGCATGTTCTTTCTAATCTCTTGCCACCGTGGTTTTTGGGCCGGTTCCAGCAAGCTGTACAAAGGAAAGCCGAGGCATCTGAAGTGTCACTCCGCAGCTGTGGCAACGGAGCAGCATTTCCATTTTGTTGGTGCTCCAAGCACATGTGTGCAGCAGAAGGTGATATCAAAGGAGCTGTTTCCCTCAGTTCTGCACGTTGTTGTTTTTTTCACTGCTGTGGCGAATCTTTCAGAGCTCCGTGAACCAATAAAACAAGAGCCCCTGTTTGAGTTGATATATTAATATTTGCGAAGGATTTGCAAGGTCGGGGCGAAATGTCAGCAGATTGCTGGGGCAGGACTGTGGGGAATAATCAAACAAATCTCCCAGCACTTCAGCCTCCTGAACATCTTTATTAATCTTTTGGAAACAGTAATGCTGGAAAATTCCTGCTTTCGCAACCGTAAGCAAAGAGTCGGGTGAAACTGCCATGGATTGGCAATGTTTGCCTTCTGAGAGCATCTTGGCCCCCTCCATGGCAGATGCGATGGGTGAATTAGCTCCAAGCTGCTGGGATTCTCACCTCAGTTCCATCCTTAGGACGAGATGGAGAAAGTCAAGTCCAATGGAAGTTTAGGCCCTTTGCCCTCCTGAGAAAGAAAGAAAGAAAGAAAGAAAGAAAGAAAGAAAGAAAGAAAGAAAGAAAATGCATTTCCATTCAATAGACACCACCAGGGTTCATACTGCCTTAATCAACTCCTTGTGTTTACGCAGCCACCATATAATGAATGTTCTCTGGATAGCTTTACAAATACAAATATATTGAACAATTAAAAACAAAGATAAAAAACAATACTGAAGCGATTGCACAAATATGCACTCACATTACACTATTTAAAAATGTATGGGTGAAGCAGAAATAAATATAATACATAATCAATAAGAACATAAGGAACGTAAGAGGAACCCTGAAGGACTGAGCCTCAACCCATCTAGATCAGCATCCTGTCCATGTCACAATGGTCCACCGATTGCTTATGAGCAAGCAAAAGGCAAAGGCAAAACCTTCACTTGCTCTCAAATGCTTGCAAATGGCCTTTAGAGGCATCCAGCGATGGTGCTAGGTATACTTCTCTGGGAAGGCTGCTCCAGAGCCCGGCTGCTGCCACAGAAATAAATTTCCCTTCTGCTCCGCATACTTGATTTGGTAGGGCCTACACTTATTGGCAGGGCTTCCTATGTAGATCTTAAGTTATGGATAGGGTTAAATGGAGTAAGATATTCTTCCAGGCATGTTGGGCTCAAGCAATTTAGGGCTTTGTGGGTCAAAATCATCACTTTAAATTGTGCTTCAAAACTGTTCAGAAGTCATCATAGATACCAAAGCACTGGTCAAAATGCCCAGTCCCTAGCACCACCATTACATGCTTCTAAAGGCCATTTGCAGGAATTTGAGAGCCGGTGATGGTTTGTAGCTCTGTTTTGGACTAGGTGAGCTTTCTGGAGGAGCATTCTTCAAGGCAGCTTCAATTCCCCACATTGTATTTGTGTAAATAAAGGTGCATACCCATTATAAGCTTAATCCAGTTTCCCTAAACCGAAATAATAGAACTGGATGCAAACGCGAATTTGCCTATTCCCATTACTTTCAGCTTAATCACCTTCAATCCGGATTCTGAGGATTGTACATGGCATACATGACTCAAGGGGGGGACTCAAGTGGCTCCTTTCTAAAAGCCGTTTTTCGGGGCTGCCCTGCCCTCTTCCTCCTGGCGTGAATGCGCCACCCATAACAGACCCCTTCACGGAGCCTGGCTGGGTGGCTGCTGCTTGCCTGGATGGAGGAAAAATGGCAGCGGGCAGCCAGCAATTCTCTTCACTGCCCAGGGCACACAGCAGCAGCAGCAACTCAAGCCCCCTTGCTTTAAACATTCACACATCTCCCAGAACCTGCCCCTCCTTTCCTTTCCCCTTTAAACGTCAGAACTCCAAAGAGCTAGAATTGTGCAAAATTGCAACATTGTTATTAGGTGTGAAGTGTTATCAGATTGCTACAGTGTAGCGGCTGCTGTGAAGGTTGGATTTTTACACTGAAATCACTGTCTTTGGAAGCAAGCTATTGGGGGAGGGAAACCGTAAACATGGATTCTCATCCCTTAAAATGGTAGGGTCCCCACAGTAAAAAATGTAACACATATCAAGCGCACAATCCGGAGTAAGACCTGTTGAAATGAGGGTTAACATTTGCAACACTTTGGGGCGATTTAACACGCGGAAAGCGTGTTAAGCCAAACTGACTTGGGGTCTGCGAGGATTGAACCCATATTGAATCCGTAATAAGCCTGCCGTGGGGATTTGCCCTAAGAGATTTACAGATCTTGGGTGAACTTTGTTGACCTTCTAATGACAAAGTACAATAGGTAAGTAAGTACTCTACCTAGGTTCAATATCCTCTGAGCGGAAGGGCCACCAACTTACCGGTATTATCTTGTCTGGATTAAAGTTTCTATATAATCACCTTCATTCAGGCCATTCCTACACCTAAGCTGTATGCAATACATCATTTGCATACTGATGATGCTTCCAGCCAGATCTCTAGATGGCCTCCTCAACAGTTTCATACAGGCATCAAAGCGAAAGAATAATAAAAGGTAAGGAAGTCGCATCAATAAAGATTATAATGAAGTGGACTGATAGACACAGAGCTAAGCCTGGGATTGCTCCTTGCATCTGGGGACAGATAGACAGCAAAGGGATCTTGTTTAGATACTCATAGAATCATAGAATCATAGAATGGTAGAGTTGGAGGGGACCTCCTGGGTCATCGAGTCCAACCCCCTGCTCAAGGCAGGATCTCCTAAACCATCTCAGACAGATGGCTGTCCAGTCTCTGCTTGAAGACCTCCATCGAAGGGGAACCAACCACCTCCCGTGGCAGCCTGTTCCACTGGTTGATCACTCTTACTGTTAGAAATTTTTTCCTAACATCTAAACTAAATCTTTTCCCCTGCAGTTTCACCCCATTGTTTCTAGTCCTTCCTTGAGAGAGTGAGAACAGGGCTGATCCCTCTGCCTTGTGACAACCCTTGAGGTATTTGTAGACAGCTATCATGTCTCCTCTCAGTCTTCTTTTTGTTAGACTAAACATTCCTAGTTCCTTAAGCCGTTCCTCATAGGACATGCCTTTGCCTTTCCCCATTGCCTTTGCTGTCTAGAGGCAGCCTAAAACAGAGCTAAGGGCTGCAACCATGTAGCTATTAGCAATCATTTACTAGTGAGTCAGGGCCTGGGTAGATAACGCCCATATATCATTTAGCTTGTTGCCACAATCTCCAACAAGAGGGACTTCCTGGGGAGCTGAGACCAAGAATTCCTACAGCACTTCTTATTCTCCAGTCTCCAAAGTTACATGGGGTGGATTTTAGCAGTGTGCCCAGAAAAAATCCCAGAAGTGGGATACTTCTGGGGCCTGACTAAATTGTTTTGGGCTACTCCATCATTTCCTGTCTGCAAAGTAGCTGTGGGCCATGGCCTTCTGGTGTGCTTTTAGGGGTGCTTCCACACAGGCCCTTAAACACCCATTAAGGACACATGTGGAAGCACGCAGCCACACAGCAGCACCTTTTTAGGCCGCTTTTACGGCAGAGCATCCGCACAGTAACACCCATTAAACACACATGTGGGAAACCGTGTCCGCACAGCGGCACCCGTTAGAGACAGATAGGGGTGGCCAAGGTAGTCTTAATGGGTGTTTCCCTGTGAAAATGCATCCATTTTGGATGTGTCCACACAGTGAAACTGTGCCTACTCGGGGCCCTCCCCTGGCCCGCCATGACTGGCTCCGCCGGAGCCGAGCATGGTGAGCCAGGGGACTCTGCTGTCGCAGCTCCCCCTTGCCCCAGAAGCAGTGGATCGCTGCTTCTGGAGCCAGGGGGAGCTTCTCTGAAGCCCTCCCTAGCCCACCCGGGGGGGGGGGGACCGCGAGCAATCCCCTCCTTACCTCTTGGGCGTTGCCCTGATTCTGGCCGCGGGGTCCCATGAGGCTGTGCGCCTGCATCCTGCATGCCTCCTGATTGGCCAGGGCTGCTTCAAATCCAGATCTAAGTTGTCCTTCCACCGCATGTGTGGAAGGACGGGGGGGGGGGTAGATCCGTATCTATTAGATATGGATCTACCCTTGTAAATCTAGATCTACCCTGCATCCGGATTTCGTAAATCCAGATCTACTGGAAACCGGATTTACTAAATCCAGAAGAGGTAGATCTGGATTTACTAAGGTAAGTGCGGAAGCACCCTAGGTGTGAGTTTTACACTCGGGAGCACTTCTTCTGCTATAGTTGTACAGTCAACATGTTTCACTGAAGGTTGTACATTCTGGGAACAGCTCTGGCCAGCAGGCATCCCGGTCCAAGGAGACAGCTGGCACTGTCCAGAAGGGTCATGAGAAGCTGTCTGTGTATCCATAGTGTGACAGTTCTGGTTGAATTATTGGTCCTTTCTGCACTGGCTCTTATTCCATATTATATCTCAGGATAGGGACTTGCTATGCAGATGTTAGTGCATGCAGGGCAAGCCCTGGGCCAGGTCTTCTGTACTCTGAACCAGCATGAGGATGGTAAGTCCCTAGTCTGAGATATAAACCAGAATAGGGCCCAGTGCAGAAAGGGCCATTGAAACAGAGGATGGGACATGAGACATGCATATAGTACAGGGTGGGAGTGGGGAGGCAATGGCTCTGGTGCAGAAACCACCTACCATCTGGTAAACAGCAACTGTCATGGATTTGTTGTCTGGGGCTGATTGCAGCTGTTGCCATGGACTCTCTTTCCCAGTATTCCAAGCTTAGTTAGTAGAGGCAGGTATGAATTAAGCCATAGATGATGATGTACCCAAAACAGATGGAACGTGTTTACAGTAGTTATACAGCAGTTTAAGAACAACACTGTGGTGTGGGGAATAAGAGAACTGTTTTGTACAATTGCTTGCAAAGCTATCAGTATCTTTTTATAATCCCTCTACATGAACACCATAGAAGCTTTGAGGTACTTTGGAAGTTGAAATAAATCCATAGCTGAATTATTTGAACATGTGTCTCAGCTCTGCTCAGGTACCTGAGCATGTTAGATGACCTCAGACAACCCATTATTCTTTTGCTTTCAGCAGAAATCTCATGTGCATTTAATTCATTCATTCATTCATGTGCATTTAATTACTTTTTTATGGTACTTTATTAATTAGACAATTTATATAAAGAGCTACCAGTGAGTCAAGAGTCTTGTCTGTATCATGGAAAGTATGTGGAACCCACTTCAAATATGTTTCAAGTTCTGATCAGACAGGGTAAAAGGGACTCAAGGGACAGACATAAAAATAAAATTACCACCTTCCAAAGTCTTTCTTTGTGTGCTTTTTTTCTAGATAAGAATCCATCACTCTCTGAGTGACTCACTGTTTGGGTTAGATGGGACAGGAAGCTACGCCAGCCAATCCGCAGCCTGGAAATTTCTGCTAGGGATGGCCAACCAATCAGGGACCCAGAAATGTTGGCTAGCATTGGCCAATGAGTTGTGAGCACTTATTGCTACAGAGGCATTGCCAGGTTTTGAGGTGAAGGAACAGCATCATGCAGTAGGATTTTCTTTCTACTGTTTGAATCCCTATCTTTTTCGATAGCTGCAGGAAAAAAAACCCCGTGTGCTCACACCCTCAGTTCCTTGATCAGTTTCCTTTAGAGAATTCTCTACAAGTACACTTTTAGCTATGCGGCAGCCCTCCTAAAATGGAATCTTATATGCTAGTACTTGTCTTTCATTCTATAGCATCTATGACAATGTGCATATGTTCTGCTATCATGCCCTTAGGCGTGTGCATTTCCTTATTTCTCTTCCTCATCTCTTTATGCAGAAGAATAAAATGTGTGGCTTCGGCACCAAGTACACATTTCATGTTCTGGCTCTGCTCCCTTATAAACTAAAAAGGGTTCCTAAATCTGGGACTTTACATTTTATTCCTAGAGTTTTGCATTAAGACAGACGGATGCAATTTAAACACAAGACCACATGGAAATTCATTGGTTTACTACGGAGTTCTGCCAAGTGTTTTTCTTTTGGTGAGGGGCTCTTTCTGACACCGCTTGGTCCTGTGAGCTTCTATTTAATTAAAACTGCCAACACAAGCAACATTAGCATGACTATTGATTATTTACGCTGCCCCTGAAACAAGGCTTTGCCTGCTCAGGCAATAGCTTTGGCTAAACCCAGTGGAGAAAGAAAACAAAAACAAGTCATCTGTATAGCTTCCCACTTGTGTTTGAGCACTGAGAGATAAATAAATGTGATGCTTAGGGCTGAGCTTAAGAAGTGGTAGACGAATATTTTGCTCTTATATTTAAAACAGAGCATAAGTGTGTGTGTGTGTGTTTGTTAAAATGAAGCACAAAAGCTGTAGGAGAACTGACCATTCCAACCTCTTTTCGGGTGTTTTTCTACAGTCACTTAATACCCATTTTAGCACCCATTAAGGACCCATTTGGGGGAGAGCCGGATGACCCCATTTCCACCACGGCACCCATTAGGGACACATTTGTTTCCACCGCGCGTAGGGAAATCCGGATCACATGGGTTCTTTTTGGCCTTTAGTCTGGATTTTCCATAGACCCATTAATGGGGTCTACAATGGGGTCTTCAGCCAGAAAATCCAGATTAAAGGGAGCCTGTTTCCACATTAGTTTGGCAATGGAGTCTAGAGGAGGCTAGGGGGAGGGGACACCCTTTGGGGGGGAGCCCCCAAACCTAAGAGTCTGTGCTGATCTTCGGAGTGAATTTCGAAGTGACTCCAAAGTCACTTTATTGGCTGATACTTTATTGGCAGTTAGCTGAAGGACAAGAGAGAGATAAAGGGGAAGGAATGTGGATTGAAGGGGAAGAGCAGAGGAGCTGGAGTGGTGTTGGCATGTGTTGTTGAAAGCAGGCGATGGCTGGAAAAAATTTTCAGACCGAAGGCAGTTGGACAGATGAAAGCAGGAAAAGTGAGAGAGAGGGAAAGATGGCCGAGTCCAGAAGAATTTGGAGAAGCTGATAGCAGAGCTGAAGGCAAGAATTTTGGAGAGTTGACCAGGAAAGGACTGACGGTCTGAGAGAACTGACTGACATCTTAACATAAAGTAGAGTGGGAAAAAGACTTGTGAGTTAATTAGCTAGTTAGGTTAGTTTAGATAGTAGACTGTAATAAATTTAACTATTTAAAATAAACAAGGAACAGAATGGATTAATTGGATGCAGGGATAATAATAAAGTCTCCCATTGTGACCATATTAAAATAAACTAATATCACAGGAATAGTAAACAGTAGGATAAGGCAAGGTAACATTTTGTGATGGTTAGGTATTAGATTTCCCTACACTATCCTTTAAAACACACATACCAAATGCAATCAGACATGCTTAACGAGACACTCTCTGGCTGAATTTGAGACTATAAGGACAGGCATAAAATCCCAAAATTGCTTTAACTCATTCTGAAGCTTGGGAATAGAAGCTTCTTCCTCGTACAGGTTAAAGTAGCATTGTAAGCAACTCTTTCCTTTAGAATGAAAGTTAAAACCATCAATACTCATAATAAATAAATAAATAAATAAATAAATAAATAAATAAATAAATAAATAAATAAATAAATAAATAAATAAATGCAGCATAATCAAGGAACTGAGAAAAGTCACAGATGAGAATATATGTTTAAACAAGGGGCCTATTCGCACTTGACCTTTTTCTGGAGTATATCTCAGGATAGGGGTCAGTAGTCCACATGCTAATGCAGACTCTAGCAGACCTCACTTTGGGCCTGCTGAAGCCGGCACTAGCATATGGACAGCAAGTCCCTATTCCAGGATATATTCCAGAATAAAGCCAAGTGCGAATAGGCTCCAGGTAACAGAAAAGTAAAATGATAGCGAGCTGATCTTGAGAGAAGGTGTTCCATCACCTGGGACTATAGTCACGTTCCATCACCTCTCTAGTCTTAAAAGGTCCCAGCACTTCCAACAGGCCCATCTGTGCTGATCTTAACAGCTCAATACATGACAAGAGATACAGTGGGTGGATGGTACTGGTACGGAACAAAACCATGCTGATAACAATGCACTCTGGTTCATTGGCTTTTTATAAAGTTCCTGTGCCCTGACAAATATCCCTTCAGAACACACATCATTCATGACCATCTTTAATACATGAAAATATTTTTTCTTGCTTTGTGAAAATTATTTAAAAACAAAATGTACAGATGCTCATAATATTGTTGAGTCTATTTGCAGCTTTCCAGTTCAGCTGTCTATCTCCTCTATATGCAGACACTTTTACTATTTTATACCATCTATTTTATCTATTTTTATAATAATTTTATTGTGACCTGCCTTGGGAAACCTTGCCATGTGAAACCTTTGGGTATAAGATGGGGTGTCTCTATGTGTTTGGGCCCTTTCTTCATTGGGCCGCACCCCAAAATAGGGACCTGCCAATCATATGGTATTCCAGACCATGGCAGGATATAGAATAAAACCTAGGGCAGAAAGGGCCTTGTTTAATTATTTAATATTCCTTTATTTGCATTTTTATCCCATCCTATACTCAAAGATCTCTGGGCATGTTGCAAAATTAAAAACCAAATATAAAATGAACATATGAAAATAATAACAGTGTATCAGAACTCCTTCTTTTTTCCCTAGGAACAAATGCCAGTCAATTGCAGTCTGTCTTAGATGAGTACTGAAACCTACTTATTACCTTTAGATTCCACAGGAATAACTGGACCAAGTAATTCCCTTCAACAGTCAGTTCAGCCCTTGTCACCTGGTCCCATTTGCTGTCAGAAAATGGACCAATTGCTAATGTGTGGCCAGAGTATTCCTGGGAGTCTATGGGTGTTTCTGCATTTGCTGCCGAAAAGCAGATCTAGAAAGATCTGCTTTTCGGCAATCCATCCTCCTGAAGATCCATCACAAATAGGGACGGATCTGAGGGACCCCCATGAGTCCGCATACATGCAGGGAGGACAGATTCAGGAAGACAGCTGGAGTGGGTGCTGTGCGGACGCATCAGCACCCATTCCAAAAGTCCTCTGGCTTACGCACTGCTGACACCGCCCCCTGAGATGGGACTGGAGCATGGAGCTGCTAGTCACTGTGTGTTTCTGGCAGCACCAGTGCACAGGGGAAGGGCTTCGAAAGCAGGCAGTCCTGCTTCCGCCCTTCCCAACAGGGCAGCAGGAGGGAATCAGTCCCTTCACCTGGCCATGTGCGGAAGCATCCTGCTTCTGCACACATCCAGGCTAAGTGACGGATTGTAGACCTGATTTTTCAGGTCTTCAATTTAAGCTGGATTTTGACAGCAAAACCGGTTTTAAAAACCAGCCTTGCGTGTCAAAATGCGAAATCAGACTCCACAAAGGGTTGCAGAAGAGGACTCCAATGTGGAAGCCATTTAAGGTAAGTGTCTTTAATCTAACTTACGAGGGGGGGGGGGGTGTAATTCAGTTTCCGCAGCCAGAACAGAAGCACCCTATGTCTCCTAGGATCTGCTCTGGTAAGATGATTCAAAGCAGCAGATGATTTAAACCGGTGCTTGATGCTTTGGACAACAGTGCTATCTGCAACCACCCCCACATTGGCCCCAAGGCTAGGAATGACATTTCTAGCCTTGGAGCCCAGGGAACCAATTTCAGTGGTATACTTTGGGCCTTTCTGCACAGGCTCTAAAAACACATTTAGAGCCTGTTCGGGGAAGGATTTGGACGTGGCATCCGCATAGGGGACCCAATTAGGGTCCCTTTGAGGATGCCACGTCCACACGTCAGCGCGCGAAACCGGTTGCTTAAACCGGTTTTGCTGCTGAATCCTACCCAGATGTAAGACCTGAAAAAATCAGGCCTTACATCTGGCTTTTCCCCTTAAACCAGTTTGGAAGCGAACGCTTCCACATCGGGGAGGGGGAGGGAGGGGGAAGCTGGATTGCCGGTGCATGCCCAGCTGTCAGAGAGGCAGAGCGCATGCTCTGCGACTCTGACAGGTGGGCGAGTTCGGTGGCCAGTTTCCCTGCCTTCCCTCTGGCAAGAGAACGGGCGATCAGCTGTTCTCTGGCCAGGGGAAGGCGACTCCTACTCCCACCCCCCCACCCACCCCGAGCGTCCCAAGCCCGTGCCCTCCGACTTATCTCGTCAGTTCCGGCCCGATTCTGAGGCTGGCAGGGCTGGCGCCAATCGTGCAAGTGCGCGCCGCGGCCCTGATGGTCCCAGCAGCCCAGGACTACATTTCCCAGCAACCCTGGGCTGCTGGGACCATCAGGGCCATGGTTTGTGCACCTTGGAAACTCTATGGTTGTATAAGTGTTATCTACCCTTCAAATATTGTTGGGGTTCAATATACTTTGCCTTACCTGTATGATGTTAGGCTACCTCATGCAATCTCCTTCAGAGATTTTATGCTACTTCATAATTCCACACTGCATAAAATATATACTAGATGTGTGCCAGATGGAAGGAGAACATTGTCTTTAACATCTTTCATGGAAGGAAGGAATCTCTGGAAGGAAAGCACTGCCGAGACTCACCAAAATGATTGGGGAGGCAGGAAAGAAATATTTTGAACCATTTAAACTTCATTTCGGCTTGAATCCTGGCTGTGGAAACAATGATTCTGTGTATATTTCATGCCACAGGCAGGCCTTTTAGGGGCCTTCTGTAATAATGTGATATATTAATGTTATATTGATTATGTTATTGCCTGTAAATCCTGCTGCTTAATAAAGCTGCAGTCATTTTGCAATAAAGTGGCATTTGCAGTCATTTCATGGGTGTCTGGGGGCAATAAGGGGGCTGATGTTAAGTAACTTATGAGAAACACTAGGACTATGATTTATAGAAGAAACCTAGAAAAATATATAAAGGGCTGGATTAAGAAGAAAGCAGCAGAGGAGATCGGGACAAAGGTCCATTTGCTTTCATCACTTCAAGCTCTATGTGCAGGTGTGATTGTGTGCACTTGTGTACATGGACGTGCGTACTTGTCAAGATTCAGAACTTAGCAAGAAAGCTGCTCTCTCTCTCTCTCTCTATATATATATATATATAGTATATATAAAACATAGAAGTAAGTGATAACTGCTGATATTGAGAACATGTGATGGCAAAGGAACAAAGCATACTTTCCTTGCTAATCATGCTCACATCAAAGTTCAAGCACTCACACATTCAGAGGGAATGCCATAACACTTCTGACAATCCCATCTGCCACTAATATCATCCGGCATGTGGTCAGGTTTCTCTTTGGGCTGACTTTTATCTTTGAATGATTTTTTTAAAATATATATCTATCTCCATTTTGATGTTAGATGTGAAGTTCAGGTCACTACTACTACAGAGAAAGGACAAGACACCAGACGTTTTCGCAAGGGGGTGTTTGGAACGCGCGGGAGACAGCCCGGAACGTGGCAAACGCATTGCCGCCGCGGGGCTTGCGATCCGACGTATCCGGAGCTGTCTCTCGCGCGTTCCAAATGTAGAGCACTTTGAAGTGCTCTACATGCGTTCGGGCGCGGACGAACTGCCCGCAGGCGTTCGGGAGGAGAAGGATTCGCGCTTGCTTCTCGCTCCCGAACAGCCGCGGGCCCGCCTCCCCCGCCGGCGCAGGTTTGGCAATCAGCTGTTTGACAATCAGCTGATTGCCAATCTGCCTCCGCAGCTGTCTCCGCGCCCCTGGCCGGCCTTTGCCAGCCAAGACAGTTCTGGGTGCTTTTACCATTCACACACAGGCGCGCCGGAACGCGTGAAAGCGCCCGGAGCTGTCTTAAGCTTCCTGCCTGAACGCGTTCCGTTTGGAACACATTGCAGTGCGGAAAAGCCTACCGTGATCTGTTAAGGAAAATTGGAAGAAATAGGATATTTCCAAATGAATTAAAGATAATGACCTGCTAGAAATGCAGCCTGGAACATCAGTACATTGGAAGATAAACAAAAATTGTGGAGCAAAAGAGCAAACACCATTCTGGGCTTTATGAAATGGCCCATTCCTGGCAAATTAAGAAGGGGGGAGGGGGGTAGCATTGTACCTAGTGTACCAGTACCAGATGGAAATAGAATTGTCTTTCTCTCCTAGAGACTTTGCATTTAAAATTATAGATTTCAGTATTCTGTGATCTTCTCCAGTTCTTTCTCTTCAGTTCTACCATTACCTGGAGCACTTTTGCTCCACTGCCAGAACAATTTCTGGAGGTTTGATGGTAGAGCAGTTTGACAACCCACTTATGTGTCCTGGGCGTGCTCAAGAGGTGTACAGAGGCAAGCATGCTTACTGTGTGTGTAAAATACAGTCATTCTACCATCACTTTGGCATCATCTCTATGGCCCCAGCATTTAATCTTGATTCCATTTTTAGTTATTCTCTTTATCTACCATTCCTTTGATGTTTTTCATGTACAGACCATGCAATTGCTTTGTTCTTCAGCTCTCCAAATGAATTTTTCATTGTTCTTGTAATCTTCTATACATTTATACTGTACATTTTTGCATATAACCATTAACCTTTGTATGTGTTGGAGGGCCTAATGTAATCATCTAAAGATCTTTGCTCTACCGTGATTGTTTGCTTCACTTATAATAACCCTCAGCTACTGATGCTCTATCGTGTGTACTCGCTGAGCAACATCACTTGTAGATTGTAATGAATGATTTTGTGTTAAAACCTCTTCCTCACTTTTAATCCAGTGGACCCAATAGTTTAGTCAACTATTTATGCACTGTGCCAAATCAATGATGTGGCTCAGGTGTTTATGGCCATAACTGAATTCACTCCAATCAGGTTTTATTTTAAGAGTTTACAGTTCTTATTTGTATTCTACTTTTGTATTTTTAAAACCTTCTTTATGTTGAATATCTTCAGATTGTAGAAGTACCTAGTATTTATAGTTATTTTTCTATCAAGACATTAAATATTTATTTCCAAGCTTTATTCCATGTATTACAGCCATTTTTTTCTTGGATGAATGGATAGCATTGGCAATTTGAATTCCACACTGAATATTTCTATGCTATATCTGGAATATTTTAATTGAGTTTGGCAATGATTCAGTTTCTGCTGGTTATTTTCCAAACAAATACTTTGTTTTACTGTTTTGTAGTAATAATTTATATTGTGTAGAGAGATGCACAAATCTGACATTAAGTGTTAGTTTTAATAGTAGTGAGCTGATGGGTTTCCTGAATAATGACTTTCTATTATTGCTTTTTTTACTTGATGTTGACCATATTTTTTCATTTAGTTTTCTTCCAGTAGTCTTTCAATGTGCTATCCAGTGCCTAGCAAGAAGCTCTGAATCATGTAGCGCATTTTTACTTCTGATACTCATAAATATAAGCATCTGATGTGGACCTTGTTGACCTAGGTAATGACTGACTTACTTGGTATATTTCTTATGAATTATACTAAATGAGATATACTCTCACTTATTTTGGTTTCTTAGTGAAAGTCTTACAGGTAATCTTTGGCACAAGACCCATTGCTACGATAAAAGAAACCTATGATGAAGAGATATCATCTTTCTTAAGGAACTCAATGTCATATAAAAATACTACATATAAAAGCAAAGTAGGCAAATAAAACTAAGCATTAAATACCAGTAGTATAACATCACTCTCCCCCAAACTTTATTGACAGAGTGGTCTCATCCCCATGTACGTTTTGGTCTGAATCAAAATTAGGTTTGGCAAGGGTCGTCCCCATGCACTATTGATTTGGTCCAATTTCCACGAACCAAGTTGCCCAAACCCATACCAGATTTGGTACTGGAAAAAAATAAGCCTAGTCAAGGTTTGGTCTCCAGGCACGCATTGCTTTGTGAGCCGAGCCTGCGCATGGAGACGGTCCCGGGCTATTTGGGGAGTAGATTGGTGCTTGCGTCACTGGGAGGTGGGGGTTCATGTCCTGTGCTCGCCGTTCCTGCCCTGTGCATTGGAGATCGCAACCGCTGAGATTTTTTGGGAGTAAATGGCCTTTGTTGCCCCGTGAAACTTTTATACAAGTATTCCACCCCCCTTCTCTGATCTCCAAGGCAGGAAGGATAATGCCTTGATTTTTATCCCTTTTACATGGCAAATATTCCACCCCTGTTTCGCAATCACCAAGGCGGGCATGATAATGGCTTGATTTTCCACTTGCCGGGTGTTCTCATGGTTCCCGGGAAGAGCAGAGGTGCGCAAAACTGCTCAACTGCTCAACTGCCACCAAACCTGATAGCAGCTTTGCTCAAACAGCTGGGTTTTTAAAAAATATTATTATTGCCATTCAGTCCTGGCTTCTCTGTGCCTCTAAGGGGGGGGGGGGGGAGGAAGCGGCATTTGCAGCAGGCGGCACAGGGGTGAGGTGACATCAGTCTGGCTTCCAATGAGGAGAGAAGAGGCGGAGAGGAGATCGTGCTGCTCCCCTGTGCCAGGGTTTGGTGTGGTTTGCATGGGGACAGCTGTATCCGCGACCAGCCCACATTGCCGGGAATGGCATGGTAACAGGCAACATCCAGTCTCAGTCCCGCACCCAGTCACATGTGTGCCCAATCAGAGCCAAACAGCTTGCATGGGGACGCGACCAGTATCATCAATCTCAGATAGCTTTTTTCCCAAGCTAATATAACTCTTATATTCTCGACCAAAGCTGCCTCCAGATGGTGGCTGATTAATCCACTAGTACAATCATTATAAAGCCTATCAATTTGTATATTTCATATAGAAAATTTGGCCACCAAAATTATTCGTTCATTCAGCCTGTTAGCAAGGGATATTATTCCCCACCATTATTGCTTGGTAGTTAGATGGCACCAGCCATGGCTCTGTCTTTACATTATACACACATCTGGGCATCTGGAATACCCAGACGTGCTTACAGCCATATCCATCCATGCAGGGCAACTATTGTTGCTGGAAAACCGGTGAGCAAGGCTAGGTTTTCCAGCGATAACTTTCAGTGTGTATTTTTGGGGGGATAGGAGGGCTGTGTTGGGGTTGCCTCAGAAACATGAGGTGATCTCATCACAGTGGCACCGTAATTGTGCTATATTACCCCCATCTGGAAGCAGCCCAAAATTACCAACTTTTTGCCAAATAGGCTAATAGATTTTACTTGTATTTGCACTAAAAAGACTATTTAAATTGTTCACGTGTTCATATTTACATGTTCCTTTATCAATATGTAAAATAAATGAAAACAGAGATTAAAAGAGACAAACATGAAATCCTAGTAACTTTACTACTACCATGCTTCCTTTGGATGAACACAGCACCATTAAATTATTTTTGGACTGTCTGAAACACAATTATTTTCTCATAAAATAAAGGAAAGAGGAACCACTTCAAAAGAAATATTTGCTGTCAAATTCTGGAGAAGAAAATCTAGAGGAACACTTGCACTAAGGAAGACCCCAAAAGAGTGTGAAAATGAACCAGAAAATTACTTCCTTATTGTTTCCAGCAGTTCTTAATTGTGCTGCTGTCTCCAGTCCTTTTGTAAAAGGCAGTAACAGGCAAGAGCAAATTATTAGCCTGGCAGCTTCTCTTTTGCATGATAACTCCCCTTTATAATAAAGCTAGATACTTTTCTTTATTTCATGGAAACGAACGTTTTCATAGCCATAGGAGTGAAAGAGCAAGATATTTGCCTGTCCACAGTTAAAATTCCCTTCCCATCCGCTATAGTGTTCTATAGTGGGGAGAAGAATAGAAAAACTTTGTCAGCCCCTTTGAGTCCCCTTAAATGGGTGAGAAAGGTGGGGTAGAAAAGCCAACTTTTCCTCCTCCTCCTCCTCCTCCTCCCTGGGCCAGTTTATTCTCATGTATAATGGCTAATGTGGACAGGTGCAGGAGGAGATGCCCAGAAGTGGCCAAGGCCTCACACTGGACTGGTATATTCATAGGTGTGAAAAGGCTCTTAATCAGTCTAGACTTGGGGAAAAGGAAAACACCTTTGGTTAGCCTTTACAGAGAAACATTGAAGAATACACAGTAGTATGTCTTGTTGGATACCAGCAAGTCATGGCTGACTTCTGGATGACTTCATGGACACCTCCATGCAGTTTTCTTGAAAGAGATACAGAAGTCATTTGCTGAACCTTAAAAAGAAACTAAAAAAAAACCTAATGCATACATTATGGCATAAGATTATGTGGGTATATTCACTTAGCAAATCTGTGTAACAGACTTCTGATGGTGTGGGCTTTGGTCTTCAAAAACATCTGCTACACTCATTGTTTATCTTTAAAATGCCACAAGATGTCTATGTATGTGTGTTTCAGACTAATGTGACTACTTCTGAAATTTAATAAAAAAAAGGGGGAAAATGAAATAAGAAAAAATGATTAAGTGCCTGAAAAAACAGAAACATGTCATTCATGCCAAGCTTTTTCTATTATCTTTGCAGGATGCTCATTAACTTCCTATAAATGGATGATTTCCTGGCATATGAAGACTCATTCCTGAATGCAACCATTCTAGTGACATATTGATTTAAGGATAGTGATTGCTTGCAAAGGCCTCTTCTATTCCTTTTCAGAAGGAATATGTGGTTTATTAGCATAGCAAGAAGTTGAGTGCTGCTGCTTCCCATTGTAGTAGAAGCAGAAGTTCAGAGTTTGAAAAGGAAATATCAAGTTTTCAGAATTTGACTTTGTCTAATCAAATATATGTCTCAAGTTTCCTTTCAAGTTTTGAAGGGCGCAGGATGCATGCAAGGCTGGAAGGCAGGATAAGGTCTGCCTTGCGTGGCATATTGCGGATTCAAAGCCTATTTTTCCACCATTGACTGATTATCATCTTTGTCACATTCAAGGTCCAAGCCCACGTTGATGCTACAGGTTCTAAATCATCTACTGTACATCATGAGTTGATATATGAATCTCTCAGGCTGTGGCCTCATGTGGATTGTGTGTGAATGCTTGGTTACCCCTTACCATGGGATAGGAACTGGGATCATGGTGAACCCACCTTCATGTTCCCTAGCTACTTGTTCCCATCCTGGAAACAGCCAATTCACCGGTTGTAATGATGTGCCCCACCTGGGCAGCCAGATTTTCACCCTCATTTTATCCTATACCGTTTTTTTTTTTAGCATCTGTGGGTGGAGCACTCTCAATGCATGGAAAATATGCTGGTGACATTGGTCAAATTCACACTTCACCTCCTGTCACTGGCAGGCAAAGTGCTGGTGTGTTTTAGGCATCTGCACCTAAAGAGTTCCTAATTTAGCTGGTGTTTTACCAAGCACTGGCTAAATGTGCACTAATTTGTCTTTGTGGGGACATTGCCAAGTTGACCTGGGCCCTTTCTGCACTTGGCCTTATTCTGGAATATATTTCAGGATAGTGGTCTGCTGGCCACAAGCTAATGCAGACTGCAGCAGGACTCACCTGGCACCTTCCATAGTCCACACTAGCAGGCAGATAGCAGGTCCCTATCCTGGGATATATTCCAGAATAAGGCCAAGTGCAGAAAGGCCCCTGGTGACACAGCATTCAATTGTGCTTGCATCATTGGTCATATGCTCCCCTTCCACGTCTTCCAGGTGGAAGATGTTCAGCTACAGCATGCTGCTAGAATAGGCATGGGATAGTTTTAATGGCTCCATCCCCATACATGCAAGGGATGCTCCAACACACGTGGAGCTAAATAAACAGTTATGTAAATTGCAGACACACTGTGCTGGAACATCCCCCACCTTGCCCACCACTATAAGTGCAAAAAAGCTTATAGTTACTGTGTGAGTTTCTGGCCCTTGAAGCTGGAGACCAGTTAAGGGTCCAAATGGTCTGTCTAAAATGCTCTGCCTTTAATCTATACTAGGGTTAGTCTTCCCAGCATGGGCCACAGTCGTACAGATCAACATAGTGTGGGATAGCTCATGCTGTGCAAAAATGCTCTAAATTTTATAACCCAGTTTATGGCTGCATCCAAATATTGGTTACTTATTCCACTACAGTATGTTTGGATATTCTGCAATAAAGCATGGATATTCCAAAATACTCATTCTTTGTTCCAGAATATCCAGATATAGAGGAATAAATAACCAATGTCTGGATACAGTTTATGACTCTTTTGAGGTTGTACCCAGCTGAACTTTTAGAACAGAACACCAGTGTTGCAGCACTTCCAATAATGGTGTGCACTCTTTCTCTCTCTCTCTCTCTCTCTCTCACACACACACACACACACACACACACACACAAAGCTAGAAATGGGGTAACCTTGGCTAGTCCAGTAGAACCGCTCTGATAAGGTAAGTACAGGAATGGCTATACTCTAGTAGTCTTCCATAAGTCTTTTCTAAAGTTTCATCTAAAGTTTTCTAAAGTTTCCCAGAAGGAAGTACTCTGGATTCATTTGTATCTTCATGTTTAGCATCCTTTGTTTAATTGCCTTCAGTTGTCTCTAAAATTGTTTTGCTTTATCACATGTTCAACACATGTGATAAAAAGTTCCACATTTCCGTCCAGACATTTGAGGCACCTTTATATACTTCAGTTAATTTTTCTGGTGACTTGGACCATCTGTACATCATTGTCTATTTTTTTTTCTTTATGGTTATAACATAATGTAAATTTAAGACCAAAGACTTATCCTTGATATTGACAACGATGAGACTTGCAAGCGGCATGCTGCTGCATTAAGGATAGTGCTATGAAAGTAGCATTGTTCTTTAATGCAAAGGGTGAACCATACTAGGGATGTGCATGAATATTCAAAAATGTGAAAATACGTTTTGAATTCAACAAACAAACAAACAAACAAATAAATATTGACATTCAAATTCTCATTGGATTTTTGAAAATCTGAATTCAAACATTCAAACGGATTTGTGATTTCTGAAAATCCGATATGGATTTTTGAATAATTCGACTGAATAGAACATTGTTTATCACATCCAAATATTGTGTTTATTTGCGCTTATAATATGGGATGCAAATGGGGTGCAAATGGGGTGCAAATGCTATAAAAACGGGATGCATGCAGATTTGAAAATCAGATACGAATGTTCCCGGCATTCGTATTTTCGAGTTTGATTTGAATTTCCAAAAGTATGAATCTAGATAATCCGGATTCAAATCGGATTTTTTGTTTTTTGATTTTTGAATTGCACACCCCTAAACCATACTGTCCTTTGTGAACTCATCTGTATTTTAGAAATCCTTCATATGTTTATGACTGTCCATCTTAAGATTAAATAGTTTGTGCATTGTCCTGGTACGGTAACATCTCCCAGGCAACCCTATACACTGAGTTGCACTGTGTCATGTTCAAGGTTGAAGGTCCATTTGGATGTATTTATACAGGATATTGACCTCCAGTGCTGGTTTGTTTTGACTTATTATGTTTTAAAGTGGGTTTAGTTAGATTGATTGCTCTGACTGTTTGCCTTCTTGGATAATAAGGAAAAACTCAGGATATAAAGTGGAAAAAAGTAAACAGAATGCAATTTTCCATCTTATAATATTGGAGCCTGGTTCCCACAAACCAGCAGATATGACAAACCATGTTATACAAATAATTGCTGCATAGAAAAAAAACCCTGGGGATTGGTGGAATCGAGGAGACCCAGTCTAAGAAAGTATGTCATTAAGAACATAAGAACATAAGAACATAAGAGAAGCCTTGCTGGATCAGGCCACAGCCCATCTAGTCCAGCACCCTGTCGCACACAGTGGCCCACCAAATGCTCATGGGCATCTCAAGCAGAGACAAGGACAAACCTTCTCCTGCTCTCGAGTCCCAGCAGATGGCCTTTGAAGCGCCCCATTTCCTCCCCCCCCTCAGCCTGAAAGATGCACCTAGGCATTCGTTCTAGTAGCCATTGATACATCTGTCATCCATAAATTTGTCTAACCCTACCTTAAAGCCATCCAGACTGGTAGCTGTCACCACCTCTTCTGGCAGCACATTCCATAGGCCGATGACCCTCTGTGTGAAGAAATACTTCCCCCTGTCAGACCTTACGCTCCTACCCATCAGCTTCATAGGTTGCCCCCTGGTTCTAGTGTTGTACGATAGAGAAAAGAAATTTTCTCTATCCACCTTTTCTATACCATGCATAATTTTATATACTTCAATCAGGTCCCCTCTCAAACGCCGTCTCTCCAGACTGAAGAGGCCTAGACGTTGCAGCCTGGTTTCGTAAGGGAGGTGTTCCAGACCCTTAATCATTCTGGTTGCCCTTCTCTGCACCTTCTCTAGTTCCACAATATCCTTTTTGAGGTGTGGTGACCAGAATTGTACACAGTATTCCAAATGTGGCCTCACTATAGATTTATAAAGGGGCAAAATGACACTTGCTGACTTATTTTCTATTCCCTTCCTAATTATTCCCAGCATTGAATTTGCTTTTTTTGCTGCTGCCGCACACTGGGTTGTCATTGGTGCTGCTGAGTCCAAATTGTATTATTGTAAGTTTGCAGAGTCTAATTTAGACTGTTACCAGATGGCAAAGGTGCAGTGCAGGATATAAAAAAAGATTCTGCAGTTGCCTTTTGGTGTGGCCCACCAGTTGCGAGTAGGAAACTCCAGTATAACTTTGCTTCCTTTCACATCTGGTGAAGTGCATATGAGATTCCATCACTGGGAACTTCTGGAAGCCAGCCGAGCACCAGCCCCTTTTGTTTGTTACTTTTGAATGAAATTGGCTGGCTCCTGGAAATACCCAGCAGGACAACGTCATCTGCATCCTTCCAGGAACGAAGGTAGGCATAGCTTTTATGGGAAACCCGAGATTGCTGTTGGATTTCCCACAATAATGGTGCAACAGGGTTTTGGAATGTGGCACACAGTAGTACATTGGGAAGGTCATGGGGATATCTGGTGATCCCAGTGCAATGCCACAAAGATTGCAGAGTTCGTCTCACATCTAGAAAAAGCCTAAACTAATGCACAAAAGTGCATTATATGAGGGCAACTTTATGTATCCAAACCAACAACTTGAACAGAACTCAAATTCATGAATGAATTTTATACACAAAACCAGGAATAGAAAACACTGCAAAGTCCAGCAAACCAGTCAGAAGGCATGTTGGCTTGGATACTGAAGGTAGTACAAAGACATCCAGGAAATTTGTCCTTCGTCTAGATAGAGCCTTGCTCTCTTCTTTGAACTAAAATAAAGTGTGCAGTATTATTTGCTTATTTATTTATTTATTTATTTATTTATTTATTTATTTATTTATTTATTTATTTATTTATTTATTTATTTATTTATTTATTTATTTAAAATAATTCTATACTGCTTCTAATGAAAATCTTGAAGTGGTTTGTAAAAATAAACATTAAGAATAAAAACAAAAGGATATAATTGATTAAAACATATTGGGATAGGGAAAGAAAAAGGAAACATAAAAAGTATCAGTAGCTGTTTGTCGCCATTGTGCCACTTTAATTTTCTACTCAATATGAAAATGGTATGATTACACCATTCCAGTCAGATAAGAGCAAACAGACCCTTAAACTTAAATGTTTGCTCCTTGGAATGATAACAGAAAGCAATAACCTGTGACAATTAATGCAGTAGTGACCCCAAAAGAAAATGTCAGATGAACAACAGGAAATGGTAAAATAAGCATCACCTGTAGTGGTAACTACCCAGGCAGTGAAACAACTTAAAGGACTCATATCCAAAATCTACCCAGGATGAAGGAGTAATTCCCTGACCAAAAAAGACCTCAGAATACTCCAAGGGTGGTTAATGGCTTATGGCTTAAATAGGCAGCTAGGATAGCTTCAGCACTGATACCTGAACCTTTAGGCATGTGAGTGTTTTCATGTCCCACTTCACAGTCCTGTGGGAAGCACTTAAACCCACTGATTTCATCCAACAAACACATCGCCAGTTTCTTAACTCTCTGGGCCTGTTTACACTTAATTGTGTGGAATGATATAATTATATAATCCCAGACCATCTGAATTGCCATGACAATGGCTCTGGCAACTGACACACCTCCCTGCCTCATCACAGCTTTGGATCTGGAAGTGGATATGAATGCTGCTGAGCATAGTAGCTGTTTCCAGTCAAGCTGTGGATGCTTTGGGATGGAGGTGGTGCCGCGGCATGTTCTAGAATGTTCTAGAACACCCTGCACAGATAAGGCCCTCTCTTTCCTCATATCTAATATATATTGCCATCAGCACCATTGCTCTTGATAATTTTGTCTCGGAACATTTTCATCTGACTTCCACTTCTGCAAATTCATGAAGAACCCTGTGTGAATACTTCAGCTTAGCATTAATTGCTGCCTATTTTTCTGAGACTTTGAAAATCCCCTTAGTAGCTACCACCTTTTCACAACTCTGAACAGCAGATCCTCTCTTGAGCTGCTTCAGCTCCTGTCAATTTCTTGCTATCCCACATTTCAGTCACGATTGACCTTCCACATTTTAGTACATTGGCAGGATTACTAACCTTACATGCTCTCCTTCTGGTAGATTATGACAGAAAGCATATAAAATTAAAGCTCACATGCTGCATCCCATATGAGACAAAGAAAAGGATATCTAGACAGAACTAAGGGGCTTTTTGCAATTAACTTCCCTGGAATGGTGTCCCAGGCAAGTTAGGAGCAAAGATGGAGGCTGGAGTTCTCATTGTGAACGCTGCCCCTGTCCCAAACCTACCTAGAACTTACCTTGAAGCAGGGTAAGTGTGTGCACTGCTGTCTGGCAATGTCTGCCTCTCTGCATGGCAATCGCAACCGTGCCGTCTCACTCCCATACAGGATTGTTGCACAGTAGGGTGTGAACGAATGGGGTTTTTTTTGCATTCGAATTTGAGTCAAATCAAATGTCAAAACATTCGATTTGAATCTTTAAAATCTGAATGCAGCAAAAACACTCGGACCTATTTGTTCGAATGTTAGATACAAATTAAAAGATAGGAATGTCGACAACATTCATATGTGTTATACATATCTGTCTTGCATTTCGTATGCATTCTGTGCATTTGTGCTTATAATACAGAACGAAAATGGGATGCATATGGGATAAAACGGGATGCATACAAAATGCATACAGATACGCATGATATTCATACAGATACGACATTTGAACTGTTAAGGATTCATGGAAAAGGGTGCAACTGTGTTGAAATTTAGTTCACTAGGCCATTCATCCTGCAAAACATCAGGTGTTGTGCTATTCCTGTAATGTAGACAAAACAAGCTAGTGTTCCTGTGGGAAGCGAATGATGTTATGGGAACCAAGGAAACACAGGAAAGCAGTCCTGCCAAGGATAGGCCAAATTTGTGCACTTGATAAATGTATTCAAGTGTGTAACAGGAGAGAAACCTGGAGTAGTGTGCCTATACTCATATATTAGTGCCTAAGTTGTTTATCTGTATTCTTTTCATATATCCATGCATTTAGTTAGTGCTCACCCTGCAATCATAAAGCAATAAAACCTTCCTTTTGGAATGACGAGTCTCGGGGCCTATTTGCACTTGGCTTTATTCTGGAATATATCCTGGAATAGGGGCCTGCTGTCCACATGCTAGTGTAGGCTACAGCAGGCCCTAAGGGAGGTCTGCCAGAGTCTGCAGTAGCACCCAGAGCACAGGTCCCTATGCCGAGATATATCCTAGAATACAGCCAAGTGCGAATAGGCCTTCCGTTTGTGCATGTGAATTCCTAGCTCATATGCCTTCTGCTGTGCTTTTTGCCAAGCGTAAGCTCTGCTGCCTACAGTTGTAACATGAATGTCTAAATTGGAATGAGAAGACATTCTATTTGAATTCAAATGTTCACATTCGAATGAATTCAATCAGATTTCGAATGTTTAGAATATTCCTGCACATTCCTACTGCATGAGGCTATACTTCTAGTGAAGTTGTGGAGTACGATTTACTGCTCCAAGGCTTCTTAAGGTCAAGGATGCTTGGGGCGTCTCCTGGACAGAAGCAGCTTGATGGTGTGTGGATGCACACCTGTGTGAGGGTATGTGGCTATGTTGGACAGCTGAGTGCAAAAGGTCCTAATATAGAAAATATCATACTGGGCTGCCAGAGGAGGGCCCAGCAAAACTTCAGTAGAGTTCTTTGTAGAAACGTGTGCATTGTTCTGCCTCCCTTTGAGTTTTTCATTCAAGTAATTCTGCAACTCGGGAGTGCAGCTTTGTAAGTGAAGATAGCTCCTATGAGTATCTTTGATTGCAACAGGCACTGGAGGGCTGAAGTGCCCTGCTTTTTTCTTGGCTGCTAGAACATCAAGTTTTGTTGCCCAGTTTTGATGTTTACATCTAGGACTGTATTGCTGGATGCAGGAAATGTCCGTGGAAGTCCACCATTTTCTGTGTTCAACAGAACAATGAGTGCAATGAATTAAGTCTATACAGAGGTTGTGTGGGAAGAAGTGTGGATGGTTGGAATTGAGCAGGTGCACAAAAAGCACAAGAATTTGTGGGTCTTGTGCCCTTGAAATGCCAGGATGATACCATGGAACCATAATGGCCCTGTGTGACCCTGCCTCAGATCCTCAAACCTTGGAAGTCAAACTTGAGTCTCATGTGACTTCAATGTATTGGTGTGTGTGTAAAGCAGCTTGCTTCTCTTTTAGTGGGCAGTTGGGAATATCACACCACAAGTTTGTGTGATTTTCTTATGATGATTGTGTCTGTAAATCTTTAAAATCTAGGCAGCACTTCGGTGTATTTTTACTTACTACTGCATAGTGTCCATTTTTGGGTGGCATGGTTCCAATCCTCCAAGGAATGTGATGCCTACTTGAGGCACCAAGGGCAATGGTGTGAAATTGCACTATTTGGAGAAGTGACCCCACGTGAAGGCTTTTGCCGGATGCCAGTGTCAACAAAGACCTCCCGCTCTAGGTATGTTTCCCCATGGAAATGGGGACGCAGCCTTACTTTATCCATCAAATTCACTAGGGCTGCATTCCCATATAAGTTTAAATCCAAATAAAATCTGTTTTTGAGATCTGGAAAAATCTGCAGAAAAAATGCCCTCACAAATCTGTTCTTGGTCCCTTTTTGGAGCCCAGCTCACTTTCTTTTTTTCTTCTTCTTCTTTTTTTGCCTTTGGGAATGCTACGAGACTATTTGGGGTGGAGATCAATCCTTCTTGCCAACGCCTGCCATATTTCACAGCTGCAAAGGTCTCCCCCTCCCCTCACCATGCTTGCTTTGAACCCACTGTGATTAGGAGAGATATGGTTGCATGAACACTTTTTAAAAACACAAGCCTCAAGAGATACATTGTAGCAAGGCTGGCACAGCAGGGGAAAACTAATCTGTGGGCCTCCATTTTATAAAGGGGAGGGGAGGGAAACTGAAAGGGAGAGTAATAGCTTCTCTCTCCCCCCCCCCCCCATGCAAAGCTGTCTTTATTTTGAAAAGGAACTGCTTTGCACTGTCGGTTCTTTCGCTCTCCTGTTTAAGTGCAAAACTGCTGCCTTCCTGGCAACATGAATCAAAGGAGGGAGCTTCCGATTTGAAAGGGAGAGTGTGAAAGGGATGGTTGCTTCTGTTGCAGCTGATTCTGCAGGTCAGGCTTAATAGGGGTTGGACAGGGGCAGAGATTAAAAAGTCCTGTTTTTCTGTGCTCTGTGTTTTTTATTTTTCTTTGTTTGTTTGTGTGTGTGTGTGTGTGTGTGTGTGTGGTTTGAGTGGGAATGCCAGTATCCAGATTCAGCCTGTGTTATCCTCAAGGAAATGGGGACAGCCAGATTGTGCACTCGGTTCTGAATCCAGATTTAAAGAGTCCAACCCGATTTTAAAAAGTCAAGTGGGAACGCAGCCTGGGTAGTCTAAAGCAAATTACTCTCAGCAAACCTTTCCATCTCCTAGGTGGTGATAATATGGGCATGTAATGTAAAGCTAAGCACACCAGAATCATCCTGTGCTTGGGAAGGAAATATTCTTTGAAAGATATGTGTTCTTCCTCTTGTCATTATTCGAAAAAGTTGAGATCTAAGCAAACGTTCATCTGTATTATTAACTTGCCTTAAGGATTTCCAAGAGGTGAAAAATGTGTGTAAAGCAGTTTTCTAATTCTCTCCCCATGCCCCCAATAGCAGCCCTCCTGAACTCTGTAAAATGCCTATTGACCCCCCCCCCCCCTTGGAACAGCAGCAGCAGCAAACAATACAACTGTAAAAACGAGTGAATTTAAAATGTTAAGCTTAGAGTTACTGTGGTGCTGAAACTGATGCTCACAGGAGGAACACTAAGCAAGTGGCTTTAACCGCGAAGCATAATTATGAGGCATATTCACAAATGGCCTTTCCAAAGCTTTGCAACTGGAGACTGAGACCCATGGTATCAGCTGGTTTGCCTCCGAAGTCTTAAACACAGAAGGCCTTTGCCAAACACTGTGAATCTGGAATAGGAAACTGGGGTCTGGGTTGCCAGCCTCTGTTATCACAGAGTGATTGACCTTTCTAAATGCATGAGAAGTCAAAGTCCTCTAATCATCTGTCAATACGAGCAAAGCCCTGAATCTCTCCCTGGGCTCAGACACTGTATCTTGGCTTCAGTCTTTTAATCTGGTAGATACCGTCCCAACTCTTCCCTCCCCCATCTGCCTCCTCTCCACACCAAGGCAATAATGCCAATATTGACTTTCAGCACAAGGTCAGTTCAGGGGCATTTCCCCTCTGCCCCGGCAGCTGCATCTTTATAAAAGCAAGGATCGAGAAGTGACTTGTAGGCCAGCCTTTTCTAAGGATTGTGGGAATTTCACATCTCTGCATCAAACAGAAAGAGATGAATAAATCGAAGTAGAGCTGAATATCAAATTGGCACAGAACACTCAAAGATATATTAATTTAGAGAGTCACTGCTACTGAGCACAGATATTAATACATAACCCCTCCATTTACTTAGTTTATGCTGTCCGGCTTCTTTTTTTTTTTTTGCAAGTACACTCACATTATGTGTGAAGCCAGCAGGAAGTATCGCTCAGAAGCGCGTAAGCCTTGGAAGATCAATCTTGCCTTACAGTTGTGCCACAAATTGTGGTTAAAAACTAAAGTGGCTGCCAAAAGTACAGATCATTACATTCTCAGCAGTTCATTTAGCTGCATAAGACTACAAGCCAAAATCCTGTGTGCTATATGTGCATTTGTACCAGTTTGTCTTCCCAGGGAGCAGATGGTGCCATTTGCACCAAATTCCACATGGGTCACTGCTTTGTGGCCCATTTCCCACTTGGGTTCAGGGGATGCAATGTTACTTGTTAAAGAAAGAAAAATAATCAGTCCCCACAAGATGGTTCAAAAAGCATGCCAAATATTTCATGCTTTTATTTGCTATCTTTGGCAAACTTCATGATCTAACCTGATGATCTGGGATCTTAGGCTGGGTCCCTCTGCACTATATAGTCTGAATCGAATTAAAATTCAGTAAGGAGCGTCCCCATGCAAAGCCCCCTACCTGGGCTAAATGCGGACAAAATCGCCCAAATTCATGCTAAATTTAGTCCTCTACAAAACTGTTCTTGCCACGGTTGGAGAGCCAAGTCTGCA
This sequence comes from Aspidoscelis tigris stejnegeri, assembly GCA_023333525.1. Lineage (NCBI taxonomy): Eukaryota > Metazoa > Chordata > Lepidosauria > Squamata > Teiidae > Aspidoscelis > Aspidoscelis tigris. The sequence continues at coordinate 108,450,881 of JALMGA010000004.1, read as the reverse complement.
TTATTTTGGAGGTTGAGTCCATGCATGGGGATGCTCCCAGGCTATTTGGGGAGGAGATTGACATTCACACCATTAGTGGGCAGGTTTCACGTCCTGTGCTCGCCTTTCCTGTCCTGTGCATTGGTGATCGCAACTGTTTGGGCATTTTTGCCAATAAATGGTGACTGAACAGAAACGAGTCTCTTTCCACGGCCATTATTCCACCTCTCTTCCCCGATTGCCAAGTCAGGTGAATGTGGAAGACGAATAGCAGCTTCTGAAATGTGCATACAATAACTGAGCACCCCAGTTTTACAGTGAAAGATTCAGCCACCATCCCACAAGTCTGTGACCATTATTCCAACCCCCCCTCCTTGATTGACAAGCTAGGCATGATAATTTAATTTAAATTTTGCACAAGTGCTAAACTGCCATGCCGGGTGGAGTGGAAGTACGCATCTCCAGTAAACTAGCAGCTTTGCAGAACGATTTGGCGTTTTCATTTTTTTAAACCATTATATTTTTATTGTCCTTCGGTCCTATGTGCCGCGAAAGGGGGGAATGGCATTAGGTGGCATTTTCTTGTCATTGCTGCAGTGGGCAGCACTTTCGCTAAACTGCTGCCAAACTCCGTAGTGGCTTTGCAAAGTGATCTCCCTTTTTCATATTATTTTTATTATTATCATATTATTATTGCCTTTCAGCCTTACATGCCGCAATCAGGGAAGGAGAGTTTGGGTGGCATTTCCCTGCCATCACTACAGTGGGCAGCACAGGGGTTGGTGACATCAACCCAGGTTCCTATCAAAAGAGAGGAGGTGGAGAGAAAAAGATGCCGCTTCCACATGCAGGGATTTAGTGCAGTTTGCATGGGGATACCCATGCAATATCTGTTCAAAAATGGTACATCAAACTTTGGCAAACTGGCAAATTGGAGCATGTGGCTACTATGTATAAAAAAATGCAAGGTTATTCGCAGGGCTTAAATTATCTCACAATCTGGCAACCTTTTTCTGTGAATGCCTCTACTCGTCTGACTTCGATGATTCCCTTATCCATTTTATGTAATAGGATTAATATTTGAACTATATGTATATATGCTTTTGTTTTATATGCTATTTGTATCACCCTATAGATATTATCTAATCTGTATGTTTTTTATCAAAGTTATTTTTTAAAAAAAGAACCCCTAAAAAGTGAAAGTTGTGTTAGCTAATATCTCTTGGCTTCAAAAGGAATAATAAAAAAAATGCCACAGAGCAGAATTTTGTCAGGCTATATATGTTGGTTTGCTCATAGGGTTTTTTCCACTAGCACTAAGTACCCATTAAGTACCCATTAGGTACCCATTAAGTACCCATTAGACTCAGAGCAGGGAGACCCCATTTCCACTGCAGTCCCCATTAGAACCTGATTTGTTCACACCTGTACTAGGGAAATCTGGATTCAGGACCTATAATCTGGATTTCCTGTGGACCCCGTTAAAGGGGTCTACAATCCGGTCTTCAGGCATCAAATCTGGATTAGATATGCCACCCCCACTCCCCAAAATGTGGTGTGATGGACCTCTCCCACCAGGCGGATGTTCCATATGGGTGTTCCGGCGTTCCCACTGTGAGCTTGCCTAGCACCCATTGCTATTGGGTGCCACAATGCCTGTGGAGACCTATCAGGTACTTCCTTAGATCTGGATTTTCTAAATCCAGATTAGTTGAAGGACCCATTTCTTAGATCAGAATCATCTTAGATCTGGATTAAGGGAGGTAAGTGGGGGAAAACCCCTAGAAAAAGAAACCTGTTTAATGCCCTTACCTACAACATAGAATGGTTTGTTCCAATGAAAACTTGGACTCTTGACTCTATTGACTAGACAGAGTGGCCCCTTATCCAACCTTGTCAGCTGTGGTCTTCTGTTCCTAAACTTACAATTTCTTTCTGCCACATGTCAAAATAAATATGGCTCAACAGAAAGAAAGAGTACCTTTCTCATCCCCCATTGCTCGCTGACTTCATAGAAGCCTCCACCTTTAGTCTTCACAGGAAAAGAGAAGGCTGTGATCTCAATATTCCAACACTTTTTATTTACCTTATCTGTAATATAATTAATAGATGACAGCATAAAGATCAAGGTGGCTATCAAAGAAACTGAGATGGCTTCATACAAAACTTGCTCTTTTGAATCATTCTAGGACTCTATCAAAGCATGTGTGATAATTTCATGTAAATCCCGGTTGTTCTGATTCTGTAACTTTTAACCTGTACATACCATTTTTAACACACTACATTTCAAAGGCATTCAAAGCTGATCTAATTTGTATTACAGAATTACATTATAATCTGCAAGCAGCACATCATACCGATTTTTTAAAATTAGCACAGCGCTCATTATAAAGACATTTTCAGAGGTCTTGTCTTGATGTACTAAAAATAAATTTTAAAAAAAAACTCTTCTGGCTTAAGACAAGCATGGCATATATTGTAAAGAGACCTCCTGAACCTTTCGACATCTGATCCTGAAAGTTTGTGTGTAGAAGCAAGGTTAAAAACAACAGAATTTTTGAAAGACTTAAAAGAGAATATTTATTAACAAAGATCAAAATGTTGTTCAACATATGAAACAGCAGTGTGATTACTAAATGGTACACTTGGCCCAGATGGGGTTAATTTTGATATATATAATTTTTACACTTGTCTAAGATATATTTTTTTTAAAAGTGATTTGTGATACTCAATTCTGTCACATATTACTTAATTTTATTTGCACTTTTGTACAATACATTTTATGGAACTACAAACTAAAGCAGCTTAATAAAATAAAATGCTACGGATGCTACTAATAAGAACAAAATAATCTGAGCCCTTCTTTCCAAAGGTTCCCCCAAATGCAACTTTGTTTACCATGTCTGCATTTGTCGTGGCAAGAGACCCCTCCCAGTGAACCACCCATCAAGAGTGTCCTCCACGGACACTTTAGGCCTATTAACACGAGGGCCTCTGGAGAAGAGTTAGGCCAGCCCTGGGACAGAGAATTTGCTCTGTGGGCTGGGTGGTCCTGTCTGGAACCATCCCATCTGGTCCCAGGGTAGCCTAATTGCAGCCAGAGTGTGACCTGGCCCAAGCCATCCCTGACAGTCCCAGATCTGTCCAGCAGGGAGAGCATTTGCACTCTCCCTGCCAGACAGCTCTGTGCCCCACTCACCCCACCACCATTGGGTCCTGTGGGCCCACCGCCTGGCAACCCCTTTCAGGGGTGGAGTGAGACCAGGCTGGGCCTGTCCTCAGGTCCCTCGTGTTCCAGCCAACCTGATCAGGTTGACCGGAGCTTGCAGGGACCCCCTGTGCATCCAGCTCCACCCAGGGGTCTGCACTAGCCCCCATTCCCGTGCATGCAACATGCCTGCTTGGCGCCTGTGTTCAAACTAGCAGCCCTGTGGGTGGGGCTTGCCAAGTTCGATATGTGGCATTCTGTGCAGGTGCTACAATGCCTGGTTTGATGCAACAAGCCCCCCCCCTCCAGGGCCTACCCAAGAGGCGGGGCTTGTTACACTGAACCAGACATTGTGCACAGGTGCACTCCACAGCCCAATTGCAGGCTTCGATGTGCACCTGTGCAGAACGTCATGGATCAAACTTGGTAAGCCCTGCCCATGGGGCCTGCCCAGTTCAGATTGGGCAGCCAAGCAGGTAAGTTGCATGCATGGGGTTGGGGGGGCAGCATGGTCCCCTGGATTGGATGGGGTGCCCAGGGTTCCCCAGGATGGGCCCCAGGATGGGCCAGGACCAGCGTGCAAGCCAGTGGGCTGATATGGCCCAATGGCATCAGGCATGGGCAGGACAGTCCTGCCTCTGTGGGTTGGGAATGGGTCCCTTACCGGCCAAGTGTGAATGGGGGATCCGTCCCTGCGTATCCCTGCCAAAGTGCGCTACAGTCATTCAGCTGTAGTGTGGAAAGGCCTCTTGTTTGCCATGTCTTATGGCACTTGAGTACTTCAAAAGTGGAGGAGTGGAGGTGTCTGACGATGTGTTGAATAAGTCATTTTTGTTGCACCATGTTGAAACTGAGCCAGGCTGTGATCAGACACACCAAAAGAACCCTTTAAGGTGGTCTTAGAGAAGGCTTTGAGGTTAGATTGTTCACCCACCGGTTGTTCCTCCTGCCCCTCATGAACATTCTGGGCTGGAAAAGGTCAATTAGAGAAGGTTTGGGAGTATGAGGGCCACACAAGGGCTGTGGTCACACCTTGCTGAATTAAACCATCTTATTAAGAAGCCAGACTCAACATACACTAACTCCAATCACATCCAATACCTGTTTCTTCCTTTGCCAACCCAGGATGCCATAAATTTGCTAGTATCATCTGAACATTTACACATCTCCCATAGGAATACAGATTCCTATTTGAAATTTAAGCAGATTTTATTTCATCATATGTTCTTTAACAGTATTTTATAGGTACACTCTTTTTAGACTGGACCACATCAAGATAAAGAAAAAGGCTGAAAATTTCTTATTTGAACCAGAAAGATGTCAAATCAGGGATCGGGTGAGGTTTGTATCTTCAAGACATATTATTAAAGGCAGCATTTCTTAGTACAAGACATTGGGTGTTGGAAAATCTACTTGATACAATAAACTAATCCCAGGATGCCAAATATGGTTTCCCCATTTTTATTTCTAAGAACATATTAACACAAGAGAGAAAAACATACCAAAATGAAAAATCTTAAAAGTAACGTAATAAGGCAAAGGCAGCATACATATACTTCATTTTCTTTGCACTAAAATTTTATAAGCTTAATAATTTTTTAAAATGTAGTTTGCTAACCTGGGCAAGAAATAATCTTAAATAGTAACCATTTTCTTAGTTGTATGCCAAAATGCATATTTAATGACACCACAGGGCCTTTTAAAACAACCGTACAGTATGTAGGCATAGGAATACTCTTAAAATTATTAAATTCACAAGTTTATTTAACAAAATGGGTTTCAACCAAACCTTAAACAATCAAACTCTTGTCTTTTTATAGATGGTTAGGTTCATTCTAGTCTCCCTTCCAAGTTCTTTGCTTCATTAGGCAGTTAGGTTTCCTTCTCTAAACATGTTCTTTTGTTCTGTGGTTTTGACATCTGGATATAGATAATGAAACTCTTCTTTCCGATGTTATCAAAGCTTTTTCTTTAATAAACCAGTCCAGAACCTTCTTTGACAGTTTTTTCTTAGTTCAATTCTCCTTCGACTCTTCCTCAAAGTGGGGAACCACTCATTCCATCAAGATAGTGGAGACAAATCTTACCTGTCCATGGCTGTGTCTCCACTTACCACCCTAGGCATCTGAGTTCCCTACAGATGGCTCTCCCTCCTGCTGCCTTTCCCTTCATAGGGCCTATTTGCACTTAGGCCAGTAGTCAACAGTTAGTGAACTTCTGGTGAAGAGCATCTGCACATGAAATAGGCTGTTGCAGCCTCCAGGTGTGTCCTGACTCCTCAAAGGCAGCTCTACTTTAAATGTGAAGCTTTCAGTTCTCCAGTTTGGAGGATTAGAAGGAGCTCTGCATTTAAGGCTGAGCATGGGGCATGTCTGTAGGCATCCTAGGTGAATTACATCAAAGTCTCAAAGAGGGATTTATCTCTTTAGCCAGATTCTTGTAGAGGGAGGTAAAAGGGAAATAAGGTAATGAATTAAGTACTTATGGCATTGGAGAAATTGAAGAAGTTTCAATCCATGGGTGTTTTTCCACAGTCACTTAGTACCCATTTTAGCACCCATTAAGGACCCATTTGGGTGAGAGCTGATGACCCCATTTACACCATGGCACCCATTAGGGACGCATTTGAAGTCTGTTCTGATCTTTGGAGTAAACTTTGAAGTGACCCCGAAGTGACTCTGAAGTCACTTCAAAGTCACTCCGAAGTCACTTCGAAATTTACTCTGAAGATCGGCACCGACTTCAAAGATGCTCCAGAGCTATTTTGCACAGACTTCGACATGACTTTGAAGTGACTTCGAAGTGACCTCGGAGCTGCTTCAGAGATTGCACCCCCTGTCCCCCCAAACACCTGGGGTGACAGGCAGACCCCTTGTGGGTAGATCCAGATTTCCTAATGGGTGCTTCGGTGTTTCCATGGTAGGGAGGCTAGCACCCATTGCTATTGGGTGCTAGACCACCCATGGAAACACATTGGGTACTTCCCTTAATCTGGATCTACTAGATCCTGATTAAGGAAAGTACCCATTCCCTAGATCCAGATCTTCTTAGATCCAGATTAAAGGAGCACGGTGTAAAACACCCCATAAGATAACAACTGGAGCACAGTTTTGAATAGGGATGTGCATGAAAATTCAAAAATCCAATTCGAATCTGATGAATGTTGACATTCAAATTCGAATCAGTTTTAATAACATTTGAATTCAGACATTCAAATGGATTTCAAATGATCCGAAACATTCGTTTGAATGATCTGAATGATTCTTATGTACAGATACGTATATATTACATATGTATCTGTACAAATATTATATGTATTTGCACTTATGATACGGGATGAAAATGTGATAAAATGGGATGCATACGGAATGCTCAGAGATACATATAACAGATACAAATATTGTCGACATTTGTATCTTTAAATACAAATCTAAGATTTGAATGAATAGATTCAATGTTACGGATTCGAATAGGATTTTTTTTGACATTTGGATTTTAAACCTTTGAATTGAATTGAATGTTTTGACATTTGATTCAACTTGAATTCAAATTAAAAAAAATTCATGCACACCCCTAGTTTTGAAGAAGAAGAAAAAGAGTTGGCTTTTCTACCCTGCTTTTCTCAACCATTCAAGGGGACTCAAAGCAGCTGACAAAGCATTTCTATTCTTCTCCCCACAACAGAACACCCTGTGAGGTAGGTGGGGCTGTGAAAGCCCAGAAGAGAGCTGTGACTAGCCCAAGGTCACCCAGCTGTCTTCAGACAGAAGTACATGTATCTTTCATGTTAGATCTGCGTATGAAATTTCAGGGTACACTCATCTGCAAAGGAACAACAAAAAAATGACAAGGACAAAATATTCATTACTATGTCTTGCTGTTTAACAAAATTGTATCTAAAGTTACATGTAGGCCATGTCTCCACTTCTGGAGGAGGCAGTTCCCATCTGGAAGGGTTGAGGAGATTCCTTGTTCCATGACACCTGCTGAGACTCCATTTCAGACAAAGGAGGCACCATTTTCCACAGCACCTCCATGAATGGTGAGGAAAAAACACTGCATTGAAACCCCCTTGAAGGGTGATCATGTTGGCTAAGGGGCTTGTGCAAATGCAATGATATGCCTATTGCCACGGAAAATGGGATGGGGTACAGTGGGTCCCTTCCCTGGGAGACCGGGGTGCCTCCAACAGGTATATGAAAACACAGCCCCAGTGTACATTAAGGGGAAGTGAGGAGATATGTAATGCTCAGCAAGTTCACCAAGGACAGAAGAGTAATTGGGGGAGAGAAACCTGAAACCTCACAGGCTGCTCTGTGACATACACATATTCTATAGGTTAGCAGAGTAAACAAAAAGGAACAAGAATACAAGGGCCTTTCTGCACAGGTTCTAAAAACACATTTAGAGCCTGTTCGGGGAGGGATTAGGACGTGGCTTCTGCAAAGGGAATGGAATCGGGGTCTCTTTGAGGATGCCACATCCGCACGTCGGCACAAAAAAATGGTTTCTTAAACCAATTTTGCCACCAAAATCCAACCCAGATGTAAGACTTGAAAAATCAGGTCTTACATTTGGCTTTCCCCCTGAAACCACTTTGGAAGTGAACACTTCCACAGCGACAAGGGAAAGAGTTGGATTTCTGGTGCATGCCCACCTGTCAAAGAGGCAGAGCATGTGCTCTGCCTCTTTTGACAGGTGGGCACGCCCCCCGGCCTCCGCCATGCTGAGGCTGGCAGCCGGGTTCCTTGGGTTCCCCCTCGCAAGAGAAGGGGTGATCATCCCTTCTCTTTTGAGGGGAAGCCAAAGCCTAACCCTACCCCACCCCACCCTGCCCAGGGTCGCAATCTTGCGATCGAGGTCTTACCTGGTTGTGGCATGGCACCTTCTGGAAGTGGGGACCCAGCTTCCACTACACATGCATGTGCCACGGACGCCATTGACCAGCCGCCGTCACGAGGGTGTTTGGCCAATGGGAAGGGGCCAGCCACCCTTGTGAAGGTGGCTGGGAAATGAAGTCCACAGCGCATGTACGCTCAGTGTAAGCCGGGCTTCCCCATGCCAGAAACCGCTGCGTCGCGACCCTGTGAGCACCGGATCATGAGTGCGGGACCCTGGGCGGGGTGGGGTGGTTAGGCTGCAGGTTCCCCTCACAAGAGAAGGGACAATCACCCCTTCTCTTGTGAGGGGGAACCCGGGGAAGCTGGCTGCCGGTCTCGCCATGTCGGCTCGAAGGAGCCAATGGCGAAGGCCGGTGGGCAGGGCCAGCTGTCAAACAGAGAGCATGCCCTCTCTGTCTTTGACAGCTGGGCAGGGCCTCTGGAGGCCGGATTGGGATGGGTGATGGTGTGTCCCCACCAGCATCCTCTCCAATCCAGCCCTGCCGCCGCCCCACACATGTGTAGACACGCGGGACCTCCGAGAATCTGCCCCTGTTTGGGGCAGATTCTTTTTTAATACGTTTTGCCAGAAAACAGATCTTATAGATCTGTTTTCCAGCGGCACGTGTGGAAAGGCCCCAAGTTTCTGGTTCAATTTGGTAAAAATATATTTCCCCAGTAATTGTTCGAGGGATTACAAATCACAGTGAACAGTTTTCACAGAAGGGAAGTTTTTCCGAAACAGGGAGAATAAAAATAAAATAAAATACCTTTCAGAGAAAAGTCTGAAAGTGAATTCACAAGGGAAAAAACGTATGGATTTTTGTTGTACAAATTAATTCTAATTTTTTCTGGCAACTTTTTACACATTCCTGAAAATAAAAACACAAGTGTTAAAAAAATAAGTGGAATGAAAATTAAAACGTTCTGCTATTTTCGTGTTATCCAACTCATTATGTTTTATGACTTAGGTTAACAGTGGACTGTAAAATGCGGTAAATAACTACAGTATTACAAGAAGGGGTGTTTTTCTTTTTTCTTTTTTTGGAGGGGGAGGAACTTTGGGTTTTGGATTGTTTAGCTTTCCACATTTACTTTTCATCCCCAAGTGTAGATGGAAGGGTTCTGTGTTGGAACATAGAGCCTGGCATGACCATATGCACTTAATTACCAAAACAAAAATGTATAGGTGGCAGGTCCTTGTTCTTGGATTTATCCCAAAATACAGGTCAGTGAAGAACGGGGAGTTGGGATCCATGAATCTTGAGTAATCAACCCTACTGATCTCATACATGGGGAAACATAGGTGGGATGAGCATTATCTGTGCCAACAGCACTGATTCAAATCGGGCCATGCTGTGGTCCCAAACTCACATGACCTTTATGGCGTCAACTCCACACCTCTGAGAGCTAGGCCATCTGGGAAGTGCATTTAAGCAGCATGCTATGGTGCACTACTGTAATGTGCCTTCTGGTAGTCCTGAACACAGAAAGCGTGCCTTCTGCCCACCTCCCATGTTCTGGCTCAGGTCCACTGGTCTACTGGTAGATCTAATTAAATGGTTCTACTGGTGATCCAGATTAAAGGGCTCTCTAATCAGAATCACACTCTTGTTTAATGCAGACAGAGCAGATTGTCGGGGAGCATGGCCTCATAGATGTGTATTACAAGGGCACTTCGTCAGCATTTAAGGTCCATGAAGAAAGGGCCACAGTCTCCTTCCCCACCTCACTTATCAGTAATTTAGCATGTATAATTCTTGGTGCATTCAATTCCAGACAGTTTAATGAGACCCAAATGAAATAAATACAGTTGAGAAAGTGCATTAAGACATCCATCAACATAATTCCTTCCTTCTGCGCAAGCACGTGTTTATCAGTGGATATTAAACATCACCTTTCCGCATTTGCTCTGGTGGGACAGCCACAGAATGCTCCCACACTGAGCATTCAGAGCCGTCTTGCATGCTCCATTTGCACCTCTTCAGGGCTAATGGATTGTGGGACAAAACGGCCCAGCTACAGTTGCGCACTGTGTCTCCTGCTCACCCTGGCAATGGGACTGTGTACGCCCATTGCCACAGGGGGGTGATCACAGCAATCACACTTACTCAGCGCTTGGGAAACACTGGGTAAGTTTCAGATTCCATGGGCATCACATGGTGCAGATGTTTGATGTATCCTAGGAGTGAGTCGGTCTTCACACCAGGCTTTTAGTGGCCCTACGTTTACAGGTGGTACATCTCTGATTGCCAGATGTTAACCATGGACATGGAGGCTTGGTCAACATAACACTGATCTTTGTGTGATATCTGACCTCCTGCTACTGGAAATTAGAGGGATCTTTCCTGATCCAACAAGACAGCTCTAATACTGCTAAAAGTGCTTAGAGAGTCAGAAGAACCATTCTCTGGCATTTTGCCCATCTTTATTCATTTCAAATGTGTAAGGGTGAGAGCGGGATGACAAAGCTGAGCATTTCTTTGCTGAAACCTTGTCATCTCTCTGTCTGCTGTGGCTGGTTGCTTGAATTTTCAGTTGTGAGAACAATGGGTGCTCTCGCATTTGACATAAAACAATGTTTGTAAGGGTTTCCCCCCTCCCCCTTTTAAAAGATTCTTGGTTTGACAGAGATTGGTTTTGAGGATGGTCCAATAAAGCCCTGCTTGGGACAAAAGGCATGAGAGTGAATGCAATTTTTTACTTTTCATCGTGAGCCTTCTCACCTGTTTGAAGGTTTTCTCTGTTCATGTCATTCCCAGGCTGTTAGAAGTTAAATCTTTTGTTAAATTATTTAGAGCTTTTCAGATTGCCAAACCAGGCAGGATTAAAGCTGTATATATTTTTGTCTTCCCCATTTTTCCTCCCACTCCTACGGTCTGTGTATCTGTTTTACTTGACTCAACAGCAAACACGTGAGCACGCACACACACATGCACACATACGGACACACATGACCCAAATTAAAATTCATTTCAGATCTAGGTTTGCTATGTGTACTTCTCTACTTATTTATTTATTTATTTATTTATTTATTTATTTATTTTGAAAGTAGCAAAAAGATGCAGAGATCATTTGAAAAGTCATGTTTAACATTGTGCTCTCTCTTCTAGAAACAAGTAATCTTAAAGTTTTGAAAGATTTTTCTCCTTGATTTTTTCATATTTATTTATTTAGCAATTACTGATTCACATCTTTAGGTGGAAAGATTGGCCATCCTTGCATGGGGCAACTGAGGCTGCCTGCCTCTTTTGGCCACTGCACATTTATTTATTTACATTCTATCCTGCCCCAAACCCAAAGGTCTCTGGGTGGGTAACAATGAATTAAACAACAGATTAAACAGGATACAATGTAAAACAAGATTCAGATTAAAATGAGGTACAAATTAAAACAAGATACAAAATTAAAAACACCTTAAAAATTCAGCAAATTTAAGCCTTACACTCAATAGTGCCTAATAGTGATTATAACTGTAGCTGGAGGGGAGATTGAATCACTTCAGCCAAAGGCCAAGGCGAATAGGTATGTCAATCCACCCTACCACCTCTTTCTCCCTCTGGCTACCTCAAGAAGGGGTGTAAAACCTGCTAGAATCTCAGGGTTATATTGGGATGGCCAGACATGTTTTGTGATAATCTTAACATAGTCCCTGGATATTTGGGAGATATTCTGCTGTATTGGGAAAAAGGAATCTCCAAATGTTTTTCACCACTATAGCAATATCGATATACCTGTTTGAATGCTGCTTCCAGGAGCTGCATTTTGGATATGGCCACTGAGCATGTGTAGGACCCTAGAATGGTGGTTGTGGATGTACAGAGGTGGTAATCATGAACCTTTGGCCTTCAAAATATCCAGGTGTACTCAGCGCAGTGATGGAGGGAGTGTGGCATCCATGCATGCAACTCTATTCTCTTGCATCCTGCTGGTGCCCAGTTGTCTATTACTGTGAAATAGATTCTAAAAATATGAAACCTTCATTTTGTATTGGAAAATTCAAACCATTCAGGGCCGTTTCTGCACTTGACCTTATTCTGGAGTATATCTCAGGATAGTGGTCTGTTGGCCACAAGCTAATGTGGACTATGGCAGGCCTCACCTGGGATCTTCCATAGTCTGCACTAGCAAGCAGATAGCATGGCCCTATTCTGGGATATATTCCAAAATAAGGCCAAGAGCATAAAGCCCCTAGTTTTGAAGAAGTTTAATTGAACTGAATATGTGGTGGTTTGATTATCCAGAAATTTAAACTGAAACAGTCTCCCACTTATGGGCTCAAACAGTCTGTGCCTGCTGTGTTTTTTGCCCTTGAAAAGAGCTTTTCTCAGTGGAAATATTAGTGTGAACAACCATTCAATATGTTGAATGGTTTCCTATTGAATGAAACAAATGGATGATTGGTTCGACAGTGACCAGAACACATGATTTTTGTTGGCGCCTGGTTCTTTCAGTCTAGGTAAGTCTTTGATTTGACTTAAAGGTGGGGTATAGAAGTTTTATGTCATATTCTATGCCAGTTCTCCAGAGCTCAAAAGTGATTGTGTGATCAAAGTGAATATAGATAGGTCAAATTCACCTGCATGAGCTTACAGACACCAGTACATTAAAACACGTGATTGATTAGCTGGATTTGTTGAGGGACGGCTATTACTCTCTTTCACTTATTAAATAACCAATCAAAAGACTGAATATTGAGCTATGTCTAAGTTTCTTCCTTGCCCTCCCATTGCCATTGATTTTGGTTGTGTTCAGACATCACAGCAGGGGCACTTCAGAGACACATTTTATTTTATTTATTTATTATTTATTTTTCTTTCCTGCCCTATACCCAAAGGCCTCAGGGTGGGCAAGAACCTTTAAAACAGCAAATTTACAAGTCAGTATATATTTAAAATAAAATACGTTAAAAAGATTCAACACATTTTAAAAAATCTCCCAGTTATTAAAATAAAATAAAATGTGGCCCTCATGTTCTCAACTTTCTCTAATTCACCAGAGAATGTTCATGAGTTGAGGAGGATCAGACCGGTGTGTGGACAATCCCAACTTGAGCCAGTTTGGTCTAGTGATTAGGGAGCTGGACCCTTATCTGGAAATACCAGGTTTGATTCCACACTCCTCCACAAAGCCAGCTGGATGACCTTGGGCTAGTCACAGTTCTCTTCTGAGCTCTCACATCCCCACCTGCCTCACAAGGTGTCTGTTGTGGGGAGAAGAACAGAAGATTTGTCAGACACTTTGAGTCCCCTTAAATGGGTGAGAAAAGCAGGGTAGAAAAAACAACTTTCTTCCTCCTCTTCTAAACTGCCTCAGAGGTGCCTCAGAGATGCTTTTTGGGGGGAGCCGGACTTTTTGCAACTCCTTGTGGAGATGATATGCATTTACTTATGAATTAGATTTACTCACAGCTACTATTTGATACCACCACTCGGTATAAAATAACTTCCGATCATCTACGATAATTCACATAACTATTTCAGAAAGAAAAAGAAATGAGAGTGTTAAATTAGATGGAAAAAATGGTCCTGAACATGAACGCGCATATGCGCACATATGCACAGAGAGAGAGAGTTAAAATTTGCTTAACTAAACTTTAAAACATATTTGCCCCACTATAAAAGGTATATTTGACTTCAAAAATCCAAAGTGAAATATATTCACTACAATTCTAATTATAGGATTCAATTTAACTCTGACCCACTCCGCATTAAATGGGCATAATTCTGAATTTTCATCAGAATTTCTTTGTTTCACAGTTCAGTGCTCCCTTAAGACATGATAACTACAAAGCAACCTCAAACAACAGCAATGTAGGAACAGATGTTATTTGGGTTCTTGTGCATAATAAAGAATCCCAAGAATCCCCAATGCCCAATTATCTAAACAGTTATTCTTTCTATTCCATGCATTATAAATCTAGTTTGGGTTAGACATACAAAATCAAGACAGTCGTTAGTGTTCAGGTGATGTGGATCAGAAGCGACACATTGACACACTGGGCATCACTTTATCACCCAAAGCACATATAACATAACCAAATATGCCTGCATTCAAATGAGATCAATTAATGCTATAATAATTATCAGACTACCATGTGCACAGAGGGTAATTATTGTCTTATTATTTCTGTATTATACTCTAAAGTATTATATAATGAGACACAGAAACTGAAATTTACATGGGAAGTAACCCTCCAGTTCCAAAGTTCATGTATAATTAACAAGTAAAAGAAAATCTTTGGATAAATGTTCGCTTCCTAGAAAAGAGGAAGGGGGCTTGGGTCTCTCTGGAAAGCACACTCTCTGGTCTGGGAGCTGTTCCTTTGCTATATCCCTGGGGCTGGTTGTGGGAATGAACAGTGAAAAAGACGCACTCTATAGCTGTCCAAACGGTGTGCATTTCTATGCTTACCATCCATGTTCCAAGAGGCAGCTACAGATCAGAAGGAGCCAGACTCTTATCTGGGAATGCCAGGTTTGATCCCGCCCTCCCCCACAAAGCCAGCTGGGTGACCTTGGGCTAGTCACAGCTCTTTTCTGAGCTCTCAGAGCCCCACCCATCTCACAGGGTGTTCTGTTGTGGGGAGAACAGTACGTTTGTCAGCCGCTTTGAGTCCCCTTAAATGGGTGAGAAAAGAGGGGTAGAAAAACCAACTCTTCTTTTTTATTTGCTTCAGCCCTTACACCATCAGTGGTGAGAATAAGGAATAAATGTTCTGTTCTATAGGAAATGATACTACAAATTATTATTTTTGATTGATTTAATGCATTTTAAATCAACACTGACATACAGATATGAAAAATAGAAAGAGAAAGCAAGGAAGCACTGATTCCTTAACAGAGGCCGTATCTTCCTGGAAGGTGTGACAGAGTTCCCATGAAGAAAAGACTAATATTTAATATAAAATTCAGCTGAAAAATTCCTTGTGTTGGTAAAACAATCACAAGTTATTTGACCATGAATGATTGTGTAATGCTAATTCAAATAAAATATAAAACTCCATTGAAAAAAATAAGTGTAGGAATGCATAGTGAGCAGTTGTAGCTCATAGCTTCAATCATGGGTGTCCACCACAGATATAGCATGATGGGGCAGATGAACATTTGGTGAAAACAATAAGGGCTTGCCATGACAAAACATGGGCTGTTGAATTCAGGTTGCATCCAGGCATCACTTAACTCATCTTGCTATACCTGGGTATTCCAGAGTAGTGTCTAAATGCAACTTCAGTAGGGTTATTTCAGAGAAAAGATCCATGGGACTCTGGTATTGATGAATATTCAAGAAGGAGGGCATATTTAAACTCTCTGTACGTCTTGCTCCAGTCTACTGCCTGACGTCCATTTAATATTTTCTTTTACTTCTGCTTAACTTTTACTGACAGAAGGAGAAGAAAGAGCCCCATCTGTAGTGCCATTTTAAATGATGAATGAAAACAGTTCTGCTGTGCTGCATTTTAAAGAAATGTAATCAGAGTCATTTTAGATATTGAAAGATAAAGAAAATTTCAGTCTGTGGTAGAAGTGATGGGCTAGATAAAAGAAAAGGGGGGCAAAAGCAAGGGTAAAGTGAATACGATTAAATTTATTGTTTCCCGTCTATCTAATCTTTATTCTCTTTTCCTATGAAAGTATTTTATTTGAAGCTGTATTTGTAAACATTTTCCAAACTCTGATTGCCTCCAGCCTCTCTCTTTATTGCATATTTTAGCACTGAAAGTCCACTGTAGATTTTTACTGCTATCATCATGCCAAACCAATAAATAAGCCACGGGGAGGGTGCAGTTAGTGAGTCTCAGAAATTATTATGCAGTTGTCCAGGGGTTTTCATACAGTGACACAAGGTCAAAGGATGAACTTCTAAAGCAACAGAACTGAGGCCTTTTCGCACTACTGAATGGCTGTAGTGAACATGGGCACGTGTAAAAGTGGAACCCGTCCCCGCTTGTCCTAGCCCAAAAAGGCTAGCACGGGGGTGGGATGCCATTCCCAGTCCTGTCCATATTGGGTCTAGCAGGGGCGGGGAGGTCTGTCTGGTCCCTTCCTGGGTTCCCGTGGGTTCAAGGGGACTGGAGATCACAACTGTTTGGGCAATTTTGGCAATAAATGGTGACTGAATAGAAACAAATCTCTTTCCATGACCATTATTCCACCCCCCTTTCCCGGATTGCCAAGCCAGGCTTGATAATTTAATCTAAATTGTGCACAAGTGCTAAACTGCCATACTGGCTGTTGCAGAGGTGCGCACCTGGAGTAAACTGTTGCCAAACCCAGTAGTGGCTTTGCAGAACAATCTGGCATTTAAATATTATTTTTATTATTATCATATTATTATCCCTGCCATCACTACAGTGGGCAGCACAAGGGTCAGTGACATCAGACCGGCTTCCTGTCAGGAAAGAGGAGGTGGAGAGAAAAAGATGCTGTTTCTCTGTGCAGGGGTTTAGTGTAGTTTGCATGGGGACATCCGTATTCAAATTGAGCTGCTTTATCAGCAAACGCATGAGGACGGCTTAATTTGTATTCGGCCCTGCATCTGGATTAAAAATAGTCCATTCTGCACTAAACAGAGTGCATGGGAACACGGCCTTAGTTTCAGCTTCTGAAACATGTACAAGATAACCCCATATAGAATTCAAGTAATTCAAATTACCAATGTGTTGACAACAATGACTGGACTATATTTGTCTAGGTGGTACATCAGCCAAAGTCAACAATGAGAACGTGCAGTAACAGAGGCCACTTGGGTGTCCAGTGGCTAGCCATACATCCTTGTTTCTCCCAAGAGAGAACAACTTTCCCCATAGAATTTCCATCTGTTCAGGATTCAGCTTAAATTCAGCTTAAATTCTTTGACCATCCAAATCATCATTGTACCAGGTTAGGATATTCCATTTCTCCTGATTCCATTGTTATGAAGGAATAAATCTGAGTGTCTTCTGTATACCAGTGTATTAATGGCATCCACCTAAGTACATCGATCAGGCTGTGGGAACAAGCAGGGTGCTTCTAAGGTCATTTGTTGGGATGTGAGAGCAGGAGAAGGTTTGCCCTTGTTTCTCCTTGAGATGCCCATTGGCAACTGGTGGGCCACTTTGTGTGAGAGGATGCTGAATAAGATCCAGCAGGGCTCCTCTTAGGTTCTTATCTTCTTATGTGTATCAACAGCTACTAGAATGGATGCTAAGGTATATGCCTAGGTTTGGCAGACAAGCAGGATGCCTCTAAGGCCATGTACTGGGATTTGAGAGCAGGAGAAGGTTTGCCCTTCTCTCTGTTTGAGATACCCATGGGCAATTGATGGGCCACTGTTTGTGACAGGATGCTGGACTAGATGGGCTATGGCTTGATCCAGTAGGGCTCCTCTTAGGTTCCTATGTTCAGTGACGTCCTGGGTCCCTAAATCCCAACAACCTTTCCCACCTGGTTCATACAGATATTAAATAGCATTAGTGAAAAAAATAGCATTCTAGGATATTTTTCAGCCTAGTTGCTAGGGCAGAGAACAACAATCACCAAACACTAATTTCTGAGGTCATCCCTGCAGGTAGGCATTGAACTATTTCAACATAGTGCCTCCTTTTCACAAACCACAGAGGTGATCTAAGAAGGCATCTTGATGATCCATGATATCAAAGGTTGCCAAAGGATCAAGCAGCAACAGGGGAGCTATAATTTTCATGCATCTTCCATTAGTGGAAGTAATCTTAGGAGGTGTGTTAGCAAAGCCATAAAATTATTTAGAGAGCATCCCACTAGTTGCTGTTCCAGAATCTTCCATAGGCTAAAGAAGTCTGAAAGGGGATCTTAACTTTCCAGCATTCCCCAACCCTTTGAAGGAGCAGTCTGCAAGCTATATAGAATCCATAGCTGATTCTCCATTGATCTATGGCTGTGGAACAGGAAAATCTGCATGGGTGTCATTTCCAAAGTATGCAAATAATGAGACAGTCATTTCTTATCTCAGAGGAAAGATTTGATCTATGATTCATGCAAATCTAAGATCCCTTTGGTTAACCCTGAAGATTTCTTGTGGTTTGGTAGCAGGAGATATGTAAGGGAGGTGTGTGCATGAATGTACAGTATTTTTTGCATTCAATTTTGAGTTGTATTGAATATTCAAAAATTCAATTAGATTTGAATTAAAAAATCAGAATATCTGAAAATCCAATTTGAATCTGTATTATCATTCAGAAAATCGAAAATCTGACTCAAATTTGAAAATACGAATGTTGACAATGTTATACGAATTTGCACAATTCCGTATGCATCCCGTTTTTAACCCGTATGCATCCCGTTTTCCTCCCACATTATAAGCGCAAATTCACATTTTTTGGGGGGAAATCCGTATACAATATATATGAATCCGTTCATTTGAATGATTCAAATATCTGTATCGGATTTTCAAATATCTGAAATTCGTCCAAAACGTGCAAATTTGAATGCTCTAAAATCTTATTCGAATTCGAATGTCGATATTTGTTGGATTTGAATCGGATTTTTGAATTTTTGAATATTTGTGCACATCCCTAACGTAAGGCCCAGTGAGAATTCTCTGTCTTGAAAATGCTATCTATTAATATAGGTTGTGCACCATGAATAGGAAACCACTATGTATACAGAAAGAAAGAGGTCACCAAGAATGGAAGTATTCAAGTCAATAAATTTGTATGCAGAGATGGATCCACATGAACTACTTTTCAGTCCCAGCTCTGGTAGAATTTCTATCCGATTCTAATCTTCATACTTACCCAGGCGCATGTTTCTCCCAAGGCTTTAAAAATACTTCTCCATGCCAAAGAGAAACATCTATTGGCTCTCTGAGGGAACCTATAATTACTTCCATAAATGTCACTGGGAGCAAGAGAAGAATGGAGAATCCCTAAGATACCACAAAATTATTGCCCCAAACCAAAACCAAAACACATGAATATGATTCATGAAAACTCTTAGAGAGGAGGTCAGGTTCCAAGTGCAAATACCATGATTTATTTGCATGCTGTTTTCCTCCCCGTGTCAAACAAAAGCCAATGCAGCAAACTTCCAACAAAAAGCAAGTACAGTAAAACAAACAAACAAACAAACAAACAAAATCTAATGTGCAAGCAAGCATAGTTAGATGAATGAGTTTCTGGGAAGACCAGATTTGCCACCTGGAATTCTGTGGTGGCAAAGAAGATTGGATGTAAATTTAAAGACAGGGTTTATTTATTTATTATTTATTTGTTTGTTTACATTTCTATCCCGCCCCATACCCGAAGGTCTCTGGATGGGTAACAACAGGTTAAGCAAGAGATTAAAATCCTTAGTTTGTTAGATAACTTACAAAGCTCCTGCTGATTTCAAGTCCAATGGGCATCCATTTCTGAACATGGTGATAATGGTGCAACCTGTCTGGATTCACAAAATACCAAAGGCCCTCATGCTTCAGTCTAGGATGAGATGGTAAAGTTTCATTATTTTAGTCTTCTCAAGTATTAGATGAGGAAGATTGTCCCCCTGGTTGGTCTCCCACTGACTCTGCTGTTACTATTAGAATGCCATCATAGTCTGAAGCAGCCATTGGAACATCTTTTGATTACACATTTGTTTTCTGGGAAAGAAGCTCTTTAATATTGTACAACAAATCAAGGTCCTTTTGCTTCACCGGTTTCTGAATTGGTTTATATGATAGCGATTGCAAAGCTTTCCATTTTGTCTGACTTATTTTAAAATAACTTTAAGTAAAATAGGCACCGAAGTCTTTTGTCATTTTCATATGCATCACATCCACATTTCCATTTCTGGCCAGAGCCTTTGGGTTTACAAAGGAAGCTCTCCTGATTACAGGAAAGAGGATAGGGGTGCCACACGCTTAATGTCAAAGAGGTCTCTTCAGCCCGTGTAGGCGGTAATGCAACAGAACATGTCTCTTTTAGGCAGTCGCTAAACTCCTGTCCTCTTTTCCATATGGTAGCCTTATAATGGCTAATTGCGCTACACAAAATGGAGACAGGCTATGGACAGATCCCCCTCCCGGTATGATTTTTGTAATTTATCCCTTTGCAGAGAGAAGGAAGAAGTTAACTCTTACAAAATCAGGCGGCATGCTACAATCATTCCTTCTCCTCCTTTCCTCCTCCTCCTCTCCCCCCCCCACCTTGAGCTCTATTGGGGCTCCATCAAGAAAAATTCAGAGAAGCATCACGTGTTGTCAACCCCAGCAAAATGTTATTTGGCCTAATCTAAATCCAGTTTGCGAATCCTCATTATCTTTCCTGGACTTTCCAAACATACCCAAGAAATTAGTCTGGGTGTTCCAATTATTTCTGGGGTAGGTGAGCTGTCAGTCTGTGCCAAAACCTTTCCCAAGTGACAGTTTCCGACGCTGCTACACATCCTTTCCATGCTCTCTTCGGAGCGGCCGTGGTTTGAAAACTGAGATCAGCCCATCGGATGGCATGCGGATTCTTTCCCATTGGCAGTAGTGCAAAATTAGGAAGAAATCTCTCGTTCTCATCTTCGGTGCACCTCCTCCTTTCTCCTCCAGCCTTTGTCAAGCCGTTATTAGTTCATTAAGTGTTTTCTGAAAAGGAGGGGTGGAGGGAAAGGCAGGGTGTCCTTTTAATTTACTGCTTTCACATGGTACATTTGCTAGTGCAGGCCACAAGGACCATGAGCTGGAGAGTCTCACTGTGATTGTGTGAACTAAGTAATTATTATCTTCAGGCTTGACTTGCTGTCTCATAATTTCGGTAGTGCCTGGTGTCATTTTCTCATAAGACTATCTACATATAAACAGAGGGCTGTGTGATGGAGGACCATGAGATTTGAATATGAATTATCTCTTTGTTGTGAATTGTATCTTATGCATAAATTCATGGCTTACCGTTTGTGAGTTATCAGAAGATATTTCATGGGTGGAAATCGTTCTTGTTATTCCACGTCTTAAATTATATTTTTCTTCCCCCCATTGCAGCTTTCATTTGACTGTGTTTTGTTTTCAATTTCATTCTAAACTGAAGTTTATATTTAATACATTACAGTAGTGCCTTCTCTTCTTTGCAGGCTCTTAAAGGCAAAGATTCCTTTCCTTGTCCAATCTAATAGGAGAAAATTCATGGGGTGCATATTGATTTAACCCTATGAATCTTTTTTACTGATGCCTATGAAAATTTTACCTTTAAGAAAGCCACAATCAGCTTTATAGCTCTTACATCTGCCTGAAAGCCAAAACAGCTGCAATTTGAGGTCATTCTAGACATTACAGGGTGAGAAACAGAAAAGATAAACATGTTCACAGCAAGTATGTTTTGTTTACTGAAAACAAAGCAGCTAAGTATTATAGAAAATGCAGTGTACAATAAATATTAGAACTGACCCTGTGGCCATGATCAGCCATGTTATCAGTTTACTACTTGATGTTTCATCTCTCGGGAGAGCGTATTTCCTACTCTAGTGGGCAATGGGTTCAATAATTCAATAATCTTCTTCCATCTCTGCTATTACAAAGAAAAAATATGCTGGATAAATAATTCCAAAGAATGACTTCTGGACTTATGATTTCCTCAAACTTGGCATGTTTTTACAAATACCTTCAAGGGTTCCTCAAAGAAAATCAGGCTCGTTCTCGTAGCAGAAGTAACCTCACAACAGACCACACTCAAAAACTTTCACTAATGTGATGTGAACATGACATGACACTTGTCTGCTTTTGCATTTCTCATTTCTAGGTGTTGGCCTTCTTTATGCACTTTAACCTCTCTAGATGATGGACACATGCCATATGAAAGGCAGAAGTGCTGTTCAACTGCTACACAGGAAACTGCTACACAGGAAAAAAATGCATTTGCAATGGCATACCACTGCCTGAAAGGTTTCACATCACTGTGTGATCACTGCTATACAGTGTGACCTATCAATGCACATACTTGCATCACATCTGCACAGAAGAGTCTGGGCAGAAGAGTCTGATATCTGCCTTCTGAAATTGTATAAACACAGCCTATGGGGCCTTCTGCACTAGTCCAGCATCCTGTCACACACAGTGGCTCACCAATTGCCTATGGGCATCTCAAGCAGAAGATAAGGGAAACAACCCCACTCACTCTCAAATTCCAGCAACAGCCCCCAGAGGCATCCTGCTTGTCTCCTCACCCTGGAGGATGTCTCTAGATGTCCACTCTAGTAGCCATTGATACACCTGTTAGCCATGAATTTGTTTAATCCTTTCTTAAAGCCATCTAGGCTGGTTGCTGTTACCACCTCTTCTAATGACCCTCTGGATGAAGAAATGCTTCTCTAAGTCTGATCTGACTCTCCTACAGCTTCATGGATGCTCCCTGGTTCTCTATCCATCTTTTCTATACCATAGGTGATTTCATATACTTCTATCATGTCCCCTCTTAAGCACCATCTTTCCATCACTTCTCCTTGTAGAAGAGGTGGCTCTCATGAATGGTTTTTCATAGCGATAACAAAATTCCTTTGCTTCTCCAATGAACAGTCCTATTCTTAAAAGCATCCTCCAGGGAAGACACAGGAAATTATAGACTTGTCTTAAAATCTGTTCAAGGGAAGGTCATGGGAATCAGTACGAAATATAAATTTGCCAAACATTTATAAGAATGGGCCTTACTAAAGTGCAGTCAACATAACTTCTGGAAAGGACCTCTTTTCTAACTAACTTTTCGGCTATTTAGGGTGAGTTGCTGTAAAAATGTGGGTGAATGTGATTGGATATGCCTTTTCTATTTTGACATTTGTATTTGATAACTACATAGTAATCAGCTACGGAGTTAAAGAACAATTCCAGTTATGAATTTAAAAAATGGGTTAAGGGAAAGACAGAAGATGGTAGGAATAAATGGACATTTCTCACAATAGAGGTCTGTAACAAGGGAAATCTCACGAGGTTTGATACTAGAGCCATTTTACACTGGAGCAAAAAAAAAAGTGAAAAAGAATACTATCTGCTCTTGAATAAGGAGAACTGAGCTGATAGTAACTGAACAGAGAAGAGTTATTGTTCTCGTAAGTAGTTTAGGGAAAGAATCAACCTAATTTGGGTCAATTGTTAAAAAGGCTAATGGCAAATTAAGAGTAAAGACAAATAGTATTGAAAAAAAACTGTGAATAGTATAATGTTGTATAGGGGTGTGCAGAAATGATTTTTTTTGTATTAGAATTTGAGTCGAATCGCATGTCAAAACATTATATTCGATTTGACTATTTAAAATCCGAATGCTAAAAAAACAATTTGAATCCATTACATTTGAATCTATTCATTCAAATGTTAGATTCGTATTTAAAGATATGAATGTCCACAACATCCGTATGTATTATACGTATCTGTGCGCATTTTGTATACATCCTGTTTTATCCTGTATGCATCCCATATTATAAGCACAAACGCATACAGATATGTATATTTGTACAGATCCGTATGTAATACATACATTTGAATCATTTGAACGAATGTTTCGGAATACCCAAAATCCAAATATGAAAATAGTGGATTAAATAATGCATAGGTAAATGACATGTCCATATACACTGGCAGTTGTACAGATGATGGTTGTCCTGCCTGGGGAACAAAAGTTCCATGGTCTTGAAGTTGTGGTCCAGAAACGTGTTCCTATGGTCCTAGAAGTGTTACTGGGCTCTGGAATTTATTTATTTATCTTTCTTTATTCACCCAAACTCACAAGGCAGGTCACAACATTCAATTAAAACAACAAAAGAAAAAGAAATTGAAAAAATACTTTAAATGCAACTCTCCCATTCAGGTAGGAATACAGTCAGAGGAAGCAAAGTTTGACTTGATTTGAAGCTGTTTATATGAATGGACCTGGCACACTCTTGCCAGTACTGAGTTGAGCTGTCTTGGGGGTGGGGTGGGGTGGGGTGGGGTGGGTCTACTTCAAAGTGGTGAATTCAACCCCAGAGCAGATAAGGAGAAGCTTTTCTCCCTTTCTCTACATAGCAAAACTAGTTGTGGTTTCTGTGCTCTTGTACAAGCCAGACTTGAGGCCTGTTTGCACAAGGGCCTCCTTAATGTGAGTAGGGCACCCTGGGATGGAGCATTCACTCTGCTGGGCCAGCGGTTCCATTTGGAGCTGGCCCAGGGCATCCATTCTGGGTGTAGAGCATGAAAGCACACTCTACATCCAGCCCAGGGCGTACCCGACTATCCCAGGCTGTCTCACAGCTGTACGGGAGGGAGAGCATTTGCACTCTCCCTCCCGAACAGCTGCGGGGCCCACCCCAGCTGCCACTATTGGTAGACAGGGCCCAAGCTGTCAGCACTTTGGACCGGAGGCGCTGACAGCATGGGGTGGCACATCACCCTGGCCAGCTGCGTGACCACCACGACAAGGTAAGTGGTTGCGCTCCTGGGGGGAATGCACCCCTCCCCTGGGTGACAGTGGGCACCTAGGGGGACCCTAGCAGCTGGGGGCAGCCTGATCTGGGCCACTCCAGCTGCCAATACATCAGAACAGATCTTCAGCCTCCATGGGCTCTAGGTGACCCAACCCCCACCCCGGGCCGGGGTCTAGTGGGGACGCGCACACGTGCACATGACTTACCTCCTCACCGCTGGATTCAAAGTGGTAGTCCTGACTGGTGGCATTGTGCATCTGCGTGCACTGCCAGCTCTGATTGGCCAGTTACACGCACCTTAGACTTAGGATCCAAAAAAGTTGTCCCAAATGCCTTAGAGGCATTTCTGCATGGCACTCATGTTCTCATCCCATCTATAAGTGTGTGGTCACAAAGAGGGTTTGGGGGGGGCATTCCTTTTCTGGGAATTGGGGGGGGGGAAGCAAATTACAAAGTAAGAAACAGGTGACTTACCCTGACTTGCTTCCCATAGGCCACTGCTAGCCAATTTTCTGTGGAAGTGATTGGTCGCTGGTGAGAGCAAGATGGAATTGACTAGAAGCCTCCATAGCCTCTTGCCTAATCCACCTTTTAACTTCTTCTTGCCCCAACAGTGATATTTTTGCATCTGCAGAAGGGACACCGAAACAGAGGCTTGGGGATAGGGTGAGTGTTTCTTGTATATTTTCAATCTGTCCAAAGAGCCTCAAATGTATCGGGCTCTAGAAGGAGGCGTAGAGTCCTACTGTCACTTCCTTCTGCAAAGTAGAAGCAGAAGCCACTTTACTAGTCTGCAAATAAAATGCTCTTGGACCAACAGTGTTGTACTGATGTAGTGTCACCCTTTGCTTGGCACCTTGCTGGCATGTTCCAAAATCACTGTGGGGATATTATTATAATCTTACACCCAAGCATTATTTTTCTGCATCCTTCAGTATACTGAACAGAGCCTGGAACAGGGATGTACACAAATGCATTTTTTTCATTCAAATTTGAGTCGATTCAAATATTCAAATATGCTATTTGAATCGAATGATACAAATGTCAGGAACATCTGTATCTGATTTTCAAATTTGTGCACATCCTGTTTTTGTCCCATTTTCATCCTGTTTACACAAATAGACCCAATATTTGGATGTGATATAAATGGATCTATTAAGTCGAATTATTTGAAAATCCATATTGGATTTCAGAAAATCCAAAATCCAATTGAATTCAGATTTTCGAAAATCAGATTTGGATTCGAATGTTGATATTTGTCAAATACGAATCAGATTTTTGAATTTTCAAATATCCATGCACATCTCTTGCCTGGAACAATGCAGAAACCTGCTGTCTATATGCTAGTGTGGATTAAAACATGCCTCAACTCTCTTGGTGAGCCAGTTTGTTCTAGTGGTTAAGGAGTCGGACTCTTATCTGGGAATACTAGGTTTGATTCCACCCTCCCCCATGAAGCCAGCTGGGTGACCTTGGGCTAGTCACAGCTCTCTTCTGAGCTCTCACAGCCCCACCCACCTCACAGGTGAGAAAAGTGGGGTAGAAAATCAAACTCTTCTTCTTCTTCTTGGTATGATCAGTCCACTCTGCACTAGGCTGCAGACCATGATATGGTGACAAAATGGCACCCTGTCCCCATCTATTGGTAGAGCCTTTTAAAGAAGTCTACCAATGGGCCTCTCTCAGTATACTGGACACAAAGGGTGTATGGATGACACGTCTCTGTGGGGTGGCATTCCATGGAACACCCTTTATAGCACAGTTCCAGGAAGCACCACTGAAAGTAATGCACCACCTCCCTGAAACAGGCTTAATGTTGCCTCAGAGAGCTCTTTAGAGATTGGCTGCACCTGGAGCACAACGGTCTGTCCCAACTTGGGCCACACTGTCCTCTCATGGCATGAGTTGCTTATACTGGGACAGGGCAACCTACTTTTTTTCTGGCATTGTGGTTATTGGGTTTATGGAAAGGTCTGGAATATAAATTTATGTTGTCCTTAAATACTGTGGTCATCGTATTGTGCAACAAGAAAAAAGCAATCATTTTCTACCATACAGGACTAAGCCAATAAATACTGTCAGAACTTAGTGGGGGGCTTATGGAAGACTGGTCAGTTGGTCCAGATAATCAGGTGTATGGCCTGAAAAGTTCTCTCTCTTGCTCTGTAGTTAACAAAATACCTGGCAGACGTGTAGCTAAACAATCTTGTGTTTCTATGCAATTATGAGCCGATCATCCTCAGGCGAAAGGAGGCCTGAATTCACAATTCTATTAAGTCACTTAAGGGAGTTTTCCTTTCTGAATTTTTTACCACTATGAAAACTGTATCAGGGATATGGTTCCCATTCACAGCACTGACTGTGATAACATCAGAACCCATTTTCAACTCTCTGAGCTAATTGGAAACATCAAATCTTCTTTGCTCAAATTTAGTCATGCTTCATTTAAAAGTTAAAAGCAGCTCCTGGGAGAAGGGGAAGCTTCATTATTCAAAACCTCTTTTAGAAGCAGCATGGTTGAGCTGGAATAATTTAAATACATCTTTCTAAGCTTTGTTTTAGACCTTCCCATGCTTTTATTTTATTTTATTTTAAGAGAAGGAAATGTCATGTACCATTTTGGGAAGAACTAGGCTGTGTTTTATTTTTTATTTTATTTTTTCAGTTGCCCAGGCCACATGCTGTTATTGTAAAAACACCAACATCATGTGAAGCATTTTCATTAGCAAGACATATGGCAACAAGATTTTCAAAATGACTTATATGGTTTCCAGATATAGGATGTTCTGGCATGATAGCAAAGGTTAAAAATACTAGCTGAGGGGGGACGAGTGCATTTCTGCCCGCTGCCCGCTATATATTTGTAAAAAACAACCATCTGTTTACTATTCTGGGTACAGTAACTGTACACTACAAAAGATGAGAGCTCAGTTGTGTGAAATTATGAAGCCCAGACGGATGTGCTTCTATAACACCAAAAAGAACGCATTGCTGGGGCCTGATCATCTGACTTCAATTTGCTATAACTTCCTCGAACTGAAATTTTGCTTGGCAAATCTCATTTGGACTGGGCCGGCAACAAATCAATCCCTACATGTTCAGTTGAAGAGGATCAGAAATAGGCTGTTGTCTTACTTGCACAGAAAGGAAAGAGCCCACGCACACACATTAAGAAACTACAGAAAGGTGCATGGGCTTCTAGTGATCAACCAATGATCTCACTTTCAGCTTGATGAGTTGACATTGAGCTCAGTGAGGTTTCTTTTCTGTCAGTTTAGCAATGGAAGTACAGCAAAACCTCACAGGACAGAACAGTTAGGTTCTTCAGAAATTGTGCATTGTGGGAAAATGCACAGTACAAGCACTAGAAAGCAATAGGAATTTAAGGGACTGTTTGTGCTTCACTTTGGTGGGTGATGCAAAATGCTCTCAGACCAACATAGAAGGTGGCTGGAGGCTGGCTCTTCTCCCTCCTTCATAACAATGGTCATGACAACTTTCACCACACACCTTGCCATTGCTATGATGATCACAATTTGATATATGAGTGTGCAGACACAGCCACTATGCCCCACCCCACACAGCATTTGCACCTGGAAGAGGTGCCACCGTTGCATGCAGGAGTTGCCTGGAAGCATACTAGGTGCTCCCAATCAAGTTCAGGAGCAGTTTTTACTTCTGCACAGCTAAGGATGCATAGCTAATGTATCAGCTGAAGCTGGTAGTGGGCACTCCTGATTGTTGCATCGATTCACACCGATCCCAAATTATTCCTGGCATGAAACAAGGCTGTCCACATTGGGATAACATTTAAAGTGGTCCAGGATAGGGATGTGCACAGATATTTGAAAATTCAAAAATCCGGTTCAAATCTGTCAAATATTGATATTCGCATTCAAATTGGATTTTCAAAAATCTGAATTAACCCATTCAGTTGAATTTTGGATATCCAAAAATCCAATATGGATTTTTGAATAATTCAACTGAATAGATCTGTTTATATCACATCCAAATATCATATTTATTTGTGCATATAATGCGGAATGAGAATGGAATGCATACGGGATAAAAACGGGATGCGTACAAATTCAAAAATTGGATACAAATGTTGCTGACATTCGGATTTTTGAGTTTGGATCAAATTTTCGAGAATATGGATTTGGATAATCCAGATCTGAATCGCAATTTTAAAAATCTGGATTTTTCAAATTTGAATCAAATTGAATTTTTGAATATTCAAATTGACTCAAATTCAAATGCAAAAAATGCATTTGTGCATACCTCTAGTTCAGATTTCCTAGGGGATTGTCTTCTCCAATATATTCTAGCCCAGACACCCAGGTCTTCAGGGTGTCTAGAGCAAGACAGGTTGTCACCTAGAAGACTTTTTCTGCAGCTGCGCCCAGACTGTGGAGTAATCTGCTGGAAGAGATTACTCAGCTGATAATGCTAATGGAATTTAAGGCTGCAGTAAAGCCTTATCATTTCTGGCAGACCAATATACAGATTAATTTAAGTTGTAGTTTTATCTGTTATGTTTAAAAGTTAGTTTAATATATTATGACTTTATCTGTTTCCATATGTTTATATATTTTACAATGCTACTGTAAATTTGGTGTTGTTCCCCACTTTGACCTTGAAGGAAAAGCAGGTAAGAAATATAGTAACAATAATTCTGGGACAATGTGAAAGGCTATAATAGGGCTGCTGGGTGGATAAAGGAATTTCAAAATAATTTTTCAAAAAACAAAATGGGAGAAATTGTGATAACAGTTGAAATGGTTAAAAACTGTGGCAAGAGTTAAAAACTGGACATCCCCAGGCATAAACCAAGTCCATGGTTTCTGGCTCAAATATCTGACAAGTCTGCATCCAATATTGACCATGGAGTTCAATGAAATTAAGAAATGGAAGAATCAGTGAATGGCTAACAACAGGAAAATCACACCTAATTCAGAAAAGTCCAACAAAAGATACAACACTTGGAAATTATAGACCAATAATAACCTGTCTCCTGGCCATGTTTAAACTGCTGTCAGAATAGCCAATAAAATCTAGGACTATTCTGAGACAAATAACATCTTGCCAATGAAGCAAAAAGGAAACAAATGCAAAAGCAGAGGCACAAAAATTACATAATCTTTTGATTAACAAACTAGTTCTGGAGAACTGCAAAAGCTGAAGAACAAACCTACATATGGCTTGGGTTGACTGTAAAAAAGCATTTGACTCATTGCCTCACAAGTTGGATCATCAAGTGCATGGGAACCATTAGCATTAGTAAGAACATCAGCAGTTTTACTGAAAATATGATGAAGCACTGGAAGTCAGAATTGTTTGTTGGAAATGAAAACTATGGGTCAGTAAACATCAAGAAACTAATCTTCCAGGGTGACTCATTGTCACCATTGCTCTCATCATGATGATGACCCCACTGTCAACATTCTGCAGAAACAAACCTTGGGTGTCAAATATCCAGAGACTCACAGATATTTTCCCACCTGCTATATATGGATGATTTGAAGCTCTATGGAAAAACTGAAATGGAGATCCAGTCTGTGGCAAACACAGTTTTCATTTTCAGTACAGACGTCAGCATGGAATTCAGCTTGAATAAATGTGCCACAATGGCACTGAAGAAAGGAAAAATTACAGACCGTGAAGGCATCAAAATGCCCAATGGGCAAGACATAAAGTGCCACCAGCCTGAGGCTTATAAATATCTGGGAATACTGCAATTGGATAATAATAAAACATGGGCAAGTGAAAAATGTGATCAGCGAAGAATATGTCCAATAGATCATGAAAATATTGAAGAGCAAGTTGAATAGCAGAAACACCATCGAGGCCATTAATACCTGGGCCATAAGTGTCATAAGATATAATGCTGGAATAGTCAAATGGACATAAGCTGAATTGGATAGCCTGGACAAAAAAGTGAGAAACTGATTGACAGGCTATATCTGCCCAGAAGACGGTGGTGGACAATCAAAAACTGCTCAAAGTGCGCCAAACCAAGGTTGAATATCAGAGAAATATAGTGCAAGCCTAAACGGACAACTGGCACAATAAAGCATTGCATGGACAATTCTTGGAGAAAATCGAAGGGAAAGTAGACCAAGGAAAGACCTTGCTGCGTCTTACAAACCAAACACTGAAGAAAGAAATGGAAGGTTTGATTTTAGCCACACAAGAACAGACTATCAGAACCAATGTGATAGAAGCCAAAATAGAAAAATCAGCTGTAGACATCGTGCCAATTATGCAAAGAAACTGACCATGTACTCAGCTGCTGCAAAACCGATTATAAACAATGACACAACACCGTCGCCAAAATGATCCATTGGGATTTTTGCCAAAATTAACATCTGACAGCAGCACAGAACTGGTGGGATCATAAGCCTGAAAAAGTGGTTGAAAATGAACAGGCTAAAATATTATGGGACTTCAAAATACAAACTCATAAAGTTTTGGAACATAACACCCCTGACATCACCATCATTAAAAAGAAGAGGGTGTGGCTCATGGATGTCACTATACCAGGAGACAGCAGGACTGACGTGACACAAACAGGGAAAATTATGAAATAGAAGGACTTAAAGATCGAAGTTCAAAGACTCTGGCACAAGCCTGCAATAGTGGTCCCAGTGGTGACTGGCCCACTGGGTGCCATTCCAAAAGACCTTGGGTGGCACTTAAAACACCTTAACTGACCATCTGTAAGTTGCAAAAGGTCACCCTGCTGGGTTCTGCTCACCTTAGCCGTCGGTACATAATGTCATCTTAGGATCTTGGGAAAATCCTAATGAGTCATGCAATATCAAAGCTGACATATTTAGTGTTGTGTTATATTGTTGTGTCTCTGTATATAGTAATGACAATAGCACCATTGTACCATCCATCATTGCTAAGATTGTTTTAATTTCTGTGAGTAGATGGTAGTTTCCTTTTTAGTTATTTTTAAATATTTGTGTTATTTTTATTTGTGTTCATAAAGTCTCATCACTGATCATTATAAAGAGATTTGATTACATAAAGTGTATTTATGGTTCCAATTTTTCTACTGAAAAAGATTAACAAAAATAAATCACAATTCAAAAATATTTAACTTCTCTTATGGACTAAGCCTTATTTCCTGGCTCCTAAACAAAAATGGGCTTCTGTGCATCGAGAAAATGCTGAAATGCAAAGCCAAAGTAGACATGGAGCTATACATCATAGTATGGGACAGAGGAATTTTCATCAGGTTTTCAGTAGCGCTTCCTTCCAGTATTCTGTAGTTGAGGCTTCCTAGCCTTGTTCAATAAAATCCAAACTGTAGTAGGGATGTGCACGAATATTTGAAAACTTGAATATTCGAATTGAATTCACCAAATTTCAACATTCAAACTCAAATCAGATTTCCGAAAATCCAAATTTGACATTCAAACTCGAATAGAGATTTTTGAGAATCCGATACAGATTTTCAAATGATTCAAATGTGTCGATTCGTATCTGTTGTATACAAATCTGCCCAAAAATTATCCATACCTTGTGCTTAAAATATGGGATGCGTACGAGATAATACAGGATGCATACAAATTTTTCAGGATTTTCAAATGATTCAAATGTTTAAATTCATACCTGTCGTATACGAATCTGCCCGAAAATTATCTGTATCTTGCGCTTAAACTATGGGATACGTATGGGATAATACGGGATGCATACAGCTTTTTCAGGCATGTGCACAGATAAGTATAACAGATATGAATGTTGTTGACCCTCATTTCTTTAAGTATGAATCTAACATTTGAACTTACGGATTTGAAATGGATTTTAAGACATTCGAATCTTAAATATCTAAATTGAATCAGATTTTATGATATTCAAATCTACTTGGATTCGAATGTCAAAAAACATTTGTGCACTCTCCCTAAACTGTTGCATCTTAAGCATAAAAAATATGTCCTTTCTGTTACAAACCATGAACCTTTAGTTCCTTAACATCACTTGATATATGAAAACTACGTATATCCATTAAGAATAATTGTGTTTTTAAACTTCCCCCAGCCAACAACCTCTGGGAGAAATCTACCATATTGTACTTTATATGGGATTTTAGTGCACCTCACTTGGAAAGAATGCACATTAATAGAAAGTTAAGTACTCTGCAATTCATAAAATTCTTGAACCTTGATTGGCACTATTCCAGACAAGCATTAGACACCTGAATTAGCAGCCTTCTGAGTCCACAAATACACATTTAAGAACATCCAGCACTGACTATATTCTTTGTTGCTGAAGCTGGTCACCCTCTTGGGAATGGAATGAAATTATTCCAAGACATTTACAGTGTCCAAATATTAACAGCTACTGTGGTCTTTCCATCTCTCATTAAGGAGACTGAAGTAGTTCCTTGTTCTCTGTAGACAAACCAGTAGCAGTGAGGAAAGAACTTGGGGAAAGTGGAATATAAGTGTTCAGATTAATACGTTTAATCTCATGCAAGCTGTTGACCAGTGTGTTGATGGTTAATTATATTGTTACTTGTTACTGAATGAGACTGTGGTCACAGCTAAGGTTTAATCCAGCTTCAGTCCACCTCCAGAGCAAGAGTAACCAGTAATTGTATTTCCACATTATCTATCCCAAAGGTGAATATTATGGATTATTTAACACTGAAAGAAAACAGCTTGTCAACTTGCTGGTGTATTCTCTCACCCCTAAAGTGGACTGAAGCTGGATTTAGCCTTAAGACCAGGTTCCCACTAGGCATTTTGATCTGGATTTAAAGGAGAGATTTTTTAAATCAGTTTTACTTAATGAATCTTGGTTTTAGCCTTGTTTCCATACCCAAGCCCTTGAGACTTGTTCTATAAGGAGAAAGTATATGTTTAAATATAGTGATAAAATAGATAGCATCAGCCATTACGGGAAACCTTTATATTAGAAAGTTGTAGTATTCATAATATATAATTGCACAAGACGTTAACGAAATGTATTTGAAAGCCAACATTTCCATGATGGCATACAGGCTTTTTTATTCAAGTCTTAGCAGACAACAGTAGTTATATATCAAACTCACTTTGACTTACAGCAGAGCTAAATAGCTCCATGAGTGTGCGTCCTTTATCCCCCTGTTCTTATATTTGTAACCTTTTCAATTTCTTAATATCCCCCTTGTTTGACAGTACATTCTAACCTATGACACCAGAAAATCAGTCAATAAACTCCCAGCACTTTGATCTTCTGGATTATGGGATCTTGCTCCATGCAAAGGGAAACGTCAGTATAAGCAAATAAAATACTTCAGGAGCAAGAGATGTTTTACATGGAAAAAATAGAAAGCATTCTCAACATGTGCAGTGCTAGAACTAACTGTTCCTGTGAGCCAATTTGCAACAATAACAACAATAATACATAGGTAACGTAAGTTAAGCGTGCGTTTCCTGCCTGTACAGCTTTGGTGCATTAGTATTCTGTTCCTTTAATTTCTTCTTCTTTTTATTTGCTGTTCTTTTTCTGCACTTGGTACTCTGGGATGCACATTTACACAACGTAAATAAACAAGTATATGAATCCAAGTGAGGAGTTGCAGCCCTGCATGGGAAAACACTATTTCTATCTTTGCCATGTATTTGGGGCAGCCACAGTCCACATGATCATACACCTTATACTAGGCAAGCAAGCATAAGTTCAAAGAATTCAAACTCCCTTTGATCCACTAAGAATCGTAATCCCCAATCAATTGCAATACTTTAAAAATGCACATTCATTTGTATTTGCCTCTCCTCAAGCCTGACTGATTATCATCAGCATTTGCAATTTAGGATTCCTGAATACTAAAGGCTATATTTCAGATCACCAGATGACCCTGGAATATGTCATTTGTCTGACCCAAATTCTCAAAAAGATTGTAACACGTTGAACAATTTCCTGAAAGCAAAGACAATTGTAGTACGCCAAGGTGAGAGAGGAAAAGGATAATTTTGAGGGTGCAAGGTGAAAGCGCTGCATACTCTACTTCTTGAAAGCACCATCTCTTTGCCCTCTAGGTTTCCTCGTAGCAGATCTTGCAGTTTCTATTATTCTCTGTGCTGGTACATTAATGACATGTTGCCATACAATCAGCTTTTAATACTTGTGGTATGCTTGTGAGGTCTTGTATCCATGCTTCCTTGTTACTTGCAAGGAAAAGAACACTCAATAATCTATGAGTTCTCTCCACAAATTGCTATTCTCCTGATTTCTACATCCATCCTGCTCCTTTTTGCTGAGGGATGAATAGGAAAATGCCATATTCTGGCTCCCATGTTATGCACAAACCTTAAATCCCACAAACTTTTGGTAGAATTGAACTCATGCAGTAACTGGGGGCTATTCCATATTGTAGTACATAATCAGTTTAGCTAATTCATAATTGACACTCACTCATTGTTCCCAGAACCTATGATAAACCAGAACAGTGACTCTCAATTTGTGCATACATTGCAGCTCCAGTGGAATTCTGGGAGCAGAATACTGGATTTATTGTTCAGGAAAAAAAGGTAGAAGATCAGAAAGATTTTGAGAATAGAAATCAGACTTAAATCCATAAAGCTCTTGAAAACCTAATCAAAAATAATAACAACGGATGCTTCGGCACAGGCCCTTTTAACACCCAATAAGGTCACATCTGGAAAACGGTGCCCACACAGCAATGCCCATTAAGAATACAATGAGAAAAACGTGTCCACACAGTGGCACCCATTAGAGACAGATCGGGAAGGTGCTTCCGCACCTATCTGTCTCTATTTTATTTTATTTTATTTTATTATTTTATTTATTTACATTTCTATCCCGCCCCATACCCGAAGGTCTCGGGGCGGGTAACAACACATTAAAATAGAATATACATTAAAAGACATTAAAAATTCACACAAGTGTAAAACAATATACAATATGTTTAAAATGACAGTGTCTGAAGTGGGCGGGGGGGGGGCATAAGCAGCTCTAATGTGTGCTTAATGGGGTTTTCCGGAAGGCTACATACAATGTAGTCTTAATGGGTGTTTTTCGCTGTTAGGACACATCTATTAGGACGCGTCTGCACAGTGAAAAGGTGCCTAACCAGGGTCCTCCCCCGGCCTGCCCTGATTGTTTCCACTGGAGCCAAGCATGGTGAGCTGGGGGACTCTGATTTTGTGTCTAGCCCTCGCCCCAGAAGTGGTGGATTGCCGCTTCTGGAGCCAGGGGGAGCTTCACCAACCCACCCACCCCCAGCCTACCCTGGGGAGAGCATGAGCAATCCCCTCCTTACCTGCATGCAGTCACCCCGATTCTGGGTGTGAGGTCCCAGGAGGCTCCGTGCCAGGGCAGTGCGCCTGCGCAGAGAGCCACCTGACGGATCTACAAGATTTAGTAAATCCGGATCTACCTTAAACCGGAGTTAGTAAATCCGGGTCTACTCTAAACCAGGTTAATTAAATCTGGATGTAGTAGACCCGGATTTCACGCGGTAAATGCGGAAGCACCCAATGACACCAATTCAAATTAGGGACAAATTAGAATACATATTATTTTATGTTGATCACTGCTTAGAGACATTCTGGAGTAAAAATGGCATATTGTTAATTAGTAATATTTTCCAGATAGAAAATTTCAATTTCTAATCTATGTGTATCCACATACACATGCCCCTGGCATGCTACACATGTGATTAAGCTGAGTTACTGATATTGCTCAAAAATCAAGTGCATTTTTATGTGGTAGATCACTCTGGCAGGCCACACAGGCAAAGTCTGATGCAGGAACTTCGTTGAGGTAAGTCCTGGTGGGTGGGCTGGAGGATGGTGCAGGCCCCTGGGTGGGGTGGACCCCAGGGGGTCCCTGTTGGCTGCTGCCAGCTGGACCAGGGTGGCAGCAGCCAGCAGGACATCAGGATGGCCTGGCCTGATGGCCTCAAAAGGGGCTGCCGGACAATGGCAGTGGGCCAGAGTGGGGCCCAGAGCTGTCCAGCAGGGAGAGGGCAAATTCCCGCCTGTCAGAGCGAATGCTGTGTCTCAGGACTGGCCTAATTCTTCTACAGAGGCCCTTGTGTGAATAGGCTTCCAGAGGGCTAAGTGCGAATTCAGCCCATTCATTGCTGGCTCATTCCCAAGAGTAAAATCTACTCCCAATAGTCTTCTGCAGAAGGCTAAAAATATATCTTCAAAAAGGAATGTAAAGTGTTGTAATTGCCCACCTCTGTTCCCAAGGCCCTGGTCCATGACATGAATCACCCAAACCTACTAACGTCTGGGGCCATTTGTGGGGCGTCATGTAATGAGCCCAGATGAACATTTTGCCAGAGAACTTTTGCTCCGAGACCATGAATGGCCCAGGATATGCGGGTTGAGAGAACAGCCTTCCACTCACTAGCGGATCCTTTCCACACCTGTGTGGAAGTTACCACAGATGTTGTCTGTCATCAATTTCTTCTGAGGAAATGCTGGAGAATGAGTCTGTGGCCCTCTATCTTCTAGGCAGTTGCTATACTACTGATGAGCTATGGTCAAACAGAAAGACATACAAATAGACAGACATAGAAAACAATGACAGAAGTGAAAACATCTCATTGGCTTCCAAAGGAACAATATCTTCCATATCTTCTTGCTTCAACTATGCTTTTTGTGTCTTATGATGAATAGGTTCTTCTCACTACAGTTGCATCACTTGATTCTATCCTCTCAAACATCTTTGTACAAACATTCAGCTATTTTTACTGGATAGACCTGAAGCAGAATTCTTCAGGTCATCTATTCAATATTATAGCAGACAAAGGAATGACATCATCTAGTGGTTGTGTGTTTGGCACAAGCCATTCATAACATGCCTGAAGTGCTCCATCTGACTGTTTGAATACGGATTTTGTAGCACAAAGTGTACATTGATCAAGCCCTATTGTATGTTGTAATTTGTGTGTTTCCCTTATTCCACTTCAGTGCTTCCAATAAAGCCCTGTTAAGTGACCAAAGTCTGCATCTGAAAAAGCTTATGCAATGGCCAAGAGCCTCAAGGAGGGCTGAGTAATTGAGCTGAGTTATTTAAAGGTAGAAGACATCAATCCCACATCATTTATACAATGCAAATCAGTTATTGTATTTTTAATGCACATTCTTTTAATTGAATTGCTTTGCTCTGGCTTTGTTGCTCTGTGAAGATAAGCTAGTAGAAGGAAGATGCTTTGCTTTGGTTTGATTTCTCTAATTGCCAATAAAGCCCGTGCTCTCAAAGTTGGCAGACAAAGAAAACAATTTCTCTACTCATTCTTTACTTTTTGCATTTCTCGTAAAAATAAAAATTAAACAAATATTTTGGCTTTTGCATAGTCAATAAAACATCCTTTGTCAAGGTTAGAAGACATAATCCTTTTCTTTAGCTTCATTGTAAAGTCTGCTAACAGGTAGGACTTAAAAAAACACTACAATAATACTAATACAAATACTAATTATATATATCCTCTCTTTCTTTCTCAGAAAGAAATAGTGAAAAATCTAATTTTCAGTGTAAGCCTGAGTATTTTACAGGCAAAGTGTTATTCAAGTAAAAGGTGTTTATTGTAATGTTACAGAGACAAATTCTAAACTTGTATATTTTAAATCTAACCCATTTAATTCTTGTAAGATGAATACAGTTGTTGCTAGAAAGTAACATAACTACATTTTTTAAAAAATTAAAACTTAAGCTGCAAATACAAATCTAATCATTCTTCAGAGTTGTAGCGGTAATCAGATTCGTATCCTTATAAACAGGCTTTTGAGAGTGGATCACCCAAAAGATATAGATATATTTGTGCTGAATCAGAAGTTAACTCCCAACTAAGAATTAAATAGTTATTAGCATTGGCTCCATCCATATGGCCACATAGGATGCCCCAAAGTTGGGCTTCCCAGATATGATGAA
Organism: Aspidoscelis tigris stejnegeri; assembly: GCA_023333525.1. NCBI lineage: Eukaryota > Metazoa > Chordata > Lepidosauria > Squamata > Teiidae > Aspidoscelis > Aspidoscelis tigris. Next base: position 108,412,548 of record JALMGA010000004.1, on the reverse strand, counting down.
CCCTGGATGCCTTCGGAGCCAAGCCAACAGCCCTGAGAGTCACCTTTACCATAGAAGGGAAAAAGGACTCTCAGGGCTCACAGTGAGTGATGTAATTTGCCTTCTCTTCCTGTGGAAATATGGATTTCTGAAGTATGTTCAGAAATGCTTTTTGATCCGTTGGGTATTCTCCAACACCAAAACAATGCAGTTGAAAGACGGACCTCTTTCATGGATGTGTTCCAAGTCTCATGTTAGGGGATATGGTATTTTATACATCACATTATTAACCCCAGTTCATGGGACTTGCAACTTATATCCCAAGTAGGGATGTGCAAAATTGAATTTGTATTCAAATACAATCAAATATTTCAAATCTGCAACAAATCAAAAATCTGTGTTTTGAATATCCAAAAAATTCGATCAAACTGAACCAGTCTCCTCCCTCTGGAAATGAACATATGCATATATATGGTTTATATGCTTCTACTTGGTCACATATAGTTGGCTCTGATAGGGTGGGTTCTTCCGCATTTGCCACGGGGTGATCCAGTCTCCCGAGGACCCTTCTCAAATAGAGACATGTGTGGGGAGGACGGATCCACAGGGCCAGATCACCTGGGTGCTGGGTGGAAGCCGCAGCACCCATGGGCGAAGGGAGCCGGCTCCCACACTGCCGACGCCACCCCACACACCACCAATCCCTCCCCCAGACCCATGGGACTGGAGCAGAGAGCTGCCAGTCACTTGGTTTCTGGCAACGCCCAGTGCTTTGGAAGCAGGCAGTCCTGCTTCTGCCCTTCCCAACATGGCAGGCGGAGGGGCATCTGTCCCTTCGCCTGGCCGTGTGCGGAAACATCCTGCTTCTGGACACATCCAGGCGAAGAGACGGATGTAAGACCTGATTTTTCAGGTCTTGCATTTAATCTGGATTTCAGCGGCAAAACCGGTTTAAAAAACCGGTCTTGCACGCTGAAATGCGGAAGCGGCATCCGCAAAGAGTCTCCAATCAGTTCTGCAACGTGGAAACCATTTAAGGTAAGTGTTCTTAATCTGGCTTAAAACGGTTTCCGCAGCTAGTGCGGAAACACCTGATGTCACTTTTCCACTTTGAGGCCCCAGTCTCATCCCCAGAAGAACGGAAATCTGATCTTAAAGTTAACATAGCTGCATCTTGTCTAGACTGCTGCTGCTTGTGCTCCATTGTTGTGTCTGAGGGCCTTTCCACACTGGCTCTAAAAACGGATTTAGAGCCAGATGTGGAACCCATTTAGACTTGGCTTTCGCATAGGGGCCGGAATTAGGACCCCTTTGAGTAAGCCGCGTCCGCATATCGGCGGGCAAAAACGGTTGTTTAAACTGGTTTTGCTGCCGAAATCCTACCCAGATGTAAGACCTGAAAAAAATCAGGTCTTACATCTGGCTTTCCCCCTGAAAACGGTTTGGAAACTAACGTTTCCGCACCGGAGGGGGAAAAGCCGGATAGCCGGCGCATGCCCAGCTCTCAGAGAGAGGCAGAGCGCATGCTCTGCCATTCTGACAGCTGGGCAAGCCTGGCAGCCAGCTTCCTTGCCTTGCCCTTGCCAGAGAATGGAGAATCCTCCATTCTCTGGCGAGGGCAAGGCACCCCCACTCCTTCTGTCACCCCAACCCCACAAACAGCCCCCTTCTACGTACCTGAGCGCCTCCATTTTGCCTCCATTTCGATCGTGAGTCTCGGAGGGACGGCAGCAATCGCGCACGCACGCGCCATTGCTCTGACAGCCCTCCAGGCAGCCCAGGACTACATTTCCCAGCTTCCCTGGGTTGCTGGGGCCGTCAGAGCAATGGCGCGCGAGTGCGCGATTGCTGCCACCCCTCCGAGACTCACGATTGAAATGGAGGCAAAATGGAGGCGCTCAGGTAAGTAGAAGGGGGCTATTCGTGGGGTTGGGGTGACAGAAGGAGTGGGGGTGCCTTGCCCTCACCAGAGAACGGAGAATCCTCCGTTCTCTGGCGAGGGCAAGGCAGGAAAGCTGGCTGCCGGGTTTGCCCAGCTGTCAGAATGGCAGAGCATTTGGTCTGCCTCTCTGAGAGCTGGGCAGGTGCCGGCAGGGCCGATTTGGGATGGGTGCTGGTGCACTCGCACAGCACCCATCCCAAACCGTTTCCCAAATCCGGCCTTGCCGCCGCGGCCCCGCATGTGTGTGTACACGCGGGGGCTGGGAGAAACCGTTTCTGCTGGAAACGGATTTCCCTTTGAAAACGTTTTGGCTGAAAACAGATCTTATAGATCCGTTTTCGGTGGCAAATGCGGAAAGGTCCTGACTTCCAGGCTTTTCTTCCAGGCACCTTAAATATTGGAAGCTGATGATCCATCAGATTGCTCTGTCTATTTCTGATGGGGGGGGCGGCAATTACATTCTGAGAGATGCATCAGTAATGCTACATAGATTTTGATCAAATCTGGAATGACTCTCCTCTGCAAGAAACAGATATAATACATGATTTAAAAGAATACTGAGAAACTGAGTACTCTCCTTTAGGGATGTGCATTGATTTGAAATTTTGGGAATTTGAGACCCCTCTGAATTTAGGAAAGCTCAAGACCCCATATTATCTAGAGCATGGCCATTTTTCTTTGCTGTTTCTCTTAGCTTTCTTTAGGCTGTTAGATACAGTAAGATTTGCAGTAGGTTGCAACGCTTGCATAACAGGGCAAGCAGAGAGAAAAACAGGAAGCCACGAGTCAGTTGCCTCACGCATATACAATTAGCCTATCAGGGGGGATTCCAGTATTTCAATATTTCAATTCCAGTATGTCTGTGATGGTTTGTGGTTTAAGGGTGGACTTAAATTTACTATTATAAAAGCTTTGGTCTTGTTTATTCTTGTAAGGAGAAACCTTCTCCTTCCATGCATGCATGTTCTTGGTGTATACAAATAAACAATTGGCTGTAAGCTGCACTATGGTCAGTTTTTTTCCATGACAGCATGAATCTTCAATCGAATGTGGACATTCGAACTCAAATAGAATGTCTATACATTCAAGTTTAAACATTCAAACAAATTCTGAATGTTCCAAAACATTCGTTCAAATGATTCAAAACATCTGAATGTTCAGAGATGTATGTATAGATAGGAATCTACAGATAGGACTGTACACATACGTATCTGAATGCATCTCATACGTATCTGTATGCATTTGCATACGAAATGCATACAGATACATATGACACATACGAACATTGTCGACATTCATATCTTCAAATACGAATGTTGTTGACATTTGTATCTTCAAATTCGAATCTAACACTCAGACGAATAGATTTGAGTGTATTCAGTCGAATTGGATTTTGTTGCATTTGGATTTTAAACATTTGAACTGAACTGAATGATTCGAATTGAATTTGAATGCAAAAAAACCACTTGTGCACATCCCTACTCTTCTTTTAATCAATATATTAAAAGAAATATATTGTTTTCTTTGGCAATCTCAGAACAAAAATCTTATTCTTAGGTATGTGTTTTTGGTTGGTTGTTTTTGATCAGTAGCTGTGAGACGTAAAAAAAATTATTTATTACGTATGTTCAGGATGACATCAGATGAGACCTATTGAGCACTCAGACAAAAAGACTGGTTGGAAAGACCAGTTCCTGTTATACAAATGGATATTTTACTTGTTATCCAATATAACTGTCTCATTTGTATAGACGCTCTCTCTTGCACACATAGCAGAGAAATGAACCGAGAAGCAACGTATAAATGCAATTTATTGGATTACTATCCGCCATGCAGCCATTCACTTCCGTATTGTTTGGTTCTAACCAGAGCAGCTACTCTGCTCTTATTCAATCATTTTTCAATCAAGGAGAATGAGAAAATGAAGATGTTGTCATTATCATCATTATCATGATCATCATCTGATTATTTGATTATTAATATCATTATTCCAATTACAGTTTTATATATCTCAAACTGGTCAGATGCACTGTGAGCTTCCTTGGTGTGTTTTCAGAGTTAATAATATTCTTGATTGTTGTTTCTTTAAAACTGACTTTACAGACCCAGTGACTTGTGAATATTGAAATGCAACCAAGAACCTATACTAATAGTAGAGAGCTTGTTGAAGAAGATACTTGAAGTAAACAACTTGTTTTGTTCAACATAAAATTACTTATCTATAATTTGTGAGTATTATAACTGATTTACATCAGATATACACGTCTAGACATGCTAGAGTTCATCTTTCTATTAGCTTGGAAGGAGGGCAAGAGAGCATGTGACGTACAAATGTTACAGCAGAGTTCACCAATCAGCAGTTCCCATACTAAAACTCTAATATACACAGAAAATTAACCCCTTTTACAGTGAAGTGATGCACACTTGCAATAATATACCAACAAAATGTATTCAGACACTGCCATGCATTTTAATGTTATTGGTTTTAATGTGTTTATTTTATTAGTTGTAACCCTCCCTGAGACCCTGGGGTCTAGGTTGGGATAAAAAGGCAAATAAAATAAAGAAATAAATAAATATACTAAAAATCACAATGATACAATAAAACATTAAACAATTAGCCTTCCATTTCTACAGCCAACCACATCATTTCCTTCCAAACATTCACAACATATAGTGAATAATGTAACCTTAAACAAGATAAATAGTTCCATAATGCTACTGCTAATCTCACTGGTATTATTTTTAGATGATCATTACAATCGCATAAGCAAGCGAAAACATGATTCTAGAAAAGGACACAATTCAGTATTAATCCAAATGGTTGGACTTTAGAAAATGTGATTGAACTCGTCTGCTATCAAAAGTATCAACTGTTTCCATGGAATGCTGCGGACCATAATACTCTTTTAAAATTTCTACTGAATCTTGGGGACACACCTCCCCTTTCTTTTAGCTTCTTACGATTTAAGCTTTGGGGACCATTTCAGCTGCCACCGTGAAACTGGTCACACCTTTAGTTTAGGACGACGTCAGGTCGTATTACCAACATTATTTTTATTCAGTCCATTTTCCAAGCTGGCCTGTCCCTGTTAGATCGTTTTAACTGGAGTCCCCTTTTCCAGAGGACTCAGACGGTCCTGGCATGCCAGAGCGTCTTCTCTCCCTCAGTGTGAGCACGAGACAAGCTAAAGGAGGCTGAACTGTGCCATGGTGGGTGCGGCCCAGTCTTTCCTTTCGTCCAATGTCTAGGGGACGGTGGCACACATGGAGTTCGTGAGGCATCTCCCCTTCTCTCCTCAGTTTATGTGTATGATTCCTCTATTTAGCATTTTTCCACAAATTTATTATTATTTAAATTAATCACACAGAAAAGAAAAATACATAGAAAAGGAAGGGGGCATGGAGGTGGGAGAGAAGGCTTAAAAAAGAATTGCAAACTCACACCCTCACCTTTCTTATTGAACAACACCCAATAAGATAGGAGATTTGACACAGCAAAAAGGGTAGAGAGCTAAGAGTTTTGTGGAGGAGGCTCAGGTCAATCACTGAGAAAGGTGTGAGCAATGCAACCCAAAGCAAGGATGGGCTGGGGACTCATGTAGGTGTGACCAGGGCCCATGAGGACAAACAGCGGCAGTAGCAGGAGGAACAAACCAGAGGCGTTTTCGCACTAAGGCGAAGACGCCTCAGAACGCTTCCCCCCGAACGGGTTGAGAACACTTTCCCATTCACACAAGGGCAGGTAAGGAACGCTTTGAGAGCAGTTCTCTTACCTGCCAGTGCGAACGGGAAAGTGCTCTCAACCCGTTCGGGGGGAAGACCCTCCCCCTGGCTGCTCCCATTGGCTCCTATGGACACAGTGTGGGCAGCCCGTTTGCCTTCTTTCCCTGGGTTCCTGCTCACTCCCAAACCCCAGATCGGGCTCTGGGGGTGGGCAGGAAGCCCAGCCAAAAGCCCCCAACCCATCCCAAAGGTCTTACCTTCTCCTGCAGGCTCCATTCTGTGTAGGAAGTCCGGGCCCTTCTGAGCACGCTTGAGGGGGCGGCTCCTCATTGGCTGGGCACCCGCCTGGCTTCTATTGCCCATCTGAGCATGTGCGGGTGCCCGGCCAATGAGGGGCCGCCCCCTTGAGCGTGCTCAGAAGGGCCCGGCCTTCCTACACAGAATGGAGCCTGCAGGAGAAGGTAAGACCCTTGGGATGGGTAGGGGGCTTTTGGCTGGGCTTCCTGCCCACCCCCGGAGCCAAATCTGGGGTTCGGGAGCGAGCAGGAACCCAGGGACAGAAGGCAGCTGACTGCCCACACTGGGTCCATAGGAACCAATGGGAGGAGCCCAGGGGAGGGGCCGAGCTGTCACAGGGAGAGACCATGTGAATGCTTTCTCTCTGGGACAGGTCGGAACGCGCAGAGACGGTTTCAGAGCACTTTTTAGTGCTCTGAAACTCAAACGCATGGAGGGCACGTTGGGACGCTTGCGGGCGGCCTGGAATGGATCCCGCCGCCCGCAAGAGCGAATGCTGTGTCCCGACGTGCCCTCCATGCGTTTGAAAAACCCCTGTGCGAAAAGGCTTCAGGTGGTGCTCTGGAGCTTGGAGACTTCTACAGTCATTTTAGGGTACACCATAGAACATTTCCTAGTCTGTGATTTCAGAGTAAGGGACTTTCCATTCTCTCACTCTGCAAGTGGCCAGAATGGGGTTGCTGCTGGGCTGTCCCACCTCAGATCTATCCATTCCTGACACAGAAGCAATCTCTGCAATGTGCACTAGAGCACTCCAAAAGGAAGTTGCCGGTGTGTCCTTCCCTATAAAGCAGTAGTGAAAATGTCTCCTGGATGCTCATACTTTCTTGTTTTAATTTTGTCGTTCACTTAAACAACTACAACAACCCTCTCCAATGTCATGCTTGATGAACGTGCCATGAACATATGGAGCCGCAGACATCCCTCCTAGTATGATGGTAGTAGGGAGGTAAAGCCTTCAATAGAAGGCTCCTGCCTCCATCATGCTGGCGGTCTCAAGTCACAGGACACCTCTTGGTCTGGTACAGGAACATCCCATAAGCAGGAAACTGAAATACCAGGTCTTGTACCAGTGTAAGCATGAAGGAAGACTTCTTGGAAATGTTCCAAAAGGAGTTAGTATGGCCTGCTGTCATTACTTATGCATATGATAAGTAGGGGTGTGCACAAATGCAATTTTCGGCATCCGATTCGATTAGAACTGAATATCCAAAAAATTCAAATCAATTCAAATGTTTAAAATATGAGTGTATTCACCTTTGATATGATTTGAATACAACCGTATCTATTCGTACGAATATTTGATACATATGAATGTCTGAATAATTCCTGCAAAGGATTGGAAACATTCAAAATTTGTTTGAATGTTTAAAAATGAATGTATAGACATTCTATTCAAATTTGAATGTCCAAATGTTTCAAATGTTTTTATGATGACGATGATGATGACGATGATGATGTAAAACAATAGTTACACACAGCAAACGAGATCACTATGCTGGATTTCGTATTATATCACTAGTCGGGCACTTCCCAAGCACCTAGGACTGTGTGATGTATCGGTGAATTATGCGAGCAGACCCCAGTAAAGTGGCTTTTTGTAGTTGGCAGATGGATATCTTGTCAATGCCAATGGTTTTTAGGTGCCCGCTGAGATCTTTTGGCACCGTGCCCAGTGTGCCAAGGATGACTGGGACCACTTTCACTGGTTTTCGCCAGAGTCGCTGAAGTTCAATTCTCAGGTCTTCGTATCTGGTGAGTTTCTCCAACTGTTTCTCCTCAATTCTGCTGTCACCTGGAATAGCAACGTCGATGATCCACACCTTCTCTTTCTCAACAATTGTAATATCAGGAGTGTTATGCTCCAATTTTCGGTCAGTCTGAAGCCTGAAGTCCCAAAGTAGTTTTGCCTGTTCGTTTTCAACCACTTTTTCTGGCTTGTGATCCCACCAGTTCTTTGCCACTGGCAGATGATACTTTTGGCACAGGTTCCAGTGGATCATTTGTGCTACAGCATTGTGTCTCTGCTTGTAATCAGTTTGTGCGATCTTCTTGCAGCAGCTGAGTATATGGTCGATTGTTTCATCAACTTCTTTGCAGAGTCGGCACTTTGGATCTTCTCCTGATTTTTCAGTTCTGGCTTTGATGGCATTTTTTTCTTATTGCTTGTTCTTGTGCAGCAAGAATCAGACCTTCTGTTTCCTTTTTCAATGTTCCATTCATAAGCCAAGCCCAGGTCTTTTCCGCGTCCACTTTGCCTTCGATGTTCTCCAAGAACTGTCTATGCAGTGTTTTATTGCGCCAGCTGTCAGTTCGGTATTGAATTGCAGTGTTCCGGTACTGGTTCTTGGTTTGCTGCACTTTGAGAAGCTTCTGGTTGTTGACTTCAATCAAAGCTGATTCTTTGCTTTCTGCCACATAATCTGCTAATGCATGCTTCTCTTCTTCCACTGTTTGCTTCACTTGCAAAAGTCCTCTACCACCTGCTTTCCTGGGCAAGTACAGCCTGTCGACATCACTACGAGGATGTAGTGCATGGTGGACCATCATCAGTTTTCTGGTTTTTCTGTCTACGTTGTCCAATTCCAGCTGAGTCCAGTTCACAATTTCTGCAGTGTATCTAATGACTGGTATGGCCGAGGTGTTTATGGCCTTAATGGTGTTACCGCCATTCAGTTTACTTTTCAAGATTTTTCTAGTCCTTTGGATGTACTCTTTGCTAACCAAAGATTTCACATGGCCATGCTTAATGTTATCTAGTTGCAGGATGCCCAGGTATTTGTAGGCTTCTGACTGGTGGGACCTGATGACTTGACCATTTGGCATTTCAATGCCTTCACTTTCAGTAATCTTCCCCTTCAAGTCATCCATGTGCAGTAGATGTGAAATTTTCTGTGAATTCCTGGCAGTTCGATAGCCCAGGTTTGTTTTCTGTAGGATGAGTGACAGCGGGATCATAGCGATGATGAAAAGCAGTGGGGACAATGAGTCCCCCTGGAAGATGCCCCTTTTGATGTTGATCAGGCCATAGCTTTCATTTCCAACAAAAAGCTCAGTCTTCCTGCATTTCATTGCACTTTCTATAAATTTTGTGATGTTCTGACTGATCCCGATGGGCACTTTGTGATCCAACCATGTGGCAGTGAATCAAAAGCTTTTTTAAAGTCGATCCAAGTCATATGCAGGTTTGTTTTTCGGCTTTTGCAGTTCTCCAGAATCATTTTGTCAATCAGTAGCTGGTCTTTTGTGCCCCTGCTTCTCCGTTTGTTTCCTTTTTGCTCTACTGGGATGATGTTGTTGTCTTCGAGGGAGTCTTGAATCCTGTCTGCTATTATGCCTGTCAGCAGCTTGAGCATAGTAGGTAGACAAGTTATCGGCCTATAGTTTCCTCGTGTGGCTCATTTTGCTGCATCTTTCTGTATTAAGTATGTTTTGCCAGTTATTAGCCATTCACTGATGTTTCCTGTTTGCAGCATTTCATTGAACAGTTCTGCCATTTTTGCGTGCAGGCTGGTCAGGTATTTGAGCCAGAAGCCATGCAACTGATCAGTGCCAGGGGATGTCCAGTTCTTCACTTTCTTCACTCTTTTCATGACCATTTCAGGTGTTATTTCCAGCTGCTGCATTTTGTTCTTGGAGAATTTCTTCTCGAAATCCTTTATCCACCCAGCAGTTTTGTTGTATTCTTTTTCAGCCTCCCAGAGATCTTTCCAGAGGTTGGTTGTTGCTTCTTTCTCTGGCTTTTCCATTTTCTTGTCTACTTGCTCATGCAGGCTCTGGTAGAACTGCCTCTGATTAGACTGGAACGTTTGGTTCTGCCTGTACTGGATGATTCTTGCTTCATATCTTTCAATTTTCCTGGCTGTAGCTGTTATCTGCTGTTTCACGATTTCCAAAGCTTCGTCAGTTTTCCTTGTATTCAGCCAGTATTTTTTGATCAGATGTTCTTTAGTCTTCTCGTTGTTCAGTTTCTGCTCCTTCATATTTTTTAGGTTGCTGGCATCTGATCTCAGGCTTTTTATTTTCAGTTCCAGTCAAACTTTCCACTTTAGCTTTCCAGTTGATTTTCTAGTTGGTTTTGGCTGCAGTAACCCTCGTTCTTCTGTTACTATCACAGCTGTACTGTAGGCAAGCTGGTTCAGTTCCTTGATTGTTGCTACCTGAACAGTTACAAGGGCTGAGTTGATGTCATTCATCAGTGGGACAAGTTGTTTTCTGCCTATAGTTTTTAGGGTTAGCAGTCGCTTTCGCTCTGTACTTGATGCTGTATGAGCAATTATTCTGTCCTTCAGTTCCTGCTGTCTTTGAGACAATGTGCCAGGTGTTTCATCCATGACTTCATGCTGCTGTTCTTCCTCTTCTTGCAGAATTTCCAGATTTTCATCAGGTTCTAGTTGATCCGTGACTCCTGGTCTTGTTGGAGCTTCTGCTGCTGCCACAATAGGCTGTGGTGCTTCAGTTTCATTAGTTTTTCATATTTCTTCGAGTTCAGCTTCACTGAACACTTTAGTCCCGCTTATGAATCTTCTCTGATCAGCTAGCCGCAGTTCTGTTATCTTCGAATCTGGGTATTCTTGTTTCCATAGCTGGTGCCTCCGTTTTTGATAGCCTCGTTTTCCAGTTTCTGATTTGTAGTAACACTTCATGACTACACGATTCTCTGACCTTGAGAATTTCTGCCGCTTCCTTGTTTGTGGATTTTGTTCCTGTAGCCCATTTGTCGACGATTGCCCAGGTTCCTCAGCAACCGCCGCAGTCCTTTTTATCCTGGGCGATGACCGAGCCAGTATAGACTTCTTTTTTGTTTGTGTCTCCATTGTGATAAATGGGTTGGGTGCACTTAGTCTGGCTCCTCTGCTTCGACCACTCCGGCATGGTTGAACCTGCCAGTAGTTTGCACTACCGCCGGCCCAGCTCTCAGCTTCATTGGAGCACTCAAGCCCCACCGCCACGACAAGGCCACACCCATCGGGGGATTATTATTATTATTATTATTATTATTATTATTATTATTATTATTATTATTATTATTAGTATTAGTATTAGTATTAGTAGTATTAGTAGTAGTAGTAGTAGTAGTAGTAGTAGTAGTAGTAGTAGTAGTAGTAGTAGTAGTAGTAGTAGTAGTAGTAGTATTTATTTCCCACCCTATCCCCTGAGGTATCAGGGCGAGTATCAATAGATTTGAATGTACTGGATTTGAATAGGTTTTAGAGAACTTTTTGCATTTGGTCAATAGACTGTTCCAAGTGGAGCATGAGAATGGATTGCATGCACCATGATCCAGCTAGAACAGTGCCCAAGGCCTTCCCCATATTTATGTGCTGTGGACAGTTTAAAAGCTATCCATAGAATGTCCCATGATGTGGGGAATGGCCCAGGAGCAGTGTGACATACCCTTGCCCAATATGGTGAGGGGTGGGTGGGGTGTCTGAGTTCAGGGCACAGGGCCTGTAACATGGTCATTTTCATGCCTACCACTACTGAACAAGAACAGCAAAGTTCCTGTGCATGGTGCGTGAATGGCCCCAGGTGGTCTCGACATTAACTGGCATGGGATAGACTTTCCAAAACATTCCATTCAGGTAAGAGTGAATTGGGCCAAAGGTGGAACCCAGAAAATAATGGAAGGACACATTTATTCATTTATTAAAGTTCTAACTTGTCTTTCACGGATAGAGACTAAGGGTGGGCAATAAACATCTAAAGTCGTCTTCCGTGAGTCAGTTCACAACATCCAAGCCAAATCAGACCTAAGAAAACTGAAAAGAAAAATCTAGGGGTTCACATGCTTAAAGAAGTCAAACATGCTGGATATATCAATTGGAAGGAAGGAAGGAAGGAAGGAAGGAAGGAAGGAAGGAAGGAAGGAAGGAAGGAAGGAAGGAAGGAAGGAAGGAAGGAAGGAAGGAAGGAAGAAGGGAAGAAAAAGAAATCCTTGGCAGTCCAGATGCACTTTGCAGTCTCTCCTGAAATGGTTTGGGTCCTTTCTTCACAAAGTTCAACCAGGCAAAAGTATTCAGAGCACAACACAAAAGTAATAAGCACATGGTAGATGCATATCTTTATTTACTTTTCCCTCTTGCCTTTCAAGCACCCCTGGTGGTCTTGTTCCGTGGTAGTTCTCATCATGCCAGCAAATTAATGTTGTGTGAGGCAATTATTTTAGAAGATTCTTCATCCATTATAGAATAATTTTTCATAGGAGAAAGCACTTTGCAAGTCAAACAAAACAAAAGGATGGTTTTGTGAGTTCTGGCATTGAGTGCTTTATAGTTTGTTTTTCTGGCAAAAAAAATAAACAATTACTTTGACTAATAACTCCACAGGAATGTAGACAAAGAATAAAGTGAAAGAGCCGAAAGCGTACCAAATGAACATAATTGACCAGTATTTGGGTCAATTTTAGGTCTGGCATATGTCATTCCTGCAGAACTTTCAAACATTCAAGGGGGGAATAATTGTTCTTATCTTTCTTTTAGGGAGGTCCCCATAATGTTGGGAATTTAACTGTGGTTAGTTGGCATAGAAAGAGCTTTTTCCATGCTGGAACCCAGAAGGTGAGTGACACAAAGCAGGTAGAGAAAGATCAGTTCCATGATTCATTGGTTAGATCATGTTACTCTATGCTATCTCCGAATGTCACCTGTTCCTATAAGTCTCTGGTGATTGTATTTATGTTTCTTTTTTTGTGAAAGGGCTAAAAAAACAAAAACAAAAACCAATGTATATTGCTGTAGTGTGGTGGAAAGACATGTCTTTTCCCCTTTCCAATCCCTAAACAGATTTATTACCTTACCTCCACCACACAATCCTTCTAATTTTTATTGGGTTGGATATGGACTTAGGTTTAGATTCACAGACCAAGAAACAGGATACAAAAGAAAAGGACAACAAGTGGAAGAGATTTATCTTAACAAGTTGCTCACCTGTATGAGATAATATGCCTATAGCAGCAAAGTTTGTGCACAAGAAGGCACAGGTGGGGTTGTCCAATTCCAGAAAATGCATATGCTGTAGATTATATGGAGAGAAAGGATGTGTATGGGTGGTTTTCCACTGTCACTAGAAGTACCCATTAAGTACCCATTAATGGGTACTTAATGGGTACTTCTAGTGACAGTGGGAAAACACCCTATGTCTATATACATATTTATGTGTACTTTATGGCAGGATCCACACAACCTGTTTATGACACCATGGAGGAGGCTGAAGGGTGCAAGGATTGCATGATCCACCACCCACTGGGAGGGACACACACGGATATTTGAAAATTCGAATATTTGATTCGAATCCATCACATGTCAACATTTGAACTCGAATCAGATTTTCAAAATACGAATTTACACATTTAGACGAATTTTGGATTTTCAAAAATCTGATACGGATTCTTGAATAATTTGAATGAACAGATTCATACCTATTGCATATGAATATGTATGAAAATGATATCTATTTGTGCATATAATGCAGGATGAAAACGGGATACATACGGGATACATACGTATTTGCACAAATTTGTATATTGGATAAAACTCTTATCGAAATTTGTATATCCAGATATGAATCGGATTTTCAAAAGTACAGATCATTCCAGCTCTGTTTGCCCTAACCTCCTCTCTTCCTTAGGTGCTTATTTGTGGAGTCATGGTTGTTATTTAGGAACTTCTGAATACAAAGGGACATCTGTAATATATTTTCCCAGGTTGTTTTGTTCTTTAAGTTTCAAGATGTTGTATAGTGCAGAGTGAGAGAACTGCCTGAGCGAGGAGAGATGATTCACTCCTGGGAGCCAGGTCTGGTCCCATAATTGTTCTTTCCTTGTGCCTGGAGGAGAAGTTGAAGATGCAGTACTGTCACCAATACTGAAGTATTAGTAGAAGAAGAAGAGTTGGCTTTTCTACCCCACTTTTCTCACCCATTTAAGGGGACTCAAAGCGGCTGACAAAGCTTTTCTATTCTTCTCCCCGCAACAGAACACCCTGTGAGGCAGGTGGGGCTGTGAGAGCTCAGAAAAGAGCTGTGACTAGCCCAAGGTCACCCAGCTGGCTTCATGGGGGAGGGCAGAATCGAACCCAGTATTCCCAGATAAGAGTCCGGCTCCCTAACTACTAGACCAAACTGGCTCAATGCCTTTACTGTTGGATTTTGTACATGAAAACAGAGAAGGTACTATATTGATTTTCAAGCAACAAGGTTTCTTATGTTGAGCAGTTCTGGGTTGTGACATGTTCAGATTTTCATACTTGATCATAAGGTCAGGGTGGATACATAAGAAAACTCCTATTTTTATTTCTTTTTTTAATCTTTGGAGAAGTGATTTTATTGCATTATCAGTACACCTTTTGCAGACTTTCTTGCATTGTTTGGAAAACAGTGTAAAAGTACAAAAATATACTTGCTCTTTTAACTTCCTCCCTTAATTCCAGAAAGTTATTTTTGAGGCCCTGTAATCTAATCCATCTCCCTTGAATTTTGACTTTCAAAGTGCCCTGTCTGCAATCTGAAATAGATAAGTGGACTAGGAGGGGGGAGATCCTTGGGCATCATTATTTGAGTTATAAGGTGGAGTAATTAAACCCATGTGGGTATGAAGCATCCATGTTTCTCCACAGATGGGCCCTGCATGGTGTCAAGCAATCAGGAGCCACACTGTGTTCCCTAATCTAGCTGCCAAACACCTGATTGGAAGTTATCATTACTCGTCAGAAGCAATGAGGAAGAAATAATAGCGGTTGGAGGTGACAGTCCAAATGTTGTATGCTGGCATCCACTCAAGTCCCAACAAATGATATTTAAATTAAAAAGAAAAGGGCATGGCAAAGATACCACAGAGGGACCATTGTTGGCAGTCTTGCTGTGCATTACAACAAACTTTCCTTTTGGAGTATGATTATACAAGCCTCAATTTACAGATGCTACAACTTTAAACATCAGAGTCGAGTTGTTGTCAGTGCTGTGGGTTTACCAAAAGATTTAAAGGAGTTACAGTAAATATTTATTGTCTTAAATCTTACATTTTCCACTCTAGGTTAGCTTCCGCTGCCAAGGTCAATTGAGGCACAATATTTGTTCAGGAGAAGCATTATGTTTCTCTGACTAAATCAATGCACCAGTTGCTGCTGTTTGTAGAAGAAGCAATACAGTTTTTTTGTTTTTGCTTTTTAAAAATAATACTAACCTTCATCAGTGCTTTCACTTAAATAGGAACTTTCAAAATCCTAATACAAACAGAAGACTGATTATATGTACAACAATAAAGCTCTTATCACAATTGGATAGCAAACATGACAGTAGGCAACAGCGTAGGAAATGGGGTGTTTATAATACAGATGATTATTATGGTTTGATTGAAAGCCAAAGTACACGACCCCTTTCAGAACCAAATGAACACTTCTGAGATTTCTTTCTCAAGGCCAGTCAATACATGCAGCCAAACCAAGCGGTAAAGTATTTCTTGCAGTGCACTGTTCAGGTTAAAGGACAGTGCATTTTTAAAAACAAGTTATTTCATAGGAGGGCAGTCTTTTTTCCTTGCTCAATAATGGAGCCCATGCTTTCTTTCAATAGGCTTCCATTTTGAATCCAGTTCAATTTTTCTTCTGTCTTTGGCTGCATCCAGATGTTGGTTACTTGTTCCTTTGTATTTAGATATTTCAGAATAAGAGAATGCCACTGCATTCACATTTGGATGGGGAGAGACCTGGAGCCTTTTCGCACAAGGGGTTTTCGAACACATGGGGAACACGTTGGGATGCAGCATTCGCTCTTGCGGGAAGCAGGATCCATTCCAGGCCACCCGCAAACATCCCAACGGGCCCTCCATGCGTTCGAGTTTCAGAGCACTAAAAAGTGCTCTGAAACCGTCTCGTTGCATTCCAACCTGTCTCAGAGGGAAAGCCTTCACATGCTTTCTCACTGTGTGACAGCTCGGCCCCTCCCCCAGGCTGCTCCCATTGGCTCCTATGGAGCCAGTGTGGCAGCCTGGGTGCCTTCTTTCCCTGGGTTCCTGCTCGCTCCTGAACCCTAGATCGAGCTCTGGGGGGTGGGCAGGAACCCCAGCCAAAAGCCCCCAACCCATCCCCAGGGTCGCATGTGTGTGTGTGTGTGAAGGGTCTTACCTTCTCCTGCAGGCCCAATTCTGTGTGGAAAGGTCGGGCCGTTCTGAGCATGCTCAAGGAGGTGGCCCCTTGTTGTTTGGGCACCTGCCTGGCCTCTACTGCCCATCTGAGCATGTGCCCAATCTGGGAGCAAGTAGGAACCCAGGGAAAGAAGGCACCTGGGCCGCCCACACTGGCTCCATAGGAGCCAATGGGAGCAGCCCGGGGGAGGGTCTTCCCCCTGAATGGGTTGAGAACACTTTCCCATTCGCACTGGCAGGTAGGAGAACTGCTCTCAAAGCATTCCTTACCTGCCCTTGTGCGAACAGGAAAGTGTTCTCAACCCATTCGGGGGGAAACGTTCTAAGGCGTCTTCGCCTTGATGTGAAAAGGCCTCTGGTCTAGGTGACCAAAATGACCACCTAGACCAGGATACCACTAGACCTGTTTTTCAGGTCTACTAATGGCCCATAAACCCGTAGAACAGAATGTGAAGGCATGCAGAAGGACAAATGCCTCCCTGTTCCCGTTTAACTGGTGGGTTCATTTTGGCAGTGCACCGGATTGTGTTACAGAAATGGGTCCTGGGAAGGCAAGAAGCTTCAGTTCCTAGTGTGCTGTGAACCCTGAAGTGGCTCTGGGGATTGCTGAATCTCTGAAGCCAGCATGTGGAGCTATCCTGGGACAGCCTCCGGGAAGTGGAATATGTCAGTTTAGAATTCTGTTAGTCAGGAACTAAAGCATCACAATGAGTCAGCAACTCATGACTCAGAGTCTTATGAGTCAGTCTCTGCTGTTGCAGTAATTAGATGACATAATTCTAAAACCTCATGATGACTTGCAGATTGTGGGCTTTATAAGTATCTCTGTGTTGTACAAGTCTTTTTGTCTTTAGTTTCTGGTTTTAAAGAGCAGTTTGTATCAGAAAGGATTCTGTAATAAAGTTGCTGTACCTTCTAGTGAGGAAATAAATATTTTGTCTCTGGATTTATTTGTCTGAATGACTATCCAGCTATTATCTGAGATTGAGAAGTGATCTTACTCCAGTCTAAATCCGCTACACTACATGACAGAATACCTGTCCCAAAACTGTGGAGCTGTCCTACCACTGGAATGGCTTCAGGCTGGGCTACTCCAGTTAGACCAGTTCAATAAGTGAAGTGCAGAAATGGCTAGGTTTTTCAGTGTCAACATTCGTATCTTTAAATACAAATCTAACATTCAAATGTAACCTTCGAATTGGATTTTATGACATTCAAATCTACTTGGATTCAATTGTCAAAAATACATTTGTGCCAGACCAACAAGTGTACTAGGAGCTTCCCTTCCACTTGCTGGTGCAGTGTAAGGCCCCATCCCCTCCCCTCTGCTCCCCAGACGGCTCCTAGTCCAGCTGGTATACCTGGCAGTGAAAAAAAAATCACCCTTAAACTGTAACCCTTTTAATAAAGTTAAAAATAATTAATAAGTGGACTCCCTTGCCTGCAAATACACCACCTGATTTTTTTCTAATACGAGGCTGGAAACCTGCAGCTCTTCAAAAATAATTGGATTAACGTTTCTATTACCTTTTGCTATTAGTCAGGCTGGTTTCACACATTTGCTTTGCAGTTGACTGCCCTACACTTTAGAATGATTCACACTGGTAAGCACATATCATATACATTTGTGACCCAATTACTACAAGGTCAAATGATGAACTGCATGT
This sequence comes from Aspidoscelis tigris stejnegeri, assembly GCA_023333525.1. NCBI lineage: Eukaryota > Metazoa > Chordata > Lepidosauria > Squamata > Teiidae > Aspidoscelis > Aspidoscelis tigris. The sequence goes on along the minus strand of JALMGA010000004.1, from coordinate 108,394,796 downwards.
CTTTTGCATTGGGAAACCTTTGTACCACCCCACCACATCTCATATGCCATGATTTTCAGGTGGAAACCATCATAAGAGCAGGGACAAACCCATGACTGAATGTACATGTGTGGGACAAACCCAGGACAAGGACAAACCCATGACTGAATGTACAACTTCAAATATGCAGTTGGTGTTGTGTATAATTGTGCAGGTGTGATCCAAATAAAGTTGCTCAGACATTTGGCCCACAGTTTCATAAGAAAGGATTGGTTGGGGTTGGAGAACAGAGGCCTAATTGTACTTAGGCCAGCCGTGAAGAAGTAGTGGGCATCTGGGGAAGAACATATGTATGTAGACTAGGCCGTTATAGCCTCCAAGCATGCCCTCCCTCCCCAGAAGCTCACTAATTGTTGATTAGGCGCGGAGGATGAAATCATGCTCCACACCTTTACCAACATTAACTTGAAGCTTACCTGAAGCATCTGGCAACATGACCATTTGCCCTATTTCCGGTTTGCTGCGTTTGGTGGGCGGGGAATGTGGAGTTTGCGCACATGCAGTGTCACTGCTGGTGCGGATTGATCACACACCCATGCTGTGATCAATCACACATCCATGCCCGGGAGTGGCGATCAATTATAAAATTGCCGGAGGGCATTCAATCCCGGCTTAGCCCCTCTCACAACGTCATCTGAGTGGCCAATCGCGGCATCGAGGAAGAAGAACTTCTGGCTTCGGAGGCATTGACACGGGCTGCTCTGATTGGCACGATTTGGGTGCTTTTTTGGGGAACTCCTCCCCTCCTGTCAATCAAGTCTGCAAAATGCCCGGGAACTAAACTTGTGGCTGCAGCTAGCTCCGTGAATCCATCACAATGATGTGTTGATTCTTGTTACTCCTGGTACTCAGGACAACTTACAGAAAGATAAACATTTAAAATAGATGTTAAATACAGTCAAAATATAACAGAGGGTGAAAAACAAAAGAGGATTGTGCAGAAGGGAATTCAAGGATGAATAAAAATGTTTTATGTAAAAATGCATAGGGAGCAATCTTACTTCACATCCGTTAGGAATGTCTTCCATACTTTTGTTGCTCCAATGGAGAATGTTCTCTGATAAACACCTACCCAGGACCATCCAATGAGCTTCACAAGAAGGTGTGTGTTCCAGCCCTGATCTCATATAGCCTTGCCAAACACTCAAACCATTTTGGCAGACTGACTCTGGTTGTGAAGCTTGTAGACCATCCTCTCCAAGCTGATGAGTTCATAAATTTAGGCCTTTTCACACACGCCAGTTTGGAACGCGTGGAAGACAGCTCTGGGCGCGGCATTCGCATTGCCCCGGCCGGCTTTGCGTCCCGGCATGTCCGGAGCTGTCTTCCGCGCGTTCCAGATGCAGAGCACTTTAAAGTGCTCTACATGCGTTCGGGCGCGGACGAACTGCCCGCAGGCATTCGGGAGGAGAAGCGTTCGCGCCTGCTACTCTCTCCCTAACAGCCGCGGGCTCGCGTCCCACGCCGGCGCAGCTTTGACAATCAGCTGTTTTCAGCCAGTGCCAGCTGCGGGAGCCTCCTCAGCTGTCTCCCCGCCCCTTGCCGGCGTTTGCCGGCTAAGACAGCTCACGACGCTTTGAGCATTCACACACAGGCGCGCCGGAACGCGTTTACACGTGCTCCTGCGCTCCTGTGTGTGAATGGTCAAAGCGTCATGAGCTGTCTTAGGCTTCCCGTTCTACACGCATTCCAAATGGAACGCGTGTAATGCGAAAATGCCTTTTCTGCCAAATGATCTTAAGCATTTCAGGCCCATAATGGATGCTTTGAGGAAGTGTTAAAAAAGCTGTGAATAAAAATGTTTAAACATTTGTAAATGTAAATTTAATTTCAACAGTCAGCAATGCAGTCTAAAGCAGGAATTTGCTGTACAAAGTTTGCACAAAATATCATGGCAGCTTCCTCAGAAGAACAGGCCTTTGTTGAAACTGCTCCACTAAATTCCAAGGGGCGAAGTAAATAGATTTCAAAATGGCTTCCACAATTGTTTTTGGTCGTCCAAAGGGATTGCCCAAGGTGCCATAATACTAGATCATGTGCCACTTATGAATTTCTGCCAAACTAATGTGGTGGGTAGATGCTGGCTCACAAAAAGTATTTCATTTAGAAGATTAATGACATAGCTGTATTATTTTATATTGTTGGCATGCAGCAAATTTATTACTTGCTCAAAGATTAATGCAGACGTTCTACTGAGAGATAGTTTTATATTGTCAGTGGACAAATGCAGAGTCAAAGTGCTGCAAGCAAAAAAAAAAAAAGATAATACTAACTAAATGCTTATTTGCAACTTGTATGTTTTAGCTGATGAGATTAGGTCACATTAGCATTATGCCAGTTATTGATTGCAATGGCTATGTGTACTCCCTAGTAATAATGTAAGACATATTTTGAACACCAAATCATCAGAATTCTTGAGTTTATTATTAAAAAGAGCAACTTGTAGCTTTAAGACTGGGTGAGTATGGGCACCACCCGGGCAGTCACCGCCCATGGGGGCATGGACTTTCCCCCAGCATACTGATACACAACCTGTCCAGGAGGCAGCCTATGTTTTCTTGGCCAGCAAATACCTGCCAAAGACTTTCAAGGAGCCAGTTTGGTCTAGTGGTTAGGGAACCGGACTCTTACCTGGGAATACCGGGTTTGATTCCGCTCTCCTCCATGAAGCCAGCTGGGTGACCTAGGGCTCATCACAATTTTCTTCTGAGTTCTTACAGCCCCACCTACCTCACAGGGTGTCTGTTGTGGGGAGAAGAACAGAAAAGCTTTGTCAGCCGCTTTGAGTCCTCTTAAATGGGTGAGAGAAGCAGGGTAGAAAAGCTAGCTCTTCTTCTTCTAGCCAAGTCACTAAGATAATGTGTAAGGCAACATCTGGTGCATGTTGGACATTGTCATGGTGATTTGGATGCTGGGCGTGACTGTGTCACACACTGTACTGCCCCTCAAAGAGGGTGTGGATGCAGTCTCCAGGAGTTATCCAGTTACTCTGGTAAGCATGTGAACTACTTTTTAGCAGACCACACCTGATTCCCTTTGGTGAGCTGCAGTGGTGACTGGGTGCGGACACATCTCATTAACAAGTCAACTAGAGTTCACTAGCAAGTAAGTGTGAACAGGGCCAGAAAATTCCATTTTTTCATGGTCAAATAGATGGGGTGGTGGCAACAGCACCTCTAACAAATATGATGCGGCTGCATTTTCCTGCCTTTCAAGCATGTGGCTTGGGACATTTATCATCTTTCGGGGTATGATGTTGTATCGCTAGGATAATAAGAGTAGCCAACTGGAAGATGGTGATTGGGACCCGGGGCAAGCTGACATAGTGAGGGGCTTTAGCCCTGCTATAAATTATGAGGCTTTGGATTACATTTCAGTTTGTGCACATACTACTTTGTGTCCAGAAGAACCATTATGCCTTTTCACTGACTACTTACTCCAACACACCATGGACCTATTCGCACTTGGCTTTATTCTGGAATATATCCCGGAATAGGGACTTGCTGTCCATATGCTAGTGCAGGCTTCAGCAGGCCCAAAGTGAGGTCTGCCAGAGTCTGCATTAGCATGAGGACCACAGACCCCTATCCTGAGATATACTCCAGAAAAAGGCCAAGTGCGAGTAGGCCCCATGTCAAGTTCTTTAGCTTAAAAGAGCTGTGGTTTCTTTCACTCTCTTTTGTAAGAAAGGAGGGAGGAAGAAAAACCAAAAAATAAATATCGCCTCGCCTTTTACTATTTCCTTGGACTTTCTTTTCATAAGTAGGAATTTGCAATAAATGACAAATTAGTAAAAATAAATGCTATATTTTGCAGTGAAAAGGAAGAAGAAAGATGCAAAACAAAAAATACAGGGCAAAAACAATTTGCTTTTAGAAACATGTTGAATCAAAATTAATAAGTTCATATGGTCCAAACCACAAAATCTTATTTTTTCATGAGCCTCTACATACCTCTTTAATACCAGTTGTTAAACCAACTGCTCATTATTGCACAGTCTAATGGCAAACAGATTGCATGTATTAATTTTCATCACCACAGTAGCTACCAATTTATTTGCATTTCTCACACAGCAGTCTTTGTCAGGATTTGTGCCCACACAAATAGTAATAATTAAGGCTGTCAACCAATTAAGGAGTTTCCAGTTGATGAATCAGCTGCCTTTTAACCGATTAACTGACAAATTAATCAATGCAGTTTAAATATGGTTTGTTCACTTTACATCCTTCACTTTGTGGTTTTGTTAGTGTATCTAGAGTCTCTGCTGAAATGGTAAGTTAATCAACTATATCTTAACCTGTTTCATTGATTTCACTTAGGGAAATTTGGCTATATATGAAATTCTTCCATTGGCTGCAAGTATTTACTTAACACAATGTGTGGATTTTCTTTTTTTAAAAAAAATCACACCAATTACTTTTTAATAGTTTCACATCAGGTTCTGCCATCAATGTTGACTTTTCCTTCCTCTAGTTCTGTACATATACATGAATGCAAACAAACCCATTGCTACAAATTCACCATCAATCCAAAAGCTTGTATATGCAGAATGGAATTCATATATATGAATTCCGTGAATACAAAATGTCCCAATCCACTTTCACATCTACCCTTTATAAGGAAATAATAAAATGTGTACACATAAAATACACGAATTAAAATTCATTCAGAATTGAGCAGGCACCATTCCCAATGGAGTAGAAAAGACAACTTTCAATGTATTAAATACTTTTGAATTGTGCAGTCATGTGCTTATTAAGAGATGTGTCTGCATGTGCATGGTCACCAGCATTTTCATGTGGATTTGTGTGCTATATGTGGATCTGTATGCACATGCACAGATAAATGTTTATGTGCACTTCATTGGCCCCTTCATCGCTGACCTTTATTCTGGATTCTGTTCTGGAATAGGGACTGCCCTGGATTAGGCCTGCCATAGTCTGCACTAGGGGTGTGCACAAATGTATTTTTTGCATTTGAATATTCAAAAATCTGATTCAATTCAAATTTCAAAAATCCAGATTTTTTAAAATCTGACTCAGATCTGGATTATCCGGATCAGTACTTTTGAAAATCTGATTTGCATAGAAATATACTAATGTCGATAAGATGCGTATCCGATATATCAATTTGCACAAATCCGTATTTATCCCATATAAGATTTTTGAAAATTCAGAATTTGTCTGAATGTGTAAATTTGGATTTTCGAAAATCTGATTAGAAATCAAATGTGGACATTCAATGGATTTAAATTGGATTTTTGAACTTTCAAATATCCATGCACATCCTTGGTCTGCAGCAGCATGTAGATGCAGGTCCCTATTCCAAGATAAAATCCAGAATAAGGCCCAGTTCAGAAAAGGTAATTGATAGCTGGCATATCAAAACTGAGTGGCAGTTGAAGGAATTATCATCTGATGTATTAATTAGTCAATAAGACCATATCCATTTCATCTGAAAAGCTGAACAGTATGAGTATAATAAAAGGTTAATAAAACAAAATAACACAATACAAGTTAAAATTACATAAAATGAATTAAATTCCATTGTCTTCTGCACAAGAAGCTTCAATAGTATGAATAGTTTTCCTACTTTAGAAGCTTTTAGTGCAAATAACACAATTCAATTTATTTCATAACAACTTTTCCCATGAACTAAAAATTGAATTTTATATTTTAAACCTCTGAATAGTTTATTCTTCAGTAAAGGCATTAAATATGTATCGCCAATATCCACATGTAAGTGGCATTCAAAGAGGATATATACCAAATCTGCAATCCTTGGTTGATTCAAAATCTCTCACATAGAAATTGGCCCTGAAATCTATCCCATTTAGCCATCAAATCAATTTGTTAAAATGAAGTTGTGTGAAAGTATTCATTAATTCTTTCCTCCTCTTAAACTGCAAGTAGCTTTCCATAACGAATTTCTTTTTTAATCTTTGGTAACCAGTTCTAAAATCCAATTCAAATCCAGATTATCCAAATCCATATTTTCAGAAATCCAATTTGAATCAAATGATACGAATGTCAGGATCATTTGTATCCGATTTTTGAATTTGTGCCCATCTCATTTTTGTCTCCTTTGCATCCTGTTTGCATCCCATTGCCATCCCGTGTTATAAGTGCAAATAGACTCGATATTCAGAAGTGATATACGACGTTCTATTCAGTTGAATTATTTGAAAATCCGTATCAGATTTCCGAAAATCTGAAATTTGACCTAATTTGGAAATTTGGATTTTCAAAAATCCAATTCAAATTCGAATGCCGATATCCAGCATAATTAAAAACGTATAGTAAATATTAAAATACTAATATCTACAGTGGTGGTGGGGGTCATATTAGCCAGAGCCCAGGGCAAAGAGGTGTGTCTTCAGCACCTTCCTAAATGTATATAGAGAAGGGGCGTGTGGCGGCCCACTCCCCCAGCCCAAGGTGAGTATTTTCCCTGCCCCTTCCTCCTGTTAAGAGGCCTGAATATATATTTGGTAGCAAAAAGAATAGCACTGGTTGTGCCTTCCCAGCCTCGTGCGAGAGAGCGCACCACCCTCCTCCTTTCTCTCCTGAAGCAAGCGGTAAGCTTTCCTAACTTGCCTCCCTGCAGTTCACTTTCTCTGGCTCCCGCTTTCCCTGCTTCTTAAAGCTATAGCAGCCCTACTAAAGTAGTATTCTCTTTAGCTTTCTAATAAATCTCTGTAGGCAATACTCTTCTTTGAAAAAAAAAATAGAAGTCTCAAGCTTTATTGTTACAATGTATAACTGTGGCCATGTTGTCTCTATCCAAACAAGGCTTCAGTTGACACACCAGCCGTAGTTGGATGAAGGCACTCCTGCCCATAGCCTTCATCTGAGCTTCAAGCTCTAGTGCGGAATCCAGAGGCATTTCCGCACTGAATCGCGTTCCAGACGGAACGCGTTCAGGCGGAAAGCTTAAGCCAGCTTCGGGCGCTTTCCCCGTTCACACACAGACGCGCCAGAACGCGTGTAAACGCGTTCCGGAGCGTCTGGGTGCGAATGCTCAAAGCGCCCGAAGCTGCCTTAGCCGGCAAATGCCGGCAAGCGGCGCGCTGGCAGCCGCGGAGGCAGATCGACAATCAGCTGTTTGAGAAACAGCTGATTGTCAAAGCCGCGCGGCGTCGGAGGCGCGCCGGCAGCCGTTCGGGAGACAGAAGCAGCGCGAACGCTTCTTCTCCCGAACGGCTGAGGGCGGCTCGTCCGCGTTGGAACGCGTGTAGAGCACTTCGAAGTGCTCTACATTTCGAACACGGAAAAGACAGCTGCGGACACGTCGGAACGCAAGCCGCGCGCGGCCAATGCGTATGACGTGTCCTCAGCTGTCTTTTCCGCGTTCCGATCAGCCCCGTGCGAAAACGTCTCAGGATTACCCCCAAGTTATGCACCTGTCCCTTCCAGGGCATTGCAACCCCATCAAGGACAGGGTGTCTACCATCTACATGGACCTGGGACCCTGGGATACACAGCACCTCTGTTGTGTCTGTCTAGGATGTGTAGCTTCTGAACTTTCAATTGCTATTCCTTTTCATGAAGGAAATGTTAAATAAAAGATTGGGCAATTCCTGCAGTGGTTGGTATACTAGAGCAGCAAGCCTACTAGGACCTTCTCTTTCGTAGACTGGTGTGGACTAAGGGAGCCCCTGGATGGGACATTATTTCGATTGCACTATTGACTGGAAGGGAGGCTCCTCCTAACATGCTTGCTGGCCTAGTATACCAGTCAGCACACAATTACTGTTAGTCACAGGAACATTTGTTCTGAACTGACTGGGGGAAAGTCCATAGAGGTATACAACTTTTGATGGAGAAAAGTAATCAGATAGCTTGATCTGAAATTCTTCTTTCAGCTTTTGTGTTGTACTTGCATGTCTGTGTGAAGGCATGCATATATACAAAAAGTGAGACATAGTGCCCTTTGCACTGGGCCTTATTCCTGATTATATCCTGGAATAGGGACAAACCATCAACATGCTGGTCCAGACTATAGAAGGCCCCAACTGGGGTCTGCTGTGGCATTTCTGATGCACTTATAAGGCAGCTTAGGGGTGGCTTCAAAGATTGTTCCCACACTAACCTGTCCTTCTCTCTCCTGAACCTTCTGTACTAGAAAGGTGGATTGGTGAAGGCTTGGGAACACGAAGGCCACACACTGCTGTCTCTGAGGTGCCCCTTTTGTAATGTCTGAACACGCCCAAGACAAAAACAAATTTCTAAGGAACCTGGCAAATATGAGCAGGGGGAAGCCATATAGGAGTGCCAGATGGCTGTGATACAGCATACAGGTTTGCAGGCTCTAGTGGCAGAAAGCTTGTCCTGTATGAACATTAAACAGGACAGCAAAAATCCCATATATTGGAGTATCTTGTCAAATATAACCAATTTCTGTCAGCATTTTTTTTCCATGATAACAAAAAAGTTCTTTGTCAGAGCTTAATGGCGACATTCTAGGCCTGTTCACTTTATGAAACATGCCATTGTAGCAATCTGATGAAGTGTCTCAGCAGTGACATATTTCCCTGTTTTGTCAGTTCAGTTTTGATTATTTTTATGAGAAATTTTATAACTTCAAAGAAGTATTAAGAGAAATAGGAAATGTTTAGGGCAGTGGGAAATGTCAATAAAAATGGGTAGCTGTCTTCAGTAAAATAAGTTTTAGTAAAGTAACAAATATGTCAGTGTTAGTTCCTTATATTTTGAGTATTCCAGAATCTTTAGATGAAATAAACTGTGTTTTTTTTAGTTCCAAAGAAGAAATCAAGCCATGACAGAAGCAGGTGTGCTGTGGATCTAGTTCAATCAGAGACAAAGGTAACTTATAGATTTATGCCATAGGGTGTTTCTGCACAGGCCATTAAGACCCCATTAAGCACCCAAGAAGAAAACATATGGTGCACAGCGGGACAGATTAGGGCCCCTTCAAGGATGCCACTTCCACATGGCCTTGTGCGAGATCCGTCTCTAATGGGGTCTAGGGGCCGCCCAATCCGGTTTTCGGGAAGACCTGAAAAATTAGGTCTTCAAACTATTCCTGCTTGCAAATTCCGGATCAAAGGATGACACTTCCGCACAGGGACAGGAGAGGGAACACATGTGGGTGGGACTGGAAGTCGCCATGTTGAGTGCAGCCAGGCAGTCACGGGATCTCAGGCACGCTGCTGATTGGTGGGCAGTCTGTCCCTGACATGCCCACACATGGTAGAAATGACCAGTGACTGATGGCTGAGTGCTCCAATCATGTGGCACCTTGGGCGTCAGGGCCGCAGAGAGGCCTGATCCTTCTGGATATCAGTTCTCTGGCATCCGCACAGCAAATACATGATTTGCTATCCATGCTTCCCACATGAGTGCAGATGCATTAGGCCTCATTTGGATCCATCCGTATTTCAGACGGATCTTCCCACGGATGGATTTCAGAAATCTGGATTTCCTTAATCTGGATTTCAAGCGGTAAGTGTGGAAACACCCATAGTTGTCTAATATTTTTAGTATAGTTAAAACCAGCTCAAAAGGTTTGATAATGCAAGCCAAACCTAGAAACCATATATGAGTTTTCCTGTGCAGATGTGTCATGAAATTTAAATTTAAAATTTATTTTATTTTTTTGAGAAAATATACTAATTTCTACAGAAACGTTCAATTGGTATTTAGGAAGAAAACATGCTTGCTAATAATCATTCCATGAATATTACCTCCCGTGTGTTATCAGTGTTGTTTGCTATTGTTATTTTGAAGCCTAGAAACATTGTCCACAGGTCAATCCTGGAGGTGAGAAGAAAATCCTAACAATTCCAAGGGCATCTTAAACCCATAATCTGAAGGTTTGCCAGCTGCTTCTACCAATTATACATTAAAACACTCCTTATCAAATATTGTATTCTTTTATTTATATGTAAATCATCAAAGTTTGCAGCAGCGTGACTTTGCAAAAAGAAGGGTAGCCATTCAAGTTGTTAACACTTGATTGGAAAAAGATAAGAACATAAGAACATAAGAGAAGCCCTGCTGGATCAGGCCACAGCCCGTCTAGTCCAGTGTTCCATCGCACATGGTGGTGCACCAAATGCTTATGGGCATCTCAAGCAGAGACAAGAACAAACCTTTTCCTGCTCTCGAATCCCAGCAAATGGCCTTAGAAGCATCCTGCTTCCCCCCCCGCCAGCCTGAAATATATACCTAGGCACTCATTCTAGTAGCCATTGATACATCTGTCATCCATAAATTTGTCTAACCCTACCTTAAAGCCATCTAGAGTGGTAGCTGTTACCACCTCTTCTGGCAGCAAGTTCCATAGACCGATGACCCTCTGGGCGAAGAAATACTTCCCCTTGTCGGATCTGACTCTCCTACCCATCAGCTTCATAGATGACCCCTGGTTCTAGTGTGGTGTGATCAAGAAAAGAAATGTTCTCTACCCACCTTTTCTATACCATGCATGATTTAATATACTTCAGTCAGGACCCCTCTTAAACATTGTCTTTCCAGACTGAAGAGGCCTAGATGTTGCAGCCTGGTTTCGTAAGGGAGGTGTTCCAGAGTCTTAATCATTCTGGTTGCCCTTTTCTGCACCTTAAGAAAAGGTGCACATTAAGTTGGATAATTAATCACGATAGGGAGGGCAGCTGCTGTTAAAAAACCCAACAGAAGCCTTGAATGGCCAATTTCTTCTAACTACTTACACAGAATTTTCTCCTGTAGCTCTGGGCAAGCCAGCTGGGTTGTCAAGTGTCTTTGAGCTGAATTTTCCATTAGCTGACGTTCTGCTGAAAATGGACATTTCATGATCCAGCTAGGTAGCACTTCAAAATGTTAATCAATATTTAAACATATGGACAGAGAAGAAGATACTCTGTTCTTAACAAACAGCAAGGAACTAGATCCCAGGAAATCAAGGAGAGAGAGTGCATGCTGGCCAACCATATATAAGGAGCCCAGAGTAGGTTGCTGTATAGATTAACACTGACTGCAAAATAACCTTTCACTGAAGACGCTACCTAGGGGAGCTTCCGCACTGGACACTAAGTACCCATTAAGGATGGATTTTAAAAACCTCTTCTGCACTAGAACACCCATAAGAGACCCATGCATCTGCATTAGCTCTCCCGCAATGGGTCTCTAATGAGCATTAAGAGCCCCTTAATACGGATTAAGGGAAGAGTACCTTGGAGGTAGTCTTAATGGGTACTTAATGGGTACTTCTGCAGTGAAGACACATCCATTTAGGATGTGTTAACACTGCAGAAGTGTCCTTAAGTGGGCACTCCTCCCGCCCTCCATGCTTGGCTCTTCCAGAGCCAAGCATGGCAAGCAGGGGGCATCCTATCTTGGGGCTCCCTCTTGCCCCAGAAGCCACGGATTGTGACTTCTGGAGCCGGGGGTGGTGGCTTCACCTACACCCACCATCCCACCCTGGGGCAAGCATGTGCAATCCCCTCCTTACCTTCAGGCAGCCAGGCTGATTCTGGCTGTCGGGGCCCGGCGCACTTTGTGCATGCATGCAGCGCACCTCCCTATTGTCCAGGGTTACGCCTGGCTTCAGGAGGCCCTCTGTGCAGGTGTGTGGTGTTGGCCAATAGGGAGGTGTGCTGTACACACGCGCAAAGCACACTGGGCCGCAGCAGCCAGAATCAGCCTGGCTGCCTGAAAGTAAGGAGAAGATCGTGCACGCTCGCCCTGGGGTGGGATGGGGAGTGTAGGTGAAGCCCCCCCCCCCGGCTCCAGAAGCCACGATCCACAGCTTCTGGTGTGAGGGGGAGCCCTGAGATAGGATGCCCCTAGCTCACCATGCTTGGCTCTGGAGGAGCAAGTATTGGAGGGCAGGGGGAGGGCCTTCCGAGCGGACAGAATAGGGTTTCCAAAATATGAATCTAATAGATCCGTATTTCAGAGGTCCAGTGCGGAACCACCCTAGGTACCTAAACTTCTGCAAATGGAAAACTCAGCTTAGAGAACCCCAGCAAAACAAATGATTTAAACCTATCGGATTTGCTGTGCTAAATTCTTAGTAGGTTGCTCATTCACAGAGCCTGGAAAGAATTTTACCTGTTTGATTGGTTGATGAACAGGAAGTTAAGGCTTTGGAGTTGTATCCTAATAGGCAGACAGGGGATTCTATGATGCCGATATGGGATCCCCTTAATGGATCATGTGGCAAAGTGATCAACTAGACCGCCCTGGAGTGGATGGATCCATTATCACTCCACGCTGTCATGTTGAAACTGGTTGCACCATGAGGAGCAGTAGAATGTCAATGAATCCTTGAGCTGGGCAGATGGGCCTCCCAGTGATGCATCTGATCAAGTTATTGATTCAATTTCATATACAGTTCTGGTAAATTTTCTCCCAAGGTTTTTCAGCTGTGCATTATACGGAGATTAACATATGGTTCGCTCAGATGCAACTGAGGCTTAGGGAATAAGGAGACCCAATTGGGGCCATGGTTGATGAAGGAGGGTCTCATAATGGTTCTACGAGAAGGATTCACCCTCAAAAGCCTCATAAGAATGAACTGTCAACTTGGAACTGGAAATGGCATCAGATAGTATATCTACTTATCATGAGAGGCACTCATGATAAGTGGAGATAATATCTGATGCCATTTCCTTATGGAGATCACAAAGCCCTATTTCCAGGGGTGATCACTATTGGAGGTGCCATTCTTGCATAACACTATTTACCTTGACTGAAGGGTTTCTGGAAAGGATACCCTTCATCCATGCTGTACAATGGAGAAGTGGACATGTCTTTTCACAAGCAGATCTCATGCATCCCCCATCCACCTGCAACCAAACTCTCTGGCTGTGTTTGAGGCTTCAGATTTTGGCTGAATATGCAAAGCAACCTAACTGACATGCTCTGCCTCCCTAGGCTAACTCTATATCAGCCATTTCTCATTGTGCAGATGCCCAGTCCCTTATAAGAACAAATAAACAAGGGGTTTAAAAGAATCGCAAGAAATGATTAAAAGACCATGCTACAGACCTGAATGTCTATGGTTCAGATCACTCTATGAAGTGACTGTGTGAACTTTGAGCTGCTGCTTCTCTTTTTTTCCTTTCATCTTCAGTGCAAGTATAATAATACTGACCCGACTTCCAAGGTTGATATAAAGATTACTGACCTATTACTATGTATAGAGAACTTTGGATAAGCTTGAAACCTTAAAATAAAATAGGCCTAGGCATATGCAAAGTTAATCGCTGAAGTCAGAAGATCTTATTATTTCACAGATGAAAGCACACCAGGAGTGAATATTTTGTATTTTAATGTCCACTGTAAAGGACGTTTTGTGATGCCACCTTGTATGCTTTCAGTGAAAGCGTTTTTATTTTCTCTTTTTTCCTTCTATCTTGTTTTCTTTGATTGGTTGCATTTTGATTTAATGTGCGAACTTTATCCATTTAGTTCTGAAATCACTATAGGATAAAGTTATATTAGTTGATTGGATGGGAATGCTGCAAGCAGGCAAATGAAGAAAGAAGATCAAGAAGGCGTATTCTAGAAGGAAAATAAATAATAAATCAAAGCCAAGGAGGTAAATGGAACAGTCCCAAAACAAAAGACTCCAGGGCCCTTTCTGCACTTGGCGGTATTCTGGAATATGTCTTGGGAAAGGGGTCTGTTGTCCACGTGCTAATGCAGGCTATAGTAGGTCTTGTTTGTTGCCTACTGTAGCCTGCATGATCATGTGGATAGCAGGCCCCTATTCTGGGATATGGTCCAGAATAAGGCTAAGTGTAGAAAGACCCCAGGTGTTCTTAGTCCTGCTTCCACTACATGAGGAGTTCCTTCTTTCCTCCCTCCCTCCCTTCCTTCTCAGACCCAGGAAAGAGCAATGAGGAAAAGTGGGAGCCCCACAACCACAAAAGAACTACACCTGTTGCTGAACTTTTGCTTTGTTTCCTCTCTACTTTCCCAGCTTCAGATAATCTTTTGCCACTTCTGTAAAAAGAAAAATGATAAGATTGGAAGGAATGAACTGAGGGCTGCATCCAGGGAGGGCTGCATCCAGACACTGGTGTCTGAGAATGATAGTGCCCACTGCGCTGCTCACACACCTCATTCCAAAGTGAGGCCAGGATATCTACAGGAGCAACAGCCTTGTCAGCCAGAAATGACCCCAGAGCCCTCAAGAACCCATAAGCCTCCAAAGGGTGAATAATCTCAATGGTAGTCGATACCAGAGAAATAGCCGTGTTAGTCTAATTCAAAAAGTCCAGCAATGTAGTCAGTAGCACTTGTAGACTAACAGGAGAAGGGGTAGTGGCATGAGCTTTTGTAGACAAGTCTACTTCTTCAGATGTGTTTGCATCTGAAGAAGTAGACATGTCTAAGAAAGCTCATGCCACCAACCCTTCTCCTGTTAGTCTACAAGTGCTACTAACTACCTTGCTGGACTAATCTCAATAGGTTGTTCAGCCCTGGAGTGAGGAACAGAAACCATAAGATTAACTTCAGCAGAAAGTGACCCATACATTACAATGCACTTACTAAGTCCATTTAGTAAAGAGTGTGTCCTGCAAACTGCATTGGGTTTGTAACATGATGAGACAGCCTCATGGTTGTCATGGAAGCCATGAAATCCTCAGCTGGCCTACAGGAGACATCTTCAGCATGGAAATCGAAGTTCCTCAGGCCCAAAAGCACAGGAATCTCCCTAAAATTACATCCAGAGCAGCCCCTACCACCTCAGATGGGAAAGCCGTTGGGAAACAATGTGAACAGTGCCCAGTAGACAGTACATAAAGAGCAGCCTTGTTCTGTCTCTCTGCTCCCAAAGCAGGAACTAATCCCTCAACCCAGTGACAGAGCAGATAAGGTATCTCTTTATGTGGCTCTCCTACCTTCCCCCACAAATCTGTACAGAAGCTGCACCAGATACCCTGACTCTAAAATGTACACCAGGTCAGTCCCTTCATCCATAAAGAAATCATGGATGAGTGATTATAAATATATTGGCCCCACCAAGTCAGTAGGGAAGTTGATATACATCCCATGTTTCTTAGGTTTGGGAGGTATAAAATGAGGATTAATAGGATTAATTTGCCTAATACATTGCTGCACACGCAGGTTGATGGCCCAACATGAAGGCCATCCTCTCACACTGGACCTCTCTCTTTAACTTGCCTGCTGTGATCTAGTAGAAATCAAAGAGCTGGCCAGAGAGGTCCCAACAGGCATGAAGGATAGTCCTGCCCTAAAAAGAATATTAGAAATTGACCAATATCATCCATTTTCCAACCTCAACAATCATCTTGTGTCCTTTGCTGCTTAAATAACTGCCAGACCCCACCCCAAACAGTCAAAAACAAAACTTCACTTGTATCTTTACATTTATTCTCCTATAGAAGCAACAAGATTGATGATGATGATGGTGGTGGTGGTGGTGGTGGTGATAATGATGATGATGATGATGATGATGATGGTCGTGGTCATGGTGGTTGTGGTGATGGCGATGGCGATGATGATGGTGCTAGTGGTGGTGATGGTGGTGGTGATGGTGATGGTGGTGGTGATGGTGATGATGATGGTGCTGGTACTGGTGGTGGTGGTGGTGGTGGTGATGGTGGTCACGATGGATGATGATTTTGGTTCTGTGTATAATCCCATTTCAAATAGGTGTTCACCCTTTTTCATTGTTGTTGATTTTGAACAGAAGAGGGAGAAAGCAAAAGTAACATCATTATCATCATCATCATTTTGATACAGAAAGTTTTTTATCTCACTGGTTTATGATAGATGAATTCTAGGTCTATACATTTTAATGATGAACACATATGTGGGATTGGTGATCCTTTCATGAGTGAATTTTTCTCTTAAAGTTTTAATGCCCCTATTAAATAGCAAAGAAAGCTTATGCTGGAAAACTAAATGTTATGTTTGAAACGCTACAAAGGACACAGCTCATTTCAACCAGATGTTGAATATCTTCCGATGTGTGACTGTCCTGAAGATTTTAGGCAGGTACCGACAGATGCTGCGTAGCACTTCATTATTAGGTTGCTAGCACATTTATGTTGCAAAAAGGGCATTGTGGAATAAATGTTTGCAATGTTCAATGCCAAATGCAGTTTGAAATTGCGGCAACCTCCTTGAACAGATGGAACGTAAAGTCATTTTCAAGCCTGAGTTTGTCTCTTTTGATAAACTGCTGTAAGGGTTGCTTAAAGTAAACTTGCAGAGCAAACTTTCCTGAGGCCTGAAATGTGTAAATAGCATTGTAGAAACGGGTGTGTGTATTGATTAAACACACAGAAGACATCCTGCTATTGATTTGATTCTGAAACTGTTTGAGGCTAGGAGATTAAAATGTCTTAAGTGTGTTAATAAGGTTTTGGAACTGGTCAGGAAGGGAAGAGCTCATTGTAGGGAATTTCAAAGGCACAAAAAATACCAGTTAAGAATCCTGCCCTGCAAAACTTAAAGAACGTAAACTGTAATCCATAAGCCCTTGCTTTTGAAGTACCCTCACTGTCAGCTTTGCAAATAAAAAGTTCAGAGTATGGTTGTCTGAGTTCCTGCTTTCGGTGGTGTTTCCTGGTTGCACTATGAGATAGAACGGGGAAATAAAATAAAACAAATCTCCACCACACTGTTGCAAGTTATTATAGAGTGCCATTGGTGACAGGTTAGGTGATCAGTGGATTTCTCTGAATAAGGCTAGTCCTGACAGGATACATTCTCATCTTGTGGCACCTGAGGCCATTGGTTGGAACAGCAACAACAGTCTCTATTTGTGTATTTAGTTAGTATCCCAATATTTTGGTCCCACATTGCAGACATTTGATTATGTATATGTAGGTGCATAATTAGAGCTCTTCAGGATCCTGCATTTGAAGTGAGATAGTTAAATTAAATATATATCCCAGAAATCAGTTGGGGGGGGGGGAAGCAAAGTGGTCAAATAGGACACCAGACACTCACTACCTCTGATGAAGGAAGCAATCTACCTTTAAACTTTAGGAGTCCACATCAAAGACGCTTAGCCTCAGAAAGTCAGCAGCATTTCCTTGCCCCCTTAACTCCATACAGCCTCTCAGGCCATAATGTTAGGCTGCAGATCATCTCCACAGCCCACTTTCAGTTCCCATCCAATCCATCTGTGGTAGATATGTGGATGGAAGCACTGTTTATGCGAGCAGAATTCTGCTCACATAAACAATCCCAATTCCTTCCTTCCTTCCTTCCTTCCTTCCTTCCTTCCTTCCTTCCTTCCTTCCTTCCTTCCTTTGTAGCTGTTTCAGTTATGCAAACAAGGCAATGTTCATGAATAATGTTCTTATGTGCTGGTTGGCATGTGTAATGGGGTAGAGTAGTGCGGATGGCTGTCTGCTTGGATGGCATATCCCAATCTAGCCTAACTTTGAGACTGTAGAATAGGGACGTTTATGGATATTCAAAAATCCAATTCAAATTTGACAAATATTGATATTCAAATTTGAATTGGATTTTCAAAAATCCAAATTTCCGAATTCAGTTGAATTTCGGATTTTCAAAAATCCTATATGGATTTTTAAATAATTCGACTGAATAGTATGTCGTATATCACATCTGAATATCGGGTCTATCTGTGCTTATAGTACTGGATGACAATGGGATGCGCGCAAATTAGAAAATCGGATACAAATGTTCCTGACATTCGTATCACTCAATTTGGATCAGATTTTTGAAAATATGAATTTGGATAACCCGGATTTGAATTGGATTTTTGAAAATTTGGATTTTCAAATTTCAAATAGAATTGAATATTCGAATATTTGAATTGACTCAAATTTGAATGCAAAAAATACATTTGTGCACATCCCTACTGTGGAATGCAAGTTCCCCCTACTGAAGGAGCATGTCAGAGGCATCCTGCCTTGCTCTGGAAATACCCTCCTAAGTGATCCACATCCAAAATGTGGTGAAATATTCCTGGACTCTAGAATGGTTTGTAGCCCGCTCCCACTCTACTTCCCTAAATACCCAGATTATAGCCCTTCCCGGTTTGTGGACTTGATAATATCAGGTTTACAATAGATCTGGATTAAGGGCCTCTGGTTCCATTTTATGCAGAAATATGAGTGGCGCTGCAAGCTAACTCAGCATCTGTTTTATCCCATTTCCACACTTATTCCATTTATTTCAGGAAGGGATGGACCATATCATGCTTGGATATGCCATTCATTCTAAACTAGAATAGGTTGTTTTTGGCATGGAACATGGTCATGCACATTGGGACAATTTGTTCCATGATAGTCTCCATGATTGGATTCAAAGCTCACTCCTTCTTCAAAACAAGATGATGGTTGTGGACTGTAAATGCTCTGAAGGTCAGAACATCTTTAGTATGCCAGTAGACCTCAATACTGGTTTATGATACTTCAATGCTTACTACCAGTAAACTGGTACACATCATCTGAGGACAGGGCCTCCCTTATCCCACATCTTTTCTGTACCGTTACTAAGAGCATGTACAGAAAGAGGGTTACTCTTTGGCTGTTCTCTGAGTTGTGTGGTATAATGCACAAAATACTTTCAAAACAAAATTCTTTTTTAAAAAAATCCAACTAAAACATTAACAAATATAAGTATATTTAAAAGACCTTGAAAATTAAAAATAAAAATATGGAATGACTTGAATGCTCCATTAATTAGAAGTTGATAGATGGAAATATGAGAAATTGCCCTATTTCAGGGAGGGTCTTGTTTATATTAAATCCAGATGAAGCTGAAAAAATAGGATAAGTATATGTTTATTTTTGGAAAGATTTTGGGACATTTTTATGATCTAGTAAATATGATAGCAGAAACAGAAACATATTTCAGTATGTTGTAAGATATTAAAAGTGATAATCTGCCATTTTATTTGAAATATAAAGACTTCAATATTTTTCTTTCATTTTCTTGTATTCCAGATCTCAGAAAATGTTAATAAAGAGGGAGAGAAAAACTTAATAAGGGGCAAGGATTTGGAACAAGTAGTTCTGTTTTTCTTACACTATCTAATTTTGTTTTAGTCATTTACTCAATCGTCCTATTCATTTCAAAGTTATGTGTGAAATGCTTCTGAAAATGAGATTCTGCTTAAGCATAAACTGTTTGTCTTCAGATTCCATTCTTATATGGGAAGCCATAATTCTAAATATAGACGTTCTCAGACCAGAGGCCTGTTCACACTACATCCAGTAGGCTGTAGTGTACTAAGGCTGGTACATGCCAGGGACAGCATGATGACCATTTGTATTGGCTGGGGAGAGAAGTGTACTCAGAGTCCCTTACCGGCCAGAAGGTGAATGGCCAACCTGTTTCCAGCATGTAGTAGCCTGCACCACCCCAGCAGAAGCTGGAAATCTCGCTCCCTTGCTGGCAAGATTGGCTGCCGCTGCCACCACCTGCCTCTCATGTTCAGTGACACGCCAGTTGCTGGCAGGTGCCCAGTCAGATTGGTCCAGTGAGAGGGGAGGGATTGATCTGACCGGGCTGGGTGCCTTCCCACCCCTGGATTGTGCCCCCATGCCACCCTGTCATTGCAGCATTGCCTGGGGGGGGGGTTGCCTGGATTCCCCCCTGCCATCCTCCCTCTGCCCGCTCTGTGATTTGCCCCTCAGATAACAGAGGGGTGGAGGGGGGATGCCAGGTGGGCATCCAGGCAACCCCTCTGGGCGATGCCCTGCATGGGCAGTTCATCAAGGGAACTGATCCATGGGTGGGAAGGCAATATTGTGGGGTTTTTCCTCTCCCATCTCAAGTTTCTTCCCTCCTTTTGGAAGAAGGTGTGCACTACACACCTCCATGCATCAGTTTACATGCCACTAGATTGTCAGGAGACCTTTTAAAAATGTCTATCAAGGGGTGAACATCTGAGGTCTGCATCAGCCCGCAGAAGAAAGATATCCTGAAAAAAGACTACAGAGAGCATTCTACCAGATCACAGTAAGGCTGCCTCCCCAAAAGACATATTTGCCTCTCTACGGTCCCTCTACTGTCACTCTATTCAAGCGGACTTTAAAAGTGTCATGCAAAACAGGAATAAGCGTCCGCATGAGGCTCAGCAAAATGCACATTTTTAACACACCTTCCGTCCCCATGGGAGCTGTGTTTTCTTTGCACGCATCTTTTTCTCCCCGCCCCTGGTCTTGTTGATAGGGTGCCAGTGGGAATGGGGAGTGACTGCGCTCAGCGCGGCCACAACCAGGAAAACAACCCCTGACAAGTCCAAAGGAAAAATAGCCATTGGTTCTCTTTTCATATCCCAGATCTTCCACCACCCCCCAAAATGGCTTCTCGTGCTGACAAAGGCAGTGTCTGCAGCTAGTGGCCGCGCAATTGCTCATTCACTCTCACCACTTTCCCCTGTTATCGCTGTCAAAATCCACCCTGTACAACACACAATCACTCATTCACTCACCACGTTCCCTGTTATCGCTGTCAAAATCCACCCCAAATTCACTCAGCTGATAGCAATTGCAACAATGTTGCAAGTCTGTGCGATTCTGGCTCTTTAGTTCTGAGTTTTAGAAAGGGAAGCTGCTTGTGTTATTGCTGTGTGTGTAGGCGACAATCCCCAACCCTTTTGCCACAGAGCGTCCCCAAGGTAAATGTTGCGAGGAAAACCTGCAACTTCCAAAAAGAGCGCTGAAAGTCTTATTTAAAGGGCACTTTTTTTGTTGTGGGTTTTACTCGTTTTGTAGCGCTGGAAGCTCGTTAAAAACCCTGGTAGGGGGGCGCTCAGAGGCAAAAGAAGATTTTTAGCAGACTTTAAATTGCTTGGGGACAGGGCCTAAGTGTGGAAAAACCTAGGTACAGGGTACTTCACCAACCTGAAAAATAAATTTTATGCACAAAAACTAATGTATCATTGATTATTCCAGCCTAGATGTCATTATCTTTGAGATTCCAGGTTTCTACATAAAATCTATTTTATATTTTTCTTTAACAGAGCATTCACTTAGGTGATCCCCTGTAGGCAATTGGAAATGGTAAACTCCAGTTACAAACGTACCTCTATGAGAACATGGCATTTTTCCAGAGAATTTATCTGAGGACACATGTGCGTATAAAACATTTTTCATACTTTAGCATTCAAGGTTTAATGACTCATGGCTGGATGCATAAAGTGGCTCTGTAGAAAAGTCATTCTCGTGATATGAAGGGTTTGTTTGTGGATGATGTTGTTGCTTGCTAATTCACTGTGAACATAATTGCATGATGGGGCAGTCAGTAAAAGAGTATGCACCTACAAACGAATCTCATGAATCTAGCTGGAATTTCCAGGGCATTAGCTGAACGATGCTGCCATCATAATGGCAAACTTGTGGTTTTGGTTTTCGCCAAAGTTTTGTTTTGTTAGATCAGGGGCAAATGAATATGAAAATTCACACTGTTAGTGATATACCAGAAACAATGAAGACATAAATCAAATAATGAATTATATGCGTTCTCATCCTTCAAACCAACTGGTAATTAGCTATAAGTAGTCTTATTATTTCTATGGAACTATAGTTTACTTAAGAGCTTTGGTAGCCTCCTTGGTTCTTGTTGAAATAACCTTAATGTGAAATACTGGGATTGTTTTATTTCCATTGGGGTGGGGTGGGGTGGGCAGACACTTGTTTCGTTCATTTTTTTTGTGTGAAAAAAATATGCTTGGCTAGCATAGCTCTCTCTCTCTCTCTCTCTCTCTCTGTGTGTGTGTGTGTGTGTGTGTTAATCTCACTATTGCTGTAGATATAAACTTTTTTCCAATTAATATTGCAAAATGAAACAAGGAGTTAAGTTGGAGTCTCAAAGTCTGCAGTTTGTAACTTAACATCCTGCTTTTGCTGAATTTGTTCCGCAGCTGACACAAAGCTCTATTTAATGTGCTGCCAATCACTGCAAGTCAAGTACAGTACCGCAAGTCCTCAAGTATGTTTTCAAAATGATTTTGTTTATATCTTTCTCTGTTTAATCTGCTTTTCTGCTCACTAGAAGGTGAAGTGCAAAACCAAACAGGAATGCCACTGTGAGTTAAAAGAGTGGAAATCTTTCATATTCATATTAATTTCCCTATGGACCTTTCATGATCTGCTCATTATATGAAATGCAAAGAAGTAAAACAGAAATAAAAACAAAACAAAAAAGGATCACTTTGGCGCAGAAAACTATATACGCAGAGGTGCTGGAAAAAGTGGCAAAGCAGCTTTTAAACCCTTCTTCCTTCCTTCCTTCCTTCCTACAACTGAATAAAATGATTTGGATCTTGAAGATTATTCGGAATTTCATATGTGTATTCCTGAGATGTTTGTTAAAGCACTGGATCCCCTAATGATGCAACAACTCTTTTGCTTGTGTTTGACATACAAAAGAAGAAGAAGAAGAGTTGGCTCTTCTACCCCACTTTTCTCACCCATTTAAGGGGACTCAAAGCGGCTGACAAAGCTTTTCTATTCTTCTCCCCACAACAGAACACCCTGTGAGGTAGGTGGGGCTGTGAGAGCTCAGAAGAGAGCTGTGACTAGCTCAAGGTCACCCAGCTGGCTTCATGGGGGAGGGCAGAATTGAACCCAGTATTCCCAGATAAGAGTCCGGCTCCCTAACCACTAGACCAAACTGGCTCACTAAGAGGGTTTCTTATTTGTTAGGGAATAGAAAAAACTTTAGGAAACGCTGGTCGTGTGCATAGGAATGGGCTGCACTTGTATCCAAATGGGACAAAAACCACTGGTGCTTAAAATGAAAAGGTGGAAAATAGATTTTAAAGTGATAGCAGGAGAAAGTCAACAGAAGTAGAAGAGGATCTAGTTTAGGAACGTTCAGTGCTTAAGAGAGAGGCTGATAAGATTGATGTGTATCCTAAAGGAGAAGTGGTAGGATTAGGCAGTGAAAATGTAGACTGATGTGATTATTATTCAAAAAGTCCCAAATGAACTAGGACAAATGGCAGAAGTCAAAAGGGTAAAGAAAGAAACTGTGTTTAGACATAAATACCAGGGGGCTGTGGTTTGGATTGAGCAATTTAAACCAAGCTGGGAAGAATTGTTCTAGACCGGTCTCTGAAACTTCAGAGGACCAGGATCGAAGATTGTTGACCTAAGATCCCCAGAGATCCATTTTGGCACTGTGCCTTTTGTGTTGCTGAAATGGGTTCTCTGTGATTAACGGGGCTATGGAGGCATAACATCTGCACACACCCTTGGTCCAGTTTTTACACAAGTAGACATTATTTATTATTATTATTTATTGTTATTATTATTATTTATTGTTATTATTGTTATTGTTATTGTTGTTGTTATGATGATGATGATGATGATGATGATGATGATGATGTAAAACAACAGTTACACACAGCAAATGAGATCACTATGCTGGATTTCGTATTATATCACTAGTCGGGCACTTCCCAAGAACCTAGGACTGCGTGATGTATCAGCGAATTATGCAAGCAGATCCCAGCAAAGTGGCTTTTTGTTGTTGTTGTTGTTGTTATTATTATTATTATTATTATTGACATAAAACAACAGTAACGCACAGCAAACAAGGTATTTATGCTGGTTTTGGTAGTTGTTATCACTAGTCGGGCCCTTCCCAAGCGCCTAGGACTAAGTGATGTATCGGCAAATGATACGAGCAGATCCCAGCAAAGTAGCTTTCTGTAGCTGGCAGATGGATATTTTGTGGATGCCAATGCTTTTCAAGTGCCCACTAAGATCTTTGAGCCCCCAATGTGCTGAGAACCACTGGGACCACCTTTGCTGGTTCTTACCAGAGTCGCTGTAGTTCTGTTTTCAAGTCTTCATATCTGGTAAGTTTTTCTGTTTTTCATCAATCCTGCTGTCACCTGGAAAAGCAAAATCGATGATAAACACTTTGTCTTTCTCCACAGTTGTCATGTCTGGCGTGTTATGTTCCAGTGTTCGATCAGTTTGAAGTCTGAAGTCCCATAGTAGTTTGGCTTGTTCATTTTTGATCACTTTTTCTGGTTTATGGTCCCACCAGTTCTTTGCCACTGGCAGATGGTAGTTCTGGCATACGTTCTAGTGTATCATTTGTGTCACTACATTGTGCCTCTGTTTATAGTCCATCTTTGTGATCTTTTTGCAGCAGCTCAGAATGTGGTCAACCATTTCATCAGCTTCTTTACAGAGTTTGCACTTTGGGACTTCCGTTGATTTGTGACTCATTCTGATGGCTTGTTCTTGTGCAGTGAAAATTAGTCCCTCTGTTTCCTTCTTCAGTGTTCCGTTGGTCAGCCACAACCAGGTCTTTTCCTTACCCACTTTGTCTTCAATGTTCTCCAAGAACTGTCCATGCAGGACAAATGAAGTTTGGATGTAAGCCTCAGTCTTTGCATATTAATGTGGATCCTGCAGCTCCTGAACCCATTACTGTTCCGGCTCTGTTTGCATGAGATGGAGCCCTTAATCTGGATCTGTGATAAGTACTGTTTAAGTACTACCAGAGGGACCTGGGCCTAATCCAAAACATGGGGGCATAAAGATGACCAACTTTTACGTTTTAGATTACTCGGAGGGTACTTTTCAGCAGTGCGTCATGTCATGCTGCATAAAGGCAACTCCTGGGCCTCAAGGCTAGGGACCCTCAATTAACTTTAGACCAAGGGTCTTTTTTGCACTTTCCGCCCATCCAGGGGACAGGAATAGTGCACTCCCACTGACATGCACTAGCGTTCACATTTGCACCTCCTCCTTGCAGACCTACCTGATGTGTGGATGCATGTCAGGGTGCCATTATCTTCTTTCCGGAGGCCGGCATGATCGCATATGCACCCTCACCAGGACGACAGTGACATGCTGTGCACACACACTCACATTTAAGGTAATCTGAGCTGCCAGCGACCTTGTGCGTCACCTCAGATGACCCACACAGCACAAAAGACCATCTTTGGTCAAGGTATGCCTACATGTGGAGCTTAAATTGTGCATTACACTCCTGCGTGGAAGGGCTGATTCTGAGCTGGAAGTGGCCCCTTCAAGTGCAGGTGCACTGTCTGCAAGCACACAAACTAGGGATGTGCACAAATGTATTTTTGACGTTCAAATCCGAGTAGATTCAAATTTCATAAAATCTGATTCGATTTGGATATTTAAGATTTGAATGTCTTAAAATGCAAACCTGGAACATTTGAATCTGTACGTTGGAATGTGAGATTCGTATTTAAAGATACGAATGTTGACAACATTCGTATCTATTATACGTATCTGTGCACATGCTAGAAAAGATCCGTATGCATCCTGTTTTAATCCCATATTTTAAGAGCAAGATACAAATAATTTTTGGGATGATTTGTATATGACAGATACGAGTCTAAACATTCAAATTATTCAAAAATCTGTATCGGATTTTTGAAAATCTATATTCGAGTTTGAATGTCAAATCCGGATTTTTGATGTCGAAGTTCATCAGATTTGAACTGAATATTCAAATTTTCGTGCACAACCCTAACACAGACTACAGGACCAAGTACAGAAAGGCTCCAATTCATGGAAGTTGGAGAAATTAAAAACTAATAGTCCTGAAGTCCAGCCTCCCAAGGCCAGCTGCTGGGAGATGGTCAACAGAGACAGCTGTGCACTCATGTTCTCCTAATGGGTTTTCCTGACTGGCCACTGTCAGAGCAGACGGCTGGACTAGATGTGTCTTGGGTCCAATGCTGTGGAGAGTTGCTTGTGTTGCTTTTATTCTTAATCACTCAAAGGACAGAATAGTTTTCATATGGGGTGAGATGATTCTTTGGCTAAACTCTTCCATGGTTCAATTTTTGTACGACTCATAGCTTTTCTGGGTAGATAGTGAATATTATCTTTAAAGATTTCTGGGTATTTTTACGCTCTGGAAATGGTCCTATGTACCAATGTGTATTTGCAAGTTGTTTGACAGACAAGGTAAGCTACAACCTTCTGCCTTGTGATACAAAATTCATTAAGAAATAAGAATATTTTTATGTCCAAAAACAACAGCAAGAACCCTTAAATTACACTCATGCAATCATAAAATAACCATCAAATTATGATCTTGATGTAATCATATGTCCTGAGTTGGTGAAAGAAGTACCTTATCTTATTGAATTGTGGAATCCTGAGTCAGATAAGTTGATTCTGTTTGAAACTACCCCTCCCCTTTTCTAATAACTGTTACAAACTGCCAAAGTGAATTTCTTGACTCAGAAAATTCTCCAGGGATTATCCCCTATCCCTACAATACTCTACTGCTAATACAATATTTGAACTCTACAGATTTACACTAACAGAGAATTGGATTGTGTAGCGGGGAGGGGGAGGGAGGAATCCATTCTTTTGTCAACTACCTTCTCCTTCAAAGCTTCTGTGCACCATCTGAGAGATAAATCCGCTACCAGTCTAGGATGAACTTAAACACCAGCAGCAGGAACAACAAAAAGTAATCAGGAGACAAAATAAACAGTAAACCTTCCTTAACTTGAAACAGAAAGTATTGTGCTTTGATGAGCGAAAATGTTGCAAATTTGCATTCCAAAAAAATGCCATGAAATGGAAACCAAGAGAGCAAGTCTTTCTCTCTTAATGGAAAACATGTTTACCTCCTTCCTTCCTTCCTTCCTTCCTTCCTTCCTTCCTTCCTTCCTTCCTTCCTTCCTTCCTTCCTTCCTTCCTTCCTTCCTTCCTTCCTTCCTTCCTTCCTTCCTTCCTTCCTTCCTTCCAAAATGGTTCAGGATATGTCAGAGCTATTTAAGGAGGCCTTGGAAAGACATATTCTTTTAATGGAATTACACTCGGCTGTATGAGTGAAAAAGAGCTGTGAAGAAAAATATCTAATATCGTCAATTACTAGAGACATTCGACAATCAGGTTTCATCTGTCTTTACATACTTTCCATTTCCATTCATCCGTGACCGATCCCATCTTGAGTGTGGCACCTTTTGTGACTGAGCGTGTATCAGTGCCATTGCTAAGATGATGCTGACACTCTGCGCAGTGGCATCAGGAGGGCAGTAGTGCTGCCAGTGTGCTTGCACGGCAACTGTGTTGACCTCCTCATCCAGCTGAACAGTGAATGCCCCCTGGTTGGGCATGATCAGGTAAGTTAGGGTAAGGGTTGAGTAAGGTGTGGAACATGATTTTGTGCTCCACACCTGAGACGTTTTCGCACGGGGCTGAACGGTACGTGTGGGAGACAGCTGCGGACACGGCATACGCATTGCCCGAGCGGGGCTTGCGCTCCGACGTGTCCGCAGCTGTCTTTCTCGCGTTCGAAATGTAGAGCACTTTAAAGCACTTTAAAGTGCTCTACATGCGTTCGAACGCGGACGAGCCACCCGCAGGCGTTCGGGAGGAGAAGCATTCGCGCCTGCTTCTGTCTCCCGAACAGCTGCGGGCTCGCCTCCGACGCCGGCGCGGCTTCGACAATCAGCTGTTTGACAATCAGCTGATTGCCGATCTGCCTCCGCGGCTGTCTCCGCGCCCCTGGCCGGCCTTTGCCGGCTAAGACAGCTCCCGGCGCTTTGAGCATTCGCACACAGACGCGCCGGAACGCGTTTACACGCGCTCCTGCGCTCCTGTGTGTGAAAGGTGAAAGCGCCGGGAGCTGTCTTAATCTTCCCGTCCTACTCCCGTTCCAAATGGAACGGGAGTAATGCGAAAACGTCTCTAGTCAAGAATTAGACAACATCTGGGAAGGTAGGGGGCACCTGGAGAACTTAACAGCCTCCTCTAGGTGCAGATGATCTTCCCCAGATGTTGCCTAATTCTTGATTACAGACCAAAGTGCAAAAAGGCATTTTTTTGCACACTATCAACAATGATTCAAGGTGTACTGCAGGCTAGAAATGGAAGCACAAGGATGAACTTTCTCCATGCTAAACTGACACTTTCTATTTCTTTCAAGGCGTTGTACTTCTATTTTTTACCCCTTACCCTCAAAGTTTCAAATATATTTCTGCCTGAACACAAGGCAAATTCTACATCAATGTTTAACTTTGGTGGAACATTGGCAAGTCTTTTCCAGAGTCACAAATGGCGAAATCTGAAGAGTCTTAAAAGAATTCTCTTCTTATTCTATTTCACTAAAGCAAAAAAACGTATCCTTTGTCTTTTATCCCAAGATGAAACCTTTCCATTTAAGCAGTACACGATACAGTCATTGTTAATACTTCCTCTGGCTTTCAATGGCAATATGTAGGCAAAGTGTGTGATGGTCATGTCTTGAATCAGCTGGATTACTTTGGAGAAAGTTAAATAAAAGATACAGCTTTTAAAAAACATAAAACCTGTCTGGGATTTACAGTTTCCATCCTGTGCATAATTTTGCCTACAGCATACAAATGATTATTTTTATAGTGCTGAAATCTTAAGACTTTTGTACACACACAATTTTGTGTGGCGAACAAGAGGACATCCAAGAGGCATTAATTATGTTAAAGAGGAAGCATTATACTGTTAAACAGAAATTGCTAATTCCCACAGAAATCCCTAACTCAAAATATTCAGTGGCATTCTGTTATCTGAGTTGTAATGCTCTCACTTCTTTGTGGGTTGCAAATAGATATTGTGGTAGGCGCTCTGGTGAAAAGCTTCGGCTTTGTCTTTTGTACTAGGATATTGAACATTCTCCTCAGCAAAGTGCAATAGGATGCCAAAAATTTCTGCCTCCTGCTGCTTCTTACAAAAAGAAACAGCCTACAGCTTGCTAATAGAGACAAGAAGCTCAGCCTAGTAAACATTTAGGGGGGAAGCCTCACTTTAAATGATAAAGAGTGGGTAAATTGAAATCGCAGTTATGTTTGGGGAAACAAGCATCCTACTGTATATGCTGTTCCAATTTTCTTTGAGGGAAGGAACAAATCTATGTACTGTGTATACTAATGAGAGTGTTATATGCTAAACCTCCCTTCTACCATAAAATCACTAGGCAGCCTTAGGCAAGCTGCAGTTCCTGAATCTTCCAGTCTTTGTGGGCAAAATTGTTCTCCCTGGTGGGTCTACTTTCAAGTCTCTGTGGTGTAGCGATAACTGAACCTACCATGCATGCCTGTTGTACAGATTGTGGAGATAAATTATTTGAGCATGTCTATCAAGGACTACTTGTCATGATGGCTGAAGATTGTTTTCACTATTGGAGATGGTCGCTAAGGACCACATACTAGAAACTAACCTTCTGTGATGTTTAGGTCATCCTGATGAATTTTGGGGCAGGAAACCAGAGCATCTAGTTGCTAGCATTCCTGTGACCCTCACGTAGCTGGACATAGATCAACTGAAGAGGTGGCCATCAACAATTCTAGAAAGATCTAAGCTGACCTAAGACTTACAGTGATGCATAGCTATCACGTTAATGGCATATGACCCAGTTGCATACCTTCAGAACTTTCTTGGTCTCCAAAGTTGCATGCTAGGAGCAGTTCCCCAGAAGAGGTCTGTCTTCAGAGCCCAGCAAAACAGGACCCAAGTCAGTGGCAGAAATGAAACCCAGTTATGGTCAGAAGGAGGTCATTTTAAAGTCGTCTGCTGCTGAAGCACCCCTGGGAGCAGTCTCTATGCCTGGGAGCAGCATGGGGATTTGTATCTGAGTATACACCGCACACCATTATTTTTACCCAGTCATTTTTTAATAGCTTTTCAAAGGACTTTTTCATACTTAACTTCCATGGGTTAGCATCCCACAAAAGTTAACTTCAGGGATGGTGGCCAGCGTTTGCACTTCAAGCACCAGCGCTGTCCCTGAAAAGACCATTACTGTGCAGACAATCCATCCTTAACCGTCTGTATCACCATAACAACAGTCGTGGTAACTTCTGCCCCATCCTGGGTTGTTGCTCTGGGTTGTTGATCATGATGTGGTACATAACTCTGTAGCTGCAGCCATAATGCCCCAGTGCAAATGCTGTGCTTCAGGCTACGCTGAGAGCATCCTAGACACTCTTGGAAAATCAGGATGGCCCTGCACCCTGGGGTGCTTTGGGATGGAGGGTGCTCCATGATGTGTGGATGCAGCGTCCCAGAACATGTGAAGTCTTCCTGATCTTCTAAGTGCAAAAAGGTCCAGGGTGAATTCCCATTACAAGCTTAAAATGGTTTCAAAATAGTTTTGATCCTCGCAGTCCCCATATCAGGTTGGCTTAACATGCTTTCTGCGTGTTAAATCGCCCCAAAGCATTGTAAATGTTAACACTCATTTCAACAGGTCTCGCTCCGGTTTGTGTGCTTGAAACATTTTACATTTCTTGCTGTGGGAACGGTACAGTTTTAGTGGGATGAGAATGCATGTTTAGGGTTTCCCTCCCCCAATAGCTTGCTGCCAAAGATAGTTATTTCACTGTAAAAATCCATCCCCTAAGCAGCCGGTACACTGTAGCAATCCACCCACTTCACACCTGATAACAATGTTGCAATTCTGCACAATTCTAAAAGTTCTGAGCTTTAGAAAGGGAAAAGGGAGGAAAGCAGCTGAAGTTTTGGTGAGATGTGTGAATGTTTAATGAGTGAATGTGTGGCTGTGGTGTGAGTGGGGTAAGGGGGCTTGAGTTGCCATTAAAACCGTTTTAAGCTTGTAATGGGAAACGGGCCCCAGTGTCCCTGTAGTTCTTTTTTCTTTGTACATTCAATGCTGTGGTTGTTTTTCCAATGCTTGCAGATTTAAAGTGGAAATTTTGCTGCGATGTGTTTATAATTAACTTGATTTTTATATTTTGGATTTAACTGCATGCCACACAGGTAGCTGTCACCACCAATATCTCCTATACTGAATAAGTCAGCAATAGTGCAATTTTATCTGTCCATTACTGTTTAGCTTGGAGCCAGTTAACAATTGATATATAATCAAACTTGTATAAGAAAAATGAAAAGTCACCCAAATACCTCAGAAGAAGACATTAACCTACAAAAGAGGACACCAGAGAACAGGATGTTTTTATTTATTGTTCTGTGTTGATGTGTGTAAATAGATGCAAAACTATAGTTTATAATGGGGATATGCATGAATTTTTCTCCCCCTGTTTACTTTGCTTCAAAGCGAATGGGACAGAACCTCACATCTGTTTGAATGAAGCCACTTTGAATGTGCTAGGTTTCCCATTTGAATTGAACCTCTGCTGCCACAGCCATGCCTCTAAGTTCATTCTAAATCTGCTCTGAATCTGCTCCGAAACTTTAAGCAAAGGCACAAAAACTTTTGCTTTGCGTGGGAAGGTTTCTCCCATCCTTGAAATAGAAGTAAATACAACTCAAGAAGCAAACTTTTTTATGTGTGAAACCTGTATCTCCACCCAGAATCCAATCCAAATACTGATTATTAAGGTCATTTGTTTTCTCATTATTTCAAATAGACTATAGTTTGCTTCCTGTTCTCCTTATTAGCTTTACTGACATAAACTGGCACACATTGGCCGTGTCCCCATGCACATTTGGTATAGTTCCGTATGTGGGATCGGCATGCGTTTTGCATTGGGTTCACAGAAAGCAGACCAAATCCCCCCAAACTGTGCCAGGCCAGGGCCAAATTTGGTACCAGAAAATACAAGGCTCGGCATGGTTTGAGGGTCCAGCATGCATTGCCTAGCGAGCCGAGCCTGTGCATGGGGATGATCATGGGCTATCCGGGGAGGATATTGGTGCTCACGTCATTAGGAGGTGGGGTGTGTTTGCTGTTCCTGCCCGGTGCATTGCAGATTGCAGCCACTGACATTTTAAAATCCTTATCGCCAAGGCAGGCAGGATAATGGCTTGATTTTCTCCCTTTTCAACCCCCGTTTCCTGATCGCCAAGGCGATCAGGAATAAAGGCTTGATTTTCTCCCTTTTAAACTTGACGGGCATCCTCGTGGTTCCTGGTGGAGCAGAGGTGCGCAAAATTGCTCAAGCACCTAACTGCCGCTAAACCTCGTAGCAGCTTGCATCTTTTAAAATAATTTATAAATGTATTATTATGAAGTAAGCTTTATTTTAACTTTTTTCCCATGCTCCCAGCCCAGTCCTGGCTTTCAGTGCTGCTAAGGGAGGGGGGATGCAGCACAGGGGTGGGCTGACATCAATCCAGCTTCCAATGAGGAGGAGAGGGGTTGGAGAGGAGGTGGTGCTGCTCCCTCATGCCAGGGTTTGGTGCGGTTTCCATGGCGACACTTCCATCCGCACCCAACCCATACCTAGCCCACGTTGCCAGGAATGACATGGAGATGGCCTGGGAGCCTTCTCAGTCCTGTATCCAGCCCTTGTGAGTCCAATCAGTGCCCAAACAGCTTGCATGGGGACATGGCCATTTTGGTAGATATGCATGAAGCTGTCATTGATTAATATTTTTATTTCCCTTTCAGTTAAAGTTCAGAAACAAGCAAGAAAATTTATATTCACACCCTTTCTCCAACTTGGAATTAGAGTTAAGAGTTCTCTTCTGTCTTTTAGCAATGTATGATCACAGTGTAGCACCACTGCTTCATGAAACACTGACTGAAGAAACAAGCAAAATTATGGGCCTTTTTGCACTTTCCAAAGTAGTGTGGTATAACAATACCATACTAGGCTGGTAAAGATGTGGTGGTGGCCATCTGCACTTCAAATACCGATAAAGTCCTATACTGGGCCAGCAGCACTTGAAGTGTGGATAGGCTATGGCAGGCCAGATCACCATGGCAACATCCATGGCAACATTGAGTGCTTCCTCAGATGTTGCCATGGCAATCTGGATGCTGCAGTTACCCTTAGTCACTCTGCAGTGCCCACTCTCTGTGACGCACCCAGAAGTGGGTGTACCCAGAAGCATGTTAGATGGTTTCAGGGAAGTCTATGGCAACTACTGGAATGTTGCCTGTGTAGTGAGTAGACCTCCAGATAAGTGCACGCAGACCCTACCATTCACAGCCTTTCTCCAATTTGGAACTGGAGTTAAAACTCCTCTTCCATCTTTTAGCAGTCTATGAGCACAGTGGGGGCACTTCTGCTTACAGAATACTGATTGTGGAAGCAAAGAAGCAAAAAGGGACAAATGCCATGCCGAGTGTACTGTAGCAAATACACTGTAATTTTAAAAGACAAGCAGCATCCCAAATAGAAAGGTCCAAACAGGAAGGTCCAAACAATAATCATGTACAAAAGAGGACATTTTGCTAGGTAACAGCTACACATTCTCTTTTTTATTGTTGTTGTATCTTCAAATAGGTCTTGTACTGGAAAATTACTCAAAGGTGTGTGTGTGTTCTAATCCATGATGAATGAAAAGATGT
Source organism: Aspidoscelis tigris stejnegeri (assembly GCA_023333525.1). Lineage (NCBI taxonomy): Eukaryota > Metazoa > Chordata > Lepidosauria > Squamata > Teiidae > Aspidoscelis > Aspidoscelis tigris. Next base: position 108,361,575 of record JALMGA010000004.1, on the reverse strand, counting down.
CCTTCAACAACAGCAAAAAACAAAGAACTCTTTCGAAAAAGGCTATTTGGCCACTCAGACTAGGGTCTTTTTATGTTTGTGTGCATATGTATGTAAAATGTTTGAAATGCCAATTCAAAATGCTGTGAAATGCAGCAACTTTAGATTGTGTTAAATTATGAAACTGAATTGTGGGGCTTATGAACTTGTTTCTTCTTCTTCTTCCCATTTCTTCCACCTCTTGAATGACTTGGGTTAGTCCTGCTCCTATAACATCAAGGTCTCGTTGTTGTTGCATTAGTGCCAACTAAATGCTTTCTTTCAAATTGTGCAGCAAAAGAAACTGACATTTCAAATTAGGGGAACACTGAACCAAAACAGAAACACACAGAAAAAGAATAAGATGGGTGGTCCATGCAAATGATGTACTCAAAGAACATGGAGCTGTTAGCTGAACCTGGAACTTTAGCTAATTGGAGCGATCGGAGACAGGATGAGAAACACTGGCTAGATTCCTTGAGTTCACAAAGACCTACTACTGTGTCTTCTGGAATAATTATATTTAAAGCCATACTTCTGTAGAATGCACAAAGATCTGTTGAAGTAACCCTTCAACAGACACTGCAGGGCTTCAGACCTTGCCTGCTTGTTTACCCAGTGTTTTTAAATACCCAGAGGCCTTTTAGCACGACATCCAGATGGCTGTGGTGCACTGAGGCTAGAACACATGGGGATGGAAAGACCATTGACTTTGGCCGGTAAGGGATGCGTTCCCAGCAAGTCCCTTACCGGCCAAGGTGTGAATGGCTGTTCTGTCCCGGCATGTCCCAGCCCAAAAAAGTTGCTGTGGGGGCAGGATGCCCTGCCTTGAGCTGCTGCTATTGGGCCATTTTGGCACACTGGCTGGCAGCCTGGTCCTGGTCCATCTCTGTGTCACTCGGGCCTCTGCCACCCCAGTCGGGTCAGTGGGAGCCTGCAGGGGCCTCCTGAGTGTTGACCCTGACCCAGGGATCCACACCACCCCCAGCCCCGCATGCACAACCTATCACTTATGACGCTGGGTTCAGACTGGTAGGCCCTGGGGAGCAGGGCTTGTTGGATAGAACTAGATGGTCTGTGCAGGCGCGTGCCACAGCCCAATTGCAGGCTGTGGCATGCACCTGCGCACAATGCTGCAGTTTGAACTCGCAATTCCCGTCCCCCAGGGCCTACCAGTCTGAACCTGGCATCAGAAGAGGTAGGTTGTGCTCACAGGGCTGGGGCAGTGTGGACCCCTGGGTGGGGGTGGGCACCCAGGAGGCCTCCACGGGTTCCCAGGATGGGCCCCGCCCAGACTCACCCCACCCCCAAAAGGGACTGTCAGCCAGTGGGTCCGATCAGATGCTGGGATGGCCCGGGATGGTTCTGGGTGGAACTGGCTGGCTGGCAGAGTGAATGCTCTGTCCCAGGGCTTGCCCAATGGCATCCAACAGCCCTAGTGCAAATAGGCCTCAGGAGTAAAGGAGATATTTAAGATAATAAATGAGAAAAAATGGCAAGAAACCACAATAAAAAGGTTCTTATCACACTTGTTCCTCCCCAGCCTTGTTCAAAAGCTACCTGTGGTATCCAATTGAGAAGGAATTGAGATTGTTTTCTACTCTTTTGATTTCTGTGGAACATACCAGGAACTGCTTTACTCAGAGCCTTTTTACACATATCTGCACTTCCTAGAATAGTTACTCTTCCGGAACTGCCATTTTGGTCTAGTGGTTAGGGTGCCAGACTCTTATCTGGGAACACCTGGATTCACTCCGCATTTCTCCATGAAGCCAACTGGGTCACCTTGGGCTAGTCACAAAAGGTGTCAGGCAAGAGGCAGTCAACCCTGGCCATGATATTGCATAGCTATTTCTGGGCTTTCACAGCCCTACCCACCTCACAGGATGGGAAGAAAAACAGAAAGTCTGTCAACAGCTTTGAGTCCCCTTAAATGGGTGAGAAAAGCTGGGTAGAAAAGCCAACACTTCTTCCTCCTCCTCCATGAAGCCAGCCAAGTGACCTTGGGCTAGTCACAGCTCTCTTCTGAGCTCTCACAGTCCCACCTACATCTCAGGGTGTTCGGTTGTGAGGAGAAGAACAGAAAAGCTTTGCCAGCCACTTTGAGTCCCCTTAAATGGGTGAGAAACGCAGGGTAGAAAAGCCAACTCTTCTTCTTCAGCCATTACCCCGCCAGTTGTGAGAATAAGGAATTAATGTTCTGTTCCTTCCTTCTCCAAAGGGAAATAAAATGGGTCATCACTAGAACTGGACTGGGGGGAGGACTTTGTTACATCCTTGCAAATTGCTGTGCATTCTTAAACTGTTTAAATACTAACTGGATAAAGAATTACACTTCAGTTCTACTGTCCTCTGCAGAAGAGCAGATGTCTATTGGCTTGGCTTCAAACAATCTTATACTTGAGAATCATTGAGAATCACTGGGTGCTGGAAACTCAGAGACCTTAAGCTGCACAGCAGGAAGCAAAGAGAAAATGATAATTTGAAAATAAAATGATTGGCTGCTTTTGGAAAATGAACTTCATTGCTGAAATCCACAGATCTCTTGTCGATATTGAGACAAGAGTATGTTGCTTTGGGCTGAAAAGTGAAATAAGGTGAAGGGTTGTAATCCAGAGAATGATTTCAGAATACTAAAGAGAGAGGAGAAGAATGATGATGGAGCTTCACAATAGCTAAATAAAATAATGACTCTGAGTCCGTGTCCCCATGGCAAAGATACTGCGAGGCAAAAGTGAGTTTGCGTCACGAGAGTCCCCACGCAAAGCCCTAATTCGGGCTACATGAGGGACAAAATCCTCAAAACCGAAACAAAAAACCCCCCACACCCTTTCTGACTGTTCTCACAGCGAATTAGGAGGCAAGCACATATTATTCTGATTCATGGGGACACTCCCGGGTTATTGGGGGAGGAGGCTGGCGATTGTGTCATTAGCGGGCAGGGTTTCATCTATGCTAGTTGTTCCTGCTGTACTCACTTAAATTGCACTGAAGGGAAGTGATGAGGGGGTCAAATTGCTGTCATTTGCCTTCTTCCACATGCACATACGCATGCATGCATGCATGCATGCATGCAGGGACACAAGTGCTCATGGGGCTGCAGAACCAAGAACTAAAGGATTCAAGCTGCCTATTACCTCCTTGCCTTAGAAAGAGGTGCATATTAATTAGCTCCTTGCCTTAGAACAGTGATGGTGAACCTTTTGAGCTCGGTGTGTCAAAATTCACAAGAAAACTTAGCTTAACTCGGGTGCTGTGTCACATCTAGAAATATCCATAATTTTGTGATATTTGTAGCTCTAGTAAGTTATATTTTTGATACCAGTATATGTATTTTATTAAAAGCAAAAACAAATAATTCTTTACATTAGTGACTTTTGTTGCTAAATCTTCAACTGAAAGTTAGTATTTCGTACACTTCAAGAACAAGCAAGCACTACATGCCCAGGTGCCAGGGTGACCAGGTGTGTCACCCAAAAGGGCTTGGCGTGTCACCTGTGACACGCGTGTCATAGGTTGGCCATCACCGCCTTAGAAAGAGGTGCATATTAATTAGTTCCTTGCTGGCCAGGCTGGCAATCTGAGCTTACTGACACTGGGAAGCAAAAACTGCCTATCACTGTCAGACGACATTTTAGGTCAGGTGTCTGACTCCTCTTTCATTCTCTGGCTGCCTGACATGCTTCAAGGATGGAGGGGGAGGGGGGATCCCTCCTTCTCCAAGTACACATCTGTGCTTGCTGTTATGCAGATGTGTGCATGTCTGCTAAAAGCTTCCAATCAGGGCAAAGGGGGTGGAGAAAAAAGGATGTTGTTTCCCCAGTGCTGGGGTTTACTGCATTTGCTTGGGGACCGTGAATTTGAACTGAACCCGTGCTCTCCTCCTCTGCACTGGGACATCTTAATCCAAACTACAATGCAGATTAAAAATGCCCCGAATCAGCAGCGAGGTAATTGGAGCCCATGTGGATGAGCCCTAGGTGTTTTTTCTCAGTTTTTCCTTGGGACACTGGTAACATTGGCCTTTGGATGTGGAGCTGTTCAGTCCTTCCAATCTGGATAATGTTATATTGAACTCTATTCTTGATTTTGCTCATGTTTGGCAGTATCCCAGAAAAAGAATTTTGTGTATATTAATTATAAACTTGGAAATAAATTCTAGATTTCTTGCTCATTAGAATGTGCTGGATTTCAAGGCAGAATCATATACAAATAACTATAACAATGAAAATACTGAAGAACATCCCTGAATAGGAAACTTTGATGTCTGAATGGAATACTAAGCTATAGGTGACAAAAACATGAAATGGGCTTGTTTGGTAGATTTTTCTGTTGAAGTCTTTTGGTTTTCATGGATTTTCTTTCCACATCCTCAGAAGTGTAAAGGAAGTCCCACTGCTGCTTGGATTCAAGCTGGATTTATTTCATCTGACAGAGTACATATAGTTCAAATATACTGGACTCAGACATCACAGAAACATCTTTGATTTAACTGCTAGTTTGCTCCAGAAAATTTATTTTACCATAAAGGCTATCTCCTGTATCTTTTTTGTAAGCAGAACAACATCAGAATAGCATCAGCAACGTTTTGTGCCACAGTAGACAGCCCTTCATTTTAAGAGGAGAAGCAGGAGTTCAGCCTGAACATTTAGGGACAAAAGAGTATCTGAACGTCAAGGATGAATTCACAGGACTCTCCAGGTGAATCTCCTCTGCTATTATTCTTTACACTTAGAGCAAAGATTTGAAGCAAACATGTAAATGTAAAATAATGGCCCCAGTCCAGTGTCAGATGATCTTCTTTGCTCACAGAAGACCCTAGGTGAAATTTTACCCACAAGAAACCAATGGCAAATCACTTCCCTATTGAAGGCAAGTAAACAGCATGGATGCAACCTGAAGGTATCTTTGTATTTGGCAGGATCTGCACCACAATAGATTTTGCCACTTTCAGGGCCAGAGCTCTTGCTGAAACCCTAAAAGCATGAAGCATGGTATTTGTGGTCCTCGGTGTTCCAGCATCAATGTTCCTGCATGGGCACATATTTGGAGTACAGGAAATAGTCCCAGGAATGGTTGTTTCCCTGCTCTGCCCAAAACATGTACTTCTACTGGAACACTTTTAAGTCTACATGGGGCAGTGGAATAGAAAAACAACAAAAAAAAGTGTTGCCAGAGTGCTTTCTTCATCTCTGTGGGGTTTTCTCAATGCAAGCAGAGATGTGCAATCTGCTCATTCTTTAAGAACATACATGGCACCATTTTGGTACTGTGTGGACCCTACCTTTATCTTACACTTTTCTTAAGGGCCCATCGCTCTGCTTATTTTCCAGGAAGGGAGAAATTGAGCCCATGTCTCCCTGGGTGAAGGTGACTCCAAACACAGAGGCACTGCAGGGGGAAAAAAAAAAAAAGCAAAACCCAAAACCTTTTTGGAGTGTGGAGGTGTCATTTCTGTGGTGTCTCCATGCAAGGTGGGAAGAAACCTGCAATGGGTGTGCTTCTGAAAGTGATTATAACAAAAAGGAACCCACACAGTATCTCTGAATGTGACTGCTGCCACCAAAAATGGAAATAGGCTGGGAGGAGATGCTTTCTTTAACCTTGGAGGCACTCAAAGGTGTTAAATGGCTTCTGAAAGATCTTGGAGATATTAAAATGAGGCTTGTTTGCTTAATTACCACACACAACACTAACGTGATGTTTATACAGTTTAGTTTTCTTTGCTTTTTGCACACTCTTTAAAATAAAATTCTACATTTCCTACATTGAGGTGGCATAAAAGCTGTTTCTGAGAAAATATCCATGATGGAGTAAGTATTCAGAAGATTGTCATACCTTGATGAAAACACATTGGCAATATAGTTAAAACATAGTTCATCACACTTTGCACAATTTGGAAAAAGAGAAATACTTTCTCCTCCAAGTCCTAGTGCAGAATTCAGGACAAAAGATAAATAGATATGAGAATAGATTCTGGATGAATAACCTTCTAGTTCACATTGAGAAGTTATTTTTACAGGTGTCCAGGGACAGAAGGAAGAACTGCCCATAGAAATCAATGGAGAAATCTAAGATTTTAATGTAGCTGGCACTGTGCTGGAGAAGGGACAAATCACACAGATGCAAAATGAGAAAAGAAGAAAGTGACAAGGAGAAAGATGAAAGCAAGAACTGAGATCAGAGATAGGAAGGATGAAAAATAGTTAATGAACAATAAGGCAAAATAAAAGATACATCTGTGTATATTTCCTAAGTAAATGAGAAACTTGGCCTATTGTGAAGGTATCATACTTCCACAAAAGGGGAATTATTCTTTTGATACTGAATTTACAACTGTTTAGTAAGTTAAAGTTAAAAAAAAGTAAGGATACACTTCAAATTTCATATTTACTTATTAGCAAATTCAAGTATGATTGGTGCTAGTGATGATGGAACAACATTGTATGATAACCAGTGATGACTGACATGGCATAGGATATAAGAAGAGCTCTGGCTCCAGCTAATGCAACATGACATGATACAGCCTGGTGGCTTAGTTTTCATTCCACACAAAATGGCTGACTTCTAGGGTCATTTCTAGTGTGACATAAAATATGCTCATGCTCTCATTCTCTAGCTTCAAAGAGATTAAAGGGATATGAAAACTATGCATGCTGCTGGCACTGGTGAAGGGGCAAATATTCCTGCCCTTAGGGTACCATATTCCTCCTTCATGTGGATGCCACCATAGAATTTTTATTAACACTAATAAAAACTTGTAACAATGTCAAAGTTGCATTGCAATCTAGTTATAGAGTGAAAATGCCATTCCCTTTCCCCGCAACTGCCCAGTTCTGAAATTCACTTTTACCCTGTACAGATCTAACAGACCTTCTCAGGGAATGGCTTGGAGCTATAAAGCTTTTTAGCTGTCTTGGTCCTCACAAATTAACACTGTGTATGTGCCTGGATGAACATTGGCAGACACGTTCTTGGTATCTGTCTTTAATTAAGTTCATATCTAAGCAAACTCCCTATTGTACATAAATGCTGCATTACAATCACAGATGGTTCAGGTAATAAGAAAAAACAGACTAGAGTGGAAGAAGATAAGACATAATATATTTCACAGTGCACTCACATTAGTGGCTGTGTGTGATTTCAGCTTAGATTCTGCTCACAATTAGTTACAAATAATTAGTCCACTTACTTCCAAATATTGTCCTTTGTATGAGCCCTATGGCCAGACAAGCTTAGTGATATGGGCATCATAATTTCCAGAAGTAATGGGCTAAGGTAGGCATCTTTGTATGCAATAGAAGACTCACTTAAGAGGAGTGTTGATACTTTAAATGTTTTATTCCTTTTGAAATGCTTTCTATAAGAAGAATTTGGGGTGCCTACTACCCAAAGCCCTGCTGCTGGATGCCATATTGGTCAAACCAAATTATTGGTTCTGGCATACATTGCTGAAACCGGAAAGGTGGATCTCAAGACAACCTTGTTTTACCCAGATTTGTCTCCAAGTGCACTCACTGCAACATTGTTCCAGTCCATGGAGGAAAAGGGAAGGTTGCTATGATGCATGGGAACTTCTGGGTGGGTCTCCACACAGGTTATGTGGAGCACTTGGGAGCAGAACCCTTGACAGAAATGTCTGCCCTGCCGGGTCATTGGGTACTTTCTAGTTTCCAGTTTCATGCGTGCAGGATCTTGATGAAGCACCTCTAACTTGCATAAAAGGTATCTTTATTGTCAATCATTTTGGTAAAGGGCCTGTCACAATATGTCACAAAAATGGAGATGGACAGTGGTGGTAACTGTCTTAGAATGATAAAGGTTCCCCATAGAGGTAAGTGGAGAAATAGCCAAATTCAGGTGGGCCTCAAGTGACAAGGATAAACATAGAAATAACCTCAGACTGTGCCTCTGCTCTCTCCAGGGGAGTATAACCCTTGTTGTGAATAGGGTTCCTTCTACTTCGTAGACTCAAAACTCCTTTTCTTTTACCCTTGTTTTATATATTGTCTGTCTGGATCCAGTTTCAATTTATTGGTCCACGTTCAGCCCTTTACTGTCTCTGACTCTCTGGTCAATGGACAAGAATCTGCATCATTCATCTTGCAAATGGCAAAATAGGTCAGATGCCACAGCATACTGATGGTGCTCATTCCATATTTCTTTATGTCTCCTAACAACTTCACATAGACGTTAAAAACTGGGGGCTGGTGACGGTGAGACAAACACTTTTTGGGGAACCTCACATTTGAATCTGATGGCTTCAAGCAAAAGTTCCTTAGTAATTATCTGCAGAATCCGCTTTGGAAATATTAGCAGATCTACACATAACAGCACCTTCTACTGAAGCTGCTTCACCAGTATAGCATTTTCGGTAGCACACAGAGGTCAGAATTCCCCATCTGTCCTAACACAAGATGATCAAGATAGTATCAATGTCATAAGCAGGTTTAAGTCTGTTGGCTTCCTCCAAGCAAGCTGAGATTTGAGTTGTCATCACAATCGCTAGCAGAATGCATCAAAAGGCGAAATTGACATTTCAGGAGTCATAGACACTTAAGAGCCATCAGGACTTAGGAAAAACTGGGGGATCTGGCAGCTTTAAATTAAAAGAAAATAAACTTAACGTGCTAGATTCAGATTTCAAGCCAAGAATCAAAGTACTTATTCTGAGAAGCTACTTTCATGGTGATCTAAAAACAATTTCATCTCAAACTTCTTAACAGGTCCAGAAACCAAGGGTGATCTAGTACAGCACAGTTCATAGTCCTTTTCAGGGCATCTTTCTTCCATGCACCAGAATGGACCAGAAAGGCCTTGCCCACTGATAATACATGGAGTTTGTATTGTAGGGAGCACAGAATGGACTAGGTGGCCCAAAATCATCTTCTTGTCAAAGATACCAGCAGGCGTCTTTGAAATGGTCTATCAGCAGTCTAATGGGTGCTCAACTTGGCCATGGAGGTGCATAAATGCAGCACACCTTTGTGTTCTGGTTTAGTATGGGACCCATTTCAGTGGCACATCAAAGCATAATGAAATGAGTTCCCCAGAGGCTCCAAGGCTAGGACACATTGTACAGATCTGAAATCATTCTAGTTTTTAGTAAAATAAGAGCTCACCATGATTCCACAGAATTCCTTACATATTTTTTTCGATAGAAAAGAAGGAAAGTAATGTATACTTGCATTTTAAAAACATCAACTGCGTCCTAGAATAATTTCATGGGTTTTCAATTCTAGCGATATCTCAAAAATATTAGAAATCCAACAGAGCTAATGAGTTGTTCTTGTTGACGTATCATAAAATCTACACATACCCCATTTTAATGCCCCCTTTATTATTTGGAAGTCAGCCAGGTAGACTGCCCATGTGGGAAAAACTCTAAATGCATCTTGGAGTCTGACACGGGCTAAGCTTAACTCTTCCAGAAATAAAACAAGAATAAATAAATATAATTCCATTTTCCCACTTGTTCATTGTATTAACCAGTCCCTAATTCATAATAAACATAAACTTTTGAGATCAGCACAATGTGAATTCCCATGCCCCCAGAAGACCGTCTTTAAATGTGATTAAGTTGTTCCTTTTTGTTCCTTCTAATGCCTTTACAGTTGCCCATAATGTTCTGTACTGCAATCACTCCTTGTGGGTTAAGTAATGCAAAAATAAACCAAAGTATCTTTCAGGTAGCAGAAAAAATGAAAAAGGGCAAACCCAAGAAGGACAAATTTAATTTGTAAGGGAATGTTCCAACTAGATCAAGTACTGAAAAAATATTCTACAGTAAGTGCTATACAATTGAAGCTGAAATCCTATATGGTACATTCCAACTTGAAAGTGCCGTTACTGAACACAATGGAGCATGCTCAGGAATGGATTTAGGGCAGATGGTTCAAGAACAGCAGTTCTTAACCTTCCTAATGCCGCGACCCCTTAATGCAGTTCCTCATGTTGTGGAGGCACGGCGGGAGATGCATCATGACCCCTCTGAAAAGATAGTTTGACCCACAAAGGGGTTGCGACCCACAGGTTGGGAAGCACTGTTCAAGAAACTCCTGAGACCTGCAGGCTTTGTGGGTATCTGACATAGGTTATCAGCTTAACTATCAAGTTAAATGCTAAAATAGATGGTACAATCACTTTGAACATATAGGTAAATAAAAAGTGTAGCTTCTAGCGTGAAATTGTGAGCAATATTCCTTCTATAGCATGCAACTGCATACACAACAGAAAGGAAAGAGGTTGACTCTTGAGCTGTCTGTCTGTCCCTATGTCTCATATTTTGCTGCCTGCTTTACACTTGAAAACATATATAATAAATATGCTGCCAAATCAGGCCAGCAGTCCACCCAATCCATCAGCCCACCAACTGGTTGCTTATAAAAGCCCATAAGCTGGCCATAGGTACACATCTTGTCCTACTCATAGCCTCCCAGTAGCTGGCTTTTAGAGGCATATTTGGCAGTTTTATGAAATGTACACAGACATCTATGACATAAACACTTAAAAAACTTAATGCCCCACTCCCTTGCTGTTTGCTTATCCAGTAGCTCTACTCTAGCTTGCTGCCAAAATCATTAAAAGCAAGCAAGCTCTTGAACTGGCATCAGGGAGCAAATTCAGGAAGAGGTTGGGTAAACGAGCCAGCATGAGACAAGCCTCCACCAAGCTCCCTGCATTGACCCCTCCCCCCCAACTGTCACCACACAGGCCATGAAGGAGCCATCTTGCCTGTGGGGAGAGGAAGAGAGAAGGAAACTTGGTGAGCACCTTCCATCTCTCTCCCAGCATTGATCCCTCCCTCCTAACTGTTGCCACACAGGCTATGAAGGAGCCATCTTGCCTACTGGGAGAGGAAGAGAAAAGGAAACTGTGTCAGCACCTTCCATCAAGCTCCCAGCATTGACCCCTTCCTCCCAACTGTCACCATACAGGCCACGAAGGAGCCATCTTGCCTGTGTGGAGAGGAAGAGAGAAGAAACTGGGTGAGCACCTTCCATCAAGCTCCCAGCATTGACCCCCTTCCAACTGTCACCATACAGGCCACGAAGGAGCCATCTTGCCTGTGGAGAGAGGAAGAGAGAAGGAAACTGGGTGAGCACCTTCCATCAAGCTGCCAGCATTGACCCCCTTCCAACTGTTACCACACAGGCTATGAAGGAGCCATCTTGCCTGTGGGGAATGGAGGGGGAAAATAAAATAACAGTATTTTCCCATCACAAGGACACAGTTGCTGCCAGAGTGTCCCTGTTCCCTCCCACACCATTTTCCTTTTGTATCTTATCTTTTAGATTGTAAGCCTGAGGGCAGGGACCTGTCTAAGATTAATATAATATTGTAACCCACCCTGAGACCTTCGGGTAGAGGATGGGATAGAAATATAAACAAACAAACAAATAAACCACAGTATGAATTGCCAGTTCAAGAGCATATCCTGATCCTTGTAGCTGCCTGGGTTCCCATAGAGTGAACACTGAATACAATATGGATCAATCATAGGGGTGTGTGCGGATGCATTTTTTGCATTCAAATTCATGTCGAATCAAATATTTGAAAATTTGATTTGATTTGAATTTTTAAAATTCAGATTTTCAAAAACCTGATTCGAATCTGGATTACTTGAATCTGGATTACCTGAATCCGTGCATTTGAAAATCCCATTTGGATTAGAAAATACAAATGTCGGCAACATTCGTATCCGTTTTTTGAATTTGCACGCATCTCATTTTCAACCTGATTTCATCCCATATGCATCCCATTTTCATCCTGCATTATAAGCGCAAACACGCATGATATTCATATGCGATATATGCAGATCTCTTCATTCGAATTATTCAAAAATCCATATCGGATTTTCAAAAATCTGAAATTCATTCGGTTGTGCAAATTCAGATTTTCAAAAATCTGATTCAAATTCGAATGTTGATATTTGACAGATTTGGTCAGATTTTTGAATTTTTGAATATTGGTGCACCATCCCTAATCAATCACAGCCTCAGAATATACATCAAATTTGTTATTTGGATTTCAAGGTATTTATATTTGAAAGCTATCAAATGTATGGTAATAATGATGTTCCTCACTTTGAGCACCATCTAGTTTTCCCTTTGAGAACTCCTAAAGCAGAGATGCAAAATAGAAATCTCCAGTAAAGGACAGAGGACCCCCATTTTCCTCAGTTGGAAACTGAAATATGGATTTCAAATTCAGTGTTCAGAAGTAGAGATGTGTTTGAACAAAAATCATGTGTTCAGTTCACCATTAAACCAACAGATAACAAAACAATCAAAGATATGATATGAACTTGTATGAAAACAAAAAAAAATATTTTTTTCCATTTAAAAAGCACATTTCAGTGGCAAAAACATAGTGATCATGAAGTGTTTCATCAAATTTTTCATTTTTCTGAGTGGCAAACTGGTTCAATTCAACCAAATTTCCAGATATCCAAATAACTGCATACTTGGTTCATAAGAACCTAAGAACATAAGGGACCGCCTGTTTGATTGGACCATGTAGACCTGCATCTTGCCTCACACAGAGACCCACCAATTGCTCCTTTGCATTCTCAAGCAGAAGACAAAGGCATCCTGTCTGTCTCTCCTACTTAGAGGCAGCACCTCGGCATCTATTGTATTGGCCATTTGATATACCTAACCACCATGCATTTATCTAACACTGTCTGATGGCTGTTAGTACCATTTTTGTGGTATATACTTCAATAATGTCACCTCTTGAACACTATATTTCAAGGCTGAAGAGGCTTAGGGCTTGTCTCCACGCATTCTGTTTACTTTGGATTGGATATGGAATATTCCCAATGGAGAGTCTAGTTTGAATTGACCCGTCCCCATGCAATTGACGAAAGCGCGGGCTCAAGTCGAATACAGCTGTCCCCATGCAAACCATGCTAAATGCCTGCATTGGGAAACTGCATCTTTTTCTCTCCATCCCCTCTCTCTGATAGGAGTGAGGGCAGGGAAATCCCACCCAACACCCCTTCCCTGATCACAACTGCTGGATATTAATCAGTGATTAGACACAAATGAGCCTCTTCTCTCTGTGATCTGATCGCCAGGAAAATATAAAAGAACTGGTCGCCCCAGTAGGATGCAGTGATAAGGGGTCATCTGGCCCTTGCTGTCCCACAAACCTCTTCCTGAACCCTTATTCCACCCCCACTCCCCAACTGCTGGCAAACAGCTTCTGAAGTTAGATGCAGTTTAGCAGAGAAGCAGAGAAGACCTTATAGCCTGACATTGTAAGGAAGGTGTTCCAGCAGCTTGATAATTCTGGTTGCCCTTTTCTGCACCCTTTCTAGATCCACAATATCCTTTCTGAGGTGTGGTAACCAGAATCCTACACAATATCCCAAATGCGGCCTCAATATAGATTTATAGATTTTTGTGCACAATGACACTTGCTGACTTGTTTTCTATTATCTTCCTAATTAAAATAACAGATAAAAAATATTCTGAATTGTTCAGCACTGAATTTGTTCACCAGACTGAGCTATCCAGAAGAAGCCAGGATGATTTTCTTTCAGCAACGGTTGCTTCTCTTCATGTGTATTAATTTTATTCTTAGTCATGGTTTCTATCATGTTACATAGAAATGATGTTAAGCTGATTGGTCTATAAATTTCTATATACCCATGGATCTTCTTCTTTTGAAGATTGGTATTACATTCACTACCCTTCAGTCTTCAGGAAAGATTATCAGCAATTTGACATTTGAATTCTTTAAGAATTATTGGGTGAATGGCATCTGGTCCCAGTTTGATGTGAACATTTGAGAACTTGAACTGTTTGATCAAATTTTCAGATGTGAACTGAACTTTGTGCATCACAGCTAGCATAAAACAAAAGTCCCTTCTTCACTTTCCACTAATACAGTCAAGGGCTTAGGTACTGTATGTTACTCCAAGGGTGTTTTTCCACTGTCACTAGAAGTACCCATTAATGTAGTGACAGTGGAAAAACACCCCAAGACAGCACAGAACTTGCTCCATTGGAATCCTTTACCCACACAAGATGGAGCCTATAGCATGATAGGGGGCTGAAAATGGAGTATACAGAAGGATAGGTTGCTGTCTAGTGGGACCACGGATAATTCTTTTCAGTTGGGAGCCAAGGCTGGGACAAGATGAGCCATCCCAAATGCAGACAGCCTTGTCTCACTTCCAGCAGCAACCCATGCAGCATTGAGTTGTATATCCCAGAATAAGGCGTCCTGTTCAAATAGTAATACTTGAGCTGTGATGCAAAAGACCAGAACATTTTGTCCTTCCTAAGGTTTTCAATAATGTATGCAGTATTTATTTGCTGCTTTTTAGATTTTTTTAAAAAAATATATTAATTTTCTTGCAGTTTAATCACAACCTTCATGATAATAAGTGTCATATAAATGCAAACAGTAGGTGAAACATTTGTCCCAGAAAGATTGCAAATGATAATGATGATGATGCATTAAAACTTTCATTACACAGAAGAACATCAGCTTTGCATTTGAAACAATTTATTGGGGGGGGGGGATTGTGTTGCTTCTGGTCATTTTACTCTGCCTTTGTTCATCAGCTACATAGATTGTATTACCTGTATTCTGTAAACATGACAGCCTATCCTAAGTTGTTTCCTCTAAGCATTTTTCTAATATTTGTTGTAGTATATTTCAGAAGTAAACTTCTTCTTCTCTTATATGGAGGTTTGTTAGGATGATGTTTTAAACATATTGAATTATGGAGGCAATGAAAGCCAAGATGCCTACAGGCAGCTCAGTCATGTGTGTCCATGTGAAAGTTGCATTGCCTCAGGGCGAAGGAAGCAAGCTATCTGCTTTGAGACAGCAAGATCTTACAGCATTTTCTGCTTTACTATTAAGAAGTTTGTTTTAAATGCTCAATGCGAGCTAAGGTGAGCTCTGTAAATAAAACCCCTCGAAAATCATTAGATGTCTGTCTTTTGAGCTTGTGGCAAATGCTTGGGCCTTACAGTAACTTGAAAATGTGTATTTCAAGTCTTAGAGTTTTTCTTCTCTGTGTAATGATTGACAATATGCCTCAGACCATATGATTGAATAGGTCAGGAATAAAGATTGTTGGAGTGTTCCTTGAAATGAAAATACCAGAACAAAGCTAGAATGAATATTGGTTTGAGGGCAAATTGTAATCAAACAAAGACTGCTATATATGAAGTAGGGACAAGAATGACAAACTCATTCCTCTCTCCCCTTGCAAAAAAAGGAAAGAAAAAGAAAAGTCTCCAGGGAGAAAATTAAACTAAACAATGCACCCCATACTGGTGAAGAGGAAATGCCTAGGCACATTTCCAAAGTCATGCCTTCCTTAACAGAAGTCTTTAGAGTGAACAGTAAATACCTGTCATGTATTAAAGGCTGCTGCTCAATCAACTGATCAATTAAACACTGTTACATAGTGGTAAGTTTAGCCGTTCATTTGTACACCGTACTCTTCCTCCAAAGAGGCCAGCACAGCATCTTAGGATTTAGCTGACTACTTTGCCAATAATTTAACAACAGAAGATGGCAACTCATCCAAAGGCAGTCAAAAGGTATTGCCCTGAAATGGTAGTCTGCCCAACACATTCAGTTATGATGCCTTTGTGAAAGCTTTTAAGAAACAAGCATCGCAGGAAAAGCTGGGGATGCTGGGGACTGAGCCCAGCTCCCCCTGGGTGTAGTCCTAAGAGAGAGGGTGGGATGGAGGGAGGGAAAGTCATAGTGGAAGAATATTTTTATCTATTATTGCTATTGTTGTGGCACACCCTGGTGGGACCTTTTTGGTGAATAAAGCAGAGACTGGACGGCCATCTGTTCTTCAAGCAGAGACTGGACGGCCATCTGTCTGAGATGGTTTAGGAGATCCTGCCTTGAGCAGGGGCTTGGACTCGATGACCCAGGAGGTCCCCTCCAACTCTACCATTCTATGATTCTATGATTCTATAAATAGAGGGAGGGAGGGATAGGTAGGTAGGTAGGTAAGTAGGTAGAGGAGGTAGAGAGGGATAGGTAGGTAAGTAGGTAGGTAGATGGATGGATGGATGGATGGATGGATGGATGGATGGATGGATGGATGGATGGATGGATGGATGGATGGATGGATGGATATTTTTCATATACACCTGGATGTCTTTTGCATACACATAGAGGTGCTGGGGCTTGGTTGTTACATACGCTACCCACTGCTTATATAAATGTTGAGCTGGGCCTCCTTACACACATGAGTACAGGGTTTTCTTAGTGCATGGGACCATTTCTGCAAGAGGAAGATGATTGGGGCAAGAACCTCCGCCATAGAGGCCTGGCTGGGGTCAGCTAAAACTATTGACTTTGATTATCCACCTGGGAAGCAGAGATAGGAAACATTCTGTGTCTTTTTTTGTAATACTTTTTGGTGCACTGAGCCCTTAGCTGTTAAGCTGTAAAGATTCAGAAGACTGCACACAACCATCAAAATGCAATAAGTAAATCAGTGAAGAAGATCATCTGTGGTCAAAATACACCTGGCTTCATTTTTACTCACCCAGACTGGTTTTGTCTGCATTGTAAGGCAGTCATAGGCTCATTAGAAACTATTCATTATGGAAACTGTTTGCATATACACATATTGCTTGACACAGTTTTGAGCAGTTTTGAGCAGCTATATAATTTTTTTTGCTTAAGTTACAGCTTTTTAATACCTTTTATTGTATTGTTAACTGTGAAACAATATCTGTAATTTTATGTAAATTTTGTGTTAATATTTGCACTGATTTGACTATAAAAATATATAGAAGTACATTCGTATCATCACAGTAAGAGAGTGTTTAATTAGTTAATTGATAGATCCTTAAGATTTTTGAATCTATCCCTTTTAAAGGTACTGTTGCTTCACATACAGGAAGTCAGCTCCTTAGAAAGAATTTTATGAGACTGGGCACCGGACACAGATGTAGCAGTCCCTTGACCCAGCTGTAGCCATTTTGTCACATTACATGCCCTTTTCAGTGTTTGAATCATCCAAACAGTGACTTGGGTGCCATTCCCTACACACTGAGCATTCAATGCTTTTGACAGGTACTGACTGCTCCCAAATACTACGGTGGGGGAGAGGAGATTGGCTGCCCTTTGGGCTCATCAGAATCCTTTTGACTACGAAAGGGAGATGTATCCTGTAATGTTCAAAGAGGCAGGCTGCAGCCACAGAGCCATTTTGTGGGCTTTTCGGCAGCCTGAGTGACAGGAGAGGTGGAGCGACAGGAGGAGCCTCATGATCCCGCCGAAAATGAACCAATGGGAGCAGCAGGATTACGGACTATAAAAGGTAGCAGCCCAGTGTTCCCAGTGTCTCTCACTGACAGGTGGGCACGTGGACAGGCCGTTTCTCTTGGAGCCAGAGAGAAGGAGGGTCCAGCAGGGCAAACATCATTGCCTTGAGATAACTCTATTTTGGGGGGGGGGGTGTTGTCTCCCTGAATGGTAATCTACCAGGGAAGGACTGAGGAGTACAAGGGCTTGCTGTAGGGCTTAGCAAACCTAGGCTAGCTTATAGGAGAGCTCCTAATAGGGAACAGTATTTTATATTATTCTTAACAACTATCTTTTCCAGCAACTCCTGGACATTTAAGCTATGTACGAAACTTGCTACTTTCTTTTACTTGTTGTAATAATAAGCTTTTGAGTATTTGGTTTACAACAGTGTATGCTTGATGCTTTAAGGGAGTCTGTCTTCAAGACACATAAAGCTGGATGCCAGGGGGCTGGGGGAAACTGGCTGGCATACAGCCCTATCATATCTGGTGGTTGGGCCATGGTGCCTGGCAGCTGCTTCCTTTCTGCGCAGCTCTGAGGAAGGCGAGAAGGGAGGGGCTGAGCTGGGTCGCCATACAACCTAAGTCTACTCAGATGAAAGACAAAGTGCAGCCCTTTTTTTCAGGGAGGCATTGACAGCAGCTGCCTTAGCTGTGAATTACTACTCTCCTCTTGGTCCTTCATAAAGCACATGAAATCACACAATGGTGACAAATGACAACTAAAAAGAATCTGTATATAAATATATTTGCAAAGCAATTTTATTGTCATAATAATTCAATACAACTATATCTATATCTATATCCATCCATCCATCCATCCATCCATCCATCATCAGAATATGTAAACTAAACAGACACACAATAACAGTTGGGTAAGCAGTTCTTAATAGGGATGTGCATGAATTATTGTTTTGTTTTTTGCATTCAAATTCGAGTTGAATCGTACGTCAAAACATTCAATTCAATTTGAATGTTTAGAATCTGAATGCAACAAAATCTGATTCAAATTGAATACATTTGAATCTATTCATTCATTTGACTTTGAAGATATAAATGTCGACATTCATATTTGAAGATACAAACGTCAACAACATTCATATGTTTTATACATATCTGTACACATTTCGTATGCATTCCATTTTATCCTGTATGTATCCTGTTTTCGTCTTGTATTATAAGCACAAATGTGTACAGATACATGTGAGATTTATACAGATACATATGTAATACATACATATCTGTACTTTCGAATCATTCAAACAAATATTATGAAACATTTGAAATTTGTTTGAATGTTTAAATTTGAATGTGAAGACATTCTATTCGAATCCAAATGACCAAATTCGATCAAATTCAATAAAATTTTGAATTTCATACGAAATGCATACAGATCGTATAACACATACAAATGTTGTTGACATTCATATCTTCAGATTCAAATCTAACATTTGAATGAATAGATTCCAATGTATTCGATTCGAATTGGATTTTGTTGCATTCGGATTCTAGACATTTTAATAGAATAGAATGTTTTGACATTCAATTCGACTCAAATTTGAATGCAAAAAAAAAAAAAAACATTTGTGCACCTTCCTAAGGCACCTTCTGATAAATTTCAAAGTCCTGTAATAGGTAGATGTAAAACGAACATCCAAACACACATATAACAGCACAAGCTAAATTCAGCTGCTAAAAGCACCAATGTAGCCATCTCCCGGAAGCTTTCAGTTAAGGGTTGTAATGACCGTATGTAAAGGTAGGTTAGAGGTAGGTAATTTTAGCCCCATGCTATCAGCTGTTTGATGGTTGAGGTGCATGGCTTGCCAAGTTCCTGAGGGCAGGGGAAACTAGCTCCACGCTAGAGCCAATCAGGAACAGATGACAGCTTGGGCAGAGACTGTATAAGGACCTGTAATGAGAACTTGAGGTTCGTTGCCTGGGGTAACTCACCAAGGAGTGGGCAGGGGGGAACTGATTTTAGCTTACCTGAGGAAAGCTTGGTTAAAGAATCCTAATTATGATGTGTTCTGTTTAAGAATAGAAAGTACTTCAGAGTTCTGTGTATGAAGTTCAAGACTGTTTGCCTTTTAAGAAGATTGTTACAATAAATCAAATATCTAATTGTTCTCTTTAAAGTACATGCTTGATTGCTGACTTTGATTTGAAACAATAACGGAGTATTCTGGTAAAGGAGTACTGTGCCTTTAAGTGCAATAGAAACAATATAGCGAGGCCGGCAGCCTGCTGGCAAGAAAAGCCTTCTGTTTATATGCTTAAGAAACAGGAAGGGGGGGATGTGCAGGATCCATAGTATACAGAATAAGTGGAATTCTGAGGGAAATACTATTGGGCAGGACAGTGTTGGGCAGTGGTTGCTGCAACAGTGCATAAACGGGGAGTGGATTTTGGTGGCATTCAAACAGGTTCCAAATGGGTCTGGCTGGTGCACAGTTTCAAAGTAGCTTTCTGAACCTGCCAGAACCATTCTAACGGTAGACCACTGTTCCGTAAGCTAAAAGCTGCCCCTCCAGAGAAGCCTACATGCCCAGCTAAGGACCAGATGTGTGATTTGAACTCCAGTTGAATGCAGCAGATGTGGAATGGAACAGAAGCCTATATAAGGCATTGTGTGTCTTGTTCTAAAGATGACTTTGCCAGGACAAGATGGCATCAGAGTCATTCACTCAGCTGTTAGCCTTTTGGCATTTTGGGGTGGGAAGCAGCTGCCCTGCAGCGAAGTGTGTGACTCTCCCATCCCTTGACTGTAGGTCATTCATGTGGATGCTGCCTTTGACTCAGTCTTCCCAATAAATGACTTCCTGATATAATCTGTGGCCTTTTTGAATATTATACTCTTAGAGTTTTGACTGCATTATACACAGTTGGATCAAAGCCAGTGACTTTTCGAAATGATTGGCAACCTCTTAGTCATATGCTGATTTTTGTTCCTGTTACATAGGTCACCAGATTGTATGAGTATATCCAGAAATCCTTTCATTTGCATAATCAACTCTCCAATATGCTAACCAATTACTTACATAGGGTATAAAGTGCATCCTATAAACACTTCAACCTGGAAAAAAAATATTTGAGGAAAAATATTATTCCCAGGGTGGTAAAGCAGGTTGTTTTGCTTCCACTGAACAGTTCTCTAAAAGACCTCCCTGGAGTGTAAGTCAGCCTGCTTGCAACATTTCAATTGTTTTATTTCCTGTCTTCCCACTTTGTTGTTGTTCTAAATTAGGAACTCTACTGGAAACTGAAGCATTTCATATTATAACAATGCCTGTCAGGAATTCTTTACTGTGCATGATAAAATGTAAACTCTTTAATTAACTTTTTTGTAACAAGTGCTAGAAACTACTTGAGCATATTAATTCATACACAATTTCAAAGTTATTTTTCCCTTTTATTTTTGTTTCCTGTTCCTCCTTTTCAGTTCTATGATGATGATGAAACCTATCATTTTAGTCTATAGTATGTAAAGAATTAGCACTGATTTTTTATTTCTATTCCTCCTACAATCCTGCAAAAATACTGTTCCATTTTTTAACTAAAACATTGTGAAGTACAAGGTGGAATATTCTTGAAATTTGTGGTTTGATACATTTATTACAACCTTTCCAAAATGAATATTGGCTTGCAATGCTATGCATGGAGAAAAAAAAATCATATATTATATGAACTATTTTCCATATTGGCCTGGCTTGCAAACTGTTGCTGAATTTTCCATATAAGAATAATTAGAGTAATAGACAAGTAAATCACTCTCATTTCAGATTTGGAATGACATATATTTGGAAATACAGGGTAGAAACATGCACAAATGCATTTTTTGCACTTGAATCCGAGTTGATTCAAATATTCAAATATTCTATTCAATTTGAAAATTGAAAATCCGTGTTTTTGAAAATTTGGTTCGAACTTGGATTATCCGGATCCACATTTTCAAAAATCCAATTTGAATTGAATGATTCGAATATCGGGAACATTCGTATCTAATTTTTGAATTTGCGCACATCCTGTTTTAGTCTCGCTTGCATTCTATTGTCATCCCGTGTTATAAGCACAAATAGACCCAATATTTGGATGTGATATACGACGTCAAATTCAGTTGAATTATTGGATTTTCAGAAATTTGAAATTCAATCAAATTCAAAAATTCGGATTTTTGAAACTCCAATTCGAATTTGAATATCAGTATTTGTTGAATTCAAATCAGATTTTTGAATTTTCAAACATCTGTGCACCTCCCTAATATAGGGTCTTTTCACACTTAACTGCCATGGGAAAATATTCCATGATAGTTAAGATTAGGGACAGTGGCCAGCCTTTGCATTGCAAGTGCTATCCCATCCCAAGCTTTACCCAGACCTACCTGGGTTTGGGTGAAGTGTGAACAGTCCTGTCCAAGACTGCCCACTTCACTGTAGGAGTGGCCATGCACACCAGACTGTTGCTATAGCAATTGTCAGTGTGGCATGCAACTGCACAGGCCACACAGCCATGCCCCCATACAGCCTTCACATAGGAAATAATACTAGAATGTTCTATGATTAGGGTGGCTCTCAGATGCTCTGGGACAGAGCATACACTATGGAATGTGTATGCTCCATGCCAGAGCATGCCAGGCTGTCCTTCTGTAGTGTGAACAGACCCATATATAGCAGTTTAAAAAAACCCTATAAACAAGTCATTCAGCTAATCCCAATTATGTGTGGCATTCCCAATATAATCCCAGGAGTATTGCACATTTCAGGCCATATTTGGATGAATTCCTTGTTAGCAACATTTTGAAAAAATGGATCTACTTAATCCAGATTTCAAGCAGTAAGTGTGGAAGCACCCAGAGTTTCTTCAAAATATTAGTATTGTATGGCAACTCCCTATGTCCATATTATTTATGAGTTCTAGGAACAAAAATGCTAGCATCTTTAATCCAAACCTTTATCTCACATGAAATAGCCAACATCTATGGATACTTCATGTGCCACTCAAAACAGTTCAAGGAAGAAATGTCACGACAGGGGGACAAAAGTTCCCTGGGTTTGATGTTTTCATTGCCAAAGTTTAGGGTTTGCCCTTTAGACAGGAGGAACTGCCATCATGTTTGCATGACTTGCAAAATAATCTCATAAAAATGGGAATCAAAATTATAACATCTTGAGTTTCAGGATAAAGCTATTATTAGGCTCTTTATAGTTGACAATTCTGATACGATCTTTGTTAGGATAAGGAAAGTCTTACTTGATTTGAAGCACAAATATTCATGGCATAGAAATATTACCAATACATCTAAGTATCTCAGGACCAAGGGTTCTCCAAAAAATGACACATATATAACTTCTGATTAGTTGTTCCTTCTTCCCATTGCCTTACAGACCCATGACCCAAGCATCAGGCTACATTTATGTTACTGCTTGCCTACGTTTTACAGCTATTCAGTGTAACGCACGATTAATCACAAGAAGATTGAATAGCTGGCTGTTATCCTGTAGTTTCAACAGTTTTGAGTTTAATCCAATGTTGGGAACAGCACATCTTTTGCTAGTTATTACTGCAAGCATACGCCTGTGGGTGAAATTATAGATTTTCCTTCAGTATTCATGTGTGGGGTAAGTAGAAGACAAGCTTGTTCATGTTTGTATACACTCACTTTGCTATTTCCATATCTATGAACTACATTAGCAGTAAAATAAAGCCAAAGCTATCAATGCCAACTGCCTCCCCTATTTTGCCTTGTTCTTGAATACATATTCTAGACTGCCTTTCCCTTCTCCTGCAAGCTTTTTCAGTCCTGCTTCACTCCCCACTTCTCCACTGTATATTACTGTTGTCCATTCTTCATCTCTTCTTCTCACCATTTATCTTTTGGTGGTTTAACGTATTAAAAATATAAAGGCTCTTTCTGCACTTACCAGTAATCTGCGTTGTGATACACTTCACAATGATTGTCTGAACACTGGTGTGGAGAGGAGAGGCCCCCATTCCTTGCTAGCATGCTCTGTTTGTACTAGGTGGTGCATAATTTGGGTTAGAAGGTCCAAAATGGACCCAGAAGATCAGTAGACCTCATGAAAAAGTTCTATGGCCATACTAGGGTCATGGGGGACCACTTCAGTAGCACACTTTGCTGTAGCCACCAAAATGGGTAGGGATGTGTACGAATGTATTTTTGACATTTGAATCTAAGTAGATTCGAATGTCATAAAATCCGATTCGAATCCGTATCATTCAAATTTGTACGTTTGAATGTTAGATTGATATTTAAAGATATGAATGTGGACCTAGAACATGAGCAGGTCAAAGAATGCATGATTAAGTGGTCAAGGAATTTTGGGTACAGTATTAATATGGACCAGTGGGAGAAATTATGGAACAAAGATATGAAATTTACTATGTGCACTATGTTAAAAGAAAACATATTTAAGATGATGTATAGGTGGTATCTAACTCCCTATAAACTGTCAAAGATTTACAAAAATATGTCCAATAAATGTTGGAAATGTAAGACTAATGAAGGAACACTATACCACATGTGGTGGACCTGTAAAATGGCAAAAAAATACTGGATACAAATCCACCAGGTAATGGGAAATATATTAAAAATAGTTATACCATTTAAACCAGAATTTTTTTTATTGGGGATAATAGATAGTAATTTAGATCATATGAACACCTTAATTATGTATAAGGTTACAGCTGCCAGAATAATCTATGCAAAAAGATGGAAAGATTCAGAAATACCTTCAGTGGTCAATTGGTTGATTAAACTGTCCGAATTGGTGGAAATGGACAAATTGACAAACTTCCTAAAAGAGAGAACTATGGAGAAGTATTTAAAAGACTGGAGACCCTACATAGAATTTCTGCAGGAAGAAGGACTAACAACTGCTGGTTTTGACTGATTTTTTTTCTCTTCCCTGAGGACGGGTAGAATTGGAAGATATTAAGACAATAAGATAAGATCCTGAATAAATGAAGGAAGTCACTAATTGTAAAAATGGACTATTACAGGACAATTGGGGAAAAGGGGTGACAAGGAACTCTGAAGTTTTATTGTTACATCTGTTGCTTTGAAAATAAATAAAATTAATTACAAAAAAAACCCATTCATATCTATTATGCATATCTGTGGGCATGAAGAAAAAATCTGTATGCATTCCATATTATCCCATTCACATCCTGTTTTAATCCCATATTTTAAGTGCAAGATATGGATAATATTTGGGCAGATTTTTATACGATAGATACGAATCTACACATTCGAATCATTTGAAAATCTGTTATTGGATTTTCCAAAATCTGTATTGGAGTTCGAATGTCAAATTCAGATTTTGGAAAATCCAGTTTGAGTTTGATTGTCAGAATCTGTCGAATTTGAATTGAATATTCAAGTTTTCGAACATTCGTGCACATTCCTAGTTTGTGGCACTGCAGAACTTTACCAGTCTTAAGCCAGAAACACAAATTGATATTATTAAACATCTTTTTCTTTTCTCCAAGTGTCCCAACACACTCTTACTTCAAAATATTAGAACTCAGGATGAGGTGTTTTTCCACCACGCTCCTTTAATACGGATCTAAGAAGATCCAGATGTAAGGAATGGGTACTTCCCTTAATACGGATCTAGTAGATCCGGATTAAGGGAAGTACCCAATGTGTTTCCATGGGTGGTCTGGCCCCCAATAGAAATGGGTGCTAGCCTCCCTGCTGTGGAAATACCAAAGCACCCATTTGCAAATCCGGATCGATCCACAAGGGGTCTGCCTGTCAGCCCAGGTGTTTTGGGGGACAGGTAGTGCAATCTCTGAAGTCCCTCCGAAGTCCCTACAAAGTTGCCTACAAAGAATCCGGATTAAAGGCTGAGATGTACCCATATGATCTGGATTCCCCCAGTGGCGGTGGAAACAAATGTGTCCCAAATGGGTGCCGTGGTGGAAATGGGGTCATGCGGCTCACACCTGACTGGGTCCTTAATGGGTGCAAAAATGGGTACTTTCTGCCAGTGGAAAAACACCCATGGAAACCATCTTCCATGGGTGGCCACTAGTTCTCTTCTGAAGCTATTAGAACAATGATCAGTCATCGTAGCATCTGAACAAAAAACAAGCAATATGCAAAATATGTAGCAGTCAATGTGATCCACTTTAATTTTGGTTGTGGCTGCAACGGAACACGGAGATTAGGAATGTGCACATTTTTTTTTTTTTTTGCATTCGAATTTGAGTTGAATTGAATGTCGAAACACTGGATTCGATTTGAATGTTTAAAATCCAAATGCAACAAAACCCGATTCGAATCCAATACATTTGAATCTATTCACTCAAATGTTAGACACAAATTTGAAGATACGAATGTTGACAACATTCGTACATGTTATACATATCTGCATGCATTTCGTACGCAACCCGTTTTATCCCGTATGCATCCCGTTTTTGTTCCATATTATAAGCACAAATGCATACAAATACGTATGATATTTGTACAGATACGATGTAATCCATACATATCTATACATTCAAATGATTTGAATGATTTGAACGAATGTTTTGGAACATTCAAAATTTGTTCAGATGTTTAAATTTGAATGTGAAGACATTCTATTTGAATTCGAATGTCCGCATTCTAGTGAATTCTAGTGAATTTCAACGTCTAGAACATTTGTACATATCCACAAATGGGTCTGTTAAAGCCTTTCCCCCTTAAAATTGAAGGGATGAAGCTGTGGCCACCACAAAGAAATCTTCTTGTCATTTTACCCAATAAGATAAACTGATGATTCACATGTTGCTGTTGATTTCCAGGATTACTTCTGGCTAGCAGAACAGTAGCTAGAATCCTAGAGGTTGGAGAGATTTCTTTAGAAAGACACTTCCTTAGAAAACACATTGGTGGTGCAATGAAATGCCCTAACCCTGGGATTTCTTGTCTGAGAGCACACATGCATGTACTGCCTGTGGATAATACTAGCTCTCCATAGAAAAGCCATAGGCACAATCCATCTGACCTCTTTATGGTGCTCTGAAAGTGAGACAAGAGGCTGCATGATCCAGCCCCCTCATTGTATATTCAATGCATAGGACAAGTGTTGTAGCATCCACATGGATGTCACAGCCTTCACCTTTGCATGTAACCATTAAGTGCTTGTAAAGTACAGCAAGGGAAGGGTGAGAGAAACTGTTCTCAGAATTCTCTGTCCTGCTGTGGTGGCTTTTAAGGGGACCTATTTGTCTGCTCATCAGCTGTCATCAAATGGGACCGTTCCATGTGTTTCATGGACCTCAGTGTAATCTTAAGGGGTAAGACAGACCTTCTTTGTCCACTGCTGAGATGGAAACCAGGGAGTCAGAGCTGTTATCTTGATGTTGGGGGAAGCTACCTCCCCTCATGCCAATAACAGCTATGATTTTGATGTGGGAGGTTCCCTCTTCTTATGTCAAGATTGCTTTCATTCTTGGTGAAAGGGAGGAGTGGTAGATTCCCCCCTCACAGATTAAAATTAGAGGTGATCTTTCTTGGCAGCAGGAAACAGGCAACCCCCCTGCACCTGTTAAAATGACATCTAGGGATTCTCTGGCTTTAATTCTGGATGTGAGGGAGTATCCTTTGTATGTCCAGGTCACAGATGGGGAATCCCACATGTGGTCTTGATGGATGGGAGCAACAGAAGGGGTACATACAGCACAGTCCCATTTTAATGGCTGGTTTTAATTCAGATTGTGAAGAGTACTGTGCTTGTGGCTCCTTTCCCCCTTCCCATACAAAAAATGGCTGCAGACTCAGATGAGATTTTAAAAATATTTTCATAAAGAAAGCTTGAACCTAGGCGATAATACTGAAACTGAAAGAATACTGAAACTGAAACACACACTAGGCTTCTCAGTTCAGCAGGGACTGGAAATTGGAGTCAGATTCACATAAGTAGAAGGAATACAGAAGAGAAGAAAAAGTCAGTTCAATCTGAGTTGTTTCTGTCAAACAGTTTAGAATTTGTTATCAGGAACTGAAGAGTCACAGTAAGTCAGCAACTCATGATTCAGAGACTTGTGACGCAGTCTCATGCTGTTGCAGTAATTAGATGACATCATTCTGAAACCTCATGACTTGCAGTTTGTGCAATAAACTATGAAATAGCTCTGTGTTGAACAAATTTTTGCCTTTAGTTTGCTGTTTAAAGAGAAGTTTTGAAATAAAGCTGCTGAACCTTCTAGTGAGGAAAGAAATACTTTGTCTCTGGATTTATTTGTCTGAGTGGTTATCCAGCTCTTCTCTGAGATTGACAAGTGATCTGATTCCAGTCCAAATCCGCTTCACTACCTGACAGTTTCTTCTTTTTTTCTGGTTCCACCAAGTCAGAAATGTACTGTGTATGCATGATAGCTAGAATCACAAATATGTTAAGTGTACCTACAGATTAAATAGCAATATATATTTGTATTCGTATGTCTGTGTATATTTTGTACATAATGAATATGCATTCATTATGTACAAAATGCACACACACAGTATATGACGATGTGACTATGTGTACAAACTTGTGGTAATTTATTTATTTGCATTTACATATGTATTTGAAAAGTGTGGGGGAGGAGATGTTTAAGTCTAAAAGGAAATCTATTCAAATGAATAACCAATAATCAAGACTCCACATGTATGGGCAATATGTATAGATGGAATGTTAACAACAAAAATTCAACACTACCAGAAAGAGAATTTCTGATGAAATGGATTGGAAATATTACACGTTAAATTATATTTTGGAGCTCATGAAGGGATTAGGGCATGGTAGGATGGGGGTAGGGTTATGGGTCGGAAGTGCATATTGTACATAGAAGAAACCACACATATGTATATTATTGATAATTAGAATATGTACAAAAATCCAATAAAGATATTTTAAAAAAAACAAATTACTAATCAGGATGAATCCTTAAGAATACATTCAGAATTGAGAAAATTTTCCATCAGCAGCCCCACTAAGATACAAACAAGTTTATAACCATAAATACCCTTGTCTACCACAGGGCACAAACTTTGTGGCACATGGACCAAGTACAGAAAAGAAAGAACTCCTGACGTGCAGTAATGTTAAACAAGAATAATGACAGAAGTAGTACAATATTTGCAGCAAATGTTATTCAGCCATTTACATGACACATTACATTTATACTGCTTGTGAAAGGGGGGTAGATGAAGGAGGAAAGAACAGGTTTATTTCACTCAAAATGTCAACAAGCTACTTTGCCCTTGGCAACAGTTTTGTTGGCATTTCTTTCTTATGGAATCATAACAACACTTATGCTTCTGTAGACATAAATGTAGTTAGGGTTCTGCTAACATTATTCTTAGCTATTATTCCATGCTAGGAAGAGGTCCATGAGCATCCCTTTCTTATGCTAGTATGGAATAAAGGAGGTTCTGCTTCTTTTTACTATAATCCATATGCACTGACTGAGCAATAGGGGATCCAATATGGCACCTTATCCACTGATAGATCTTGATGAAATCTATTGGCCTGTTAATGCTTTGAGTCCAGAACAAGGGACCGTATGTGGAAGGCACACAGGATTTTTTTTGGGGGGGGGAGTCACACGTGTAACAGGAAGTGATGCTGGAAGTGGCACATCCCTGAGAAGAAACTAGAAACTAGGAAATGCTAGGAATGAAAAGTTTGTGGACTTTGGTGACCGAGCAGTGGCATCAAAGGCTTTACTCAGTCTATAACAAAAGTAGCTGAGGTGAGGTGGCATGGGCCATCAAAGTGCAGAAGTCTTGCCCCTTTCCAGTGGCAGCCTGTCCTAGCATGGTATCTTAGGTTGGGACATCCATTCTGTCTTAGGAAACCAATGGTAGGTGTGAAAATGGAGATTGTATCTACACAAAATTGGTACTGGGGACATTTGTTTTATAGGCAAACCCCTCCCCCAAGCATTTGTGTGATATTTGTGTAGACATATACAGATACACAATTTTCATCTGTATCCACATTAAAGTTTGGGGGTTTCTCACAGATGGTGGGAGAGTGAACAAAGATGGATGTATGAACAGGTCTCTCCTCTTTTGAAAATGAACCGAAAGAGAGGAAAGAGTTCCCAACAGATGTGGAAGCTGTATAACTATTAATGGAAGCAAAATGCCCATTTGGAAAAATGAAGAACATCAAACTTCCAACCAACTGTAGGATGCATCAGAAAACAATTATTATATAAGATGAACTTGACAAAGTGATAGCAATGGCAGAAAGGTTCTAGAAAGACAATTGATCAGACCAGAGAGGACAATTTTAAAACAATTAACTAATTCTTTTATAACATTTGTAGCCCAACCTTCACCTGAAGGTCCTGGGCTGGGTCACAATTTACAATAAAACACAAGACACTAAAATATATTTAAAATATAGATGTCCTGGTAAGAAGAAGACACTCAGGAAAATTAGGACATACAGTATACAGAAAACCCCCACACAGAGGCAGATACCTGGATGCCAAATCTAACCATCACTCTGTACAGAAGAGGACAATAACCAAGACCCTAATGGAGAGAGCAATGAAAATTGCAGAACCAGAGTACCTAGCAGCCAAAGCAGAACAGAACACATAAAGGGAGCACTCTTGGCAAATGGACACTATAGAGCAGACATACAACGAGCCATCAACCCCAAAAGACAATGGAAACAAGAACAGGAAGATAAAGCTGGGAAAAAAGCTTTCCTGACGTCATCTGGCTTCACAATCTGAATCCAAGGGCTCTGGGAAGCAGCGGGGAGCAGGAGGGTAGCTACTCTGATGGGGGCAACAGTGGGAACTGCTGCAATTGCCAGGTGTTTCAATAGATAATCCTGGGCTCTTGACCGGCTTGAGTCCCAGAGATCAACCACGTGTTAATGGCTGACCTGATTAGGCAAGAAAAATGGGGAAGGAGAAATGAGAATCTGGAGGCATAGATACAGCAGGAAAAAGACCTCGAGTGTATTCAGGCAGAGCTTTAAATACAGTAATACCAAGGGGCATGGAGGAAGTGACCTAGAGGTGAAATCCAGAGAGGTTGGAGTAGGTTGGCGCTTTTCTGTTTGGGGATCCCACGATGTCACATCCTCTGGTCAGCCAGAAGAGAAAGGACAGCTGGAGTTTTCTCTCCAGGTGGGTTAAATTGACCATAGCAGACAGACAGGCAGCAGGTAGTGCAGAGAGTTCAGCACCTGGAGAGCCCTGAGCATGAGGAGAGGGAAATACGTAACTCTTTAGTTCCTGGGTTTTTTGGAGCCAGCGAGAAGCTTGATAATTAAGGTAAGGGCTGAAAAAAGAATCCAGGCAAAAAAGGCTGTGCTACTTAGTGGTTAATACACTTTCCCACAGTATATCCAATAGGTAACAAACTGCATAGGCATTACTGCACAAAAAGGCTACACCTGTGGGACCCCAGGGTGGATCTGGCCCAGTCTCATGCCACACCCAAAAGGGGCTGTCAGCTGGCAGGCCCACTAGGGCCCAATGGCAGCAGCCCAGGACAGGGGCAGGGAGAGCACGAATGCTCTCCCTGTTGGACAGCTCGAGGTTGGACTGGGTGCAACTAGGCCGCCCTGGGATGGGATGGGACAGGACGTTTCTGGACGTAACCACCTGACCCACAGAGCAAATGCTCTGTCCCAGGGCTTGCCTAATTGCTAGCCAGAGGCCTAAATGCAAATAGGCTTAAGATCTAGTAGCCTTTGACTCATCCAAGAACAAAATCCTCTGAAGCCTGGGTTCACAGAACAAGAAACCTAGAACACAGCACAACAGCCCTAAAACTTCAACAAATTGCATCTGCATTGCATTCAAATATGAATGTTCAAATTTGTAGGAATTTGTCCAGATTGTGCATCTGACAAATATCGGTGCATATCGCTGCTCCACATCACATCAAAGCTTCAGTGTGTTTGCAGTTTATAGACTCAATGAGGAATGTTGAACTGTTGCAATTCAGTGCTAGTCATCTCTGGCTCCACTATTATCAGCCTGAGACAGTTAATACAACCTGTATGCCATAGTCCATCAAATGTTGTATGTTGTAGCCCTCACTTATAGAGATATGCAACATTCAATTCGTGTTCAAAATTTTGATCAAATATTTCATATTTGCAGATACTGTTTTAGTTATGTTTAATCTGTTTGTATTGTGATATTATTGTAGCCCACCCACTTTGAGACTTTCAGGTATAGAGTGAATATAAGGGTATTTTTCCACTGAGCTCCTTTAATCCATAAGAACATAAGAACATAAGAACATAAGAGAAGCCTTGCTGGATCAGGCCACAGCCCATCAAGTCCAGCATCCTGTCGCAAACAGTGGCCAACCAAATGCTCATGGGCATCTCAAGCAGAGACAAGGGCAAACCTTCTCCTGCACTCGAGTCCCAGCAGATGGCCTTAGAGGCGCCCCAGTTCCTCCCCCCCTCAGCCTGAAGGATGCACCTAGGCATTCGTTCTAGTAGCCATTGATACATCTGTCATCCATAAATTTGTCTAACCCTACCTTAAAGCCATCCAGACTGGTAGCTGTCACCACCTCTTCTGGCAGCACATTCCATAAGCTGATGACCCTCTGGGTGAAGAAATACTTCCCCCTGTCAGACCTTATTCTCCTACCCATCAGCTTCATAGAGTGCCCCCTGGTTCTAGTGTTGTGCGACAGAGAAAAGAAATTTTCTCTATCCACCCTTTCTATACCGTGCATAATTTTATATACTTTGATCAGGTCCCCTCTCAAACGCCGTCTCTCCAGACTGAAGTGGCCTAAACGTTGCAGCCTGGTTTCGTAAGGGAGGTGTTCCAGACCCTTGATCATTCTGGTTGCCCTTCTCTGCACCTTCTCTAGTTCCACAATATCCTTTTTGAGGTGCGGTGACCAGAATTGTACACAATACTCCAAATGTGGCCTCACCATAGATTTATAAAGGGGCAAAATGACACTTGCTGTCTTATTTTCTATTCCCTTCCTAATTATTCCCAGCATTGAATTTGCTTTTTTTGCTGCTGCCGCGCACTGGGTTGACACCTTCATTGAACTGTCCACCAAAACCCCGAGATCCCTTTCCTGGCGTGTTGCAGAAATCTCAGACCCCATCAGTTTATAGACGTAATTTGGATTCTTGGCCCCAATGTGCATTACTTTACACTTGTTAAGATTAAAGCACATTTGCCACTTGATTGCCCACTCACCCAATGCTAAGAGATCCCTCTGGAGCTCTTGGCAATCTCTTTCAGATTTTACTACCCTAAATAATTTAGTATCATCAGCAAACTTTGCTATTTTACTATGTACCCCTTCTTCTAGATCATTGATGAATAAATTAAAAAGCATTGGTCCCAGTACTGAGCCTTGAGGGACCCCACTTTTTACTTCTTTCCACCCTGAGAATTTGCCGTTTATTACTACTCTCTGCTTTCTGCCCTTAAGCCAGTCACAAATCCAGGACAGAACTTGTCCTTTTATTCCATGGCTGATGAGTTTACTCAGTAGCCTTTGATGTGGGACTTTGTCAAAAGCCTTCTGAAAGTCCAGATAGACAATGTCTACTGGTTCACCTTTATCCACGTGTTTATTGACACTCTCAAAGAATTCCAATAAATTTGTGAGGCATGATTTATCTTTGCAGAAGCCATGTTGGCTTTTGTTCAGCAATTCTTGCTCCTCCATATGCACACTAATTTTGTCTTTAATAATGGTTTCCATCACCTTACATGGAACTGACGTTAAGCTAACTGGTCTGTAATTGCCTGGATCACCCCTGGATCCTTTTTTGAAGATCGGTGTTACATTTGCTACCCTCTAGTCCTCTGGTAAGGAGCCTGATGTTAGGGAAAGATTATATATTTTTGCTAGAAGTTCGGCAATTTCGCATTTGAGTTCCTTAAGGACTCTTGGATGAATACCATCTGGTCCTGGTGACTTGTTCACATTTAGTTTATCAAGACATGCCAGGACCTCTTCCTTGGTTATTTCTGTACAGTATAACTCTTCAGAAAATACAGGCTCAGCTACTGGCATGTGTCTTCTGTCTTCCTTCGTGAAAACGGAAGCAAAAAATTCATTTAGTCTCTCTGCAATCTCCGTGTCTTCTTTAATTACCCCTTTCTGTCCTTTACCATCTAGTGGTCCAACTGCTCTCCTGGCTGGATTCCTACTTCTGATATACTTATGGAAGTTCTTGTTATTTCTTTTGATGTTTTTAGCAATGTGCTCCTCAAAATCTTTCTTAGCTTTCCTAACGGCTGTCTTGCATTTGTGTTGCCAGTGTCTATGTTCCCTCCTGTTCTCCTCATTTGGACAAGCCTTCCATTTCCTAAAAGAACTCTTCTTGTTTTTAATGACTTCATCTACTGCATTTGTGAGCCACATTGGTTTCTAAGATCTAAGAAAATCCAGATCTAAGGAATGGGTGCTTTCCTTAATCTGGATCTAGTAGATCCGGATTAAGGGAAGCACCCAAAGTGTTTCCACGGGTGGTCTAGCACCCAATAGCAATGGGTGCTAGCCTCCCTGCTGTGGAAATGCTGAAGCACCCATGTACAAATCCGGATCTACGCATGAGGGGTCTGCCTGTCACTCCAGGTGTTTTGGGAGACAGGGGATGTAGTCTCCGTAGACACTCCTGAGAATCTTCAAAGATCCTCTGGAGCAGCTCCGTAGAATCTCCAAAGCGATCTATCACTAACTTCAAAGATCCTCCAGAGCCTCTGATAGCGTCATTGCTCTCTTTGGAGCCTGTGCTAATCTCTGAAGGCAACTTTGGAGGGACTCCGGAGGGACTTCGAAGTTTTGCATTTGGGGGACCCCATGGGTGCCCCCCTGAGCTTCCTCTAGACCCCATTGCCCAATTGTAATGGAAACAGGCTCCCTATAATCTGGATTTGATGGCCAAAGACCCCATTGTAGACCCCTTTAATGGGGTCTACAGGAAACCCGGATTATAGGTCCTGAAGTACCCATATGATCCAGATTTCCCTACCTCTGGTGGAAAGACATGTGGCTCTTATGGGGTCTGCAGTGGAAATGGAGTTTTCCTGCTCTGAGCCTAATGGGTCCTTAATGGGCCCTTCAGTGGGTACTTAGGGTGCTTCCGCACAGGGGCAAATAAAACAGGATCTCCGGCACCCGGATTTATTGAAAACGCCTCCCAGGGGAACCGGTTTTAATAGCTCCGGGTGCACGGTAGATCCGGTTTTACGGGGTAGATCTGCATCCAAGAGGTGCAGATCTACCCCGCACCCGTGCCTCCGCACATGCGGCATTGATCCAGATTGGTGGCAGGTGCTGTGCGGACACATGGCACCCATCTCCGATCCGGGAAGGAGGGCCCGCCCCAGGCCCGCCGTGGCTCACCCTCGCCCCAGAAGCGGCGTGTGACATTTTCAGGGATACAGGCTGCAAACTGTTTTGATTTCTGGCCTTGCAGGCTTCTAGCTAGCTGCAATAGCCAGCCTCGTTGCAAACAGCTTGTTGCAAGCCCTGAGTTTTGGGCTGCAAAAAGGGTGGGAAATCCTGTGCGGGCCCTGCTGTAATGATTGGTTGTAGCTGCTTTTTGGAGGGAAAAGCTGTCCGGGGATCTGAGTGCTGGAGGGGCTAGAGCAGGAGTACCCACCAATCAGGGGTGAGGGACAGGAGTTTCTAACAGGAGTTTCTAGCTGCATTTTATTGCAGCAGTTTTCCCCAGGAGGTGACAGCCAATCAGGGCCAAGGGGAAAAAGGTATAAAGGAACTCAGAATATAGCAGAGGGTGTCTTCATGCTGGGTCAAGAGCTGAAAGGAGAAGAAGAGCTGAATCCTGAAGGAGCCGGACCAGTAGTTGACCAGTGGTCTTTTGACTGGAAGATCTTGGAGGAAGACTTCGCAGGCAACTGACCAGAGGGTGATCGGTCAAGCAAGGACAGACTGGGCCTTGTGATCATCCAGAGCTGCGTTTTAGGACACTGGCTTGGCTTGGGCTGTGGCAGAGCAAGTCAGGGGGGGAGGAACGTGGAGAGGTTTGTCTTTTAAAAAGGAACTATTTTCCTTTAGAGAAAGGGGAGCTGATAGGCTGGAAAGCTGGTAACCTTAAGAGACTCATAGACTTAAACCTACAAATACCTGAACCTTATTTTCTTTCTAGTATTGCTTGTGTATAATAATAAATTTGTTTTAGTTTACTGTTGAAACGCTTGCTACCAGTGTTTTGTGTCCACACTGTAGTATTCACTTGGCCGTTGCACGAACTCAGCATTCTAACAGGGCCAAGCTTAGAGAGGGCAGGCACTTACTGGAACTCTGGCGAACGTGACACGGCGGCTCGCCGCTTCTGGAGCCAGGGCGAGCTTGCCTAAAGCCCGCCCTAGCCCACCCTGGGGGCAGCGCGGCGGTTCCCGTCCTTACCTGGTCAGCGTCACCCCAAAACTGAAAGCAGGCACGCAGGATGCAGCCTGCCTGCGTCGTGCGTGCTGCCTGAGAGGCCAGGGCTGCGCCTGGCAGCCCCGGCCCACAGGAGCTGCTCTACACAGGCTCACTGCCAGGACTTGCACACCGGCCAATCAGGCGGCGCACAGGACGCAGGTGCACTGCATCCTGGGTGCCTGCTTTCAGTTTCAGGGTGACGCCAACCAGGTAAGGAGGGGATCTGCTGCGCTCCCCCCAGGGTGGGCTAGGGCGGGCTTTAGGCAAGCTCGCCCTGGCTCCAGAAGCGATGATCTGCCGCTTCTGGGGCGAGGGCAAGCCGAAAGGTGGGAGCCCCCCGGCTCGCCAAGCTTGGCTCCGGGGAGCCAATCATGGCGAGCCAGGGGAGGGCCCTGGTTTAGCACACTTGCGCTGTGTGGCCGCATCTGAAACGGATGCGGATTCACAGCGCCAAACCACTTGATATGTGGTGTGCTAAAAACACCCTTTAAGCACACATTAAGTCCAGATAAGTGCGGACACACCAACTGGAAGTGTGCTTACTTGCCCCCGGTAATGCGGACGCTCCGGCAGCAAACCGGTTTTGCCACCGAAATCCGCTTTAAAAACGGGCTCGCTGTGTGGACACACCTTGCCGAAAGTGTTCTACATAGCGACCCATCTGCGGAGGCGCACATTGGAATGTGTGCTTAATGGGTGTTAAAGGGCCTGTGCGGAAGCACCCTTAGTGCTAGTGGGAGGACACCCTAAGTAAGAAATACGAATTTACAAGAAACCAAAAATTCAGGATTTTGCATATCCAAAACTTGGATCAAAATGAACTAGGGTACTTAATGGGTACTTCTAGTGACAGTGGAAAAACACCCTTAATGGGTACTTAATGGGTACTTCTAGTGACAGTGGAAAAACACCCTTAATGGGTACTTAATGGGTACTTCTAGTGACAGTGGAAAAACACCCTTGTCTCCCGCTTACAAAAATGAACAATTCAATTGAACATTTATGTTCTGCCGTGTTTCTGGTCATGAAAATAGCACTAAAATGAATGCACACACCCCCCCCCCCGGGTTTTTTTAATTAAGGAATTTGACAACAAAACGAACTAAAGTGGTTTTTTCTTTACTTTGATGGCAACATTAACATGCTATTTCATATGATCCTCTAGCATTGGAGGTGTTTGCAAATAGCAAAAGTGTCTCTTTTTTTGTCTTGCAAACTATTGTCCGTTGCTGTATTTAGCCTTCAGCAGACCAAACAGGCCTCTCAGCATTGCAAAGATCTACCTTTCCAAAATCATATTAAAATAAATAAGCAACTGAATATTTGGAACACGATCCCATGATCCAGCACATTGCAACTTTTTTTTTTTTTTTAAGCACACATGCCAGCAGCCTTGTTCCTGGGAAGAGCAACTTATTTCCTTTCTTCCTTTTCTGACTGTTCCAAAGCTGCAGCAGATTGAAGAATATAGGAATAAGCATCTTTTGACCACAAACAGATGGGCTTGATAAAGAAAATGTCAGCAAAAATACCAAAGCAATGTGTCACAGCAGTTTTCTGACAGATAGAGGGGAAAGGTAGAAAATGTTCTATCATGTCCAACAAGGTGTTCTTTTTGAGATTTAAAGATCACTGTGCAACTTTAAACATGTTTGTCACTTTGACTCCGACTGGAACTATCTAGAGCTTCACAAGAACTTTATCAGCTCAGCATAGATGGGGTGGGGGTGGGGAAAAAAGAGAAGCCCATTCCCATTTATCTCAGCCAGGTTTCCTTCAAAGCCAACAAATAAATTACAGTGTACATTTGATACAAATTGATTTCTTAACTCAAATAACAATGTTGTCCTCCCAGCCAGGCCATGTGTCACTCAACGGCGAGCTTGAGTGAAAGGCTCAATCTGTCCGTCTGACAGAAATAGGCCTTGACGCGTCTCACCAAGGAATGCTAATAACCCAGGCTTGGTCTGGCCCTTTGTGGGCAGGCCATGATAAGGAAAATCAGCCCGTCCTGTCAAACGGTGTGAAGGCCCGATCAGTGTTTGCTCCCCCAGCAGTAACATCGGCCTTGGAGTTACTGTCCTATTTCATGTCGTAAATGAGAGGAAAATAAGAAGCCCCAGCCACTATGGTTGAGATGCCGGCATGGCTAGGATGAAGCTGAAGTGAAAAGGAAAACCCCATTGAATACCTTGAGCCGATCTTATCAGCCACGAGAGAAATGAGATATTGGCAGGGGCTGTTGAGTTTCTCACAGCTGAGCGGGTTAATAAGGTTGGGAGGCAGGCCATGGGCTAATTGGATTTGCCTTGGCTTGATAAACAGTGGCAGACCTATTGCCAGAAAAAACAAGAGACAATGCAGCTCTCCTCCCTGTCCCTCCCTTTGTTTCTTTTCAAGCCGCGGCAAAGAAAACGCTGCCTTTTGGAGAGCCAAAGGTGTCTTCCTAAATTCCCAGATGGAGCGGCCAGCCAAGTCAGACTATGAAACAGGAGTTGTTGAGCGTTCTGATTTTAATCAAACAGCATTTAACCTGCCTGACCCTCCAAAGTCAGTTCACATCAAAACGGAACAGCAAAAGAGAGCTAACAAGAAACAGAAAAAAATAACAGCCAATGGGCAGCGATTTGGCGGTCACCTACAGTGCTTTTAATCACACCGTGATGTTCGTGAGAATTATTTGCATGAATCTGACCCACAGGAAGGACAAATGCAGGGTTTTTCTTCTTCTTAAATGCTACGATTTATAAGCAGTGGTGTCTCTACTTTATAACGTCTGCAAGTGTGTGTTTTGATGAATAACATTTCAGTTTGGAAGCCACGTGACTCTATGAATATGTACTGATGTTGAAACTCTTTTCTGTATTTGTTTTTCAGAATCCAAGCCACCAAGATGTAAGGAAAGACTCCTGCCTGGGGTTTAGATGAAGCACACAAGTGGGGCAATGAGACAGCAATTTGCTGTTAACCTTTGATATAAGAAAACTGCAGGAAACTAAGCTTTGACTCATTTCAGAAGACATAAAGGCGAGGAGTAAACTGTTGTCTGATCCCTTCCCAGGCCCGAGTGTGCCAGCTGCCACTAACTTATCAAACTGATGTTCCTTCTTCCATGCAATCATTAATAATGTGGGAACTCTGTCCTGCCTTCTATATAGACGCTTTAAACAAAACATACCAAAGTGTTCTGTGTGAAAAAGTATACCTGCAGTTATCGTTTTCCTTGTCTTAACAAAGATACAGATAAATGATAATCTGTTAAATTAGTGGCTTCTCGTAAAAGTTCCTTACTTTCACTTAGGCTCCATTTCCTTTCCTGCTAATGACTTTCTTAAAAAAGACAAAGAAAGCAGAAAATGAAACCAACAAAAAATCCCTGCTATATTTTATTAAATTGCACCCATATCCTACTCTATGTACTCAATTCTCAGGACAGGATTCGATAAAACTAATACAAAACCATAATTAAAATAAACTTATGAAAAGGAAAACCACAAATCACAGAGACTTGAAGAGGAGAGCAAACTACCACATATCTTTGCCTTTAGACCAGCGGTTCTCAACCTTCCTAATGCTGCGACCCCTTAATGGAGTTCCTCATGTTGTGGGGACCCCCAACCATGGGGGCGAAGCAGCTGGGAGGTGGGAGGAAAGGGCGGTGGGAGGCTTGTCGTGACCCCTCTGAAAGGGTAGTTCGACCCCCAAAGGGGACCCGACCCCCAGGTTGAGAACCACTGCTTTAGACAATGGCAGGACTATCAAGAGGGCCCTCTCCTGTATATTTTAATAGCTAGCCATGTCTACATGGGAATAAAGGTTCCTTCAGATATTGGAAGCCAAGCCATTTAGGAGTTCATAGGTTAATGCAAACATTTTTAAATGGGACGCAGTAGCAGATCAGGCTATGGTGTAGTCTTTTTAAGATCAGCATGATGCTTCTGAACTGTGCAAAGGCATCCCCACAGGAACTAAGGTCTAGAAATTATTAGAATGTAAATTATTGTGGCCATATTATCTCTACTCAGAAAGACATTTGGTGATGAATGAGCCTGTACCGGAAATTAGCACACCTGATTGACCTCGTTTGACCTTGTTTGAATTCAGACTGAACAATTGGTGTTTCTATTCCCTTTCTCAAATAAGCCTTCTGAATGCAGTTTTTAGCAAGTTAAAACTTGACTATTTTAAAGCATTTGAACAGTGATGACTTGATCAGCAGAAATATTATAGTAGCAGGAAAGAAGTTCTGGTTCAAGCCTCATCTTTGATTCTCTGATAGGGATGTTAAAAAAAATCTAAACATTCGAAATTCAATCGAATGTGGACATTTGAATTCGAATAGAGTGTCTACACATCAGAATTTAAACATTCAAATGAATTTTGAATGTTCCAAAACATTCATTCGAATGATTTGAAACATTCAAATGCATAGATACATATGTATTACATACCCATATGTACGAATCTCATATGTATCTGTACGCATTTGTGCTGATAGTACAGGACAAAAACAGGATGCATACAGGGATAAAATGGGATGCATACAAAATGCATACAGATATGTATAAAACATACAAATATTGTTGACATTTGTAACTTCTGATTTTAATCTAACATTCGAACAAATAGATTCAAATGTATTCTATCTGAATCAGATGTTGTTGCATTCGGATTCTAAACATTTGAATCAAATAGAATGTTTGGATATTTGATTCGATTTGAATTCGAATGCAAAAAGACATTGGTGCGCATTTCTATTTCAAACCAATACTGTACCAGTTCAGATGTTTTCACTGAGGAAAGAAGATGGTGCTCTTTGCACAAAGGCACCTGAAACTGCAATTGTGCCCTTCACAGGGGCAGCGTTCATTTTGCCCCTGCAAACATTAATGTGACTGCACTTTGGTATGATGAGTGAAACTTGTCCCTAATGTCAAAGATTACCACAGATGAAACAACTCTGATTTACCAAATTCTCCCTAATAATTCAGATCAAGTCCTCTTATATTGTGAAGTAGCATGTTTGTTTTGTTTTCATTTGCTTTTTGTTGTGTTTTTAGAAATCTTCTTTGCATCTTTGAATGAACCTTTACAGATCTGATAGGTTACGGCCAATCAGAGATGTAGATATGTGTGAATTTACTTTTCATCAACAGAAATCTGTATAAATGGAGATAATATTCAGAAATCATGTACTCTTGAAGATTAACTACAAGTAGTGAATACAAGTAGTGAATGTTGTTTCACAATGTCTTGCTCGTGTGTGGTTTTCCCATAGATCCTTTGTATGTTCTTGTGGGTAGAAAGCGGGGCAACTTAAATGATTTTTCTAAAAATACACATACACCTAGGAAGAGTTCTGAAATCAAGGTGACTTTTCGTATACCCAGTGGAAATTTCTTGGCATATTCAGCTCAGTTTTCTGTTCCTTTAGAATGCTTTATAGGCCGGGCATTGGTCAAATTGTTCTTTAATGTACTAATGTAGTCTTTATGCATAATGCAGTGGAGCTGTCTTTGACATGAGATAGTAACCTGTGGAGAACATTCCCTAAAAGTGTACCTGCTCATTAGTCATTATCAATCTGTACAATTTTACTTTCAGCTGAAGCTATGAAAAATACATAAAAGCAAAGGTGAATTCTGGCTGCCTGGTATTTGTTGTATAGCCCAGAAGCCATACAAGACCCTACTTTATCATGCATAAAAGGAGAAATAACATTTAAGAGAACATTCATGGAAAGGTCCTTCATGGAATTAATCAAGATTTATACTGAATTTTATAAAAATATCCTTCATTATAATGGATGAGGCTTTACCTCTGAATAGAGGGCCTGAATTTTGGAAGAACCCATCTACACAAATATGGGCATATTGCCTGCACATATTAATGAATGGCTATCCATTGTTAACCAACTCTTGTGAATTCAGACAATATTCAGTAAGGAACAGTATCTTGTTATTTGCCTTTCTTAGGTGTTAGAGATGTGCAAGAACTCAAAATTGAAAGTTCAGTTTGAATCAATTGGTGGGTTTGGTTGAATCTAGATTCAGATCAGACATGCTGACCATGTTCTAAATAGACGTTGAGTTCATGAACAGTTCAGTTGCCTGATTGTGCTGCTCTGCTCAAAATCACACAGTTTTCCATCAAGGAGGTGTCCACATTGGTGTCACTCAGGATTAACATGTCCCATTGGGGGTTAATTTTGTTTGAGGATCCAGTAGTGGAAGTGGTACCAGAAGTATTAGGTTAGACAGAGGTCCTTTGGGTACAGTATATCTGGGGAGGTTTGATGTTTCTGGTTGTGAATCTCAACTTAGGCTACGGTCCAGTGGTGATCAAAAATGAGATCATCTTCACATCCCTGTATCCTCAATGGAAGAACAAAGGTACAGTACTCTATACCATCTAGATAAGACCTCCTATTCGAATCGAATGTTGGCACACTTGAAGACTGGCATTCGAATTTGAATTGAATCCTTTGATACATTTGTATGAAGCTTCATATGGGATTAGTATATGAGATTTGTATGCTATTTGTATGCATTCATATATAGGATCCATATGCTATTCATATGAATTCGTATAGGATTCGTATGAGATTGAACATTTGTATCAAATACAATTCCTACCACATTTGAAGGGGATCTATTTGAATAAATACTAATTTCCTTGCATTCAATTTGATTTGAATCAAATAATTAAAAAAAATTGGGCACATTCCTAATCCCAACCAGTATCTTCATTGCTGCCAAGTTCTGATGGCACTCTGTCTCCATCCTAGAACATGCATTATTGCCAGTCGCTTCTCCCCTATTTGCATGTCCTTGGAAACATTCTTGAGACATAAATCTATCAGGAAACA
Source organism: Aspidoscelis tigris stejnegeri (assembly GCA_023333525.1). Lineage (NCBI taxonomy): Eukaryota > Metazoa > Chordata > Lepidosauria > Squamata > Teiidae > Aspidoscelis > Aspidoscelis tigris. The sequence goes on along the minus strand of JALMGA010000004.1, from coordinate 108,318,965 downwards.
TTCCTGCTCTGCATCTCCCTATGGGAATACTGGGTCTAGCAAGGGCAAGACAGAGGGCATCATTACACACAGGACTTGGAGTATCAAAAATCTCTTGAATGCTAATTTGATTGACAAGAAAGAAAGAAAAGTATGAAAACAAAGCCAAGTTTAAAAGCTCTCTCTCTTTTTTCTTTTCAAAAAGGTGTTCTGTACTCTCCTTCCCTTCTTCCCTCCCTCCTCCCCAACTCTCTCTCTCTTTCACTCACTTACAGGTTTAGGAGGAGACTGCATTCTGTCACAGACAGAATTTATAAACCTAACTTGATCGTCTTCTGAAGAATTTCTGAATCATGGTTAATAATCAGCTTTAGGCACTTCTAAGGGAAGAATCACATTTTGAAGTTACAAAGGTCCACTAAATAGCCCATGGGAAATGACCCTGCATCCCATTAAGCACACACACACACAAGTCCTCACTACAGTAGGTCGTTGTGTCAAAGGTAACACATTCTAGTCCACATTCCCTTTAAGTGTCAAAGAACTCTTTCTAAACGCTTGATTAAAACGGAAGACCCATTTAAAAGATTTTTTGTTTCTTAGGGAAAAGTGGACTGGGATTTTCTTATTGTTCATTTCAAAAACATTCTCTTTTGTTTTGGCAATTTGCACCCCCTCCTCCTCCTCCTCCTCCTCCTCTCTTTCATATATTCATTATTGTCCATCTTTCTCAAAGCTTCTATCTTTCTTTTATCTATTTCATATGCCTTTGGCTAAAACCAGAGTTCCTTCTTTCTATTTCAGGAATCAGCAGAGAAGCATGCTTTATCTTACCTTGGACCAACCTTCCATTTTCCTATTTAAATGGGAGATATAGATTGAAAATCAGATTTGGGGCCATAGAAATGATTTTGAATTTATTGTAATTCAGGCCTGCCCAGAAAAAAAAAGTACTCTGCAGAGAATGAAAGATCTAATGGGTTATTGACAAGCAGCCTGGAAATTGTTTGCCTTCATTACTGCACTTTATTTAGAGAAGTAATTTTACCAGTTCTATTTCCTCCATTGCTGAATTAATTTCAATTGCTTCTTTAGACACACACACACACACATACTTGGGTACTTATGCAAACTTTTATCGTTATTGCATTTCTAAGCTTCTAGCATTCCAGCTTGTTCTAAATTCAGAATTGCAATAGCTTAAAAGATTGTGAAAACCATGCCTCGCAGTATCACTGTGTTTATTATCACTTCTTGTTTATTAATTGTTGCCCCATATGACATTATATTTTCTTGTGCATAACAACATTATAAACCAAAAGCTAGAGAAGGCATTTGAGATTCATGTTTGTTTGCACACTCCTACATCCACTCACCCTTGCAAGACAATCTTAGAGATGATTAAACAGTGGGATAGACAATACATTAAAAATAAGAACTCCAGATCCTTGACCCAACAATTATCTGCCAGTGCAGTTTCCTAGGTTTATCAGTTTCTTCTCTGTCCTTTGGCTCTGTACTGAATATCAGAGATGAGTAAAGCAAGAGACATCTAGTTCACACACTCAAGTTTGTTCCAGCATCCTCATTCACAATAAAATAATCATCTCAGCGATACCACTGGACCATTGCACATGATTCCATGAGATCTCAGGACATGTGCATAGGACAAGAAAACAAGCACCTAGTAGAGAATGCAGGTTAGGGGTATGCACGAATGCAATTTTTGGGATTCAATTCAAATCAAATATCCAAAAATTCAATTTGATTCAAAGCTTTAGAATTTGAATTTAACTAAATTCAAATATATTCGTTGAAATTTTCAATTCAAATTTGCACTTACAAATGTTGACAACATTCATATGCACCCATACACAATGTTACACATCCTGTACACATCCTAATGCATCTGTACACATCTGTATACATCCTGTAGTCATCCCATATGTAACCCATTTTCATCCCCTACGGATCCGTACAAATGCGTACGGATACGGGAAAGATGCATACGTGCAAATACGCATCGTGGACGGCCCTGTACACATTTGAATGTTTGGATAATTTGAACGGATAGATCCAGAATTCAAAATTTGTTCAAATTTTTAGATTTGAATTTAAATTTCGAAATTTGGACGACTTTGATCAAATTTCAAATGCCTTCAAATATTCGTGTGCACCCCAGGCACTGCCTTGATACCTTCCTGAACAAAATATGCTTTATTGAATCAATGAGGGTGTTTAAATTTAGATAGGATATTGTCAGTTACGTAAGAGCGGAATGTGTTCAGAACTACACACATTTAGGTATATATAGGGCCATCCATGATGAAGGACGAGCGAAACATGTTTTAGGGTCCCATGATATAAAGGGGCCACTGGAGAGAGTGGTACTGATATAACATTTTTCAAACTCTTTGGTCAAAAAGAGGTTTCCCCCAGGACTAAACTTTTTGGGGAGGTGTGTCATATTTTTTATAGGAGATGGCATTTGCACCATGTCTATGAAAAGATTATAGAGCTTCCCTATTATTTTATATTATTGAATGGTAATAAAAATAAAACTCACCTTGTTCTTAAAATAAATAAACACAGTTCAGTTATTCTTCCTGGAAAAGGATTGCTCCAACAGAGATTGTTCTGGGAAGTCAAATTTAACATGGGTTTTGCTTCTTCTGAGCTATATGCTACTGGAAACCATCTTCCAAACAGAGCTATGCAAGTAAAGGCTACACAATTCCAGACCCAAGGAAAAGAGATGAATTTTGCAGAAGTCCAGGCTATTTCTCCCATAATCTTTAATTCCATTCCTAAACATGCTCTTTAGAAAGTACAAATTCATAGTTCCATGTAAAGTGTTCCTGCCATGGCCGCCATTATATAATTTATATATTCAATCTTTTTAGCAATATACTTATAATCCAGTTGCCCACCTGTGTGCAAAGACAGTAATGTACAGGTGCGAGTACAATGCAATTTTCTACCTGAGAGGCAGCAATTGGCTGGGACACTATGGCTGCCATAGCCCATCCAGGAAGTCCCAATTCCACCTCCGCCTTTTTTCACTGGCCTTATGCAGGAACCCTGGCAACAAAGTGCAATGTTTCCTGTATTGCTGTTTCCCAGCATTGTGCAGTGGCGCCCAGATTTCCTCCAGCAGTTGGCTTGAGTGGAAGGTTTATAGAGCAACTTCACCCTGGCTTCCTGATGGGCAGGAGGATTAGGTCTGTCAAGGGAAAATATGTGTTGTTGTTGTTGTTACATTACATAACCACCACTGGCACAGGCAGGATACAGTTTCGCTGCATTTGTGGCTCATCAGGAGCCCGCAGCCTGTGTTCCGAGTTCTATTCCCTTATGAGGATTTGAACTCCTGGACAGGTGCTTGTGGATGTTATTATATGGTGCACGAGCCTGCTGAGCCACTAGGTGGCTTTGGAAGGAGGCAATCCTTTAGACCAGAGGTGTCAAACTCAATTTTGCGGAGGGCCACATATTAAATTTAGAATTTGTACGAGGGCCGGATTAAAAAAAAATGTACTGAATTATTATAACTTAACATTTTATTTATTTAATTATATAGTATATAATATACGGTTGTTAAAATCTTAATACTAGTTCCTTCAGCTAGTCAGCATATCTCACCGCACACTTCAGATCTCACATTGGAGAGAAACCATATGAATGCAAGCACTGTGGAAAACGTTTCTTTCACTCGTAAAGTGGCCCGAAACTGGATTGCAACTTAGGTGTGAACGCAGCCTCTTACGTATCAGGTCTCACACAGGACAAACCCCTTCCTGCTCTTGGATCCCGGCAAATGGCCTTAGAAGCGCGCCTTCTTCCCTCCCTCGGTACCTGCTGGGTGCCGCCGCCACCGCTCCTCCTCCGGGCAGCGAGCAGCGGGGCCTGGGGGCGTCGCGGCCATGGGGGCGGTGACCAGCAGGGTTTGAGGGCATCGCGGCCGCAGGCAGCAAGGCTGAGGAGGAGGAGGAGGTGCCGGTTGTGCCCCCTAGGCTCGGTGCGTGCAGCGCCATCTTCTTTTCTCAGCACTCACTCACATGGCCGGCAGACGCACACCCCTCGCCCACCCTGGCTGTGCCCCCTCCCTCCGATAGGCAGCAGTACCCAGGGCGAGGGTCGGGCCTGCGCCGGCCAGCGACCAGCGGCGGCGAACGCTGGCGCGCAGCCAACAGCACAAGGAAGCAGCGGATGGCGCCGGGGGGGCAGGGTGCCAGGAGACGGCGGTGGAGGCGATCGCGGGCTGTTTTGATGCGCCCTGCGGGCCGTATGCGGCTCGCAGGCCATATGTCTGACATCACTGCTTTAGACCTTATATAGGATTTTTTTTCAGGTAATTATCCTTCCTTCAGTGAGCCACTTTGGTCTAGTGGTTAGGGAGCTGGACTCTTACCTGGGAATACCGGGTTCGATTCCGCCCTCCCCCATGAAGCCAGCTGGGTGGCCTTGGGCTAGTCACAGCTCTCTTCTGAGCTGTCACCGCCCCACCTACCTCACAGAGTATCTGTTTTGGGGAGAAGACCAGAAAGCTTTGTCAGCAGCTTTGAGTCCCCTTCAATGGGTGAGAAAAGCAGGGTAGAAAAGCCAACTTCTTCTTCTTCTTCTTCTTCTTCTTCTTCTTCTTCTTCTTCTTCTTCTTCTTCTTCTTCTTCTTCAGTTCTCTCTCTTGTACAGAGAGAGGTGTAGCTGAGGACCTGGCTATGAATCTCTATATAGGAGAGAGAACTGAAGGAAGGATAATTACTTGAAAAAGTTCCTATATAGGGTTTAAGGTTGTTGCTTGTTGTTGTTTCACCCAGAGGAACATTGGTCTATGGGACTTACTATCAGAAGAGGTAGTGACAGCAATCACCTTTAAGAAAAGATAAAATCATGTGGGACAGATGTATCAATGGCTACAAAGACTGGATGCAGGGAGTCAAGAATGCGTGAAGATTTTGCCCTTCTCTCTTGCTTGAGAATGCCCTGGAGCAATTGGTAAGCCATCATGCGGAGCAGCATGTCAGGCTAGAAGAGCTGTGGCCTGATCCAGTAGGGCTTCTCTTACATTTTAATCTATTGCAACTTTGGAGTCTAATCAACTCTTACTGCAGATAAAACTAGGGAGTTTTTGAAAGTGAGGGAACGTCTTCCCAGTCCCAATGCTATAGTGTAGTCAGTGATACATTTTAATGAATGTTCAGTGTTCTGATGTGGTATAAAGCATTTTTATTTTCTATCGGTTTCCTTTGAAATGAGGGGATATATAAACATGCACCATCCACACATGTGTCCTCACACACTCATTTTAAATGTTTTGAAGCATTTGCTGCAGTACGAGTTGATTAGACTCAGAGCAAAGTGTAGTGGTGGCAGGAATTCCATGGCTTTGGGAAGTTTTCTGCCTGAGTCTCAAGAGCAGACCCTATGCAAACCTACAAATATCATCAGATTATGGCTACCATTGTCTCTGTTCCCATGCAAACTTGGGCAGAAAGGAGTTGGGTTTTCTCAACATCAGTCAACCACATTGATTAGTGTGATCTTGGTTTTTGCTTCATTCTGTAAAACAATAAAATATGGATTTTATGAATGAATGAATTTATTTTATGTTCAAATAGCCAGAATAATTCAACAGATATTGCCTAACCATACCAAGGCAAATAAGCGTATTTTAGGTGTTTTAACAGCTACCCATTTCAGAAGTGTATGTTTGAATAACATACTTGTTTCAATGCAGGATTTAGTTCAAGTCTGCCCCTGAAATTAATCTCCATTATTTTTTAAAAAAACAAAAACAGCAGCTAAAGAGGTCAATTGGTTATGTAGTCTGCAAAGAATCAAATGAGCAAATAAGACTTTTTAAATATACATAAACAGTCTGGAAGAAGAAGATTGAACAGAGTCTGTACAAATAAGCAGATAAAAGCTAAAAGGATAACGAAAGTAGCTAAAGAATAATATTGTATGTCATGTTGCATGGGATATTTCAATTAAGGGCTCTTCAGAAATGCTTTCAATAGAGACAGGGGACCAGAGGTTAAATTGCCCCATTAAAAATAGTTATCAAGATTGGAGACAGAGTCTAAGGGAACAGAAGATTTGTAAATCCAATTTTTGTTTTGTCAAACAATAGGGAAGACAGAAAACTGCTGAAAAGCATCTTTGTAAAACCTGGTATGATGACAAAGTACTATACGGTAAATTGACATTCTTAATCATTTCAAGACTTTTGTATACAAAGCTTTTACATCTACAGAAGTCAATAGCAGAGTCTGTATAGGCAGGTGAGTTTAAAATTCCCATTAGAGCATAACACACTCCTTGAGTGTGTCTGCACTTACATGCGCCGATCGGAGTAGATTCGAATGTCATAAATGTCATTCAATTTGGATATTTAAGATTCAAATGTCTTAAAATCTGATTCAAATCCGTAACATTCGAATCCGTATGTTCAAATGCTAGATTTGTATGTAAAGAATATCTGTGCGCATGCCAGAAAAATGTGTATGCATCCCGTATTATCCCATACACATCCCATTTTAATCCTGTATTTTAAGTGCAAGATACAGATCATTTTCAGGCAGATTTGTATATGACAGATGCAAATATACACATTCGAATCATTCAAAAATCCGTATTCGAATTCAAGTGTCAAATTTGGATTTTTGAAAACCCTATTCCAGTTTGAATGTCAAAATTTGTTGGATCTGAATTGAATATTTGAGTTTTTGAATATTCATGCACATCCCTACTTGGGGCCCCCATTTTTGGTGATGCAGCAAAGTGGACCATTAAAATAGTTCCTCCATTGCCTTAGTAGGTTTGTCGACCTGTTTTATTTGTTCAGGAGATCATATTGGGTTTCTTGATACAGAATATGCTTAGTTTGTGCAGAGTGTACTAGAAGGGACAGGACCACCACACTGGAGTGCAAACAAAAGAGGGTTAGAAAGAGGACGATGGTCCTTTCTGCACTGGGACTCATTCTGGATTCTGTCCACCTGGTGGTGCAGACTACATCAGATGCCACTCAGGGCTTGCTGTGGTCTGCACAAGTATATGGATGGCATGTCCCATCCTGAGATTTAATTCAAAATCCCACTGCAGAAAGGGACCATGTTCTAGAGTAAAGGTAAGTGAAAGATGTATACGATCTGAAGAGAAACCACAGTAAGTGTAAAGTTACCCTAACCCTAACCAGAGTAAAGGTAAGTGAAGAAAGAACCCTTGCTTCAAGAATTGTATTTGTGAGCACTAAAACAGTTGACTGCATGTGGTACAGTATGCGTGTTTGGAGAATGCACCTTTTTAAACTGCTGCTGGACAATCAACTATTGTGATACGGTTACACACATAACTCTCCCTCCACTCCTTGCATTTCTAATACAAAAACATCAAGAAGATTTTCTAGTACTTTGTCAATCTGGGACTTACCTTCTATTTCGCTTGTTTCTCTACTACTGTGACTCTAGCATGATTCTGGTACTACAATCTTTAGCGACTCATTGACCAGAAATGGTTTGAGCCTGAACACACTTGACAGTGGCCTGCAATGAGCTGCAATCATTTCACTCTGACATTTCACACCAACATGTATTCTTCCACCTGGCACCATGTCTGGACAAAGTATTCTCAAAATGCTGTACACTCCTTCTCCCTTTTGCTTTCTTGTCTACACATTCTCATTTCCATTCTTTCTAACTTAGAACATAAGAGGAATCTTGCTGAATTGGGCCACAACTCATCTAGTCCAGCTTCCTGCAGGGATGTGCATGAATATTTCTAACATTAGTTATTTGAATTCGGACATTTGTACACGGATTGAATGTTATGACATCTGTGAATCAGCATTCATGCGAGTATGAATGTTTCTGGACATTCATACGAATAGTTCGGACATTTGTTAAACTGGAGAGGTGGGAAAGCAGCTGCACCACACATCTGCAAAGGATCCAGATTGCATTCGACATGGTTCGAGAGCAGATTGAAAGTGGATTCAGGTCGGGTTTGATGCTTTCAGAGCACGGAATTGTTATGGGATACATATCAGATACGTATTTGTTCATATTGGACACATATTCATCCGTATCGGATATTTGTATGAATCTGTAGCAATACATTCGTATCGAATAGAATCCTACCCCATTCGAAGGGGATCTATTTGAACAAACATGGATTTCCTAACATTCAGTTAGTTACAACTCGAATGTCAGAAGACCCATTTGTGCACTTTCCTCACATTCTTTCACACAATTGCCCAACAACTGCCAGCAAAGGCAAAACCTTCCCCTGCTCTTGAGGCCTTTAGAGGTGTCATGTCTGTCTTGGATGTAGCCGGCAATAGTAGCCGTCGATACACCTGACACTAGAAACTAAGGCAGTTGAAACAGTGAGATTGGGTCAGGTGTCAAATAGCAGAACACCTGTTGGAAGATCATCCTGTGCTCATGACATGTGGTATGCTCAGTGTCCTATATTCTGTCTGGATCAGCGTCCGAAGTCTTGGCCAAGATGTGAGGTTTGTTGCTGGCCCTCCACTCACAGCACTGACCATAACACAAGCTTAAAACATACTAGGCTTCTTCTAGATTAGCAGATCAAATCCTCAGTATTAAAAAATTCACTTACCTGCTGCGAAGTGGCGGTCCGGCATCCAGTCTGCAGCGGCCCCCCATAGCTTCCTCTCGGGGACCTGAGAGACTTCTGTGTGAAGCACGCATCAGTGGGATGGCACAGCCAATGGTAGCTGAGCTGCAGTCTCAGCCCTCTTTGGCGCTTCTCACCATCCTCTCCAGACTGGCTGGAAGCTTCAAATTTACTTAATGCTGTGCAGCGAGTGCTGCTTTATCAGCATTAAGTAAGTTCACAGTAGCATCACTATAAAGTGACCCCAATGTGAAGAATCGGTGGTCGTGTGTGCAACGTCAAGAAGTCTGGACGCAGCCCTACTCTAGTGTGTAGTAAGGGCCTAAGGGTTTATTAGTGGTTGTATAGATACTGAAGAATATGCTAATTACATTGTTAATTACACTTACCCCAAAAGAAAAATGGAAAATCTAAGATCCTCCAGGTGTAGTTGGATTTTTACCTCTGTCAACCTTGCTTGCTGGAGTTCAACAAGATCTGGATAGTCTATAGTTTTCTCACCCCTATCTGAAGGCTTCGGTTCTGTGCTTGGGAGTACACACCACTGAAATGATTGAGGTCAACTGCATTTATAAATAAATATGTCAAGAATTGTATTATTGCTCTGCCACTGTTGGCTATCATCTCAGTTGATTATCAACAAGGAGGGGAAGAATACAGTAAAAATGCTTCTTCAGCAAACTGTAATTTTGGATTGTCTGACAAAGAATGGCTGGAACTGTCATGAAAATGGCCATCGCTAAATTTTTATTTATTTTTTTAGGCTCAGCTGTTCTTTTACTGACTGTTATGGAAGTCAAGCAATATCTTGATACTAGGCTTGATACCAATTGGCTCAGTAACATTCATCTTAAGATGACATCTGTTGAGAATTTTTTCAATAACTTAATGGTTATAAAGCACGTGAGGAAGAGGATAATGGATGGAATATGACATAAAAATGCTAAAGCCTTTGTGGGGAGAACGGCTGCCCATAAAGTTTGAATTTGGTAATTCAGACTAATGCAGTTTGTTGTCCTCTGGAGAGAGGGCAATAATGGGGAGCAATATCATCTTAAACACTGATGCATAACACATTGTGCCAGAGTCATGAGGCTCTAAGCAATATTGTGATGCTGCCAGAAGTACCAAGAACAACTTATCCAGAAAATGGACCATAAAGGTGGAAATCACTTCCTTCTGATTTTTAGTGCAGCCTAGAAATATCCAAAACAGTACCAGCAGAGAAAAGGTATTTTTTTTAAAAAATAATAATAATAATGATAGGATTGACCATGCAATGGAACATATGTTTTAAGTTGTAGAGTACAATATTGTTTTTCTGTTTACATTTCCCTTTTATGAGGAAATATGTGTCCAGGGGGAGAGAAGAATAACTATCTAGGGTCCAGTAATATTGTTGAGTCTAAACTGGAGAACATAACACAGAATATGTTAATTGCGATTTCAATGGAGATCTTAACAATGTTCTCAGCTGAAACTACTGGAAATTAATTCAAATAATAAGCCATGATTGGCTAGTGACCAGTATAGAAAACAACGTCTTTGCTCTAGCAGTCTTCATTTTCAACCATCATTATCAGCACACAACTGCTTGGTTAGTTTTGATCCAATTTCTGATCATTTATCAGATGTGGAATAGGCAAGCTGGGGGAAGGTTTTTAATTAATAGAATGGAAATCAGCATAATCTGAGCAAAAAGAAATCAGTTAGCAAATCAAGCAATGGAAAACTGAAATCCTGTTAAAAACTACCCAAATAAACCTGGTCCTCAACTTTAACAGTAACTCCATTGCACCCACAAAAAGCTACATAAACATTCTATTCAGATGAATTAAAATATGATGCCCCAGAAGACACAAAATCTTGCAGCAAAATGAATATTCTCACAAGTTCATGAAAAAAAGATAAAACTAACTTACAGTATATTAAGACAGTGCAAACAACAACAACAGCAACAAAACTCTTACTTACACCAAAGTTGTCTTGGGAAACACCAACAAATTATTGCTAGGGATGTCCACCAATACTTGTAACGTTCAAAATCATACAAATTCAGCTGAATTTGGACATCCAAGTTCAAATAGAATTTTGGCACATTTTAAGACTGACATTCAAATTCAAACTGAATTTGATACATTCGTATGAAGCTTTGTATGGGATTCATATGAGATTTGTATGGGATTTGTATGCATTTGTATGGTGTTTGTGTGGAACTGAACATTCATATCAAATGCAAATCCTAACTCATTAGAAGGGGATCTGTTGGAACAAATATGAATTTTCCTGCATTCAATTAATCAAATGCAAAAAAAATAAATAAATGTGTACATCACTCATTATTGCAATCCTTTGGCATCCCTGTGGCACACAACTCAACCAAATCATTTCAAAATATAATAAGCAAACCCAAAGTCCCAGATCCCCTGAAAAGAATAAAAATTTAAAAAGCCAAAGATGGAGTGTTAACAAAATAAAATGCCAAGGAACTGAACACCACTGCAAACAACAAATTAGCAGAAAACTAAAAGAATGCTAGACTGCGCCAGATCAAAGAATGCAAGCAAATTTGTACAAACCTGACAATCTGATTAATATCAACAGACACATAGATGTAGACAATATATAGGGTCTAGGGATGTGCAGGGATATTCAAAAATTTGAAAAATTCAATTTGAATTTGACAAATATTGACATTCAAATTCAAATCAGATTTTTGAAAATCTGAATTTCTGAATTCAATCGAATTTTGAATTTTTGGAAATCCGATAGGGATTTTCAAATAATTCGACTTAATATATCTGTTTATATCGCATCCAAATATCGGGTCAATTTGCGCATATAACAGGATGAAAACGGGATGAAAACAGGATGCGTGCGAATTCAAAAATTGGATTAAAATGTTCCTGACATTTGTATCATTCAATTCAAATCGGATTTTCAAATTTTCAATCAAATTGAACATTCAAATATTCAAATTGACTCAAATTCAAATGCAAAAAAATGTATTCATGCACATGCCTAATAGGGACCACTCAAAAGGTGAAACTAAAACTTCACATATAAAACAACTTAAAAATGGACAAAATATGATCAGCAATGAATTAAGCCAAAGAAAGACTAACTTTATATCTCCCCAAGCCTCACTTAATCCCCCTCTGGTCTACTAACACTCAAAGGTCAAGAAGGAATAACACTTCAGTGCAACAAGGATAAAGAAGACCTTCACATCAACTGGACACAAAGCTATCACCCCACAAAAAAAAAACTACTATCAGGACAAAAACATTGGTCAAGGAAATAGAGGACTAGATGTTGCACATACCAACAGGAAATATGTGCAAAAACTTAAAAATCATGTTTCAGTTAGAATTAATAAAATCACATTTGGTTCAGTTCTAATCAAAACCAGGTAAAATAGATTCCTCCTTGTTCAAGTTAAAACCCTGAACATATTCAAATCTGATAATTAAATAAAATATCAATAGGTGAAAACCCTCTTTAAGGGCATAAAGTATGTGGTAACCAGAAATCTCTTTGAAACAAAAGCCAGACACTTCCCTATGTAATTACCGCTTTAAATGACATAAAATCCACTCAATCATGTGGTTACCGTATTGTGATTGACAGCTTAACAAACTTCCAGTACTCTTCTTGACCATATTCACTGCCTGTATTTTTGCTGTATTTTTTTTTAAAAAGATCAAATTGTTGATCTTAAAGCATCATCCATTGATTGTTCTTACAATCCGTTTTTGTTACCACCAACCTCTTTCACACTGTGTTTCCCTAGGGTGAACCAGGAGCATAATTGCTCAAACCATTACAACCCAGTTCAGCTACCAGTCTAGATGACTTTAAGGTAGGGTTAGACAAATTTATGGATGACAGATGTATTAATGGCTACTAGAATGAATGCCTAGGTGCATCTTTCAGGCTGGGGGGGGGAATGGGGCACTTCTAAGGCCATTTGCTGGGATTCTAGAGCAGGAATATGTTTGTCCTTGTCTCTGCTTGAGATGCCCGTGAGCATTTGGTGGGCCACTGTGTGCAGTGGGATGCTGGACTAGATGGGCTGTGGCCTGATCCAGCAGGGCTACTCTTATGTTCTTATTCCATTACAATTTTTTGTAAATAAATCACTGAATAGTGGTCAATTCTACCACCTTCTATTACGTCACTTTGGCCTCTCCAGCCCAATCTACACTCTGACATGTGCAGATAAAACATACAAGGAGGAGGCTTAGTCTCCCTTAGACTGCACCAGCCTATGGAAGGAGACCCCTAGACCTCTTGCCAGTCCAGTATATCAATCAGCAAGTGCTGAAATGGCAAATAATTCAAGGTTCAGGTCCTTCATTTCAGAGTGGTACAGACTGACATCAAAGGGAATTCCTGCTCCATATACTGCAGCATGTTTTGATAAAAATCACCTGGCCTTGGGATTAGGTCCTTGTTTCACAGGTGAAAACTCCAGTTTATGCTGCCTTAAAAATAAATCAAAGGAGATCGAAGGGGGAAAAAAGAGGTGAAAGTAAGACACTGCCGGCAGCAAACTCTAGTCAGTGCAGCCATTTCATGGGAAATGAGTAGGTAGAATATAAGTAGGTTACGTCAAATAAAAAAGAGTGAAGAAAGAAGTGAAAATTAATTGTTAATAATATTTGCAAATGAGTCATGAAGTCTCTCTGACTGCTAGCATGCTACTTTCCCACCAAAAAGTGAGTCTTGTGTGACTATTGGGCTTTCTACAGCCTTAGGGCCATCTTCCCTCCCTCCTTTCCTGCAGCTATGCCGTATGCCCCGTTTCTCTGGCCAGGGGGAAGGCAGGGAACCCAGTCACCGGACTCGCCCACCTGTCAGAGAGGCAGAGCATGCGCTCTGCCTCTCTGTCAGCTGTGCATGCACCGGCAATCCGGCTTTTCCCCCTCCGGTGCGGAAGCGTTCGCTTCCAAACCAGTTTAAGGGGAAAAGCCAGATGTAAGACCTCATTTTTCAGGTCTTACGTCTGGGTAGGATTCGGCGGCAAAACCGGCTTAAGCAACCAGTTTTGTGCACCAATGTGTGGACGCGGCGTCCTCAAAGGGACCCTAATTGGGTTCCCTGTGTGGATGCCACGTCCAAATCCTTCCTGCATCTGGCTCTAAAACCATTTTTAGAGCCTGTGTGGAAAGGCCCTTAGTCTTATGCAGACCTGAGTGGATCAATATTAAGGGTTTGTGCAGAAAGGCCCTCCGAGTCTGTGTTTTCTAGGTACTTGGCATTATTTCTACTGTAGGAATTATAGGGTGAGTTCGCACTTCACCTCCTACCACTGGGAGGCGAAGCACTAGAATTCTTCAGGTATCTGCACTTGCAGAAGCCAAAAGCTGGCTAAGTATAAATGATGGACATCAAGGAGCCCCAGTGATGGTGCAAGTGCACTTACATTGCCAGGGCAACCTGGTGGCGCAGCACATAATTGCACCTGCACCACCAGTTATGTGCTCTCCTGCAGCAGGAAGGGGTGAAGAAGAAGCGTGCAGTTCCATGCCTGTATGGAGCGAGGATGCTCCAGGATGCATGGACCTGTATCTGGAAAAGAAATGGTTCCATGAACTGCAGATGCTCCATGCTGGGTTCTCACGTGCACTTACAGTAGGGATGTGCATGAATATTCAAAAATCCAAATATTCAATTCAAATCCATCGAATGTTGACATTCAAACTCAAGTCAGATTTTCAAAAATCTGAATTTGAACATTCAAACTCAAATATGGATTTTCGAAAATCTGATACAGATTTCTGAATAATCTGAATGTGTACATTCATATATGCATCTTGTGCTTAAAATATGGGATTGAAATGGGATACATATGGATTTTTACAGCATGCGCGCAGATACATATAACAGATATGAATGTAGTCGCTAATCTCCACTCTGCTTTCCAGTCTAAAACTGGTATAATGGATAAGGACATAAAAAACATTTCTACTGAAATATGCAAATTATTTTGCTCTTATTTCATATTTTTATTTTAGGGATTTTTTGTTAAAAAAAAACACTTTGTGAGCCTTCCTGGCTCTTTTTAAAATCAAGGCTAAAACATTGGGGGGAAAAAAAGGTTTGGGGGACATTCTTATATTTATGTGCTGAGCAGAAGACAAACATAGGATGCAAACTGTGTAATCCTTTTACCACAGTTGGTATCAAAAATTAATATAACAAGAAAATCACCAGCTTTTCTGGCACTTAAAACACATGCAGACGTGTACAATAAGAAGGAAATTACATGGAATATATGCAAATCTTTTTTATGTTTTTGCTCTATACAGCTCCATAATCCCTTGTTCGAAAATCTGTAGAATTGTTCCATTGCCAGTGTGATGTCTACAGATGACAGCTCAGGGAATCGCTGTAGGCTTTCTCTTGAAAACTCTCCATAACCACTACCATCCTCTGGTGCGAACATCACAATGATGGAACAGTGTATGCATATGAAATTGTTAATACAAGAGCGGAAACTTCTCAAACTGCAAACCAGAAGATCAGGAACATATTTTAAGGAAACCTGAAAACAGACACCAGTGAAGACCTTGCTCAATAATATCTCTGAAGCCATGAAGTGATGTTAGATACATTTCTCTCCAACAAATCTGGGGTGTTTCCGCATTTGCTGCCAAAAAGCAGATCGTCCTCTCAAAGATCTGTCACTATTTGTGATGGATCTGCTTGTCCACACACACACAGGGATGACGGATTCCAGAGGACAGATTGGAATGGGTGATGTCCAGAGGCACTAGCACCATTTCCAAGCATCCTCTAGCTCATGCGGCGGCGGCGGCGGCGCCCGCAGAGCAACGGGACTGGAGCATGGAGCAAGTGTTTCCGGCGGTGACCAGCATGTGAGGGACGGGCTTTGGAAGCAGGCAGTCCTGCTTGCGCCCTTCCAAATATGGCGGCGGGAGGGAATCCCAGGGGGAAGTGACAGATGTAAGACCTGATTTTTCAAGTCTTACATTTAAGACGGATTTTGGCGGCAAAATCAGTTTAAAAACCTGTCTTGCATGCCGAAATGCGGACGCAGACTCTCAAATCCGGTCTACAGTGTGGATGCATCACAAGGTAAGTGTTTTAAATCTTACCTAAGGGGGGGGGAGTTAATCCGGTTTCCGCAGTCAATGCAGAAACACCATTTCTTCCATTTTTAATAGACCTTTTTCTCTCTCATGTAGTATTTTAAAAGCTCTGTGAGCAAAATCATTTCTGACCATTCACAAGTAGGCTTGCACTATGTGCAAATAAAAATGTAAATAAAAATGTTTCTACTGAAATTGTTCTAGTATGATGAACATTAATGATGACAGGAATCATTTATTCACTGTATTCACATCTACCACAAAGAAGCGGGGTATGTGTGTTGCGTAAATCAGGTCCATCACTTCATCAACAAGCATTCAGGTTTCCAAGAAATTCTAATAGCAAGAGGGCTTTCTCTGGGTAAAGAATCCAGTCTGAGTTGCATCAGAGAGTATAATTATACCCTACTATCCTCCCCTGGCTTGAATTTGGTGGCAGTCAAAGGCCAGGAGGGATCTGGCTGTGATGGGATCTGTGATGGAATTATTCACACACCAAAACCGTTCACTCAGGTTCCGGCTGTACTAGAGAGGGTGGCCGTCTGTGTAGACTACAGATATGCACATTTTTGTTCAGGTTCACTTCACATCGAATTTGGCAAGATTTGAATCCACTGAGAATTCTCTGTGAATTCTCTTTGAATCCGCTTGGAATCCCTGATGCTTGTTGCTCCTCCAAATCTGTTCCGCGTCCACTTTGAATCTGTTCTGAATCTGCTGCAGATGTGACTGGCCTAGGGGTGTGCACAATTTTTTTTTCATTTGAATACTAGTCAAATCTAATGTCAAAACATTAGATTCAAATCGAGTGTTTAAAATCCGAATGCTAAAAAACCCAATTCGAATCCGTTACATTCGAATCTATTCGTTCAAATGTTAGATCTGTATTTAAAGATACGGATGCTGGCAACATTTATATGGGTTATACATATCTGCATGCATTTCGTATGCATCCCATTTTCATCCCATATTATAAGTGCAAATGCATACAGATATGTATAATATTTGAAACGTTAGAATGAACGTTTTGGAACACTCAGAATCCGTTTGGTTGTCTAAATTCTAATGTGAACAAATTTGGTTGGATTTCGAATGTTTAGAACATTTGTGCACATTGTTAGGCTGGCCACCTTTTGACTATAATGAATCATGAAACAAATGTACAAAAATGTATGACCTGCATTCAAATACCAGTCCTCAAATATAATGCAAATGTTTGAATTGAGAACCTGACACATAATTTTTTGCACATCCCTACCATAAAATTTGCTGTCCTACATTGAAGATTCATCTCTGTAGCTATATAACTATTCTTAATAATTTAACTGCGACTGCAGATTAAGATAATACAGGACATATTATTTGAGCCTACACTATGGAAGAAGCTGGTGGAAATCTTGGGATTTTCCATGTAGAAAGGAGTACATTTTGAAGAATGTGCTAAGGTCCAGGCAGCAAAACATCAGACATTTTAAATGAAATGCTATCCTGTTGTCTGTGGAGGTGGAGGAGGCTAGGAGTTACAAATGGCAAAGTTTAAGCTGCAGCTCCCATGAACTTTCTTTATCTCAAAACTTGCAGCTGTAAATAAGCCTATGGTTTGCTTTGACAGCGCAGAAAAGAAGATCTCCTTCCGAGATAGCTCAAGATGCTCCAGAAGAACTCTCATAGAAGCAGACTCAGGAAGCCCACAAAGGTAATTTCTGCTGAAAACCTTCAATGGGATCCTAATGGGATCCTTTTCACAAACAACTATTTTTTTTTTTACTTTATTTGGTTTACCGACACAGACGGAACTGGACAAACAACCTTCTACAAGGACCTGAAGGGATGGTCACAGGTGACAAAGGAGCACAACCATCCAAATACCCCTAGTACTCAGATGTTCAGACTGCCATGCCTCCTCAACTCCTTATTGAATACTGAATGCTCTTTGAGTGACTCTCATGGCACTTTGGGTGAAGGTATGCACTTGTTCCCTACATGGATTAACAGAAAGGGAAGGAAGTAATTCAAAAGCTAAGGACCCTACGAGAAGTGTCAGTGATAGAAAATATCTGAACCAGTGTCATTTCTTGTTGAGTCATTCAAGCCCTGACAGGGTCATCACTCCTACAGTAGGAAGTCTAAGACAGGACAGCCTATTCATTAATCTGAACTGAGGTTGTACCAGTTCTGGTAACATATAGGTCAACCTAAGGCTATCCCCACCTTGGGCTGCATTGCTCAGACCTTCCTCTGTAATTGACCTGAGCCTCTTCCATGGAACTTTTAGCTCTCCACCCCTTTTGCTGTGTCACATCCATCTCCTTTCTGACTGGATGCCATTCTGTAACTCAAAGAAGGTAAGGGTGTGTGTTTGCGGTTATTTTTTAAGCCTGCTCCCCTACTTCCACACACACCTTTTCTTTTTTATGTGCTTTTCTTCTCCATTCAATTAATTTTTAAAATAATAATAATAATAAATTTGAGTAAAAACGCTAGATAGAGGAGAGAAGGGGAGGTGCCTCACAAACTCTGTGCATGCCAATTGGCCGAAGGAAAGACTGAACCCCACCCACCATAGCACAGTTCAGCCTCCTTTAGCCCGAACCCCTGCTTGCACTTGTGGAAGAGAAGATGGCCTGGAATGCCAGGACAGTCTTACACCTTGTCAGTCCTCTAAAAACAGGACTCCAGGTTAAGAAGGTCTAACGGGGGTTGGAAAATGAATTAAATAAAAATAATGTAAGTAACACAATCTGAGGACAGCCTGAGGTGGACTTGTGTGACCATGGCCAAAGTGTCACATGTTCCTGTTGCTCCTGTTGGCCCTCAGAAACTCCTGACCACAGCCCTAAAATAAGGGATGTAACACTACCAAGAATGGTGTATAAGGTTCATGGAAGGAAACTTAATCTTTAGTTTGACCCAGCAGCATTGGAAGGGTCATGGTAATGCTGACTAACATAATGTGTTGTAGAATTATGCTGCAAGATGTAACCAATCGTACTGTTTGTAACCTATGAAGGTGCTTCCGCATTGACCCTTTAACACCCATTAAGCACACATCTTGAAAACCACGTCCGCACAGCGACACCCATTAAGAACACTTCGGGAAAACCGCATCCACACAGCAGCACCCATTAAGGACACTTCTGGAAAACCGCTTCTGCAGAATCTGTTCCTCACAATCTGTCCTTCCCATGCATGTGCGGATGGAAGGGGTGTTGGTAGATCTGGATTTAATAAATCCAATGTGGCTCACAAATGCAGTAGATGAAGTCATTAAAAACAAGAAGAGTTCATTTAGGAAATGGAAGGCTTGTCCAAATGAGGAGAACAGGAGGGAACATAGACACTGGCAACACGAATGCAAGACGGCCATTAGGAAAGCTAAGAAAGATTTTGAGGAGCACATTGCTAAAAACATCAAAAGAAATAACAAGAACTTCTTTAAGTATATCAGAAGTAGGAATCCAACCAGGAGAGCAGTTGGACCACTAGATAGTAAAGGAGAGAAAGGGGTAATTAAAGAAGACACGGAGATTGCAGAGAGACTAAACGAATTTTTTGCTTCCGTATTCACGGAGGAAGACAGAAGACACATGCCAGTAGCTGAGCCTGTGTTTTCTGAAGAGTTAAACTGTACAGAAATAACCAAGGAAGAGGTCCTGGCATGTCTTAATAAACAAAATGTTAACAAGTCACCGGGACCAGATGGTATTCATCCAAGAGTCCTTAAGGAACTCAAATGCGAAATTGCCGACCTTCTAGCAAAAATATATAATCTTTCCCTAACATCAGGCTCCGTACCTGAGGACTGGAGGGTAGCAAATGTAATACCAATATTCAAAAAAGGATCCAGGGGTGATCCAGGCAACTACAGACCAGTTAGCTTAACGTCAGTTCCGTGTAAGGTGATGGAAACCATTATTAAAGACAAAATTAGTGTGCATATGGAGCAGCAGGCATTGCTGAACAAAAGCCAGCATGGCTTCTGCAAAGGTAAATCATGCCTCACAAATTTGTTGGAATTCTTTCAGAGTGTCAATAAACACGTGGATAAAGGTGAACCAGTAGACATTGTCTATCTGGACTTTCAGAAGGCTTTTGACAAAGTCCCACATCAAAGGCTACTGAGTAAACTCACCAGCCATGGAATAAAAGGACAGGTTCTGTCCTGGATTTGTGACTGGCTTAAGGGCAGAAAGCAGAGAGTAGTAGTAAACGGCAATTTCTCAGGGTGGAAAGAAGTAAAAAGTGGGGTCCCTCAAGGCTCAGTACTGGGACCAATGCTTTTTAATTTATTCATCAATGATCTAGAAAAAGGGGTACATAGTAAAATAGCAAAGTTTGCTGATGATACTAAATTATTTAGGGTAGTAAAATCTGAAAGAGATTGCCAAGAGCTCCAGAGGGATCTCTTAGCATTGGGTGAGTGGGCAACCAAGTGGCAAATGTGCTTTAATCTTAACAAGTGTAAAGTAATGCACATTGGGGCCAAGAATCCAAATTACGTCTATAAACTGATGGGGTCTGAGCTTTCTGCAACACGCCAGGAAAGGGATCTCGGGGTTTTGGTGGACAGTTCAATGAAGGTGTCAACCCAGTGTGCGGCAGCAGCAAAAAAAGCAAATTCAATGCTGGGAATAATTAGGAAGGGAATAGAAAATAAGTCAGCAAGTGTCATTTTGCCCCTTTATAAATCTTTAGTGAGGCCACATTTGGAATACTGTGTACAATTCTGGTCACCACACCTCAAAGAGGATATTGTGGAACTAGAGAAGGTGCAGAGAAGGGCAACCAGAATTATTAAGGGTCTGGAACACCTCCCTTACGAAACCAGGCTGCAACGTCTAGGCCTCTTCAGTCTGGAGAGACGGCGTTTGAGAGGGGACCTGATTGAAGTATATAAAATTATGCACGGTATAGAAAAAGTGGATAGAGAAAATTTATTTTCTCTTTCGCACAACACTAGACCCAGGGGGCACTCTATGAAGCTGATGGGTAGGAGAGTAAGGTCTGACAGGGGGAAGTATTTCTTCACACAGAAGGTCATCGGCCTATGGAATGTGCTGCCAGAAGAGGTGGTGACAGCTACCAGTCTGGATGGCTTTAAGGAAGGGTTAGACAAATTTATGGATGACAGATGTATCAATGGCTACTAGAATGAATGCCTAGGTGCATCTTTCAGGCTGAGGGGGGGGGAGGAAATGGGGCGCTTCTAGGGCCATCTGCTGGGACTCGAGAGCAGGAGAAGGTTTGTCCTTGTCTCTGCTTGAGATGCCCATGAGCATTTGGTGGGCCACTGTGTGCGACAGGATGCTGGACTAGATGGGCTGTGGCCTGATCCAGCAAGGCTTCTCTTATGTTCTTATGTTCTTATGTTCTTATCTACTCTAAACCGGATTTAGTAAATCCAGATGTAATAGATCGGGATTTCCAGCGGTAAGTGTGGAAGCACCCTGACTGTATGTGTAAGTACTTCTTTCTATATGGATGAGTGAGACCAGTCTTTGAGAGCTATGTCCTTCTTTCTTTTATTGCTACCAATGGAGTTGCAACTCCTACCTTGGTGTGTCCTTTTGGCACAGCATTCTGAGCACAAACCCAGCAACTCGGATGGGCATAACTTGGAGACCATATGAGTAAAGCTTCAGAATGGGATGAGATGACAATTCTGATAAAATTTCTGACGCCTGTAATAGGGTTCTAACCAAACACTATAGAACATTTATGCACAAGACCTTAACCCCCACCTCGGTTGACAATTCCACCTGCAGACAGGACACATAAATCAGACCTGTTGTTTCCTCATCTAAAATCCTTTAGCCTTAAAGTAATCATAGCAAGGAATAATGACAAAGGAGATATTTTAACTCAGGTTTTTTTACCCAAGCATTGGTGTCGTACAGTGAGAATTAGGATCCTTCTCCCTTTGGCCTTATTCTTGAATATATCCTGGGATAGGAGTCTGCTTTCCACATACAAATGCAGACTATGCCAGGCCTCATGAAAGGCCTACCATAGTCTCCATTCGAATGAGGACAAGAAACCCCCGTGCCAGGGTGTATTCCAGAATAAAGCTGTGTGGAACGGGCCTTCTAGAATTGCTTCAGCGTTATAACAGATGAATGAGATTGTGTGGCCAACCAATTAGCTAGACAAACTATGTATATATAAGCACTGCCGTCTAGCCAGACTTTGGGGATCACTTTGGCTTGCTAGAATTAAGCAACTGTCTGTAGAAGCATAGTCGTTACTAACACTTAATGACTACTTTGTTGGTTAAGAGCTCAATGTGAAGTTGAGGGGTGTTAACACTCTATCAAATTCCTTGTTAGGCATGCTAAATTTTATTAGATCACACATAGGTTGCAGCTGGAGAGCTGTCAGGGGAATAAGGTATCCCCAAGGGGTTAATAATAAATTCCTGCTTCCCCTACCTTATTCCCATCAGATGTCAGGAGAGAGGGTACATTCCACTACAAATATATAATTTCTGTTTGTTCTGGATGGTCAGTGCCCAGCCATTTTTTTTTTTTTTTTGTAAGGTGGAAGCAGACTCAGTAGTTTAGTGGTAGCTTACCTGCATGGGATTTAGAAGACTCTTAATTAAATCCTGGTGAGCTATTGTCAGTCACTCATGACAACTGTGAGCTAGATAGACCACTGGTCTTACTTGCTATAACTGAGTTCTAACTTACTGCTACCAGAAATGTTCACATGACCCACCCTAGTATTGCTAACTACAGTTCTATTTTTACTGACCATAGGGCTGAATAGCGTTGCCAACGAGGTCCTATGAAAGCATGATGTTCACATGCTGCCACCCTCATTAGGCCTGCAGACAGTACCTCCAGAGGTGTCCTGGATGCAAAACATGAAATTAACTCTGAGGGTGTTTGCTGTCCTCTTCTACCACCTTCCACCACCTGGAGAGGGGACAATGGTACGGGTTATTTCCATGCTCCATTGTCTGCCTGGCATGATTAAACACTGGTCAGCAAATGGCCAGTTTCTGTGGCCATTTCCTGGCGAACACTTTATGCAAAGAAGAATGTCTGAATAATGGAAAAATTTGAATAATGGAAACGTTTGAATAAGTGCTTGCTGCCTCTTGGGCCAGAACACATTCCCTGGTCCAGCAGGTGGCTTTTTTCATCACCATCTGGATGAAGGCTTGGTTGCTTCAGTGCTCTGTCTATAAGGAAGGATAGAATCATGACCATTCAGCAGTAATGTACATGAAAGCCTTTCTTTGTGAACTATTGCAGGAAAAATGATTGTACAATTAGTAAGAAAAAATATTGAATCCTGTATGTGCCTTATCCATACAGATGGTATTGAGAGACACTGTACAAGATGCCTTGGTAGTGTACTGTATATTTTATGAACAATTTGCTGCCAGAAGAGGTGGTAACAGCTACCAGTCTAGATGGCTTTAAAGTAGGGTTAGGCAAATATATGGATGACAGATGTATCAATGACTACTAGAATGAATGCCTAGGTCGGTGATGGCCAACCTATGACACGCGTGTCACAGGTGACACGCCAAGCCCTTTTAGGTGACACACCTGGTCACCCTGGCACCTGGGCGTGTAGTGCTTGCTTGTTCTTGAAGTGTACAAAATACCAACTTTCAATTGAAGATTTAGCAAATGTAAAGAATTATTCATTTTTGATTTTAATAAAATACATATATCAAAAATATAACTTTCTTACTAGAGCTACAAATATCACAAAATAATGTATATTTCTGGAAGTGACACAGCACCCGAGTTAAGCTAGGTTTTCTTGTGAATTTTGACACACCAAGCTCAAAAGGTTAGCCATCACTGGCCTAGGTGCATCTTTCAGGCTGGGGGGGAGGAGCAGGAGGCTTTAAGGCCATTTGCTGGGATTCGAGAGCAGGAAAAGGTTTGTCCTTGTCTCTGCTTGAGATGCCCATGAGCATTTGATGGGCCACCGTGTGTGATGGAACACTGGACTAGATGGCCTGTGGGGCTTCTCTTAGGTTCTTGTGTTAATACAGAATATTCAGAGTGTTTCACTGCAATCAATGAACAGAAAATTCTAATGTGAAATAGCAATTGTGTACCTAAATGTCTAATATCCATTCCCTCCTTTTTCACTTTCACGGTTGATAAATCATGTCAACAGAGCTTACCCACATAATTATTTTCATATGTAAGTCCTGATTTATATAAGGTTACATATATTTGAAGACAGAAATGAGCCTATAATTTGATCTGAAATTAAGAATGGAAAAAGTTCAAAATTACCTGAACAGGATAGAGCTCTGTGAGAGACCTGTATAAATGTTCATTGAGATACATGAAATACACTTCAGAGGAGTAAAAATAGTATGGGGAACATCTGGCTCAGTAAGAAGGATAATAAAAACTATCTTAGTCATTTTCTGTATTGTTGTGCACTGTTACCAGATAAATCCCAGAACAAGGGCCTGCTGCCCACATGCTAAAAGGACTAAGCCAACTCAATCATGCTGTGTTCACATTGGGTGAAACATGGACCAGGCACCACTAAATCAGCATCTTACGCCAGTGTAGCAGTAGACCCCGACAATGAAGTCTACAATCAGTCAAGGACCAGTACACTGAACCATGGAGGCATGTAGAGGGCAAGCCCTCTTTTGGTCTGGTATACCACAAAGGACTATTTTCAGTGATGTTCCACTGAAATTGATAAACCAGGCATCTTCACTATGAAGCATGAAGATTTATGGAATATATAGACTGGTCTACAGTTGTTCTGACACCAATATAACTCCAGTTTTACAGCCATATTGTGTTTGGTGCCCTCCGCAACTTTGTGTGCATCAGCACTGTAGCTATGACAATGCTGGCACTCAGTACAGGTGTGTCAGGAGACCAGCAGGGCCACCAGGTCACTTGTGTGGCAGCTATGATGACCTTCCCAGCCAGCAGAGGTGGGAATAGTTGCTGGCTGGATGCTATCAGGTAAGCTGGGGTAAGGGTTGGTAAAGTTGTAAAGCACAATTTCATGCTCCACACCGAGTCAACAATTAATTAATTAATTAAAATTAATTAATTAATTAAGTATATCCCACCCTTCACCAAATGGTCCCAGGGCGGCTTACAATAAGAATAAAACACATAAAAAGAAAATAATAATAATTAAAAATATCACCCCCTTCCTCCCTCCCACATCCACCCTCCCTCCCTAACAGGACAGCACCCTCAGGAAGCTATTTAGATGGGGAAAGCCTGGTTGAAAAGATACGTTTTCACTAGGTTCCGAAAGGTATACAGTGTAGGCACCTGGCGAAACTCAAGAGGGAGGCTGTTCCAAAGTCTAGGGGCTACTACAGAGAAGGCCCTCTTATGTGTCCTGTATATTGGTAACAGTCCCTCATACCTCCGCAAAAGAAGGAACTACAAGAAGCCCCCCTCCTAGAGATTTCAGTGTACAGGCAGGTCTATGTGGTAAAAGGTGTTCCTTCAGACACCCAGGGTGGGCCATTTAGGGCTTTAAATGTTAGTGTCAACACCTTAAATTGGGCTCGGTAGCAAATAGGTAACCAGTGCAGATCCTTTAAGACCGGTGTGATACAAGTCCGACCAGAGATTCCCATAAGCAGATGAGCTGATTAGGCAACTTCTGGACAGGCAGGGGGTGTTTCTAGCATGTAGACACCTCCTGTAAGTGCAGATACACCTGCCCAGATGTTGCCTAATTGCTGACCACAGGACGAAGTGCAAATCGGCCCCATGTGTGGACCAAAGTTATCAAAAAGCTATTACTGGAGTAACACTGGTGTTACAGCAAACCATAGACTCAGTCATAAAATCTGTCTTCATATATCTGAAGGGCTTTCGTGCAACTGAAGAAGTGGATTTGGTTGTGCCAGAAGATACATCTTGAATTAATGGAAGCTGTAAGGAAGCAAATTTCAGCAAAGCTTGAAGATAAACCTCCCTTTGGTGAGAGTTTCCCAACAGCAAAACAGAGTGAATTTTAAGCAAGGATCTGAAATGGGTTCTCCTTGATCAAATTCCAGACCAGAGGCATTTCCGCACTGAATCGCGTTCCAGACGGAACGCGTTCAGGCGGAAAGCTTAAGCCAGCTTCGGGCGCTTTCCCCGTTCACACACAGACGCGCCAGAACGCGTGTAAACGCGTTCCGGAGCGTCTGGGTGCGAATGCTCAAAGCGCCCGAAGCTGCCTTAGCCGGCAAATGCCGGCAAGGGGCGCGCCGGCAGCCGCGGAGGCAGATCGACAATCAGCTGTTTGAGAAACAGCTGATTGTCAAAGCCGCGCGGCGTCGGAGGCGCGCCGGCAGCCGTTCGGGAGACAGAAGCGGCGCGAACGCTTCTTCTCCCGAACGGCTGCCGGCGGCTCGTCCGCGTTGGAACGCGTGTAGAGCACTTCGAAGTGCTCTACATTTCGAACGCGGAAAAGACAGCTGCGGACACGTCGGAACGCAAGCCGCGCGCGGCCAATGCGTATGACGTGTCCTCAGCTGTCTTTTCCGCGTTCCGTTCAGCCCCGTGCGAAAACGTCTCAAGAAAGGTTCTTATTTAAATTGTATCCAGTGCTCCTTTAAAAAAAAAAAAAGCTAACAGTCAGGACAAAAATCTCTT
The DNA here is from genome assembly GCA_023333525.1 of Aspidoscelis tigris stejnegeri. Lineage (NCBI taxonomy): Eukaryota > Metazoa > Chordata > Lepidosauria > Squamata > Teiidae > Aspidoscelis > Aspidoscelis tigris. The sequence goes on along the minus strand of JALMGA010000004.1, from coordinate 108,292,612 downwards.
TTAGGTAATCATGAACATGAAGCATTGTTTAAGAATGTAAGAAATAAGAAGCCCACGTTGTTCAGCGTTCTTTACTAGAATCCCGAAACCAGCAGGTGCTACATGGTCCACCAGAAACAGAACAGTAAATAGTGGTCTGTGTCATCTGTTTTTCCCCCTGTGTTTCACTGCACTGATTCTTTTATGTGTACAAGACCAGGGAATATTATAGCTTCGGCACAGTATACTAAGAATGATGATTGGCAGGGGAGCAATAAGACAAGTGATGCTGGTGAGTTTGCAGAAATAATCACAGCAATCATGCTAGAGTCAAACAAATTCAGCCTAATCAGCCCAACAACTTATTATCAAAAAGAATCTATTTATGTGTCAAATCTGTCGGAGCAGGCCAGAATATATTATCATATTAATGTCGTGACTGGGCTCCTCTGGACCTCAGAGTTTTGTTTGCTGAAGAGCTTCCTGGGGCGTTTGGAGAAACAAAGAGCGCTCTTTGGAACATGAGGCATTCAGCGCCAGAGTACAGATGGGCCCCGGTTCTTTGTTCCTATCTGCCTGGGAGGCTGTTATGGGAAGCGGCCAACCTGCAGTCTGTCACAGTGAACATTGTTCAGTCATTGTGTACTTTTAATTGTTACTATGTACATGGAATCCAAAAGGTCGCTGTGGATATATAGTACAAGCTCACGGAGGCCTTTGCCAGACCAAACAGCTGTCCCGTGGTGTTCCCACATTCAGCTCCTGTCACCTTTTGCTCAGTGAGAAAGATCTTCCTGACACACAGCAATTCAAGCAAAAGATTTATTTACTAAACAGTCAATAAGAGAATCACAGAAATGGCCAAGCTTTGACTGCTCAACTCTTTCCCAAATAGTGATTATTTCTGCACCACTGGTACCATAGACACGGCGAGCTTCATTTAAATGTTCAGCAGGAAAATTCAACAAACACACTTCTAAAGCGCCTAGCCGCTCTTTTTAGGAATTTTGCATATTAGACAAATGAGATTAAAGAAGTTATTCTCACCTTCTCCAGCTTCTTCAGTTGAGCGAAATGATTTCATTGTCACAAGGGCATATTATGTTATCAGCAGATGCGAGTTTCATGTAACAAAGTAAGTTCCGTAACATACTGAAACCTACCAAGAAATCGTCAAGAATTTCCAAGTGTGAAGGATGGCATGTTTGTTTCTGCTAATTTCAGGACCTGCAGGGGAGTATTCAGCATAGGCTCTATTTTTTTTTTGAGGGGGGGGAGGGTGCAGGTTCTGCACTTACCTTTTACTCTAAGGAATAGTAGGGCAAGAAAAGAGTTATATATCCTAAGAATGGACAGATTTCTCAGGCCTGGATCAATGCAATCTGTACTGTGACTGTGTGTTCCAGCTCAGCCCCTGATCATAAAAGCTTCAGAGTGCTCTTGTTCAAGTTCCAATGGCCAGAAATGAAAGTTCTTGGCCTTGGGAGTCCCTGGAGGATGGATGCCCCTGTAACTGGAACACAAGAGGTGTCCATCTCTGGTAACATCTAGATTGGACTGTTGTAATGCGCTTTACATGGGGCTGCCCTTGAAGATGGTTCAGAAGTTGCAGTTAGTGCAAAGTGCAGCCGCTAGGGTGCTGACCGGAACAGTTTGACCGGAATGCACATCACGCCGGTTTTAAAAGGGTTGTATTGGCTGCCAATTCACTACCAAACCCAATTCAAGGTGTTAACTTGACTTACAAGGCCCTAAATGACTTGGGCCCCAAATATCTAAAAGAACGCCTTCTCCATATATCAACCTGCCCATGCCTTAAGATTTGCTGGGGAGGCCCTCCTGGCTGTCCCACCACACTCAGTAGTAAAACGGGTGGGCACCCGGGAGAGGGCCTTCTCAAGAATGGCCCCAGGCTATGGAATAGTCTCCCCCTTGAGGTGTATTAGGCTCCTTCTCTGTCTGTATTTAGGAAGGTGGTAAAGACACATCTCTTTGCCTTGGCCTTTGGCTAAATATGGTTACACTTTCCCCCCACTTTTAGGAGTACTGTTTTTTAATATACATTTAATTTGTTTTAACATGTTGGTTTTTAAATGTTGTAGATGTTACTGTTTTAAGATATATTGTTTTCTTTAATACACTGAATTTTGTTACCCACCTTGAGACCTATGGGTATAAAGCAGGATAGATAGGTAGATAGATAGATAGATAGATAGATAGATAGATAGATAGATAGATAGATAGATAGATAGATAGATAGATAGATAGATAGATAGATAGATGATAGATAGATAGATAGATAGATCTTCTGCATGTGTCTTTTTTTATTATTAGGTCCCCCTGGTACTCTGGGAGACCTCAATGCTCTAGGGCGGTGATGGCCAACCTATGACACGCGTGTCACAGGTGACATGCCAAGCCCTTTTAGGTGACACACCTGGTCACCCTGGCACCTGGGCATGTAGTGCTTGCTTATTCTTGAAGTGTACAAAATACCAACTTTCAATTGAAGATTTAGCAAATGTAAAAAATTATTCATTTTTGCTTTTAATAAAATACATATATCAAAAATATAACTTTCTTACTAGAGCTACAAATATCACAAAATTATGGATATTTCTGGAAGTGACACAGCACCCGAGTTAAGCTAGGTTTTCTTGTGAATTTTGACACACCAAGCTCAAAAGGTTAGCCATCACTGCTCTAGGGTCTTCTGACCTGGATCTCACTCTGTCGTGTGTCCTAGCAGTGAGTGGAGCCTTCCATGTTCTGCAGTAATGTACAGAAGGGAGGCCCTTAGTGCACGTATTGGTATGGAATAACAGCAAGTGCAGAAAGGCTCAAAGATCCCAACCATATTACAGCAATTCTCCATGGATAAGGTAGCCTGATAACGTTAATGTTTTTATTTATATCCTTCCATTCATACTCTTTTCCCAAGAGCTCAAGAAAGCAACAATATTTCTTCCACTTCATATCTGCATTAGGGGTGTGCATGATTTTTTTTTTTTATTTTGCATTCCAATTCAAGTTGAATTGAATGTCAAAACATTTGATTTGATTTGAATGTTTAAAATCTGAATGTCAAAAAATCAGATTCGGATCAGTAACATTCCAACCTATTTGTTCAAATGTTAGACTCGTATTTGAAGATAAAAACGTTGACAGCATTCGTATCTGTTGTATGTATCTGTGCGCACTTTGTATGCATCCATATGCATCCTGTTTTCATCTCATATTATAAGCACAAATACATATATCTGTATAGCTCTGTACATAATATATACATATCTGTACATTCAAATCATTTGAACAAATGTTTCTGAACATCCAAAATCCATTTGAATGTTATTAAATCAGATTCCAATTCAAATGTCAATGTTTGTCGGATTCACATCAGATTTTCAGATTTTTGAATATTTGTGCACATCCCCAATCAGCATGATATCTGTCTGTAGTTATTTACTTTTACCATTAAAACACTGTGGGTTAGTTAGAAAGTAGCAACTTGCTGAGATTGTCCATTTTCCATTTGCATACCGCCTTTCCAAAATAAAATTTTGCCCAAGGTGGTTTACAACAAACTACACTGCATGTCACAAAACAGGGCTGAACACTGGAGAAGTCATGAAAATCACAGTGTGGCCGCATCCCCATTACAAGCTTATTTAGGTTTCAAACCGTTTTCAATCCTCGCAGAAACCACGTCATTTTGGCTTAACACACTTTCTGTGTGTTAAATCGTCCCAAAGCGTTGTAAATGTTAACCCTCATTTCAACAGGTCTCACTCTGAATCGTGCGCTTGATACCTGTTACATTTTTTACTGTGGGGACCGTACTGTTTTAAGGGATCAGAATCCATGTTTAGGGTTTCCCTTTCCCAGTAGCTTGCTTCCAAAGACAGTGATTTCAGTATAAAAATCCAACCTTCACAGCAGTCGCTACACTGTAGCAATCCAGGCACTTCACACCTGATAACAATGTTGCAATTTTGCGCAATTCTAGCTCTTTGGAGTTCTGACCTTTAAAGGGGAAAGGAAAGCAGGGCAGGTTTTGGGAGATGTGTGAATGTTTAAAGCCCCTTGCTTGAGTTGCCACTGCTGCTGTGTGCCCTGGGCAATGGGGAGAATCGCTGGCTGCCCACTGCTGGTTTTCCTCCATCCAGTCAAGCAGCAGCCACCCAGCCAGACTCAGTGAAGGGGTCCCTTATGGGTGGCCCATTCACACCAGGAGGAAGAGGGCAGAGCAGCCCTGAAAAGCAGCTTTAGGAAAGTAGCCACTTGAGTCCCTCCCTTGAGTCATGTACACCACGCAGGATCCTCAGAATCCAGATCGAACGCGATTAAGCTGAAAGTAATGGGAACAGACAAATTTGCGTTTGCATCCGGTTCTATTATTTAGGTTTAGGGAAACTGGATTAAGCTTGTAATGGGGACGAGGCCTGTGACGGATTCATTTTGCAGGCTGCAAAGGGAGGGAAGATTTCCCAGACCCTTTGCAAACATCCTCTGCAAGCTGCAAAAAGGGTGGGAAATATTTCTCGGGCTCTTTGCAGGCATTGGGTGCTAGCTGAAAAGGGTGGGAAAGTTTCCCAGGGACTTTGCAAGACTGAGTGACAGGAGGAGTTCTCTCAATAAGCACTACATTCTGGCCAATCAGAGCACCAGGATCTTGCTTCTCAGAGGTCCAGAGCTTTCGGTCTCTTTCTCTGGGCAAATTCTGCAGGGGATTGATCATTGGGGGGAGTTTGCTGAACTCTTCAGCCTTGCAGGCCTTTTTGCTCACTGCTGGTGGAGCAAGGGGAAAGAAGGGAGGTCATGCCTATCTTAAAGGTAGACCTCAGGGCATAACTGGGGAGACACAGGGATGGTGAAAGGGGATTCTTGACTCTGGTTTGAGCAAGTAGACTCCTGGTTAGCAGTTAGCTTTTCTGCTGGGTTTTTATCTTTATTTTGGAAAGGACTTTCAAGCTAAATACCTGAAAGTTTCCTTCAGGAGCTGGAGGCTTTTGCTATTCATTGGGATTAGCTTAGGGGGAGCTAAGCTGAATCCTATTTACAATTACTTGTTCTTTTGGACTACTTAAGCAATACTGAGTGATCTTTATATTTCGCTACCACTTAATTATTTATATATCTTCTTGTAAATAATAAACAGTTGGTATTATATTACACTAGTGTTTATTTTGCTGCTTCAAGGAGAAGTCTTGGCTGTAAGCCCTTGAAGCGGGACACCTGGAAAAGGGGGGGTCTAGTTCATATACAGACACCAGCCCATTGGCAGGCAGTGGGGCTCTACGGCTCGGCCACCACTTCTTCAACTGCACTACTCTGTCAATATGAGTTCACGAGGGGGCGGGGAGTGGGATCAAGTTGTCACAACCAACACCTTCACCGTCTATCTTTATGCTGTTGTTGCAATGCAAGCACTTGAATGCCAGTGAGCTGAGGTTGTTCTTCCTGCTCTTCATGATCAGGGACATCGCCAGCATGCAGATAACACTCTCATTGACTGTCACAGGTTCTGATTTGCATCTAGTCCAGTTTCAGCCTTCCTCAGTTTTTAGTTAACCTCGCATTGAATGCACGCAAGATGCAGCACTTTCCCCCTTGTGTCCTCATCTGTGAGGTGGTGAGATACAGAGTGTGAAGAACTAGGCAGTAGGGGCTACTGTACTCCACTGTAGAAATGCACCCTAGGTTTAGAGCTGTGGTCCAAAGCATGGTTTGTGAAGATCCAATGGCATCTTCAGCTGGATTCTTGCCTCTTGTAGGCCAGACCTGTGGGAAGCTCCTACCAAGTCTATGCTATTATGCACACATAGAAATGCTGCTGACAGAACACTATAAGGTCTGCATTACCCATGCTAGATTATCAATGGATAACTTAGGAACTGACCACAGAGTGACTGTTACACCATACAAGTATGCTTATGCCTAAGAGATGAGTAGGGCTTACACAACCCACTTGAAATCTGCAACCTACCACATTAAGTGCCGCTGAGTAGAATTTTCTTCTGAATAAACCTGCATACGATAACAGTGTTAGTCTTCCTGTTTAACATTTCCATAACAAAGTGAAGTTTGCCTTTCCTGCCTTGGTTATTTTCCTTATTCATATTTTACTGAGTTACTGAATCTGTAACTTTGCAGTCTCTGGCAAATAGTCCATTAAGCTCAATCAGCTCTATGTAGAGATTTTTATGGAAGATCTAAGAAGAAATTATATTGCAAAATTAGGTTTTCAGTAGACAAGAATTTATCTGTGAGAACATTATTCTCCACAAAGTCAATTTTAGTTTATTCAGTTCATGACAATGCCGAGCACCAAAACGTTTACCTCAAAACAGCAGGCATTAATAAATAAGGAAATTAAGTTCCTTAAATTCAGATTAATTGAATGAGGAAAGTATTTAAATATTGTGTTATTAACAATTTCCCACCTCCTTGTCCTACACATAGTAATCAATTTCAAACAGTAGTTATTCCTTCCTCTTCTCTTTCCAGAGGAAATAAGTTTATAAACTGCATTAAACTATCTAAAAGACTATGACGTTTGATCAACAAGGAAAGTAATGTTTATTATTTTTTGTCTCTTTCCCTCTTCTCTGTTCTCCTGGCCTATTATTGTGAGCTTTATTATTGTTATTGTTATTGATGTTGTAGTTATTATTGAATATTTTGTGTCAATAAAATCTGCCCTTCATATCAGTTTGTCCCTACAAGCTACAGCACCACTGAAGAGTCTCATTTAAAAGCACTAACCGCACTTGAATAAAAGGGCATTCTTTAAATTTTCCTTCTCCCCATCCCTATGGACTGGCTGATATGATGCATTTCCAGCAGCTTAGTGCTGTATTCCTTGTGATTCTGGTTCTCAAGACTCAGTAGCCCATCTATCCTTATTTTGCTCTTGGTGTACATCCCAAGAGAAAGGCTGATTTACACTTTACTCAGCACTCTTCCTGGAATAGTCCCTAGAGCCGCTGATTCAATTTTATCTAAATGATAACATTATGCCACTGAAAAATTCATATTTTCCCCTTCTGCTATGAATATTAGGGGGGGAGAGATATTTCAGAATTTTAATTATGGATTCAGTACAAATCCTGATGTGAGTGCATTTTTGTACTTTAAGGTGCATGTTGTTCAGATCTTATTTCGTATGTAATTGTTGGAAATGGCTATCTAGCATTGAAACAGTCAGTGAATCTATTGCCTCAAGAAGAACAGATAGATAGAGAATCTAATTCATTTACACCTGCATGAGGGTTTATGCCATCTTGTATTGATTTTTGTTTCTGGGAAAAATAACATAAAAATCCATAGACAATTTTGGTATACATACTGTATTAAAAATACATTTTCAGTACTTTTCTATGTCCTTCCTTCGTTCCTTCGTTCCTTCGTTCCTTCCTTCCTTCCTTCCTTCCTTCCTTCCTTCCTTCCTTCCTTCCTTCCTTCCTTTCATAATTTTTTAAAGTGTATTTTGATTGATCATGGTTCGAAAAGGAATTTGGAGAGATCCAAAATAGATCCTTCCCTTTCCTGTCATTTTCACCAAATGGGGAGCTGCTGATTTTACATAAAATGTTATTTTTATGCATATTTTCACACATGTCTCAAGATAGAAAAGTGTGCAGATACACTGGAAATCCACAAGAAAACCCAGTCCATAATAAAGTCGGAAAGAACTGGGTCAGGTTTGGTGCAACAGAAATTCCAACATAATACCAAAATTCAAAGTTTTTACCTAGCCCAGCTAAGTCAGAAAGCAGTTTTTGTCCACACCCAATGGGAATTCAGGCTTCATTCATAAAAGGCCTAGAAAGCAGTTCCAGACTTTTATAAAAACACAAACACACAAACTCACAGACCACACCATGTACAGCACTGCAATTTCCAGCCTAGGCTGCTCCTCAAATAACATGACTGTCAGATTGTCTTTTTTGGTATTCTGATAGACCAGCTGAGATGGAAGTTCAGCTGACAAGACATCTTCTTTTACTTGGGGAAGAGAGAGGACTTTCGTTAACAATGCACATTTACAGTAATTCTGAGGGTGTTACCCTTAAGGTATGCCATTTTGGGTAACACTAGGACTGAAACAGCATTTGAATACCCTACTCATTGGTGGCCTAAGAAGCATACAATTGGGCTGCATCGATTAAAGTTGAGAAGATTATTCAGCCGATTTAATTTTATCACTGTCTGTGTTATAACTACACTTAATGAAATCCCTTCTATGCAACTACAGTTGGATCGCCATATCCACAGGGGATGCGTTCTAGGCCCTACCATGGATAATGTAAAACTGCGGATAATAACAAATGTTGGAAAATGCACTCCATTTCCCAAAATTCCAGTAAAATCCCATGGAATTTCACAAGAATCATGGGAAATCCCGCTCAGGATGCACTCCATTTCCCGTAATTCCTGTGAAGTCATGTGGGATTTTAAAGGAATTATGGGGAATTGTGTGCCATTTTGGGCCCTTTCCTGCCTGTCCCAGGTAGGCCTAATAGTGATCCGCAGAGGGTGGGCTGATCCGGTAACTGCAGGAAACAGAAACTGTGGTTATCGGATCAGTGGATACGGGGGTCCAACTGTATTGAAATTGCAGGAATCCCCTCCTTCTGCCATATAATAACCCCAAATCAAATTAACAATTTCTCACAGAAGCAGTTTTAAAATCAGAAGAATTTTCTCTGATCTAATGCCTCTTTTTATGCTACTTTTATGCTAAATATTTTCTTGTTAGGTGACTGCATAACTGAAATAAAAATCTGTGAACTTCTATTCATTGCACTTCAGCTCACATAATTTAGAATACATTTGGACCCCCTTATCCGTAGGGGATCGGTTCCATGTTCTACCACTGTTACTGAAAACCATGGATATTTGAAACACAGGGAACTCATTCCTCATAATTCCTCTGGAAACCTGAGAGATTTCTCAGGAATCATGGGAAATTGAGTGAGATTTCCCATGATTCCTGAGAAATCCCATGAGATGGGACATTGAATGCAATTTCATGGAATTTAGCCTCAAGTAGGCCTAATGGGGGAGTGGGGTGGGGGAGTGGGAGAGAGAATGATCCATTCACCATGGATAAGTGAAACTGTGGTTACCAGAGCAGTGGATATGGGGGTCCAATGGTACACATTCCTAGAAAAATTACTGTGCTAAGTCAAGGGTTGACATTGCTTCTTATGAACAAGTCACCCCCCTCACCATTTGCCAATTGGATCAAAAAATGTTTGTTGGCATGGCGTGGGCTTCAAATGACACCTTTGAATCACCATGCAAGAGGGACAGTACTCTCTAGCCTGGATGGGCCCTGATAATTTGGAACTGCTTCTCTTGTCAGCTGCTCTGGACTCCACTTGGCCTCAGGTTTGTGTGTGTGTGTGTTTTGGCTTATTTTGCAATGTTTTGTATGATGTGCAATTTTTATAATGTATTTTTATTATAATGATTTGATTATAACTTTGCATTATATATTTTCTGTTTGTTGCAAACTACATTGGGCAAATATTCTCTTGGAAAGGCAGTGTACAAATAAAATGGAAATGAAATGAAATGAAAATAAGAACCTAAGGACTTAGGAGGAACCCTGCTGGATCAGGCTTCTGATATATGTCATTTTGATTTTGTATGTGCGTTGTAATATTTTCCGTAACTATTATGATTATGATTATTGACATAAAGGAACAGTAACACACAGCACACAAGAAATTTATGCTGGTTTTGGTAGTTGTTATCACTAGTTGGATCCTTCCTAAGCACTTAGGTCTGAGTGATGTATTGGTAATGATATGAATAGTCAAAAATCCGAATATTTGATTTGAATCCAATAAATACCAACATTCAAACTTGAATCAGATTTTTGAAAATCCAAATTTGCACATTTGAACTCGAATACAGATTTTTGAAAATCCAATACAGATTTTTCAAATAATTCGAATGTGTAGATTCCTATCTGTCGTATATGAATCTGCGCTAAAATTATGCATATCTTGCGCTTAAAATGCGAGATTAAAACAGGATGCATATGGGATAATACGGGATGCTTACAGATTTTTGTGGAATGTGCACAGTTACGAATAACAGATATGAATGTTGTCAATGTTTGTATCTTTCAATACGAATCTAACATTCGAACGTACAGATTCGAATGTTGCGGATTTGAATCTGATTTTATGACATTCAGATCTTAAATATCCAAATTGAATCAGATTTTTTGACATTTGAATCTACTCAGATTCAAATGTCAAAAATCCATTTGTTCACATCCCTAGATATGAGCAGATTCCAGCAAAGTGGCTTTTTGTAGCTGGCAGATGGACATTTTGTTGATGCTAATGCTCTTCAGGTGCCTACTAACATCTTTCGGCACTGCCCCCACTGAGCCTAGAACCACATTATTATTGCGGCTGTTGTTGTAAAAATAGATTTCTAACAAATATGATAAATATAACAAATTTTATATAACAAATATAACAATGCAATAACAAATTAACTAAGAAACTAGTGCATTCAGGACACAGTGGATTGACTTGTGATGTTCATTTCTAAACATTTCTAAGTGGATTGTAATTTGGAATGGTGATATTTCTGTCTCTAGTAATTTATGATACAGTAATTTATGAAATCATTCTGTACTGTATAAAGACACAGCCTTCGTATCCTCAAAAAGATAAACTGCACAGAGTAAAATGTGATCCCATATACATAGAGCTTTTCCATTAATGGATCTTAATAATGAATTTCAAGCTGCATCTTCATGGCAAGAGAATGTCCATCTTGTGTTCTCCAATCCCATTACTGGGTCACAAGGCGCATCATGTACATGACTGATACTTCTTCACCTACTGTGTTCTGAAGCTGTGGAGCAAATGTCCTGTATCTCCCATTTTCCCACCGTTTATCCAGGTAGGAACTGGCCACGGCAAATACGTCAAAGCCCTGTTGTCTCTCCAAACAGTGATGGCAAAGGTGCAAGAGGGTTAAATCTGTCCTCTGAGTCTTTTGCCATGATTTAACATGTGCATACTTCCAAGGATGCTTTTTATGTCTCAGAGGCTGGTTATGTAGGCTTGATGTTGATGGAGACATATAGTAACTGCATCCCAGCAGCTCATACCAGATACACTTTTTTTCATTGTCAGGATCCAGCCCCAGGCAGTGCCTCCATTACCCAGTCCAGGCACCTTAATCAGACCCTCAGGGTAGTGGGCTCAATTGGGAATAATCCAAAGTGGCTTCACTTAAGGTGCCTTTGCTGTGTAACGGAGAGTCACCCTCAGCCTTTACGACAGTTTGAGAATTAAAGATTTTCTTCCTTCCTTCCTTCCTTCTTCTTCCTCCTCCCTCCTCCTCCCACTTTTCCTCCTTCCTCCTTCCTTCCTTTCTTGCATTTGCATTTCTGTATTTATTTGTATACCCCCTTTCCATTTGATATCTTAATGCAACCTAATTGCTAGTGAAGTTTTGATGCTTGTCTAGTGAAGCCATGTCTAGAGCTAATGAAACAGGATTTCTTTGCAGTATTTACTGTTGACACAATCCTTCTCTTCCTCCTCATTGTTAATATCACCACAGGGCAGATATAGATGAATTCTCTGTTTTTTCCATCTTACGCCTATTACCTCTTTATCTTATCTAGTCCTTCCAGTCAGGCACAGTTCTTTCCCTTATGTTCAGTTTTCTTTCCCTCCTTTCTATTTCAAAAATACCCATTGCATTAAAAATAAAAATCATCACCATCATCATCATCATCATCCTGTCTGAAGAAAAGAAAAGAAAGAGAAAGAAAGAAACTCCGCAGTGGGCAAACTATATCAATTAAAAATTATGAAGGGGAAAAAAATAATCTTTCATGTGCAGCACATGTCCCTGAGCAAGATTAGCATTGCTGTGAGCATGTTGGACTAGTCAGTTCATTGCCTGAGGAGAGTTTGGAGGCAAAATTCATCGGCACAGCTAGTACACTTGAAAGACTCCAGCACGGGGCTGTGTTCCTGGCCCAGAAACAACAAAACACCTGCTAGAAGTTGAGAGAGAATAGCAAGCTGGCTAGAGTTCAAAAGTATGGAATGGTAATCACACGTTGCTTAACAAAAAAACGAATTACTGTGTTCCTTTTGTCAGGAGGTAACTGATTTACATAGTATCTTCTTAGCAATACCCAATGGGTTAGAACTTTCTAGATGCACATGCTCAAACATTAAAACAAACAAAAAAGGGGGGAACCCTTGTTCCTATGTAATTCAAACACATTTGACTGCATACGGCTTCTGTTAACAGTTCCTAGTGGCTGTCAGAGACAAATAAGAGACAAATACCTCCCTCTAGCCCCTTTCTGCTCTGCATTCCATAAACCCAACCTCTTGCATGACAGATTTTTGTTTAGCAGTGATCTTCTTTAAAGCACTTGATGATTAGAAGCTCAGTTTCCCCCTTGCCCCTTATGATATGACACTGAAAAGATTTAGATTCACACAATTACAGTAGTAATGATATTGACCACATCGGTTTTTTTTAGGCTTATTGGCAAAAACGTAAAATCTCTGTAACAACTAACAGCACCAAATCTCAGAATAAGTCACTATAATTTCTTACGAGGGATGACTTTTGTTCTATAATTGAATTTTGTGTGCGTGCTTTGGGATTAATTTTAGATTAATTTCCATACAAAATGTTATAGGAAAAAAGGAAAACTGCTATTGCTCTCCAGATGCTGTTAATAAAGCAGAAAAGCAAAAGCAAATGGAAGCAGACAGTGCAATAAAATAAGGATAGCAATATTTTTGGAATATTAGTACTACATATGTGACTATGAATGTCCAAAATTTGGTGAATCTCTGCATTGTTATAGAAAAACTGAGAACCCAAAATCATTTTCATGAATCTAGATATTCTGAGGTAAGCTGTAATTTTACAGTTATATTAATTGGAACCACAGATGGACAGAAATGGGATCTATTGATTACTGCCCTGAAGAATCATCAGTAGGAGTCACTTTTTAAAAATTATCCTAATTGTACTGTGTCACAATCCCCAGCGATCCTGTAAGTGCCTGCCCTCTCTAGGAGTAGCTTGGCCCTGTTAGGATGCTGAGTTCGTGCAACGGCCGAGTGAGTACTACAGTGTAAAACACAGACACGGGTAGCAAGCGGTCTGAACAGTAAACTAAAACAGGTTTATTATTATACACAAGCAATACTAGAAAGTAAAATAACGTTCAGGTATTTGTTGGTTTAAGTCTATGAGTCTCTTAAGGTTGCCAGCTTCCTAGCCTGTCAGCTCCCCTTCCTCTAAAGGAAAATAGTTCACCTTTAAAGTCAAACCTTTCCACGTTCCACCCTCCTGACCAGCTCTGCTTCAGCCCGAGCCTAGCCAGTGAACTAGAACGTAGCTCTGGATGATCACAAGGCTCCTTCCATCCTTGCTTGCCTGATCCCCTGGTCAGTTGCCTGCGAAGTCTTCCTCCAAGATCTTCCAGTCAAAAGACCCCTGGTCAACTACTGGTCCGGCTCCTTCAGGATTCAGCTCTTCTGCTCCTTTCAGCTTTTGTCCCAGCACGAAGACATTGTCTGCAGTAATCTGTGTTCCTTTATACCTTTTTCCCTGTGGCCCTGATTGGCTGTCACCTCCTAGGGAAAATTGCTGCAATAAAATGCTGCTGGAGACTCCTGATAGAGGTGCCTGTTCCACATGCCTGACTGGTGGAAACTCCTCCTCTAGCCCCTCCAGCCCTCAGTTCCCTGGATAGCTTTTCCCTCCAAATAACAGCTGCAACCAATCCTTGCACTCAGGCCTGCACAGGATTTCCCACCCTTTTTGAAGCCCAAAACCCAGGGCTTGCAAAAAGCTGTTTGCAAAGAGGCTGGCTATTGCAGCTTGCTAGAAGCCTGCAAGGCCAGAAAGCAAAACAGTTTGCAGTCTGTACCCAGAAACCGTCACATACTGCAGTTAGTCAATCCTGGACAGATAGTTGGCACAACAAGGTACTGCATGGACAGTTCTTGGAGAAAATTGAAGACAAAGTGGATAAGGAAAAGACCTGGTTTTGGCTGACTAATGGAACACTCAAGAAGGACACAGAGCGACTAATTTTCACTGCACAAGAACAAGCCATCGGAATGAATGTCATCAAAGCTAGAACTGAAAAATCAATGGAAATCTCACAGTGTAGACTCTGTAAAGAAGCTGATGAAACGATTGACCACATTCTGAGCTGCTGCAAAAAGATCACATAGACGTACTATAAATAGGCACAACGTAGTTGCACAAAAGATACAGTGGAACTTATGCCAGAACAACCATCTTCCAGTGGCAAATAACTGGTGGGACCATAAACCAGAAAAACTGGTAAAAAACAAACAAGCCAAACTACTGTGGGACTTCAGATTGATGGAACACTGGAACATAACACACCAGACACCAGAATCGTGGAGAAAGACAAAGTGTTTATCATTAACATTACTATTCCAGATTGATGAAAAACAGAAAAACTTACCAGGTATGAAGAATCGAAAATAGAAGTACAGCTACTCTGGCATAAACCACCAGAGGTGGTCCCAGTGGTTGCTGGCACACAGGGGGCATTGCCGAAAGGTCTTAGTGGGCACTTGAAAAGCATTGGTATCAACAAACTATCCATCTGCCAACTTCAAAAAGTCACTTTGCTGGGATCTGCTCATATCATTCACCAATACATCACTCAGTCCTAGGCGCTTGGGAAGGGCCCGACTAGTGGTAACAATGACCGAAACCAGCATAAATATCTTGTTTGCTGTGTGTTACTGTTATTTTGGCCCTGTCCCCAAAAGACTTATTAGCCCCTCTCGGCTTCCTCTGCCGTCACTCTGTTATAGCTGACTTTAAAAGTCCCCTCCACTTCTGGAATAAGCGCCCGCATGGTAGCCGCTATCTAAACGGACTTTCCGTCCCCATGGTAGCCGTCTTCTCTTTCCGGGCATCTTTTCCCCCCGCCCCCTCTCTTGTTAAAAGGAAAAATAGCCAGATCTCCGTCTCCTGAAACAGCTTCCCGCCCCTAGCAAAGGCAGATGATCGCTCATTCATTCACTTTCAGCACTTACTTTCACTCAGTTCTCTGTTAGAAAAGGCTTTCTGCCCCGGCAAAGTCAGCAGCTGCAGGCATCGGCAGCGCGATCCTTCGCTCATTCTCTTTTAAGGCTTTCACAGATCACTGATAACAATGTTGCAATTCTGAGCAATTCTGGCTCTTTTTACAAAGGAAAGGAAGCGAACCTGCTGCATTTCTCAGATGTGTGAATGCTTTTTGGCTGTGTGTGCAGGCAAGCAATCCCCGCCTCTTTTGCCACGGAGCGTCCTCAAGGCAAATATAGCGAGCAAAACCCGCGAATCGCCGAAAGAGCGCTGGAACTCTTCTTTAAAGTGCACGTATTTTATCGCGGGTGTCTCACTTTCCTAAGCTCCCTAAGCACCTTGTAAAGCCTGGAATGGGGCTGCTCAGAGGCAAAAGAAGAGTTCCAGCAGACTTTCAATTGCATGGGGACAGGGCCTTAATGTCAATAATAATAAATATATTACAGCACTGATACCTCTGATTATCCTAGGTCTTTGGGAGGGATACGATAGAGTTACAAAACAGTCATAAACATATACCAAGCAGTGTATCATCATCACCATTATCATAATCCAGTTAGGTGTTTGAAAAGATGATTGCTGGATTATGTCCTAGAACACTAAGAAGCCAAGTGCAACCAGCAATTTGTGGGCTTCTTTCCGATTTGGCAGCCATTAAATTAATGTCAAAAAGGGAAGAAATATCACTGATCGTCTGCTCCCTCAAGGCAGGGGGCTACAGAGATCTGCCCAAGCGACCTGGCCGTGTTGCTCCCCCTCCACTAGAAGAACAGTGGATGAGTGCCAAGTTAGACAAGTGTTCTCCAAGCTTACTGCCATTGGACGGATCTCCAGCACCCCAGATTTCCGTTCAGCAAAGCACTCCGGTCTCTTGGTATATAATCTGAATACATTCCATTCAAGTAGGAGATGAAGAGCATAGTGTGATCTGAAAGAAACCTAAGTCAAAGCATTTTCTGGAAAGGATAGCTGATAAATGATGATGTGCATTTACTCTGTTTATTGGAAATAAGGCTAAAAAAAGAAGCCTATTTAACTGGACCAAATTAAAATATATAATTATTATACACAGTAGTCTCCTTGTTCTACTCCAAATATACCTCAAAAATATGTTAGGTAAAATTGGGTGCCAGTATCAATGGGTACTAGAATAGATCCCTCTAAGGGCCATTTGCTGGGATTTGAGAGCAGATGTTAAGTTTTTCCCTTGTCTTCTGCTTGAAATGCCCATAAGCAATTGGTGGGCCACTGCGTGGGACAGGATGCTGGACTAGATGGGCTGTGGCTCAATCCAGCAATGCTCCTCTTATGTTCTTATGTTATTATCTCTGCTTGGCCACTACAGTCAAACAATGCATAGAATTTAAATTCTGGTTCACTTGTCACTGGCTAGATTCTTCTCAAATCCTCCAGTCCTTGTGGATATGAGCTGTAAAAATCAATAAATTCACCCATAATCACTACAGTGATGTCTTCTCAAAATTATCTTTGTTGTTGTTTTTTAAAAGAAAAATCATAAACGTTGGAGACACAACCAATTTTGCACATCTCTCAAACTTAGGAACCAAAAGATATCTAAGGCTGAAAAATAAAAATAAAATAATCTACTAAAAAAAGAAATCTGCAGAAATAATTTAACTCTCTTGTCATTGCTGACTGACAGCTCTAATAAATTCCTACATTTTAAACAGGCTTACATTTCACATGCATTTGCTCGCTACTCCTGAGCAGAGTGGAACATCTATTGTCAAATGCATAAAGTAACATTAGAAATGCAAACTTAATGTAGCCCATGGTAATGTGTTATTTAAAACTTATGAGCCTGAATAAGGGCTTATTTCTTCTAAATTGAAATTTATAGTTTCATTTTAGAGTGCTAACTTGAATACTGATGGGGATTGAGCATGTTGTCACAAAATGCGAATGAAAAAACAAAGCAAATAAATATCGGGCATAATAAAGGGAGCCCTGTGAAGTGATCTTTCCATATATAATCAGAACTGAAGTCCAGTTCTGCTAAGTTTGAATTGTAAAGCCAGTACTTAAAACTATAAGAAGGTCAATATTAGATGCTGAGGGCCTTTCCACACAGGCTCTAAAAACGGATTTGGAGCCTGTTTGGGGAGGGATTAGGACGTGACTTCTGCAAAGGGAATGTAATTAGGGTCCCTTTGAGGATGCCACATCCACACGTTGGCACGCAAAACCAGTTTATTAAACTGGTTTTGCCACCCAAATCCTACCCAGATGTAAGACTGGAAAAATCAGGTCTTACATCTGGCTTTTCCCCTGAAACCGTTTCGGAAGTGAACACTTCCACAGTGGCAGGGGAAAAGCTGCATTGCCGGCCCATGCCCAGCTGTCAAACAGGGAGAGAGTATGCTCCCCCAGTTTGACAGCTGGCCCTGCCCACTGACCTTTGCCATTGGCTCCTTCGGAGCTGCCATGGCGAAGCCGGCAGCTGGGTTCCCCGGGTTCCTCTTCACCTGAGAAGGGGCGATCACCCATTCTCTTATGAGGGGAAGTGGCAGCCTACACCTCCACCCCGCTGGGGGTCCCGCGCTCATGCTCACCGCCTTACCTAGTCACTGCTGGATGGTTTCTGGGAGCGGGAGGTCCGGCATCCATCTCACAATGGGAAGGGGCCAGCCACCCTCATGAGGGCAGCTGGCCAATGGTGGGCATGGTGCACGCATGCGCCATGGATGCCAGGCTTCCCCATGCCAGAAGCCACCACACAGCGACCAGGTAAGCACTGGATTGTGAGCACGCGACCCCCAGCGGGGTGGGAGGTGGCAGTTGCCTCTTACTTCTTGCTTGATAAGGTGCCATCGTGCCTTCTCAGGTGAAGGGGAACCCGGGGAAGCCAGCTGCCAGCCTTGCCATGGCAGCTCCGAAAAAGCCAATGGTGAATGCCAGTGGGCAGGGTCAGCTGTCAAACAGGGGGAGTGTGTGCTCCCTGTTTGACAGCTGGGCAGGGCCTTCTGAGGCCAGATTGGGGTAGGTGCTGGTGCATCTGCACTAGCACCCTCTCCAATCCGGCCCTGCCGCTACCACCTTGCATGTGTGCAGATGTGCGGGGCCTCCAACGTTTTGCCGGAAAACGGATCTTATAGGCTTCAAGAGATGGCTGCAGCTTCCTATATAGCAGAACAGTTCCAATGAAATAAAAAGGACATACCACTCCTGAGGATATTATAGAGGCAAGAGCCTCAGTAGGGTTAATTCTTTACTGCAAGAGTCGATAGCTCTATTCACACACACAAGGATAAGGAACTAAAACCATGCACCCTCAGGAATTCTTATAACACAGACAATTTCTCCAAATATACATCCTGGACCTTTCTGAACTGGCCTTAAAAACAGATATCGACACACATTAAGGATAGATTAAGAACACTAACCTTTAATGCTTCCGCATTGGGGACCTTATTAGAGCCCCTTTCCTGAGGCTGCTTCCACATTTTGGCGTGCAAGACCAGTTTCTAAAACCGCTCTTGCCACTAAAATCCAACCCTAATGTAAGACCTGAAAAATTAGGTCTTAATCCGGCCCTTCGCCTCAATCCGTTTCGGAAGCACGACACTGCCACACACGGAGAGGCAAAAGCCAGATGTCCTGGCGGCCACCATCTTGAGGAGGGTGGAAGCAGGCTGGTTTGCCTCCTTCTGCCTTCCCCGGTGTGCCGCATGCCGCTGGAAACATGTGGTGACTGGCAGCTCCATGCTCCAGTCCTGCGGCTCTGGGGATGGCGTTGGTGGTGCGGGAATCCAGCTGCCTTTGGCAAACCAGCTGCCTGATCCAACCTTGTTGGGAAAGAATGGTTCGCCCAAAAATGGATCTTTTTAGATCCGTTTTTCAGCAGCCCAGTGCGGAAAGGCCCTCTCTTTCATAATTTTGATAGTTCTTATGAAATGCTCATTTCATTCATCTTGGTAGTTAAAATTATCTAGGATTGGATTACATAACAACAACAACAACAACAACCCTCTGAGGCAGCTTAGAGATGGTTCACAGGCGGGATCGTCCACACACCAGTCTGCCTCACTCCCCTTTCTTGAACATCCTAGGTTGGAAAAGATAGAGTAGAAAGATGGTATGAGAACACGAGGGACACATCCCCATTACAACCTTATTTCGATTTCAAACCGTTTTCAGTCCTGGCAGACCCCAGCTCAATTTGGCTTAACACACTTTCTGCATGTTAAATCGCCCCAAAGCGTTGTAAATGTTAATCCTCATTTCAACAGGTCTCACTCCGGTTCGTGCGCTTGAAACGTTTTACATTTTTTACTGTGGGACCGTAGGGTGTTAAGGGATGATAATCTGTGTTTAGGGTTTCCCTCCCCCAATAGCTTGCTTCCAAAGATAGTGATTTCATTGAAAAAATCTCAAAACAGCCACTATAAAAATCCACTCCTTAAAGCTACCCTGTAGCAATCTAGCCACTTCACACCTTATAACAATGTTGCAAATTTGCGCAATTCTGAAAGGTCTGACCTTTAGAAAGGGAAAGGAAAGGAAAGCAGCTGATTCTGTTTTAAAGGCTGTGGCTGTGAAGGAGGCTTGAGTTGTTGCTGCTGCTGCTGCTGTGTGCCCTGGGAAATGGGGAGAGGAGGGGAAAGAATCACTGGCTGCCCATGCTGTTTTTCATCCATCCAGGCAAGTGGCAGCCACCCAGCCACCCAGCTAGGCTCCCTGAAGGGGTCCCTTATGGGTGGTGCATTCATGCCAGGAGAAAGAGGGCAGGGCAGCCCCGAAAGCGGCTTTTAAAAAGTAGCCACTTGAGTCCCCCCTTGTGTCACGTATGCCACATATGATCCTCAGAATCTGGATCAAACGCGATTAAGCTGAAAGTAATGGGAACAGGCAAATTCGTGTTTGCATCCGGTTCTATTATTTCGGTTTAAGGAAACTGGATTAAGCTTCTAATGGGGATGTGGCCGAGGGGTGCACATTATTCTCTAAAATATGCTTTTGAGACTTTTCTTGTTACTTTTCTCTTTCTCTCTCTTCTTAATGCTTTTCCTAAATCATAACTGATTTCTACATCCATCTGACTAGTTATCTGAATTGGTTAGATGGAGGAAATGAAGTATTAAATAAAAAAAAGTTGGCTTGTTCTGGAAACAAGGCCACTTGAAACATTATAATTGTAAATGGTGCTGTTGTCTTCTGTAGTAGCTTTATGCAATATTAATAGTGGACAGATAAGGGGGCACATTTGTAACGGCAAATCCTTGTAACTGTGGACATCTCCATCACTACAGGCTTCACTGAGATAGCTTTGGCCTAATTTCATTTGACTTTGAATGTGTGCAAATCACAGGAAAATATGAACCAACTCTAGACTGAGAAAACCAACAAAGACAGAAAATCATTTCAAATTGCATCTTTATCAATATTTTACTAAGTCTGGTGACTAGACAACTAGTATTTTCCAAAATGCAGGATTCCACTTTCCAAGAATTTGAACACTGGATTATTGCGTGAAAGTTTGTAGGTATGTCATTTTATGCTATTAAGAATTTTAAATCAGGAATTAAAATCTGTTGTTAGTTCCTGAGAATGCACCTGGCATGAAATTAACAATTACTTGCCTGTACTTAATACACTTGGTTAGCACTAGCTTTTCATATGGCTTGTAATAAATAATGTTTTGAAAAACCATTTATTTTATGTACTGTTCTCTGCCTACAGTATACTAATAGACTATGCAATCATATATCTACTTGGAATTCATTAACATTGACATGACTATGACCTTGAATTTACAGATCAATGTCATGATACCATTAAAGTCCTTCCTGATACCCAGAAGCAAAAGGGTTTGCTTTTGTTCCAGCCTCAATCGCCTTTTGAAATCCCTCTGGTGATGCCTCAAAAGTTTGAGAGCTTTTTAATGTTTCTCCGATTGCTAAGAAAAACAGAAAATGGACTCCATCCTTGACCTTTGACAGAATGAGTCCCCAATTCAATTAGTTTAACGTATTCGCCAAATTAGGGCAGGAGGTATCAAACAGGACCTTCCCACAATAATATTTTGCTTTGCAAGAATTTCTCATTGTAATGGGGGAAAGAGAAAAAAAATGTACTGTGTGTAAAATACAGAAATATTTACAAGAATAGTATCCCCCACCCCGTCTCTTTTAATTGCCCTGTGAAAATGTTGCAGACAGAATTTTTAAAGAAATAGATGGGACAAATGAAGATAACAGGTGAATTAAAATATATAACATGATTTCTTCTGGAAATTAATTTTGATTTCTATCACGGCAGATGCTAAAGTAAGTTACAATGTATATACATGCCTCTGGAAAAAATAGGCAAATAGGGATATATAGCATAAAACCACTTTCTCATTTTGAAATTAATGATTCCTTCCTTCCTTCCTTCCTTCCTTCCTTCCTTCCTTCCTTCCTTCCTTCCTTCCTTCCTTCCTTCCTTCCTTCCTTCCTTCCTTCCTTCCTAAAGCTCTTTGTGCTTTGCTGGAAAATTTCAACTTACCCCTGAAGGATTTAAGTCCCCCCTGTTTCATTATCTGTGAATTCTGGTTGCAATTTTGACTTCAGGTTTGATATAATCGGCTCGGTGTGTCTGTTCCTCAAATATGCCTTGGAACTACATCATTAGAACTTTCTCAAAAGTCCTTGGAATTTTTTTGAAGGAACACCAGAAGTTGCTTGGGAAGGACAGAAACATTTTATGTCCATCTAAAACCTTCGTAGGCCCCTGTGTCATATTTGAAACATATAATTGTATCTATTTCAGATATAACAAGTAAAAAGAAGCTCTCCCCAATTCACAATATTTTATGCATTTTTCCATAGCAATTTGGGTTCCCCCTAGGGAAAGCTGCCTAATGTCCCTCCAACGCTGTTGTGCCACACTGAACATGAACAGTGCACTTTGAGTCTGTTTTTACATAAGCAGAGACAAGGATGGGAATCTACTTCAATTTAATTACATTTTCTGTGCAAATTTTCCTTAAGACTTTAATTGTTTTTTCGTGCAAATTTTGGGAGCTACACTCATCACTCATAGTACCCAATTTGCTTCAACCATTGTTTGTTTTTTAACTGCTATCTCCAACTCTAGTGTAGACCACTGAATGTGCCTGCATGTCTCTGTTCTGACATGCCCTTAGGCAGAATATCTGCCCTTTTCTTCTTCTTTTCCTTTCCTTTGGCAGTGAACCTTCCAGTGTTTGTATATCATGTCCTCTTTTCTTTTCTTTTTTACTTCAAGGGTATTTTTTTCTACCAAATGTGTGCAGGTTTTCTTTTTCAGTTTTAAAAAACTGCATTAGTTATCAGCAGATAAAGAAGATATCATTTCTCTTCTTTGTATTCCTTTGCTGCTTCAAACCACTTCTCTTCCTTATCTTTACATTGTGGCTATACCCAACATTAGTTATTTAATCCACAATATTTGGATAATCTGGAATAAAGCATAGATATTCCAGAATATCCATGCTATATTCCGGTTTATCCAAATATAGCCTGATAAGTAAACATCTGGGTGCCACCTTAGACACTGTGTGCTATCTTCAAGTCTCGCCTCACAAAAGAGAGCCCCATTGATTCATAGGAATGGGAGAAAAGACTTGAAAACTGTGATAAAACATGCACAGATTCTAATATAACAGAACAGAGACTATGTGATCGCAGGGGGAAAAAATCTGAGCTACTGAATTGGAAGGACTGAAAATCAAGTAATTTAACAAATTAAAGAGGAAAATAAAGACATGGTAATAGATAAGATAACAACTGGAAAAACTGAAAGTGGAATAGGTAAACAAATAAATGAGATTGAGCTAACAATCTAAAATTTGTGCAATTAGGCATGTGCATGAATATTTGTGACATCCAGAATTTGTGCAAATATGTACAGATACATCAATTAATGGCTAAATTGAATGTAGGTCCCATTTGTCCACAAATCAGATTATCCGGTATTTGTCAAAGCTTCACTTGAAGGTTCGGTGGCTACTGGATGCCCAGGGCCTCCCCTTCACAGCCTCCCATCTCTCCATGCCTCTTGTTGGCCCACTTACCTGCCACTGCCACCACCACCACTTTAAATGTCCAGCTAAACTACGATTGACGAATAAACAGGCTATTCCTTTAATTGGCTCACTTCCAATAAAAATGGCTACTGGGATACGAGGGCAGTAGTTATTAATTCTAGATCCATTTCAATCTGGCTTCAGGCCCAGTCATGGCACAGAAACTGCCTTGGTCGCCCTGGTTGATGACCTTCTACTGGAAAGAGACAGGGGAAACGCTACCCTGTTGGTTCTCCTGGACCTCTCAGTGGCTTTTGATACCATTGACTGTGGTATCCTTTTGGAGAGACTATGGAGTTTAGGAGTGAGAGGCAATGCTTGGCACTGGTTCTGCTCCTATCTCCAATATAGATCCCAGATAGTGGTTGTGGGAAATACTGTTTCGACTCCCTGGGAACTCACCTGTAGGGTCCCTCAGCGATCGATCTTACCTCCCATGCTATTTAACGTCTATATGAAGCCGTTGGGAGAGGTCATCAGGAGATTTGGAGTGAGGTGTCATCAGTTGAAGTCCTTGACAGGTGTCTGGAGGTGGTAATGGGCTGGATGGGGGTGAATAAATTGAAACTGAATCCAGACAAGACAGAGGTGCTGTGTGTCACAGGGTCTCGGGTTCGTGTAGTTGGGAGATATCCTGTCCTTGATGGGGTTGCAATGTTCTGGAAGGGAGAGGTGCGTAACTTGGGGGTTCTCCTGGATTCCACGCTAACACTTGAAGCGCAGGTGGAGGCTGTGGCCAGGAGTGCCTACTCCCAACTACGGCTAGTCCGTCAACTGAAGCCTCGTCTGGATAGAGATGTCTTGGCCACAATTACCCATGCTCTGGTAACCTCTAGATTGGACTACTGTGATGCACTCTACATGGCGCTACCCTTGAAGACAGTTCGGAAGTTGCAGCTAGTGCAAAATGCAGCGGCTAGAATGCTGACCGGAATATCTAGCCGGATGCACATCACACCAGTCTTAAAAGAATTGCACTGGCTGCCAATTCACTACCGAGTCCAATTCAATGTTTTGACTCTAACATACAAGGCCCTAAATGACTTGGGCCCCAAATATCTAAAGGAACGCCTTCTCCCATATTGACCTGCCCATGCCTTAAGATCTAGCTGTGAGGCCCTCCTGGTTGTCCCACCACCTTCAACAGTGAGGTTGGTGGGCACCCGGGAGAGAGCCTTTTCTGTGATGGCCCCCAGACTATGGAATAGCCTCCCCCTCGAGGTGCGTCATGCCCCCTCCTTATATACATTTAGGAGGGCAGTGAAGACACACCTCTTTACCCTGGCCTTTGGCTAAGCTGTTTATGTTCCCTCTCAGTACAGACACTATTATTTTAAACGTATTGTATACTGTTTTATATTTGTTGAACTTTTAATGTATATTTTGTTTTAATCTGTTGTAACCCGCCCAGAGACCTTCGGGTATGGGCGGGATATAAATGTAAATAATAAATAAATAAATAAATAAATAAATAAATAAATAAATAAATAAATAAATAAATAAATAAATAAATAAATAAATAAATAAATAAATAAATAAATAAATAAATAAATAAATAAATAAATAAATAAATAATTCTTTGTCCCAGTTGCTCAGATGTCATTACCCCCAGATCGACCTAGAGTATATAAATAAATTACCACCTAAAGACATTAATCTTAGACTGCATATGCACACACCAAAACAACAGCAACAACAACAAAAACAAGCTGAAGAGGAGCTTAGAATGTTCCATCTCACCACTAACCCACACTAAAGACCAGCAAATGCATTTTCATGTTTTTAATGTGAACTAAGGCATTAGCATGTGGAAAGTGCCACATATAAGCTATTTTTTACCCATATTATTTTACTTTGTGGATGCAGTCAGACATTAAAGGAATAATAAATACTGGATGGGAATAAGGATTGAGTATATGTTCCAATCATTCCCATATTTGTATAACATGGATGGAATTTGGATGTGCTCATTTTCACTCATCAATTTTTCTGTGCGCAGCATGGCAAATCATACCTTTCTCTCTCTCCACCCTTCACCAAATTCCCCACCTTCTATGTTTAGTGATTGGATGCAGTCACTTCAGAGGGAATATGTCTGGCTCCAGATCAGAACATCAGTTCCCTTGGCAGAATTGCTAGTCATTCACTGTTCTTTTATCCCTTACAGCTAAGGACAACTTCACCCAAGGACTTCTTCTACCACACAATAAAGCTTATGGGAAGCCAGATGTCAATTTTTTTTCTCTTGTAATTGCAGTTTTGTGCAAATCTGCAATTTCAAAGCAGTGTGCAATCAGGAAAGCTCAGTGAAAGGGGAAACATACTAATTATAGTGATCAGCTAATTGGCTCCACTTCACCTCACCCAAAGACAGCCACAGTAGTATATGTCCCACAGTGAATTTTGTAGTGCACATGGCAAAGCTGATGGTGAAGTGGGCTATTGTTGGAGTAAGAGGACTGTGCCTCCATCCAGAACCTGGATGTTCTTGGAAAAGCCTGATGGCTGTACTGTGCTCTTTGCCCAAAAAATGATTAAGCACAGTGCCAGTTTTGTGCAAAAGTCCCCATTTAATGAAAGGAAACATTTCCCTCATGCGTTGCCAAAGGAAATGGTGAATGCATTGAGCTCAGTGAAGGGAGAGAAAGCAAAAGGGATGATACATTGTCCTTCTTCTTGCAGAGACAGGAGAGAAAGGAAAATGGAGAATACACTATCCTTCTTTCAGGAATGGGAGGAAAAGGAAAAGGCAACAAAGCATAACTTTCACTGTGTCTTCTCTTCTGTACTCTATTTCCATCCCAGTAGTGATGTTTTCACCCTCCTGAGTACAACAGCCACAACAACGTCTGTCACTGGATGGGAGGAAATGGGGAGCAGGCTCCCCAAAGTACAATTCTCTTCCAACATAGTCTACTTGCACATTCTCACTTTGCAAAATAAAACGGCTAATGATCTGAAAGAGGCTGAGAACTCACTTCATCCAAATGTGAAATAGTCCTAAATCAGGGTGTGGATGAAGCTATTTTGACATTTGATTCTGTCAAAAGAATTGGCTTTGGCTGAATCCTACTCCCACAAATGTGGGGGCTTTGTATTTGTGCATGAATATTCAAATGAACATTTGTGCATGAAACAAATGCAGCCTCCACCCCACGCCTCTCTTCCCTTACCTGTCCTCTTCATTGCCGCCACCACACCTTCTTCTAAGGCACTTCTGGGTTTCCACAAGCAGAACCAGAAGTGCCTTTTTGGCCTCTAGAAGGCCTGTTTCACCCTCCAGAGCATGCCAAATTAGACTCGGGGACACCACCAGAGGCCCTCCAAAAAGGTAAGATGGTGTGTGCAGAGCGGGTGGGAGGTCTCCAGTGGTATCCCAAGGCCTATTTCACTGCTTCTGGAGGCTGAAATAGACCTTCTGGAGGCTGAAATAGAACTGGAAGGCCTAGAGAGAAGGCATAGCAGCAGTGGCAGGTAAGTGGTGTGACTGGGCCTGTGGGGGGGGACAACAGGTGCCCGCAAGGGGCAGGAGGCCCAAGGGAAATCTGCTATCAACTGAAACTTCAGCCAAAGCTTTGGCAGATACCTGAATATCTGATTTGTGGACAAATAAGGCCTAATTTGATTTAAGGACAAATAAGGACAAATAATTTGATTTGTCCATGAATGTTGGAATTTGTACCTATTCTTACAAATTCTGACGTCATCTGATATTTGTGCCCATCTCTAGTCCTAATTTGGGCAATTTAGTCCAGAAAAAGCACAGGAAGGTATTATTCTGTCAGGACAATTGGAACCTAACACTGCTTGTGTCTTTCAAACCAATTTTAAAAACATTTGGTTTCTCATATTTTTTATCTTCTCAGTTGAACACCAGTGCTTAGATCTCTGGAAGGAATGACTGATAAAAAGTACTTGTGATTTCTGGTTTGGACTGAACAACCAACAGCAAATTAATCTCACTTTCAAGATAAGGTTTGCTCCATAGCTGCATCTAACTTTCAGAAAACTTTAATTGGACAAGCTCAAGGCAATACACATACCTGTGTGCTGGAACAGAAGTTTGATTTTAAGGTGTGCAAATTTTATCTCTTTAGACATACCACTTATGAGGCGTAAATGGTCCTTCCCTTTTTATATAGGGAGAACTTGGATTCAATTTCTAAAGCAGATAACCCAATGGTATTGCACTGGTCAATAGTTACAAGTACTTCAACTGATTTTATTATTTATTTGTTTGTTTGTTTGTATTTCTATTCCTCCCTATACCTGGAGGTTTCTGCAGTTGTACAAACAGCCCTCAGTATCAGGCTACTATTTTTGCCAGGATGCTAATTCTTTGAAAGATTTTCAGAGAAACATGCCAGATTTAGGTTTAATCTCCAGACCTATTTCCCCTTTGCCTAAGATTCTGAATGTTTCTTTAGAGAAAGAGAATCTGTCCAGACACCAGACTTACCTTTTCCTCTCTGCATCTGTTAAGATGTAGGGTTTTTCCACTAGCACTAAGTACCCATTGAAGCACCCATTAAGGACCCATTTGGCTGAGAGCCAGATGTCCCCATTTCCATTACAGACCTCATTAGAGACACATCTGTTTCCACCACAGCTAGGGAAATCCAGATTCCATGTAGACCCTATTAAAGGGGTCTACAATGGGGTCTTCAGCCATTGAATCCATCTAGGGAGCCTGTTTCCACTAAAATTCAGGAGTGGGGTCTAGAGGAGGCTTGGGGGGGGAGGCATCCATGGGGGGGGGGGTTGCCCCAAACTCAAGACTTCGGAGTCCCTCCAAAGCCAGCTCCAAAGTCCCTCCAAACTTGCCTTCAGAGACTAGTGCAGGCTTCGAAGAAAAACCCCTTGCAAGAGCAATGCAGCTGTCAAAAGCGATCTGCCTTTGACAGCTGCATTGCTCTCGCAAGGGTTTTTTTCTGCAGAGCCTGCGCTAATCTCCGAAGGCAACTTTAGAGGGACTATGGAGCCAGGGATTCTCTTCAAAGCCTTTGCTAATCTCCAAAGGCAACTTCAGAGATTGCACCCCCTGTCCCCCAAAACACCTGGGGTGACAGGCAGACCCCCTTGTGAGTAGATCCAGATTTGCAAACGGGTGCTCCAGTGTTTCCACAGCAGGCAAGCTAGTACCCATTGCTATTGGGTGCTAGACTACCCATGGAAACACATTGGGTACTTCCCCTAATCCGGATATACTAGATCCAGATGAAGGGAAGTACCCATTCCTTAGATCCGGATCTTCTTAGACCCGGATTAAAGTAGCTCAGTGGAAAAACACCCCTAGATGTCTATTAGGAACTTAAAATAAAGTAGCAGTTTGCTACTACTGCTAACCCTGAGTGTGCATGCATATGTTTGCTCTCTAGACCTGGCTGGCTTCACACACAACAGGTGGGGTACATTGTGTCTTCGTACTTCACATTTTACTCTTATGTTTACTTTGAAGCTAGGGAATAAAAACAACAACCAAGTTTCAAAATTACAACATGTTGCTATTTTTTGATGACTAGAAAATGCCTCCAGAAGTTACTCGTTTTGTGCAAATCACAAAATATGGCTGTTGCAGAGTATGAGGCATATATGTTGTTTGTTTGGCCCCCATGCATAACTGTGGTGGTGGTATGAACATGAGAAAACTAGAGTCATTCTTCTATCAAGAGCAGCCAAGTTTATAACAGATTTTATTCTTACTATGATTATTAGAGTAGAAACTGTCCCATCAGTTGAGACAAAAATGATCAAAGAGAGAAAACACGTTTCTGTAAATGTTCTTCTTCCATATTTTAGAACTATATTTGAGATCTGGAGGATTTTCAAGGGGAAATTATTTGCAGTTTGCTGTTTGTTCCTTGTAGTTAGAAAGGCTCATCTGTTTGAGTCATTCCATTTCAGAAGGAGAGGAGGTGTGTTTTTACACTTAGCACTAAAGGACCCATTAAGGGTCCTTAATGGGTTCTTAATGGGTCCTTAAAGGGTACTCTAGTGCTAAGTGGAAAAACACCCAATGATAGATTGAATTGTGTGAATAGCAGATTTTAGCTTATCCTCTGTGGGTGTGATCACAATGAGCTTTTTTTTAACAGTACTTTTACAAAATGTGTCCCATGTTTATACAAACAACAACACCAATATCCATTTCTGGACTTCTGCACCCCCGATTGGACAGCCCCTGGCAACAATTTTCATTAGTTACACAAACCTCTGTAGTTTCTTGCTCCATCTACTTCAAACAGGACTCATCCCAAAAGTTATTGTTTCCCATCTGTGAAAGAGGCAGATAATCAGTAAACGTTCTTTTAAAATTTTCTGCCTATCCATGGGGTCTTATTCAAGTTGTTATTAACTTCTCATGCCCCGGTTTCCATCTTTTTCTTTTCTTCTTTTCTATGTTCAGTGCATTTTAGAGCATAATTCTGAAAACTGAGACAATCCATTTGCAAGCTGATCTGTGATCATTTTTGGCTGATCACTGTGGGATAAAATCCTTCAGAAAATGATAATGAGAAATTTTGTACTCAGGGATGCTTTCTTCATGTACAGCTACAGTCACAGGTAGTATAAATAGCAATTTATTGTAATAATGTGGATTCTAGTATGCTATCGCTACCCAAGGATAAGAATATTAAAGCCTTCACCTAATACCCAGCACCAAAATATTGTATTCTTATATCAACACTATGGCACAGGAGAGAGAGAAGGAGGGAGGGAGAAAAAGTGAAAGCAGCAGAAACATGCTTAGCCCTTCCCTCAACGTGAACAAACAATACCCACTCCCCCCAAAAAAAAAAAATCAGGTATCCCAGTAGCATTGTCCCTACATTCCATGTTGATTTGTTCAGCTTATATTCTTTGGGTTTCCTAATAAGGACTGAATAGCGGATGAATGTTTTTGATAAGTTACTTGAGAGTTATCTTGCAAGTGTGTTGGTTAGACACAGAAGGGCCCTTAGAGCTGTGCAGCTCCTGAGTTCATCCCAATATGATGGAGAAGGGTGATTGTGATGCCTGTCTCTTTCTAGGCTAATCTTTTAAAGCTTTCAATAGAGGGAAGGCAAAGAGGGGTGGGGGTTGAAGAGAAAGAATCCAAATAAATAAATATATGGCAAAAAGGTATGGGGTGGGGGTCGAGGGGAACCTAACAGTGGGGCTCAGGTCTGTCACCGTTGCGGCAGCAGCCACTGTCCATGTCTAATGTAAGGGTTATGGAATATCATAATCCCTTCTCTGAGCTCCTTTACAGCAGCTATGATGACTAAATTTCTTGTGTCTTATCACACTGTCACAGACTCAAGCCAGGAGTAGGAACTCTGAAGAAAACACAGCATGGAAACTAGAGAGCAGATGATCAGATTAACTTGTATTGGATTTTTTTTTTTTGAAAAAAAACCAGGGCCACAATCTAACTGGAACAGGCTGGATTCTGAAGACTATGGAGATTTAAGCCTTTCACAGCCTTTTGGCACTCCCTCCCTTCCCCCTGCCTTATCCCTCTAAACATTTATTTATTTTAAATAGAGAGAAAGATACAGATATTATTGTATCTACTCCATCACTCTTACCACTCAACTTGCCAAGATCTCCTTTAGACATTTAAAGGCATCTTGCCAGGAGATGGGGTTAACAGTTAGCAATTCAGGTTTCACAAGGGCAGTATCCAGTGGACAGCAGGATTTCAAGTGCCCTTTAGCAACATCAGAGCTTGGATCAGAAAGTAACATTTCTCTGATATTCAGTCTTTGCCTAGCGTGGAATTTCCTACAGGAGAAAATAAATAAAACCCCTGTTGTATAAATACACCATCTTCAGGCACCTGGATGGTTTTCGTCAGTCAGAGAGAGGAAGGGAGGGTAACAAAACAAGCAAGCAAACATGTCAGACCAAGAGCAATGAGTGGGGAGCAAGAAAGTGGGTTGTGATGTGACTAAAGCTTCACTTTTGTCCAAAGGACTGACAGCTAGTTCAGATGGGCAAAGACAAGATGTTTAAATAATGTCATTTCCCATCTCTCTTCTGCCTTACGATCCTTACGCACAGGCTGCTCTACACTTTAGCTGGAATAAGGAGCTAGAGCTGGAGTTTTCTTAGTATATTTATTTGTTTGTTTCAGCGGTTCTCAACCTGAGGGGCGCTAACCCTTTGTGGGTTGAACTACCCTTTCAGAGGGGTCACAATGAGTCTTGCGCCTCCCCTCCCTCCCCCCTCAAAGAAGAAGAAGAGCTGGCTTTTCTACCCCTCTTTTCTCACCCACTTAAGGGGACTCAAAGCAGCTGACAAAGCTTTTCTATTCTTCTCCCCACAACAGACACCCTGTGAGGTAGGTGAGGCTGTGAGAGCTCAGAAGAGAGCTGTGACTAGCCCAAGGTCACCCAGCAGGCTTCATGGGGGAGGACAGAATCAAACCCAGTATTCCCAGATAAGAGTCCAGCTCCCTAACCACTAGACCAACCTGGCTTACTTTGTTCATCCCTAACTAGACATTTATGAGACTTGCAAATTAGATGTCAGTGTTTCCTTCTCACTTCTTCTGCACCACTGCTTGTAAATCTCATGAGCTGCAAATGAACTGAGAAGTCCTGTCACATTTGCAGGTACCTTGTGAATCCTCCTGTATGTAGTGTTTTCACTGTGGATTCCTCAGCTGCCCCACCCTCATGACCCCAGCTGCCCTGCCCCGTGACTCCAGCTGCCCCGCCCCTGTTGTTGGGGGTCTCCACAACATGGGGAACTGCATTAAGGGGTCGCGGCATTAGGAATCGCTGGTTTATTTATTTGAATTTTTATCCCAGAGGCCTCAGGATGGGTTACAACATTAAAAACCAATGAACATACAAAATGAACATATTTAAACCATATGTTGCAGACCGTACCCATCTTTCTGATTCTCCACCCACCCTAAGGGCTTTTGCGCAGGCTTTTGATTGTTTATTTATTTACTTACTTGCCACATGTCAGCTGTAAAGTTTCCAGGCTCCAGAGTTGCTGACCAGAGCTGGTGCCTCTTCAGAGAGCCTAGTGAAATGGTGCCAGGTATGGAATATTGGCCCATGGCCCATGTGCTGTCCACACACAGTCCACTGCTAAGCTTCATCTGCATTAGAAGGAGTGTGATCCATATCAGGGATCTAAAAGTGGATCAGCAGACCCTGATCTAGACCCCCACCTCTCCAATGGCTCTGATGCCAGGAATCTTTGTAATTAGCCTTTGGAGCTCTTGGAACCCAGGCTGGAAGCCTATGGCTGGAAGCTGGTCTGATCCAGTACTGTTCTGGGTCTAGGGTTGGGATGATGTGGACCAGGCTGAGGTGGTGGCAGCCCCCCAAGCCTAACTTCCAAGCCTGTACTGGGTGCTGGTCTGGATCAGCGCCATGGCAGGATTGGTCTGGACTAGGCCAGGGTGGGGGCTGATCCAGATCAGTGCCGTTGTACAAATGGTGCTGTTATAGGCCACAATTCTCCTTGGTTTGAACCAGTCAACCAGGGTTTGTCCAGATCCTGGACATGGGTTCAAAACCATGGGAATTTCAGTGCACTATATCAGTAGTGGTTTGTAGCCTTAAGGACCGGTGATTACATGAGCAAACTGAGCAATCACTAGCCATAATGACATGCAGCACCCCTGGGTGGCCCTTACATTGGCATGCTGAGAAAAAGTGTCCACACACACAGCAGATCAGGAAAATACCTTAGGTGAAATCCAGGTGATGTTGGAATATGTTCACTTATGTAGAGGGCAATACCAGAATAAAGTTCGGGAAATGGCACTAACTGACATGCAGTGGAAATCAGAATTTGACAAGAGACAGTTTTTGTGATTTCATAGTAAACACCTTCCTAAATCAAAACAAAAACAAATTAAAGTCTCATGCTAATTATAAGCAGCAATGCATGCTTAAAATGCATTAAAATTATAATCTCAAATTTCTCAACCAATTTTTTTTAAAAAAAGTGAAATTAGAAAATTTTCTGGAACTGAATATTAGCAGAAAATCTTTTGAGCTCAGGCTGCAGAGGCAGACAGCTTCATAGCAAACACTTTCAAAATTGCAGTACAGAGCTTCAGTACATCTTAATGTCTGTTTTTATGTGATGCTTATAATTGAAATTAGAATATACGTATGAATATTCATGTAATTAAATATGTCTGCCATGGGACCTCTCCAGGGAGCTAACATTATTGGTGGAAAGCCACATCCCGTACAGATGAGAATTGTGTTATTTAAAGCCATACAAGGTCAGCTTTAACTTCCATGCTTGATTTTTTTTTTCAATTGGTCACAGTTTTCTTTCCAGACAGTTAAACCATTTCCATCTCCTTTTTGCATGTTTTCATGCCCCTTCTTGAAAATGCTCTCAGGCCACTCTGAAATGAATGCCACTTATAGGAAGGTCAAAAATAATATTATGTAGGAAAACTGGCTTCCTTGTTAACGTAGAGTAAATGGGAGCTCAGATGACTGTCATGCTTTCCAGTGAAAAGCGAACAAAACCTTCACGGAAACTATGGTGGAAAAGACCATCCCCATATTTCTGAAAAGAACAAAGAACAAGAGAGAACCCAACAATATAATGTTCACATTGTTCACTTGAAAAAAAACTGGGGACAGCAACTCGCTTAGATTCATGTAATTGGCAAATGATGAACAAAATGTTATTTCAATAAGGAAAGAGTATTGTAATCATTACTTTTTTCTTCAGACTATATCTTTCTCTAACTCCCACACAATCGGGTTTCTTCTTAGACTAAAACTGCATCCAAATTGCAGTCCATTAAGCACTCTGGAAGATGTTATGAAAGAGAGAGCATGACAAATAATATTTGCCATGCCTGCCACTCTGAGAAGGAACACACTCGAAGAGGAATCTTCCTCACTATCTTGTTTTCTTCCCTGTCAGTCTTGTTTCCAGTCTGCCGAAGGATTGATGGACAAAGACACCAAGAGCTCTTTTTACTGACCACAGTACACCAGGGTTGGTTGCAGCTTTCGTCGGTGTAATCCAGCTGTGGACTGCTAAGGAGACGTACACACACGTACCAGGAATGAATGAATCACTCCTGGATGCTGCCTACCCTTTTTCATGTGCAGAGCCGTGAGTGGGCATGGCTGTGTGATCGCAGCTGCGTAATGCACAGCACCCAAGCATGCATAAGATGTTGCCTTGGACGTTGTCTTTATACTCAGCCAGCTTCAGTCTGGCCATCCACACTGCACATGCTTTTGGCCAAGTGCAGGCCTAGTCCAGGCTATGCAATGTGGATGGCCACTATCACCCTATCTGGCATGGTGTTATTATAACATACCATCAAGAAAGTGCAGGTAAAACACACCATACCTCTCTGTGTTCCACACAACGGTGGAGGTTATTGACCTGCATCATTCACCATCAGGATTGTTTTTCTAGCCGTACTGATTAGACTGGGCTGGGACTGCCAATATGTTGGTTTCTGTGTTTCACCTGCACGTAGACCTTTCTGCCCATACTTCCTTTTATTTTGGATCACTGTATCCAGGATAGCCTGGCCCACTGATTTATATATGGATGACTTGAAGCTGTATGGAAAGTCAGAGTTGGAAATCCAGTCTTTGTCCAAACCATTCTGGATCTTCAAGTACAGACATTGCCATGGAATATGGCCTAGACAAGAATTCTACTGTTGCACTGAAGAAAGGAAAAAATGTGGATAGTGCTGACATTGAAATGCCCAATGGTCAAACCATCAAAATTTATCAACCTGAGGCCTATAGATACCTTAGCATCTTGCAGCAAGGCATC
Source organism: Aspidoscelis tigris stejnegeri (assembly GCA_023333525.1). Classification (NCBI taxonomy): domain Eukaryota; kingdom Metazoa; phylum Chordata; class Lepidosauria; order Squamata; family Teiidae; genus Aspidoscelis; species Aspidoscelis tigris. The sequence goes on along the minus strand of JALMGA010000004.1, from coordinate 108,257,643 downwards.
ATCAGATATGGACAAATGAAAAATGTAGTCAGCAAGGAGTACATCCAGTGAGTAAGGAAAGTACTGAGGTCAAAGCTGAATGGAGGGAATACCATCAAAGCTGTCAACACCTGGGTAAAACCCATCATCTGATGCACTGCTGGTGACATCAATTGGACCCAAGCTGGGTTGCATGACCTTGATTAAAAAACCAGAAAACTAATAACCATTCACTACTCATTATATCCATGTAGAGATGTTGTCAGACTGTGCTGTATGATGATGATGATAAAAATAATAAATATAATAATATAACAACAACAACAATAATCAACTTTGTCTTGAATTTTACCTGGTTGTGGCTTGTCGACGGAACACTGCAGAAGGAAACAGAGGGACTAATTTTCACTGCACAAGAACAAGCCATCAGAACAAAAGTCATCAAAGCTAGAACTGAGAAATCAGAGGAAGACTCAAAGTGCAAACTCTGTAAAAAAGCAGATGAAACGGTCAACCACATTCTGAGCTGCTGCAAAAAGATCACACTGACGGACTGTAAACAGGCACAATGTAGTTGCACAAATGACACACTGGAACTTATGCCAGAACAACCATCTTCCAGTGGCAAATAACTGGTGGGACCATAAACCAGAAAAAGTGGTCAAAAACAAACAAGCCAAACTGCTGTGGGACTTCAGACTTCAGATTGATGGAACACTGGAACATAACACATCAGACACCAGAATCGTGGAGAAAGACAAAGTGTTTATCGTTAACATTACTATTCTAGGCAACAGCAGGATTGATGAAAAACAGAAAAACTTACGAGATATGAAGACTCGAAAATAGAAGTACAGCTACTCTGGCATAAACCAGCAAAGGTGGTCCCAGTAGTTCCCGGCACACAGGGGGCATTGCCAGAAGATCTTAGTGGGTACTTGAAAAGCATGGGCATAACAAAATATACATCTGCCAACTACAGAAAGCCACTTTGCTGGGATCTACGTGTCTCATTCGCCGATACATCACTCAGTCCTAGGCGCTTGGGAAGGGCCCGACTAGTGATAACAATGACCGAAACCAGCATAAATATCTTGTTTTCTGTGTGTTACTGTTGTTTTATGTCAATAATAATAATAATAATAATAATAATAATAATAATAATAATAATAATAATAATAATAATAATAATCCAGCATAGTCATCTCGTTTGCTGTGTGTAACTGCAGTTTTACATCATCACAATAATAATAATAATAATAATAATAATAATAATAATAATAATAATAATAATAATAATAATAATAATAATAATAATAATAATAATAATAATAATAATAATAATAATAATAATATTCAGCAGTGACATCAGTATGGAGTTTGGCCTGGACAAATGTGCCACAGTGGCACTGAAGAAGGGGAAGATTACTGAAAGCGAAGGCATTGAAATGCCAAATGGTCAAGTCATCAGGTCCCAAAAGCCAGAAGCCTACAAATACCTTGGCATCTTGCAACTGGATAACATTAAGCATGGCCATGTGAAATCTGTGGTCAGTAAAGAATATATCCAAAGGACAAGAAAAATCTTGAAAAGTAAATTGAATGGCGGTAACACCATTAAGTCCATAAACACCTGGACCATACCAGTCATTAGATACACTGCAGGAATTGTGAACTGGACTCAGTTGGAATTGGACAACTTAGACAGAAAAACCAGAAAACTGATGACGATCCACCATGCACTACATCCTCGGAGTGATGTCGACAGGCTGTACTTGCCCAGGAAAGCAGGCGGTAGAGGACTTTTGCAAGTGAAGCAAACAGTGGAAGAAGAGATGCATGCATTAGCAGATTATGTGGCAGAAAGCAAAGAATCAGCTTTGATTGAAGTCAACAACCAGAAGCTTCTCAAAGTGCAGCAAACCAAGAACCAGTACCGGAAAACTGCAATTCAATGCCGAATGGACAGCTGGCACAATAAAGCACTGCATGGACACTTCTTGGAGAAGATCGAAGGCAAAGTGGACATGGAAAAGACCTGGTCTTGGCTTACGAATGGAACATTGAAAAAGGAAACAGAAGGACTGATTCTTGCTGCACAAGAACAAGCAATAAGAACAAATGCCATCAAAGCCAGAATTGAAAAATCAGGAGAAGATCCAAAGTGCCGACTCTGCAAAGAAGTGAATGAAACAATCGACCATATACTCAGCTGCTGCAAGAAGATCACACAAACTGATTACAAGCAGAGACACAATGCTGTAGCACAAATGATCCACTGGAACTTGTGCCAAAAGTATCATCTGCCAGTGGCAAAGAACTGGTGGGATCACAAGCCAGAAAAGGTTGTTGAAAACGAACAGTGAAAGTGGTCCCAGTCATCCTCGGCACACTGGGCGCGGTGCCAAAAGATCTCAGCGGGCACCTAAAAACCATTGGCATTGACAAAATATCCATCTGCCAACTACAAAAAGCCACTTTACTGGGGTCTGCTCACATAATTAGCCGATACATCACGCAGTCCTAGGTGCTTGGGAAGTGCCCGACTAATGATATAATACGAAATCCAGCATAGTGATCTCGTTTGCTGTGTGTAACTGCTGTTTTTACATCATCATCATAATAATAATAACAATAACAATAACAACAACAACAATAATAAAACCAACAAAAATAATAATAGTACAAGCAAATCCCAAAACTTTTTTTCTGACCTGCATTACGTGGTTACTGCACTACTAGAAAGCAGGCAAATATTGAAATTATCTGTTTGTATACTGTACTCACCTGAACACGTTTTTCAACAAGAGAACAAACAAACAAAAATAGTTTGGATATGATGCCCAAAAACAGGATCCCTGTGCACTTTCTGTGATTGATCCTAAAATTCTCGCATTGAGAAGCAAGGTCAGCAATATTTTACATTCATTCTCTTATCAGTCAGGGCTGTACAGTCAGGTTTCTCTACAGTCAAGGCTGTTTGCACTTCCCCATCATATGTAGAACGAATAACTTGTAAAGACACCTGTCTTTACTGTTCTTTGGAGAACCAGATTTCTGTATGACCTTAGAATGTCTCTGCAAACTCACATTGTAATCCCATACATATTTGTTCAGAAGTTCAATGGGACTTGCCTATAGATAAGGATCACTTTTTTATTCTCTCCCCCCCCCTACACACACATGCATGCACGGACGCACACACACATACATACAAAGAGAGAGAGGAATCACATCTGTATGTCTGCCTCATCTGTTCATATACAGAGAGACTGTAAAGATTGCCAAGAATTTCCTTTGGATAAAAACGTAACTGGGAATTTGACTCAGAAGTAACATCTGAAAAGCAGGAATTGAGAGAGCTCCAAAGGCTGAATAGGATGTTGAAACGCTGTAGTATAAGCTGAAAATCTGAATAAATTCTATATTTCTAAGTGCCTGAGTTTTATACCTGAAGAAATCATAGTAGTCGCTGCCTATTCATAACAAAGATGAAACTGTGGGAGATCTAAAGTCTATGTTGCAGGATACTCATAGCTCAGTGAATGGCAAGGAGGGGAGAGAGAGCAAACAAGGGGCCTTTCTGCACTTGGCCTTATTCTGGAATATATCTCTGGATAGGGACCTGCTATCTGCATGCTACTGCAGACTATGGAAGGCCCCAGGTAAGGCCTGCCTTAGTCTGCATTAGCTTGTGGCCAGCAGATCTCTGTCCTGAGATATATTCCAGAATAAGGCCAAGTGCAGAAAGGCCCAAGATTATACAGCCAACAGCACCTTGGACAGCACATTCAAACTCTTTGGCTGATAAAGAAAAAAAAATATTTATTTCTTTGGGGTGCAGGTGACAATATTTTGAAGCCAAATCAGTACATGTGTGAAGAAAGCATAGTATTGTACCCACAGAATCAGTAGATTATTATATTTGGCTTGGTGCTGTTAATGTTTTTTTTTCTATCCCGCCCTATACCTGAAGGTCTTAGGGTGGGTAAGAACATTTAAATTAAGAAATATATTAAAACAACAACAGTATATATTAAAGCAGTATAAACTAGGAATGTGCCTTTGATTCATATTGAATTGAATGTAAGAACATTTGTATTTGTTCAAATAAATCCTCTTCAAATGTGGTAGGATTCTATTGGATATGAATGCTCCATGAATCCCATAAATATCCCATATATATCGTATGAATACCTGATATGAATGCATATATATCCCATACATATCCCATACATATCCCATAACATATTTACTCTGAAAGCATCAAATCTGCCCTGAATCCACTTTGAATCCACTCTCAATCCATGTTCAATGCACTCTGCATCCACTGAAGATGTGACTGACAAAGCTGCTTTCCCAGCTCCCCAGGTTCATAAATGTTCCAGAGCATTCGTAAAAGTACAAATGTCAATGTGCAAAATATGTAAAATATTTTATGAATGAATGTAAAATATTGCTGACCTTGTTTCTCAATGCAAGAATTTTAGGATCAATCACAGAAACATTTGTACAACGTTTCATATACGAGTGTCCAAATTTGTATGAATTTGTATGAATATTGAATGTTACACATATTCATGAACATCCCTAGATAAACAGCAGATCTAATAGCAAACCTGTCTAATAGGGATGTGTGTGAATAATCAGCACATTTGAAATTTGTACAAATTTGTATGATTTTTGGCATTTGCAGGTGAATCGAAAGGGACCTACATTTGAAAGGGGGCTACAGCTCCATCAAACTGAATGTGGGACATTGGCTTTCTTCAGTAGCTACAATGGAATATATTATGGAAATGTATACCCGTCACAAGACATTTCATTTTATTCCATATGGATAGACTTTCTGCAATATTTCTCCTCAAGGGAAATATCCCAAACCACCATCCATTACAGATCTGGATGTGGGGAATAGAAAATAGCACCAACCTATGTAGTATTGGATCTTGCATGCTTTTTAATGAAAATTAAAAAAATAATTTAAAATGTTGTTTGGCTGTTCTGTCATATTTCTATAATGTTAATGTTTGTGGATATTCTCTTTTATGTTAATGCTTGGATTTCTACTATAGGGGTCCAAAGTCCACTTCGGGACCTCATTGGTGCAGACCTATGATGCCCTGTCCAGCAGTGGTACAATCTGTTCACACTGGACAGAGTATAATCCTGATCAGGGAGAGCCTGGTTGGAATTACTGGTAGACCTTGACACTGAGATCTACTGTCAGACTAGCATAACCTAATGTAAAACAGAGAGGCATGCAGAAGTCACAAGTCCATCTTCCAGACTACTTGGTAACCCAATTCAGTGCTATAACCAAGTGTGCCACTGAACTGAGTTTCCCAGTTGCACCAGTACTTTGGACTACTTTGGACTACTCGGAGCCTGGTCCCAAAGCTTATCTGAGCTTTGGGGGCTGGTCTGTGACAGGACTTTCATACAGACAGTACTGCTCTAAACCACTGGTTTGGACCATAAAGAAGTGAAGGCAGAAATACTCTTTGATGTGGCCAAATGGCCAATGTTCTGCTGTTGTTGTACATATGTTATGATGAAGGCAAAAGAGACCCTTATAGCTCTAGGCATGTGAACTAGAGAGACAAGAAAATGCAGAAGGAATATTAAACAAAAAAAGGAAAGTATTTGACTCTTTCTCAGATAAACGAACAAGTAATCAAGACAGGTAGAAGAAAAATGTCTATTCAGCCAATTGTCCCCTGGCCTCCACATTCCTCTGCAACTTCTTACAAGGCAAAGATGTCAAAAATGGCCACAATACAGCAGCATAATACTCTACATGAGCACCTAGCCAAAAGCATCCAGGGACATATTGTTGTTAGTATTCTCACAAGCCACTGACAGTCACTGATACACTGTTATATCTCTGTTTAATTCCAGGTCTTGGTCATCAGAGAAGACAAAATTTCTTATGCGAGGCAATATATCATAAGGATGTGCACAGAAGTTCTAAACATTTGAAATCCAACTGAATTCAATCAAATGTTGATGTTCAGATTTGAATAGAATGTCTTCACATTCAAATTTAAACATTCAAACAAATTGTGAATGTTCTGAAACATTCGTTCAAATGATTCAAATTTTTGAATGTACAGATATATATGTATTACATATGTATCTGTATGAATATCATAGAATCTGTACGCATTTGCACTTATAATACAGAATGAAAACGGGATACATATGGGATAAAATTGGGATGCATATGAAATGTGTACAGATAATTATAACACATACAAATGTTGACATTCGTATCTTCAAATTTGTATCTAACATTTGAACAAATAGATTCAAATGTATTGGATTCGAATCAGTTTTTGTTGCATTCAAAATTTAAACATTCGAATCGAATTGAATGCTTTGACATTCGATGTGACTCAAATTCAAATGCAAAAAAAAACAACAAAAACACTTGTGAACATCACTAATGCACCAGCTCCTCTAACATTCATTTTTTAAGGCATTGTTAAATGGTCAATAATCTGCAATAATAAACAGGTTATCACTTTTACCCTATTATGTGATTTTAGTACTGTGAGGTAATATTACTGTTACCTTTTTTATTATTAGCATGCTGTTATTTCTTTAGCCAAGGCAAAATGGGTTCCATTGTAAAAAGCAGCATGTCAATACCACAAATGCTTAACTTGTTTCAACACAGATCTTTTTCTTCTTAATTTGTTTGTTTGTGGTAGTAGAGCTTAGGGACCCTTTCCAAAATGACACTTAAAAGGCCCTTCCAAGAGATAGTCGGGAGGGAGCGGCAAAATATTACCCTCTACCTCCATGACAATGGCAATATATTTTCATAATGAACTCAAAGACCCAGCCCCATTGCTGGAGCAGGGGAGGGGAATGAAGAAATAAGTACTGTCTCAGCAAAAGTGCAAGCAAATCAATAAGTTAATGGCATGAATCAATGAGAAGGATTTGGGTGAGATCTTAATTAAAGGAACAACAGCTGATACAAATTATATTTCCAATGTATTGATGTAATAGAAGGCAAAAGGTTGAATGGGGATGAGTAGTGGTGATCAATTCTTTTAACATTTGAATTCCTTTTCATCCAACACTATTCCAGCATGGTGTGTGTGTGTGTGTGTGTGTGTATCTGTGTTTGTGTGTCTGTGTGTGAAAGAGAGAGAGAGAGAGAGAGAAAACAAACATCCAGAGAAATTGTCCTTCTAATTTCTCTTTTCCTCCTTTCCATCGTATATGTATACCAAGTCGCTGTGAGATGGGTTACAATTTCTTGCATCCTTTATTTTAATATTTATCACCTATAATTTTAGGAATTGGCATGAATGCATTTTTTGTATTCAATTCATATTGAATTGAATGCAAGGAAATTCAGATTTGTTTGAATGGAGCCCCTTCCAATGTAATGGGATTCAAATTCGATATAAATCCCATACAAATCCCATATTAATCCTATATGAAGCTTCATATGGATGTATCAAGACATTCAATACAAATTGGAACGTCAGTCTTGGAACGTGCCAACATTCAATTAAAATTCAAATGTCCAGATTTGTATGAATCCATACGAATTTTGAACGTAACAAATATTCATGCACATCCCTAATTATGTTGGAAAGTGACCTTCAGTTTAGCGGGGTAATTGTGTGTTTTCTTTGCAACAGCTACAACTTACACATGCTGTATTTAAAGAGTCTGACATTACAGAAGCAATGTCATTCATCTTATAGAACAAAAAAGGGTAATGGTCAAGGGTAAATAAGCCTAAGTCCATTTAATATTCCATATCATAAATATGCTGTTTAAATGTTGCCAAACTTTACCTTAGCTATAAGAAAATTCATCTTTTGGAGTAAGACCGTAATACATGAACTGTTCCGTAAAGACTTATTCCATTGGGAAGGAAACACATCTAAAAACAGAAACAAAAAACAAAAAACAAAAAGGTAGAAGTCCTTGGGAGGAAATTCATCTTTAAAATATGTAGTCAAGGCATAGGATTTAAAGATAAGTAGTCCAGTTTCAAGCTGAAATATAATTGCCTCAAGTTCTGAGGTAAAAGTACAAACTTTGGTTATAACCAGTATGCCTTGAATTCTATAGTGTTGTACAAGTCATAGCAAAGTGAAATGGGATATCCAACATTGGGCATCTGGCTTGAAATTTTGCAGTAATACCTATCACAAGCCCACCCTTAGGTCTACCTTTATCATGTCCCTTTATAGCACGAGAAGTAAACCAGTCTAATGCTATCTCCCTTGAGTACCATGTCTCTTGCAAGAATAAAATACCAAAACTGACTAAAAATTCAATAATGAAAGACCATTTCCTTTAGTCTGTCAGCCTGTGATATTCCACGATAGGAGGATAATAATCACTGCCTTGACTCAATTGCAACATTGATGAAAACTTCTCTTGAAGACTTAAGAAAGATCATAGAACAATGGTCAGTCTGGAGGAAGTGAATCTATATGGTTGCAAAGAGTCAGTTATACGTAGATGGCTTTAAGCAAGAAGCAACAAGGGAATTTAAATTGTTTTCACTGCCTCTACTCCACTTTCCTTCATGCAAAGCATCTCCTGTGGGTGCAGAGGTTTCTCTTCGTATTGGAATCCCTGGATGTGTTCAAAATAGATCAAAGCTACTGTGATGAGGCCACATTTGGAATATTGTGTACAATTTTGATTACTACAGTTCAGAAAGGATAGTGCGGTGGAATGGAATGAACTGGTTTATATTGGTCTGGGGAATTTCTTTCTCAGTTCACCTTAGGCAGCACATTATGAATGAGGCTGGTTTAATGATAATGCAATTGGCTGATGTGGTTTGTCAACGATAACGGTCAAAGGATATGGTTCAGAGTGCTTTAAGAACCAAGATTTGACAATTTGTATTGAACAAAGCTAATTTGGCAATACACCTAGCAAAACACCATGTTGAACTAGTTTTATTAATTGTATTTTTACTAATTCTTATTTTACAAGACATCATTTCTTACCAAATAAAATGCAAAACACAAATTTTACATTTTCTGCCTCCCAAGTGAAATGAAATTAATTTGAATCAACCCAGACTCATAAGAAATATCTTAATATCATCTATCAATTTGTTGTTTCTATCTTGTCTTGTGGTATATATATATATATATAACCTCTCCCAAGCACCAGGTTGAACACCGTGATACAATGCATAGCTTTTGGACTGTGTATAACTTGGTTAGTAGCATATACATAATTTTTTCATAATCTTTTTATAGCAAACAAAATCAATACCTATAATACTATGGTGCATCTTTTAAATCTGTAAGCAAAGACATACAGATAGGTTTTTCCCCTGCAGTTTCCAAAAATTGTTGTCTCCCTTGTCTACAAGATTACATCAAGCAACAAAAAAGAAGAGTTGGCTTTCCTACCCCACTTTTCTCACCCATTTAAGGGGACTCAAAGCGGCTGACAAACCTCTGTTCTTCTCCCTACAACAGACACCCTGTGAGGTGGGTGGGGCTGTGAGAGCACAGAAGAGAGCTGTGACTAGCCCAGAGTCACCCAGAAGGCTTTGTGGAGGAGGGTGGAATCAAACCTGGTATTCCCAGATAAGAGTCCAGCTCCCTAACCACTAGACCAGACTGGCTCACTAAAAAAGAAGTTTAGTCATCTCTTTCTTAAGGCACTATGACAAATCTGTATGAAATAATTTTTTAGTGGACTTTTATCCGTGCATCTTTATATAACTACCTTATTAGAGATCTCACAGATGTCTACTTATATTTGGGTAAGCTTAAATTCTCATGTGCCCTTGTGTAGCAAGGAAATATAGTGATTGTCGGGACGGGCATGAATATTTGTAACATGTGTTTATTCATATGAATTCGTATAAATTCAGATGATCATACACAAATTGAATGTTACAATATTCATATGATAACATTTGTATGAACACAAATGTTTTGGAACATTCACATGAAATGGATATATATCTGATACAAAGATATGTATCAAATATAAACAGATACATATCCAATACGAACTGATACGTATCTGATACAAATGGATACATATTCAATACAAACGGATACGTATCCGATACGAATAGATACATATCTAATATGAACAGATACATATCCAATACAAATGAACACATTCATAACATAGCAAATAGAATCCGACCACATATGAATTTTCTAACATTCAATTTGTTACGAATCAAATGCCAGAAAAAACCATTTGTGTACAACCCTAGGTGGTTGTAATCCAGAACCATCTGGGAGAATGTAATTTGGTCACACCTGGCCTGTATAATGTTTCACTATTTTTGTGGGTTACAAAGAAAGAATCTGGAGTATCAGAAACACAAAATACAATTTTCTATCAGATCTAATACTAGTGACCCAAAATATTATTGAATCAGGCTCAGTACAAATCTCAAAGGAAGCAGTGTGATAGAACAGTACTATGGCTGTGGTCACACCTCTGCTTTAAATCTTCTTCAGTCCATTGTCAGATCTGACTGTCCACAAATAAAATGGATAGAAATGAAAAAGTGTGAGCAGGCCAGAAGAAGGTTTAGAGTGAAGGTGTGACCATGACCAACTGGGAAATACATACCCAGTATTTTGTCAAGTTCAGATACTTACCATTTACTTTGCAATAAGCTTCATTGTGCTTAGTGAGCAAAGCTTAGGAATGTGCACACTATTTATGTGATACAATAGGATGCTACAAGCAAGCTGGAACTGATCCCCACCCAAGTGCAATTTCTAATGCAATATCTAGGCTTTCATGTCCTGGGTCCAGCCCAATCCATAATTAGCCCCCAACAGAGAAAGGCTCTTAAACTGCTCACGGCACAAGCAACATGCAGGCAAAAATGGGAAGGAATGACTTGGAGGCACCGCCAGAAGAATTAAACTGTACCAAGCAATTAGAAGAAAAGAAATTAGAGTGTGGCAGAAGATCCTCAAGGTGTGTTCAATATACTGCAGTAAACTTTAGTGTTATTTGCAACCAGCAGATAATCCATTGGGACTACCTGTCATAGTCTCCTCTCAAACCCAGATTAAATAATCTTATATACTGAGTGCCCAGTTGCATTAAAAGTACAATAAATCTCTTTAAACACAAAACTCTGATTTGCAAATATTAGTTTAAAGGTCAGAAATAACAGGCCAGCAAAGAAAAGATCTCTTCACTTAGGGCTAAACTTTCCCCTTTCTTATTCTAGCAGGGGATGGGGGGAGGATCAAACTAAAACAAAAGGATGTTAAATTAAGTTGTTAAATAGTTTAAGGATTTGGTATCTTTCCCTGTTAATTTAAAGAGCTGAGCAGCTGCTTATTCCTTTTCATCTTCTTAGCACAGCAGAGAATGACCTGAGAGGTCACTTCAGATTATCTCAGTGTCTTTCCCATTCCATCTTACATTATTAGTTTACACTGCAAATGAGAAACTGATGTCAGAAATATGCCAAACAGCATATACAAATATAGGAAAGGCCTGAGTTGAAGCTTGGTATATGTTTCTAGCCAGGGGGCCTCAGCGGCAATTAGTAACAATGATATGGGGGTGGTACGGGGCAGTCTACTTTGCAAGAGGTAAGGATGGAAATTATGTGCATTCAATTTTAAAGAAATCTAAACCAAATTGATATAATGCTAGTTTCTCTGTCGTGAGAGGTGAAGCATTAAGTATATGTATTTTAGCTTTAAAACATGTTTAAATTGCTTTGATTTTTAAATGTTTATGTTTGCCACAAAATGACAGCCTTGTTGTAGGCTTCCTCTAGGGATTTGCCTGACTAATTTGAAATCAAAATACTGGCATCTGATCCAGCAAGGCTGCCAGGTTTATTAAGTAAGTGTCTTATACCAATGCCCTTCGGCACCCTACATTGGGCAAACGGGGACAGTCCTTATGCCAGAGTATAAATGGACACAAATCAGATATTCGGAAACCTGTTACAGAACACTTCAACCTCCCAGGACACTCAATATCGGACATCAGAGCTGCTGTCCTTGAACAAAGACATTACAAAGGGAGATTTGAGAGGGAAGCAGTGGAGCTGGAATTCACCCACAAATTCCAGACCATTGAGAAAGGACTCAACAAGCTACAACTCCTTCCTCCAGGCTATCCGCCATACCCGAGTATTTACTTCTGCATTTCCCCACCTAGTTAATCCCCTCCACCACATTTACATGTCCTTTGTCATTTCCTACATTCAGTTTCCTATAGGTCTGTTCCTGACATTGGGTCTCCTAGCATCTGAAGAAGTAGACGTGCCCCTTGACCCGCCCCCAGCATCTGAAGAAGTAGACATGACCATTGGGACCCCTAGCATCTGAAGAAGTAGACGTGCCCCTTGGGCCCTGTAGCATCTGAGGAAATAGATGTGCCCCTTGCCCCCCCAGCATCTGAAGAAGTAGATGTGCCCCTTGGCCCCCCTAGCATCTGAAGAAATAGATGTGTTTACGAAAGCTCATGCCACCAACCCTTCTTCTGTTAGTCTCTGAGTGCTACTAACTACCTTGCTGGTCTCATACCAGAGAAACCTATGGGTTGGGGTGTTCACGAATGCAATGTTCGGATTCAATTCGTAACCAACTGAATATTCAATAATCTGAACGCATCTGAATAACAGAAAAATGAATGGCTGGACATTTGATTCAATACAAATAAAGTCGTATGCATTCGTACTAATAATTCAGACATTCGTATCTGTATGGGTACATATGTATCTTGTACGCATCCGTATGCATCATGTACGTATCCCATTTTCATCCCAAATGGATGCATACAAATGTGTACGGTTGTGTACAGGATGCACACAGATATGTACGAAATGTGTATGCATCCTTACGGATACAAATGTCTGAATTATTTGTACAAGTAACTCGAGATATACGTATTTGTTCAAATTCGGAAATCCAAATGTCCGTACATTCAATTTGTATACAAATGTCCAAATTCTTCCAAATTTGTCCAAATAATGAATATTTTGAATATTCATGCACATACCTACTATGCACCTTTCTGTATTTACTTGTTAATCCTCAGCTAGTAGCTGGTAAAACACCTTAGGTGTTTCTGCATTATCCTTTCTGTCCGCTGGATGGGAAACAAGCATAATGACCCAACATTGACTACCACTGGCACTTGAGTGCTAGTCAATTTTATCCGCTTCCTCCCCCAGGATTGTATACTCGCCTTATTCAATCCAGAGCCCAGTCCTCATCTGGGTGCCACAATTTTGGCACCAGCACTTCCATGACTGCATGTGCATCGTTGCTATTACCTTGATGATGCTAAACCTCTAAGCACACACAGTCATGTCTATGGTCATCTGAAGTCCCAGCAAGTTTGCGTTATCCATCCACCCACCCACCCACCCACCCACCCACCCAACCCACCCAACCCACCCAACCCACCCACCCACCCATCCATCATCTATCTATCTATCTATCTATCTATCTATCTATCTATCTATCTATCTATCTATCTATCTATCTATCTATCTATCTATCTATCTATCTATCTATCTATCTATCTATCTATCTATCTATCTATCTATCTATCTATCTATCTATCTATGTATCTACATATAAATCTCTAGAGATGGTACTTTGTAGGCACGTGCTCCCATTCCACCTCTAACCCTCATTTAAAAGTGCATTTTCTGGTAATCAATGGGGATTAGTGTGTGGATGCTATCAATTCTAAGTCACTTTAAAAAACAACAACTATGAATAGATTTAGCCATAGGTGAAAACCCCCACCCCCACGCCAAAAAAGGGTGCTGAAGTCAAGGAAGATAAAAATGGAAGTTGCAGTTAGTCAATACTTAATTTACCATAACCTGATATATGATCACACTTTCACATACCTCCTAATATTTTGCAATTTATTTATTTGTGGTCAACATGGACCTATAAAAATGCAAAGTTAATAGTTCAGTAGATTAATAGTTGTCTTCTGATCTTTATGGGTGCTGAATAAGATTTGGCAGTGTTTAAAGTTACAATGGAGTTCAACATTATCAGTGATGACTGTATCACCATTGGGTTTCTCCCAAAGATGCTGAATAATAAGTCAGTTTAGTTTGTCCCACTCTCCATTGTAAAAAGGGCATTTAAAAAGAATATGATCAATGACTTCAGGTTCCTGTTTACATGGGCAGACTCTTAAATTAACTGGGATGCCTGAATCACCCCTTTTTTGAATACTGGTGAAGACTGATCATAGGGGGCAAATAAATATTTTGGCTAGAACATTAGTAGTTTCGCATTTGATTTCCTTAAGAAACCTCAGATAAATGTGATTTGATCCAAGTGATTTGCTAGCATTTACTATATTGAGACGTGCGAAGACATTCTCCCTGGTTACCTCCATCCAATTTAGTTCTTCCCTAAAAACATAGACTCAGCTGCAGGCACATGGCCTCTGTCCTCCCCTTGTCTGCTGACTTCCCCCCCCTTTTCCCCTCTTTTTATGCCTTTTTCCAAATTTAAATCTATTATAATTTTGCTGCCAGTCAGAAGATTCAACATTTATGGGGAGTAATAGCTGATCAGCCCCCTAGCAGTTGGCATTTAGTGAGACAAAATCAGCCATCTGTCGAAATAAGAAAAAGAAGCCAGGACCCTGATTTTCACCAGTGAATACAAGAGCTAGTCTTCCAACCAAACATGAGCGATGAGGATTCAATTTCGTTATGATCACCTCTAGTTACTGAGCAGATCTTCTTGATAAATATGTTATGTTTAGATGATATTGCCCCCGACTATATTACTCTAATAAATCATAAAGCATGAAGGTCACACATTTGAATAAAGATGCTGCTGCGGTTGGCACGTTTTCCTTTTTAACCTAGTCTGTAATGAAGTTAGAAGTTAATGAAGTACTGTGGCATGCAGATGACAACAGGCACAACAGGGCCAGTGATTAATGTAAATGAACCTGTAATATGAAAGGAAACTTCACAAGCTCCCTCCTTATAAATGTAGAAGGATGAACTGCAACAAGGACAGCAAGGGAAAGGAAAAATAAGCTTGTTAAGTTTAAGGCTCAATTTCTCGTATCCGTTTTATCAATCCGTTAAGTATCTGAACACTGTAGGCTTCCTTAGGTGGAACATTCTGGAAAATTCCTCTCCAAGAGCCATAATAGAATGTGTGCATGGTGCCACATATGTATTGACAACACAAAAAAGAGAGAAGTCAAGAAAGCACATAGATTTCAATTAGGGATGTGCACAAATGGGGGTTGGGGCATTTTATTTGCAATGAATTGAAAGTTTAAAAATTCATATTCGTTTGAATAGATCCCCTCTGAATGCTTTTCTCACCCATTTAAGGGGACTCAAAGCTTTCTATTCTTCTCCCCACAAAAGATACCCTGTGAGGTAGGTGGGGCTGTGAGAGCTCAGAAGAGAGCTGTGACTAGCCCAAGGTCACCCAGCTGGCTTCATGGGGGAGGGTGGAATCGGACCCAGTATTCCAAGATAAGAGTCCAGCTCCCTAGCCACTAGACCAAACGTGTGTGCAGCCTATATCATGTATGAACGTTAATGTATGAATGTTGAGATTCATATGAATTCATATGAATAAGAAATGTAACAAATATTTATGCACATTCCTAATTTCAATATTTTTTCTTATATACAAAACATTGCCATCCTTTTACATGGGAGTAAAGTCTATGATTAGTGGACCATACTT
The DNA here is from genome assembly GCA_023333525.1 of Aspidoscelis tigris stejnegeri. NCBI lineage: Eukaryota > Metazoa > Chordata > Lepidosauria > Squamata > Teiidae > Aspidoscelis > Aspidoscelis tigris. Next base: position 108,241,951 of record JALMGA010000004.1, on the reverse strand, counting down.
GCTCATGTTCTGTCTACTGTTCCAAAGCTCTTGGTGGAAAATTTCTGGCCTCCTGCTTTTTCCTTTACCTTCTATTATGGTTCTTCATCTATCAATTGAACTTCAAACTTAGACTATGGAATATGGATGGCCTCTGACTGGCTATGAAATGAAAGACTGATGTTCAGGAATCTTCAGTGGTCTAGTGGTTAGGGAGCCGGACTCTTCTCTGGGAGTACCGGGTTCAATTCTGCTCTCCCCCATGAAGTCAGCTGGATGACCTTGGGCTAGTAACAGCTCTCTTCTGAATTCTCACAGCCCCACCTACCTCACAGGGTATTCTGTTGGGAGAAGAAAAGAAGGTTTGTCAGCTGCTTTGAGTCCCCTTAAATGGGTGAGAAAAGTGGGGTAGAAAAGCCAACTCTCTTCTTCTTCTTCTTCCATTCTGCAGGATAGTAACATGAATCAAAGGTAACTAAATGGATATAATGTATTCCTCAGACTTCATGTAGCTGCATATTTATTCAGTCAGTCTACACCATGGGTCTGGGAATCATTTATGGAGCTTCAGTGAAAATTATAATATATAAATGACTGTGATATACAGTATGTCTATTTTTTCCCCAAGCAAAAAGTGTCCTTTCTGCCTGGGAACTGTCATAGCTTTGCCTGCCGTAGAAGTGGGATTGGGCCATTGCTACTACCAAAACCATTTAAAAACGAAGGGATTTCTGATACCTTTGTATTAATCGTCCCTATGCTGCTATCATGCAAAATCCTGTCTGAGTATCTTTTTTATTAAGTTCTGTCTTGCATGAGTAGAGTATGATAGATTTTGACAGATAGCTTAGACATTAGCTTTGTTTAAAAAAGAATAAATCTTTAACAAATCTCTGATATAACGTTTCTATTAATACTGGGCTACAAAGTGTATTGAATACAATATAGATCATGTTCCGTATCCTGCCTTCACACATACGCTGCCTTACTCCATCAAGAACATGTGTAGTCTAGCTGGCTAGGGTCTGCATCAGTTCGCGATAATATTTTGGCTGATTCATGCTCAGAACCTCCATGTTAGGGGTGTGCACGAATGCAGCTTTTGGCATTCGATTAGTAAGAAATCAAATGTTAGAAAATCTGTATTTGTTCGAATAGAACCCTTTCAAATCTGGTAGGATTCTATTCAGTACAAATGAATTCATATGAATATCCAGGTGCATATCCTATATACGAACCCTGGATACATATCCGGATAAGTATCCTATACAGATGCATACATAACAGAACGGATAGGGATCCCCCTCCTGTCTTAAACGCAAAGTCTGTGTGTCCCTGGACTTCCTTTGCTTTTCTTCCAATATTAAATGGTTGTCTCTCTCAATCTGAAACTTTGATTCCCCTCTTTCTTCTGTCTTATGCAGACACACATCCCCTCCCTCTCTTTCCCTGGACTACCTTCATCTGCCCTCCCATCTTAGGGTGTTTTTCCACTGCAGCCCTTAGATCTGGATATAAGAAGATCCGGATCTAAGGAATGGGTACATTTCTTAATCCGGATCTAGTAGATCTGGATTAAGGGAAGCACCCAATGTGTTTCCACAGGAGGTGTAGCACCCATTAGAAATGGGTGCTAACACCCCTGCTGTGGGAACAGCTTTGCACCCATCTGGGGAATCCGGATCGACCCACAAGGGGTTGGTCCATTACCCCAGTTGTTTTGGGGGGCAGGGGTGTGAAGTCTTTGAAGCAACTTTGAAGTGATTTCGAAGTGACTTCGAAGTGACTTCGAAGCATGAGCTCAACTTTTGAAGTTGAGCTCATGCTTCAAAGTAACTTTGAAGCTGACTTCGAAGTGACTTCGAAGTGAATGTGAAGTCAACTTCGAAGTGTCTTCGAAGTGACTTCGAAGCAATGTTGGGGGGGGTCAAAGGTGCATCCCCTCCCCCTAGCCTCCTTTGGACCCCATTGCCTGTTTCCAGTGGAAACAGGCTCCCTTTAATGGGGTCTACAGAAAATCCGGATTAAAGGCCAAAAAGATCCAGATTTACCCCATGGCAATCGGATTCAAAATAGGTGCTGTAGTGGAAATGAGATCATCCGGCTCACAGGCAAAAGGTACAAAAATGGGTGCAAAAATGGGTACAATTGACAGTGGAAAAAACCCCTTAAACACAAAGCCCTCGTGTCCGGGCTTCCTCCTCATTCCCCGCCCCCAACTTAACAAATGCCCGAATCATCTGCACAAATGTTCCAAAAACATTTGTATCCGTGCGAATGTCAATCCTGATAAAGAATGTTATGGATACTCATGCACATCCCTACTCCGTGTAAATTAAGATTGTTCCTTGACCAATCTTTAGTTGGACGAACATTACTTAAAGTGGTAGTGACAAGCTGTTTGCTTCCCAACTGCTGCTCTAGGCAAAGAGATCAATGAAATGGGAAACTTTCATTCCCTGGTTCAGTGTTTCCACCCAGAGTCCAGTCTGACCTTTAATGAAAATTATCTATATCTATATCCACCAAGGGTCTTATCTGCACAGCATAGGAAGAGGCCACAAAGTCAGACAGTGTCCTGTGCTTTTTGAAGAAGAATTCTGGATGAAATAGGTCCACATACTCCTCCAAGGTAAAACCACTGAAGAGTAGTGGCAGATTCCTTCCCAGCTGTTTACTGATTGTGGCGACTCAGCCCAGCCCCTCCCTCCTCATGCTCTGCAGAGCAACGCAGGAAATGAGCAAGCTGCTGAGCACCCAGGTCGCCTACCAACTCTGGTGGGACTGTGGGCCGACCAGTCCCCCCCACACACACACACTGGTGTCTTGCTTTATATGTCTGCATATCAGACTCCCATAAAGCAGCAAACTGACTCAGTTGTAAAACAAACACTTATAGTTTATTGTTACAAAAGGAAAAATAAAGAAGCAAGTTTATAGTTCGACTTAAATGTTCTTCAGTTGCTTGAAAGAAAAGATATTGTAATTAATAAACTGTTCCACTCCCTTCACTAAGCTCCACTGTAAGCCAACAATCCCTGGTAAGCTATACAGTAAGCGCAACACATCTTCTGGGTGCTGTGTGGAGGTCACAGCACCCATTCCCAAAGGCAGCCGGCCTCCCGCGCCACCGATGCCACCCCTGGAGCCACGGAACTGGAGCATTCAGCTGCCAGTCACAGCAGATTTCCGCTGGTTTGCAGCACGCGGGGGAGGGGCTCCGAAGGCAGACCAGCCTGCTTCCAACCCTCCCAAGATGGTGGCTGCCAGCACATCTGTCCCGGACAGATTGAAGACCTAATTTTTCAGGCCTTCCTGGAGGATGGATTTTTCAGCGGTGAGACCCCATTAAGAACGGATCTTGCGTACCACTGTGTGGAAGAGGCTGCCCGGGAGGGTCCCTCACCTGTCCTCCAGTGCAGAAGGTAAGTTTCTATGGGTGCTTCCACACAGGGGCAAAAAAATCTGGATCCCTGGTAGATCCGGATTTACACGGATGATCCACATCTAAATCCAGATTGGAGGTGGGTGGTGTGCGAATGCTCAGCACCCACCTCCCATCCGTGCTCTGGGGCCCTCCCCCGGCCTGCCATGATTGGCTCCTCGGAGCCAAGCATGATGAGCCAGGGAACCTCGCTGCCGCGGCTCGCCCTCGCCCCAGAAGCGCCTAACTGGATGTGTGCTAAATGGACCCGTAAATGTGGATGCGCCACCAAGAAAGTGTTACTAATGCGTGTTGCTGTGCAGACACACCTCACCGGATGTGTCTGAAACACCAACGCGTGTGCGGATTAGCTGCACCAGATGTGTGCTTAATGGGGGTTAAAGGGCCAGTGTGGAAGCACCCTATGTGTCTTACATGTGTGTTTAATGTGTGTTTAATGTGGTTTCCGTGGCCAGTACGGAAACACCCTAAGTATGAACGCCCTAGGACAACTCTTTGGCCTCTGGTACACCTGCAAAAAATTCTAAGGTTCCATGTGTCTTTTGTCTTTGTCTTCCTCCACTTTAATATGTCATTTTGCGCAGGTACATCGTACTCATGACATTAGTGTTCTTTGGTTTGATCGTCTAGGTACCCAAGCTACCATGTAACTCATTAACCACCAACTCCAAAATCTACTTGCCATAGCTGCATCCACAGTCATTGAACAGTGGCTCAAACGTAGCACAGATATAGCAGAACTTGGCAGCTAGTGTTCCCGACTCAACTGTAATGTGCACTAAGGTTCAGAAGATACATTTTTGGAATGCATTCTCTGGTCACTAATGTGAATTAGAAATGGTATGGGAACATTAGAGTGAGGCAGTTACAACTTTGAGCCACTTACTGTATGTGGATGTACCCTATCAGCAGCTTATATGCTTATGATTTTTTTCCCTTTTCATTCCTCATTGTTTGAAGCAAGAAGAGTTTATAATTATGTACTAGGGAAGAAAGAATACACATGTTCAAATATGAGGAACAGATATTAAACATTCAGTTATAATGCATATCATTAGGTAGTAGCAGCCAGGACGGAAACCCATCCTCGTCTTGAAAATGGCTCATGAGCTTTCTTTGAAGTCATGTGGCCCTAGCAAATACTCCTTTGATCCAACCTGACTTACATGTCAAATGTCTTTGATCTCTATTTCCCCACAACATGTTACATCTTCTAATGTTCCACTATTTACCTGCAGGGATACCCCATCAATCAAGCCTCTTGAGCAATTCACTGTGTCTACTGATAAACAACACACCATGTCTGAGCCTCAAACCTGTCATTAATTCTTAAGGACATTCTCCATCCTCCCCATAGTCTGGAAATCAGGACATTGTATATTGTGCTAACCTGCACTCTGCTCTTCCTCTCCCTCACTATTGGAAAGGGGGCAGAAAATGAGAAAGGAAGCAAATCCAAAATTACATTACCTTGTTGTCAAATTGTTCCTGTTTGTGGGTAACAAATTCCTTCATCCAAGGCCCAAGCAGTTAAGTCAACACTTTCGTTTCATGGACTTCAAAACTGGCTAGTTCTACCACTGCTTCCTGAGATGCGTTCCACTGATGTTCTATTAGAGGTGTTCATAAAGCCATTTTTCACATTTGATTTGTAACGTATTGAGTGTGGGAAAATTCAGTTTCGGCTGAATCCCGAATTCGTATTCGTGCATGAAATAAATGCAACCTCCCCCCCCCTTTCCTGTCATCGCTGCCGTACCTTCTTCTGGTGTGCTGACCTGGAAGTGCCTTTTAGGCTTCAGGAAGGCCTATTTGGGGCACTGGATTGTGCCAAAAAAGGCCCACAGATGCCAGAGGAACCACAAGAGAATGTAAGGGGGACATTGGAGGTGGGTGGAATGTCTTTTCTGGGATCTGTGGGCCTTTTTCAGTGCTATCCAGTGCTATCCAGTGCCCAATTGAGGCCTTCCTGAGGTTGGAAAAGGCACTTCTGGTTCTTAGGAGGACCAAGGCCAGAACTGTAAGGCCTAGTTCTGCCCCCAGAAAAAAGAAGAGTTGGCTTTTCTACCCCACTTTTCTCACCCATTTAACGGGACTCAAAGTGGCTGACAAAGCTTTTCTGTTCTCCCCACAACAGAACACCCTGTGAGGTAGGTGGGGCTGCGAGAGCTCAGAAGAGAGCTGTGACTAGCCCAAGGTGATCCAGCTGGCTTCATGGGGGAGGGCAGAATGAAATCCAGTATCCCCAGATAAGAGTCCAGCTCCTTAACCACTAGACCAAATTGGCTTACTATTTCAGCCCCCAGATCCTGACTATTTCAGCCCCCAGATAGCTCTGAAAAAGGTTCGTAGAAGCTAGAGATGGCCCACCCACCTCCCACACGCTCCCTTGCCTTCTCTTATGCCTCCTCTGGTGTCCATGTGTCTTTTTTGGTGCAATCTGGGGGCCAAACTAGGTTTTACCGGGGGGGGCAAACTAGGCCTTCCTCTTCTGACCTTGGTCCTCCCAGGAATTGGAAATGCCTTCTCCAACCCCAAGAAGGCCTATTCCGGGCACCAGATTGTGCCAAAAAAAAGGCCCGTGGATGCCAGAGCAGTCACAAGAGAAGGTAAAGGGGTTGTGAAATCCCTGGCACATGTGCAGTAGCTCCACAAATGTCATCTGTTGGGGAAAGCTCCTGTATTGCATTGTTTTCTATGCTCTTTGCTTGTGGCTGTTTACAGTTCTTAAAGGCAATTGTGTTTGACAAATCTATGGACTTCCATGATTCTAATACTATTCTACTGGGTTTTTAATAAAGTTTTGATTAGGGATGTGCAAAGATTGGTTCATGTTCAAAAATTCAGTCAATCAAATAAAATGTTTAGCAACCAAACTAAGGATGTACATAGATATTCAAAAATTTGAAAATCTGATTTGAGTCTGTCAAATGTCGACACTCAAATTCGCATCGGATTTTCAAAAATCTGAATTTACACATTTGGACAAATTTTGGATTTTTCAAAATCCGTATAATTTGAATGAGTAGATCCGTATCTATCGTATACGAATGTGCACGAAAGTACAGATCTGGATAATCCGAATCCAAATTGGATTTTCAGAACTCTGGATTTCTGAAATTCAATTGAATTTGAATGCAAAAAATACATTTATGCACACCCCAAAACCAAACATGTTAAGATATCTAGAAATTCACTTTAGTCAAGCCAGCATGAACAAATTAGGGATATGCACAAATCTTTTTTGACATTCTATTTGAATTGGATTGAATGCCCAAAAATCTGATTATATTTGAATCTTTTAAATTTGAATTTAACAAGACTTGATTCGTATTTACCAAATTCGAATATATTCATTTGAATTTTTGATTTGAATCTGCACATATGAATGTTGGCAACATTTGTACGAACACATATGCATCTTCCCCACATCCATACGCATCCATACATGTCTGTATGCAGTTATCCTTAGTTATCCTGCATGCAACCCATTTTTGTCCCGTACGGATCCATACAAATGCATATGGATGCGGGAAATATGTCGATCTTCAGGTACGCATCCTGTACGAACCCAAACTCATACAAACGTCTGGATAATTCAAATGAATAGATCTGAAGTTTGAAATTTTATTCAAATGTTTACATTTGAATTTCTGGAGAACCCATTTTAGCTGTGCATCGCCGGATGCCCGAGTCCTAGTCCTTTGGAGCCGTTGGATCCAGGGAAGGGGCTGATCTGGACCAGAACTGTTGTGCAGAGACCATGCATTATAGTGCTCTGAAATGCCATGCATGGCTGATCCAGATCCAGACTTTGTTTCTCACTCATGTAAAAAAATCAGGATTTTTTTTTTTTTGCTTGTTCTCATTCATTTTCCAGGACTGGATAGGAAGCAGCATCCGCACAACAACAACAACAGACGTATTTTAACCATATGCTGAAATATAAACAACGAAAGCCTCTAGATCTGAACATACTTGAATGGTAGATCATTCATGTATTACAGCCAACAGAACCCCAAAGAGACACGAGGAACAGACAGAGCAAGTGATCCATTAGAAATCTGTGACCAGTTCATTTAGGAACTGAGCTAAAATAATAGATACTAAAGTTTTCCAGGCTGATTCTCTAAATTACACTTTGTAGAAGTTAGTATATGCCTCAGTTAGTATCTGAGCCCAGATCTATTTGCCTCAGCAACCAAGTGCTGATTTGAGCCTCCTTCCATACTTGCATTTTACATAGAGTTTGTATCTTCCCAGCACTGTGGTGGTGCCCTTCCCCCAGGGCTATGAAGCCCCATTTTGATGCGGCACTGCCTCCTAGAGGCGAGTAACAGGACATCTTGGACACAGAGCAGGATATTCCCACATTTTTCTAGTCCCTTAATTCAGCTTGTGGTGGCCATGGAAACACTGCATACCAAACTACTAGGTCTGCTGCTAACTGTGTTGACCTCTGCACACAGGCAGCATTACTCCTCAGGGGGATATGGCCAGCAGGCAAGAAAATGGTGTGCCACAACTAGGGATATGCAAAATGAGATTCATCTTCAGAAATTTGATCAAATATTTTGAGCTTGCAGACACTGACATCAAATCAAAATTCTAGCTTTTTGAATATCCAAAAAAATCATTTGAATTAGTCTACTGCTTGCAAAAATGAACAATTCAGCAATATAGTTATATGGAAAAAGTTCACAAAAATGTTCAAATATGAATGTGAAAATTTGTGTTTGTTTAATTTAATTTTGATTTTCAGTTCGATATTCAGAACAAATGTGGGTTAGTGGGTGTGTTTTCTGTGCACATTCCTAGCCATAAAAGGCAAGCAAGGCCTGACCTGCCTAATCCTTTGGCCTGGCTTACCTTGTGCTAGTGGAGATGAGCCCGTGTGTCCATTGGCAGCTCCATGTTCTAGAGCTGTCACAGAACAATGAGAGGCAAAGCCCAGGAACAGCTGAACTTTTCTATTTCTGCATGGCCAGTTTGTTTCTTTATTGGTTCATTTCAACAGAATAAGGTGTATATACCAATCTGCAAATCTGAGAGCCAGGACTGAACTCTAATTATTGAGATACATCACTGATGATGTAGAAACTGATGAACAGACAATGCTGTTTTTATCTGACACAGACAACTAAAGATTACATTTTTACAAATACGATAGAGAGAAGCATATTAACAAAACTTTAATGACTATCTGGTGCTAGATTCCGATGGCATATCCATTTCAATTTATATAAATATAGGATACCCAAGGATTATTCAAAATTATAGCAATCTGATGCCATCAACAAAGAAAAATAGGGATATGCTGTACAGAGACCACTTAAAAATGCACTGTGTCTCAATAATAATAATATATTTCCACAACTGTTTCCGCTTAATGAAAATAAACATAAAACATTCCCTTCTCCTCCTATCAAATTCATTTCTCTGAGCGACAAAATGACAAAATGATTAGCTGTTAATAAGGAGCCGGTTTAAAAGATTGACTGACACTGCATTACTCATTTAATTTCCGTTTCTCCTAGCTGCCCCCTCTTTCTCCCAGCACAGAGGGAATTAATATTATCACATCAAAGACCTCCCTTTAAATGGAAGGGGGGGGGATCATTTAAAAAGGACATAGGCTGCGATTATTCAAACTAAGTTATTTGCAGTGTATGTGTGTGTGTGTGAGAGAGAAAATATAAAAATGATATCATGGCACAACTTAATTTTACTCAAACTGCTATCAGTCACTAATAGAAGAAATTTACTTCCGTTTTGTCAGCACTATTGTGTTTCATCAGATTTATAGGGATGAGGGAGGGCCGGCATTAAACAAGAAATCTGATAAGAAGGAAATAAACATGAGGAAAGTAAGGCATTGAATCAAGGAAGATAGATTACATTCCCAACATGGTACTTTTGAATTCTTTCTTTCATTTCCCTTCTTCTACACCATCATCTTCTCCCCACCCCCCTCCTTCCAGATATACATATGCAAACACCTAGATAGGGAAGAAAACGTGTGACTTTTCATTGAACGTATAAGGGGACTCCTTTTTTTAAGACATACTTCCCATAATTCCTGAAGGACAAATTGTGCCAAGCATGATTTACCGCCTAAAGATGCGTCCAATCCCATAAAGGAGTTGTAGCAGTGGGAAAAATTATGAGTGGCACCACCCTTGTCCTACCAACAACCAAAGATCTATCAACATTTAGGCCCTGGCAGACTGAATTATATTCCTCTCCAACTGTGTTAGGGCTTGCATGACAACAAACAACTTGTCAAGTATTTATCCTTCCTTCGTGGTTGGGGGAGAGGGGCGAAAAGAAAAAGAAGGGGAGGAAACACGATGCTAGAGAGAAAGGGGATTTAAGAAGAGGAAAGACCAACCACAGCATGAAATATGAAACATAAATCACGGAGGTCAGGGAAAGCGAAAGAACTTGGTTACCAAGGCTCCAGATGGATTAAATAAAGTGCGTCCTAAGGGAGGGTAAAGAGGTGAGCAAGAGAATAATACCAGAACAGAATGATCCTATGTCAAAAGGTTTGAGGACAAGCCTTGTTAATTCAGAAAACAGCAGAGTTAAATTAGCCCGGGTCCCTGTGAAAAATCAGTGTTATGTATTGTGCTGGAGAGATAAATTTTCACTCACCCTCGCCACTATATTTGCCACTGACAGAAGACTGCTGTGAGTAGTTCATTAAAATGTCCCATTCGTGGAACTTTATCAGAATTTATAATGCTTCCTATAGACAACAGGGTCAAAAGCAATAATTAAGAAAGACAGTGAAGGAAGCAAAGTAATTATTCACCCCTCACCTTTCTTAAACAAGTCAGTAATTTTATCACTTCTACCTAGGGATGTACAAAACCCTCCTCAGATATTTCAGTTGTCGCTGGGTTTCCCTCAGAAAATCTTCAGATGTTTTAACCAAGGAGTAATCACTAAATCCCCTTTAGGAAAAAAAATATTCAATGACAGCTACTAACAGTTCTTAATACAAATGCCTTACTAAACATGATTTATTGAAGTTCTAAGAGGACCTTGAGTGAGAAGATCCATATTTGTATAAGGAACAGTCCCTATGATAGAGATGCTTCAAAGCTCTCAGTCACATTAGCAAAGGAGGCTTTGAACAGCTCGTGAAGAAGAACTGTAAGCTCAGAAAAAAAATATATATAATCCTCATTGTGTAATTTATATATAGATAACAGAGTTTTCCTAACATTTAAAGAGAAAGGGGCAAATGGAAACTAAGTAGCTTTTCACCAACACCAAATATATGTTGAATTTAAAATTTTTATGGCTGCATCTCCACATGCTGTCAGAGGTGCCTAGTAAATTGCCTGTCGCTGCCACTCCTACATTTATTGTAGCATAAGGCACCTCTTGGAGATCTTGCTGTTCTGTTTCAGGACACGATGACCAATCAAGATAGCATTGTTTTAGGGTACAATTTTGCTCTCTGAACAGAAGCGTTTCCATCTGCTCTATGCTCGTAAATTGAGACACTGAAGGGTTGCTGTTGCTGTTGTTGTTTTAATGGTGGGTTGTGGTGCCTCCCACACACTTGCAGAAAGCAGACACCTCAACCGATAAGTGGAGACCTGGCCATTAACCCATTCTCCAATTGCTGATGGCAGGGAACACATATTCCTTAAAAAGCAACGTATAGTTATATATAGCCTAATTGAAACAAAGTAACTAAAGTATTGGTCCATCTGAGCTTGACTTTCAGAATTAGAAACATAAATTCCAGCCTCTAAAGTTGCAGCCTCTAAAGTTTTAGCCAGGCACCTAAAAGTACTGCATTTTCAAGGTCATTTCTTGGGCTACTGGTTCAGACTGCTAGTTGCTCTTCTGGTCTTAGGCCATACCAATCAATCCAGAACAACTTTGCATGGGATATCATGGATGATTCTGCCACTTCATCCATCTGGAACTTTTCCTAGAGGAACATTTCCCTGATAGATTGATCCAGCTGTGCCAGAACAAGGCCATCTGCACTTTGGATGGTTGTTGTGGGACAGCTCCAGCTTGCCTTGGCTCATACAACTCCTGGTTTTGTATCCCTAGGACATCCAATTTGATCATCGCTGAAATTGGTCCCCCTGCTACAACAGATCAAGGGGGCAGGCACACTTACCTTTTCCATTCCAGTAGTGCCTGATGAACTAAAAATTATATGATTTTGGCACTTTTTTCCAAATATTAAGCATTACATTTATTATTGGGGTATTATTCTTATTTATCTCCAATATCAGGATTTTGTTTTCTGTTGATCCAGTTTCACCCCATCTTTCTTTATTATGCATTATTGTTTCATTTGAATTTTTTAAGATATAGAGTGATAGTTGATATTCAGCATCATTTTTCTTTTACTGATTTATAATTAATTGACCTTATCTTTAAAAAGATCTTGGAAGTAAAACTTTGAATTAATTTATTCCATGACTTCAAGCTTCTTCTTCTTCTTCTTCTTCTTCTTCTTCTTCTTCTTCTTCTTCTTCTCTTCCTCCTCCTCTTCTAAGAATGGAAGAGGATAGTAGGGAAAAGGTAGACCTGGAATTGGAAGGCTTTGGATTTAAAAAATCCAAAACTAGGGTTATGATACAGAACCCTAGTTATACTGGTTCAAATTAAAAAAAAAACCCACTATGATGGAGAAACTCTGAGTAATTAAGAAGTTGTGGATTTATCCATATCTGGTGGGGGCATGATAGAATAAAGAAATTTTGGAAAGGATGAATAATGAAATCAAAAACATTAAAAAGTAGTATATTATATGGGAACTAAAGTTATCTTAACTAAATGGATTTGGATACCTCAATCAGGAGATCATGAACAAGAAGTTAATATGTGTATTACTAAAGGTAACTAAGCAGACGATCATACAGAGAAGGAAAAAAACAGAAAAATGTGAAGTGGCTGTGGAGTATACTGGTGAAAGGAATAAACATTTACTGGTACAAAGAGGAGAAAATTAAAATTTATGGGAATGTGGGTATCAGTCTGGAAACAATTTCTCCAATAACCCAAAATCTTAATCAAAAGCAAGTTCAGTATTATATAAAGCTTTAAAATATATTGAAGGAAAAAAAAGAGAAACAGGAAGATGAACTTTCATAAATATGTTGTAAATTATAGATTTAAAGTGGTCTGCAAATATGATTATATATTTTTGCTAGAAGGTTGGCAGTTTCACATTTGAGTTCCTTAAGGACTCTTGGATGAATACCATCTGGTCCCGGTGACTTGTTAACATTGAGTTTATTAAGACATGCAACGAACTCTTACTTGGTTATCTGTGTCCAGTTTAACTCTTCAGAAAATATGGGCTCAGCTACTGGCATGTGTCTTCTGTCTTCTTCCGTAAATAGGGAGGCAAAGAATTTGTTTAGTCTCTCTGCAATCTCCGTTTCTTCTTTAATCATCCCTTTCTGTCCTTTATCATTGAATGGTCCAACTGCTTTCCTGGTTGGAGTCCTACTTCCAATATACTTATAGAAGTTCTTGTTATTTCTTTTGATATTTTTTAGCAATATGCTCCTCAAAGTCTTTCTTAGCTTTCCTAATGGTCATCTTTCATTTGTCTTGCCAGTGTCTATGCTCTCTCCTGTTCTCCACATTTGGACAAGCATTCCATTTCTAGGAATACCTAGAGGTCCCTCAAGGCTCAGTGTTGGGACCAGTGCTTTTTAATTTATTCATCAATGATCTAGAAGAAGGGGTACATAGCAAAATAGCAAAGTTCGCTGATGATACTAAATTATTTAGGGTAGTAAAATCTGAAAGAGATTGCCAAGAGCTCCAGAGGGATCTGTTAGCATTGGGTGAGTGGACAACCAAGTGGCAAATGTTCTTTAATCTTAACAAGTGCAAAGTAATGCACATTGGGACTAAAAATCCAAATTATATCTATAAACTGATGGGGTCAGAGCTTTCTGTAACACACCAGGAAAGGGATCTCGGCGTTTTGGTGGACAGTTCAATGAAGGTGTCAACCCAGTGCGTGGCAGCAGCGAAAAAAGCAAATTCAGTGCTGGGAATAATTAGGAAGGGAATAGAAAATAAGTCAGCAAGTGTCATTTTCCCCTTTATAAATCTATAGTGAGGCCACATTTGGAATATTGTGCACAATTCTGGTCACCACACCTCAAAAAGGATATTGTGGAACTAGAGAAGGTGCAGAGAAGGGCAACCAGAATGATTAAGGGTCTGGAACACCTCCCTTACGAAACCAGGCTGCAACGTCTAGGCCTCTTCAGTCTGGAGAGACGGCGTTTAAGAGCGGAACTGATTGAAGTATATAAAATTACTCATGGTATAGAAAAGGTGGATAGAGAACATTTCTCTGTCGCACAACACTAGAACCAGAGGGCTCTCTATGAAGCTGATGGGTAGGAGAGTCGGATCCAACAAGGGGAAATATTTCTTCACCCAGAGGGTCATCGGTCTATGGAATTTGCTGCCGGAAGAGGTGGTGACAGCTACCAGTTTAGATCGCTTCAAGGTAGGGCTAGACAAATTTATGGATGACAGATATATCAATGGCTACTAGAATGAATGCCTAGGTACATCTCTCAAGCTGGGGGGGCGGCAGAAGCAGGATGCTTCTAATGCCAATTTCTGGGAGTCAAGAGCAGAAAAAGGTTTGTCCTTGTCTCTCTTTGAGATGCCCCTGAGCATTTGACAGGCCACTGTGTGCGACAGGATGCTGGATTAGATGGGCTGTGGCCTGATCCAGCAGGGCCTCTCTTATGTTCTTATGCTTGCAGATCCATATGGAACAAAAACGGGTTGCATACAGGATAACTATGGGATGCATACGGATGTGTAGGGGATGTGTAATGATGTGTACAGACACATACAAATGTTGTTGGCATTTGTAAGTGCAAATTCAAATAAAAAATTCAAATGAATAGATTCAAATTTGCTGAGTTCAAATCGAACTTGGTTATATTCAGATTTTAAAGATTTGAATCAAATTGAATTTTTGGATATTCAATTCAAATCAAATTAAATCTCCTGGCATCTTCCCTATATTTAAACGTCCAGGTGCCATCAGTTGCTTTACTAGCTAGTGCTGGCTTACCACATACAAGCACTATCTGAATAGGAATAGGTTGTTTCTTTTCTTTCCATGACAGTAAAGCCATGCTTAGATTATTCCATTCTATATGATTTTTCTTGGAGCTGTTCTAGAAATTGTAACTAAAACAGAATGTGGCAACCACATTGCTGAACAGAACAGTTGAATGTCCACAAGTTGGAACTGTGCTGAAGTAGTTTTTTGGTTGCCAATTATCCACCAGGCTGGATGCAATTTCTTGATTTTATAAAACCTAAACAACTTCCATGTCACCTGTACTGAGTGAAATTCATGAAGGGGTCCAAGGAATTACTGTCATTTGGCATTTGCTTGCATAAGAGACTTTTCTATGGTAGTATCTACCCTTTGGAATGTTCTTCCTTCTGTGATTCATGGTCCACCTATACTTACAAATTTTAGGCACTTACCAGACCCTTTAAGTATGGATGGTTTATTAGTTCTTTTATGTTCTATGACTCTTTTGTAATCTGCTTTAAGATTTCAAGGGTGTTTTTCCACTGTCACTAAAAGTACCCATTAAGTACCCATTAATGGGTACAAAAATGCCATTACGTACCCATTTATGGGTACTTAATGGGTACTTTTAGTGACAGTGGAAAAACACCTCAAGTTGATTTTTAAAAAAATCTTAAATAATTTCTTAAAATAAATAAAATATGAATGCATACTTGACTGCTGCAACCAAGAGGGCTGACAGCTTGATGTTTTTTTTCCAGATGTTGCAATTTTGTGTCAGTTGTGAAGGGTCTTTTTTCTCTGGTAGATTGTGGTGTTTCCTCCTTACCCTGATTTCCAGATGCAGCCACCATGCATGCAGCCGTTGATATCTTGGTCTTAAAGGGCTACACTTACATCTGATGGAGATATTAAAACTTTTTTAGAATACCGTTAAATAGTGGGAAATGCACAAGACATGCAAGTGAACAGAAAAATACGCAACAATAAAGATGGATAATATACTTCCCTTTCCACTTGCAGCTGCAACTGTTTTAATACATAGTGTTGTTGTTTTAATGATGTTTGATTTTTGATGTTGTTACTCACCCGGAGACCTTTGGGTATAGGGCAGGAGAAAAATGTAAATAAATAAATATATAATAGAGGGGGAAAGCACCATTCAAAGCAAGGATCACATTGATTATACTTTGCATATACACAGGTACATACTGACTACTACTACATAAGAGGGGCCATACTAGATCAGGTCAGAGCCCATGCAGTTCAGCATCTAGTTTCACGCAATGATCTCAACCCTCACCCGCTCTCACCTTCTTACAAATGGTTTTTAGAGGCACTTTGTCTTTCCAACTTGAATGTGAGAGCTAGGCATCCGTTCTTGTAACTATTGGTACACCTGATCTCCATGAATTTTTCTATTCCTTTCTTAAAGCTAT
Source organism: Aspidoscelis tigris stejnegeri (assembly GCA_023333525.1). Taxonomy (NCBI): domain Eukaryota; kingdom Metazoa; phylum Chordata; class Lepidosauria; order Squamata; family Teiidae; genus Aspidoscelis; species Aspidoscelis tigris. The sequence continues at coordinate 108,226,014 of JALMGA010000004.1, read as the reverse complement.
CTAGGCTGGTTGCTGCCACAACCTCTTCTGTTGGTAAATTCCATTAAAAAATAAAAATGAACCCTTCCCTTTGCTGGTCCTAACTCTCCTTCCCATCAGCTTTATAGAATGCCTCTAGGGTTGTGTGACAGAGAAAGTAATTTTTCCCTATCCAGATTTTCCATCTTTGAAGACTGAAGAGGCCTATAAGTTGCAGCCTGATCTCTTAAGGAAGTTGTTTCAGCCCCTTGATCATTCTGGTTGGCTTTTTCTGCTCTTTGTCTATTTCCTATGGACAACATCCCCAAAAAACAATATAGACTCAGATAAGAACCCTTAAAGAAGCTGAGGCTAAGAAGCCTATTGATTGAACTAAGTAAAACTCATAGTGCTTGCTTTAAAAATTACAGAGAAACCTGACTATCTTGCAGAAAGATCTCCTGCTATTTCTGATATAGCTGCCAATAAATAATCCATTACAGAAGACGAGGGCAAAGAGATAAATTTAGGTTCTGGAAGCTGTGATTTTGCAAGTCCTTTTTCAGAGTTTGAAGCCAGTGTGATAAAGTGTTGCTTCTTCCTGAGGGGAGGGGGGTTTGCTTACTATTTCATCATCCCCTGGAGGCAGAGAGAAAGAAAATAAGCACATCAGTTGTCATTACGACAGGATAAAAGGGGAGCCATCATATTTCAATAACACAATGCAATGAGGAGCCCCATCGAGTGATGAATTATGGACTCTCTCTTTCACACTCAACTGTAAGTTAATATTATCTCTCCAGAATAATTAGAGTGAAGTTCAATTACTGACCCTGAATTACCGTGTGGGCCACACCATGGGTTTTGACATAGTATTTTACACATTTATCTTTTCACCTAATCCACCAGATCTGCATTGCAGTGGTTATTAATCTTCCTGGTCTCTTTCTGTTTTATGCATTTTTTCCATGGATTGGCTGTCTCTCTATAATCCCCTGAGAAACAACACAGAATGGTCCTGTTGTTCCCAGGAATCCATGCCTCCTTCTGCACTTTATTAACACAGCCCACTTCCAAGGTTAGTTTTATCCTATCCCACAACTCCAAGCAATAATAGTTTTACAAAAATAGTTGTCATCCTGGAATCCTCTAGGTGATGAGAAGCATTCTAGTAAGATGGCTGACAATACCTTCCATTCCATGCAAAGGAAAAAAATCTCTGGGGGTTTTAGGACAGTCAAAGATGTGTCAATTTATCACAGTGCTATGCATCACAATCACAATTCCTTTTACTCATATTTTGGTATAATATCATATTCAGCTGTTATCCATAATTTAGATCCATATATTAAGGGAAATAGTATTTGCTTTTGCAATTAAATTCTGGGTAGCTACGTCCCAGAGTTCTTTGTTTAAAATACACGAAGGCATTCTTTAGTACCAGCTGAAAAAGATAGTCTTGTGATAAACCTAGCTGGGAGATCTTCCAAATGATGTTTATTTATAAATCCACAATCACCAAAGGGTGGAACAACAAATGTATAAAGACAGACAAAATAGCAGTCCCACACCTAGATAACTCAGTCTTGTGAATCAAAAAGGAAGGTATTAAACTCCTTCCAGAAGCAAGGAAGATTCTCCTGTAGCTGAAGGTTTTCAGGAAGACTGTACCATAAATACAAGGACAAGTCTTGGGGTGTTTTTCCACTTAGCACTAAAGTACCCATTAAGGACCCACTAGTGCTAGTGGAAAAACCCCTTTGAAAAGCTCCCAGCCTTGGTTTTGTTCTACATGGTTGGGTGAAAGCTTTCCCCTACAGCAGCAGCAATCAACCTGTGGGTCGCGACCCCTTTGGAGGTCTACCCTTTCAGAGGGGTCGCAACAAGTCTTCTGTCACCCCTTCCTCCTCCCTCCCAGCTGGCCTGCCCTTGTGGTTGGGGGTCTCCACAACGTTAGGAACTGCATTAAGGGGTCGCGGCATAAGGAAGGTTGAGAACCACTGTCCAACAGCATGTTCATTGGTAGACTTTGGAAATTATATGTTGCTATTAATCTGCTCCCCCGCCCCCAAAGTAGCAGGGGCACCACAGTTACATCAAAAAGTACTGATTCATAGCAGAACAGGTATTCCAGAGAGAGTTCATCTGCCCCTCATTTACTGGTCACCACTAAATTTGGGCTGCTATTTATTTAACACAAGAGTTATGGCCATATGCAATGTATAAATATAGTACAGAACAGTCTGGAGGCATAGACACACAGACTTATTCTTATTTTTAGAGAACATGTTACTTTTAGAGTATTCTGTGCAATTTTTCGTTATCAGTAGGCTGAAAATGTCTACCTTAGCACAGAAGAAATACACAGGATTTATTTCTATTCAGAAAAGCTTCTGTTTTATTTGCTAGGGATACTAATTTTAGAGGTTATGCTTGACAGATGGTGGCCAGACGTTGTATTAATGAACACTTTCATCTTTTCATCTTATTCACCCAGTTTATATTGTCTCTGTCATCATTACATTAAATAGTTCTCTGTTAGCGTACTCCAGTATGGAAATACCATTGAAGTGCTGAGGTGTGTTCATTTAATTGAAAGTGGAAAATTTCATAAAACGGTTCCCAATATTTTCGCTTTGCAGTATTTCAGTTTGAATGTTAGATTCAGATCAGAAGTTACGAATGTCGACAACATTCGTATTTGAAGATATGGATGTCAACAACTTTCTTATGTGTTATACTTATCTGTACGCATTTCGTACACAAATGCATACAGACACTTATGTGTACTTTTGTATCTATTACATTCATATCTGTACATACCTATCTGAACATTTGAATATTTTGAATCATTTGAACAAATGTTTTGGAACATTCAAAATTCATTCCAATGTTTAAATTCGAATGCGTAGACATTCAATTCGAGTTTGAATGTCCACATTTGATCAAATTCGATATGAATTTTGAATGTTTAGAACATTCATGTACATCCCTAGTACTGGATTGTAGAAATTCATTCCTTTCTAGACCATAGGAACACACACACTCACTTTATAGGATCGTGCCATCCTGTATAAATCTCTTAATTTAATCTGTGGAAAGCAAACTACAAATTACTTTCAGACAAAATCTGCTGGATTAGCACCAGACAATTGTACAGTAGTGCAAATAAATTATAGCATTTGCTTATCAGATATTAGAAGGGAAACAGCAGTCTCCACAGTGGAAATAGTCCTACACATTAGGGGTCTGCACAAATGGTTTTTTTGCATTTGAATTCAAGTCGAATCGAATGTCAAAACATTCTATTTGATTTGGATGTTTAAAATCCGAATGTCAAAAAATCTGGTCTGGATTGGTAACATTCAAATCTATTCGTTCAAATGTTAGATACATATTTAAAGTTGACAACATTCATATCTGTTATACTTATCTATGTGCATTCCATATTCATCCCTTCTTATCCCATATGCATCCTGTTTTCATCCCATATTATAAGCACAAATACGTATAAAATTTGTGTTTGAATGTCTAAATTCGAATGTTATTAAATCTGATTTGAATTCAAATGTCATCATTCATCCAATTTGAATTGGATTTTTGAATTTTTAAATATTTGTGCACATCCCTACTACACTTGAGGTGCTATCCTGTTAATATGAAAGAGAGGTGATATGGTTGTGGTGCTTCTGACTTCCTGTTTGGACCCTACTGTGCCCTCTCTTTTTGTAATGGGCTGTCCTGGAGGAGGAGGAGAAGAAGAAGAAGAAGAGTTGGCTTTTCTACCCTGCTTTTCTCATCCATTTAGGGGACTCAAGGCAGCTGACAAACATTCTGTTCTTCTCCCCACAAGAGGAACCCTGTGAGGAGCTCAGAAAGACAGCTATGACTAGCCCAAGGTCACCTAGCTGGTTTCGTGGAGGAGTGTGGAATCGAATTGTGTATTCCCAGATAAGAATCCATAAGTGGATGTCTGATGGGAAACATGCTCACATGTGTGTTATGCTTCAATTAATTTATTTCTTTTAATGGCTGCTCTGATCCTTTTTTTTCCCTTTTGCTGGTTGTTTCTGTGAACCATTTCTTTCAAGTCTCCTCTGACATGCTTCATTGTCTATAGTGAAGGCATGATGAGGATGGGGTTACTTTCAGCTTGGATATATTTTGCTAAAAGAGTCTGCAACCATATGAAAGAAAGTGACTAGTGGAGGCCCAAGGGTCTGTACTCTAGTGCTGTTCTCAGGCATGCAACAGTTAGTATTTTGATCCAAGCTAACTGCACTCTTAAAATTATGGATAATTGTCCAAGATTGTTTTGTTTTGCATCCAAGAACTGTTTCGAACCTCAACACAGTCCCATTTTCCTTAGAAGCAAATATGCCATCACTGATGGTAAAATTAAGAGGGACCATGAAGACATCATTTGATTATATTTCATGAACAGACATGTATTGCTGCATTTCAGAAAATTCAATTCAGCACCAGAAAACACATGTCTAAAAGTTGTAAATTCCCTGTAATTATGCTCTGACATTCCTGTTTTTATGCAAAGCTAACAAGATACTGTCATAATAAAAATAGCAAATCCAATCCATAGCTTATGAAATGCATAGATTTTTAAAATAAAATAAAAGGCAAGCTTTAATTATTTCAAGAGTGTCCTGACCAGCATACCGCACTATTGGATATTGCATTTGTTTAAAACTCAATCATGCAAAATGAAGACTCGATTTGAAAAATTTTAATAAAGATAACCAGACTATCATTATATCATTTGAATGCTAATCGGAGCTTTCATTCAGTGGAGGGAGCTCTGATAGTGTCAACTTTGCTGGAGGCTCTTTATTTTGCAATAAAAACATTTACATTCTAATGATTTTATTAAACCATAGTAGCTGTCAGCATCCCCAGATGACTTCCCTAGCAAACTGTATCAGTTATCAACTCATATTGCCTTTATCAAACCCACCCAGTGGTAGCCTGGGTCTGCCACAATGAGATGTCTATTTCTGAGAGAGCTGGTATTTAATCATTCTTTCTACACTATTGTTCTGCTTACAGCGCATAAAGAAGTGCTTCTAATAACCCCAGAGTGCTACTGACAGTAAAGCAAAGAAGCAAGTCTGTGTGTCTTGCTTACACTCTTTAGAAACTCTGTGTGTCTGTGTGTGTCTCTGTGTGTAGGCGGTGCCTGCAGACATGTGTAGGTTTGTGTCACGGCATGGGCCCCTGTGTGTGTCTAAGCACTGAAGCTGCTGAAAAGAGATATATTTATGGGTTGGTTTTTTTTTTTTTTTTTTACTAATCTAATGCTATTAAGAACTTCTGAATTTCTTCATATGACATGTATTTTCTCATTAGACTGCAACATTATTTACGTAGAGTAAGGTGGGAAGTCCCAGGTGAGGCCTGATAGAAGGATTCTGGAATGATGCTCAGTCCTAGGAAAATAACAGTGAAGTAAATGCTGACTTGGGTTCCTTCCAGATTAGTGGATAAAAATCCACAGTTATATAAACATTTGTGGATCGCCTAGCTGTGAAGTGATGCCACAGTGTCCCCACTCAAAATAGAAGTCTGAGACTTCCATGGCACGCCCGGTGAGGTGTTTAGCACGTGGTATGGGGCAGACAATGGGAGCTGAGTGGCAGGCTCAGCCCTTTTTGGCCGTTTCTCACCATCCTGTCAGGATAGCGGGAAACTTTGAATTTACCTGATACTGCAGAGTGAGTGTTGATCATTCTGTAACCGCAGTAGTGGCAGCATAATGCGCCACCGCTCTGAAGTATCAGGCATCAGGTGTGATGCCCACACACCGACTGCGCATCAGAATGCTCAGTATTCCCCAGCCTGGACACATCCTGGATTTGTAACCCAGACAATGATTGGAACGGAGGGATGGACAAGGGGAGAAGCAATCATGTAAACCAGCATCACAGAGATTTATTTCAGATGTTGCTAAATGACCTTTCTGGAAAAACAGAGGCATGTTGTTTGGCTCTCGTCTGAGAAGAAAGGAACGATTGTCCCTCCTAAGAAAAGTCTTTTCCTTGTTTCGGAGATTGGATATTTGGATATTCACATTAAGACTCCTGCACTTGAGCTTGTCATGTTTTTAAAGGCACCTCTGTTGTCATTTTTAAAAGAAGGCACAGGAATTTAGAATTCTCTATTAAACTTTGAATTTTGATTCCAATAGCAACCTATCACGGGCGTTCAGAAGGTCGGAAGGTCCCCAGGATCATTAATGCATTTGATATTTGGCAGTTCCTTTACTTTGCAAATAGGCCTTCCGGAGTAGCGCACGCCCCTCCCTCTTCCAGAAACCACCACAGTTCCTGGATGTGGGAGGTGCACATGCAACTCTAGAAGGCCTATTTGGACCTATAAAGCACATGCAGTGGCCGGGTGGCCAAATGTATGGTAATGGCAGTGGCCGCACAGCCAAAGGGGTGACAGGAGCCCAGGGGTGTTGCACATGCCCTCAAACAACCAGGAACCTCAGCAATTCCCAGAAGTAGGAGGTGCATGAGCAACTCCAGAAGGTCTAGTTGGGCTTACCTGGCACTCGCAGCAGCAGCCAGATGGCCAAAGGTAAATATTGACAAAGGGCAGATCTATTAGATTTGCCCACAAATGTCAATATATATATTATACTCGACTCAAATTCAAATGCAAAAAGTGCATTCGTGCCCACCCCTACACTTTATTATATGCTGCACAACACCAGATAGCAGAGTAATGGAAAGTAGCAGACAAACTAACTTAAAAGGAATGGCATGAAAGAGTTTTTATCCATCGAATTGTATTGCAATAGATAGAATGCCCTAGCTTCCATGTGAATTTTATTTATGCTGAAATTGGCGGGTGAGTGTACATTCATTAAGGATTCGCATATTAGCCACACGTTGGTTCCTTCTCTCTTGCTTAGCATCTGTCAGAGTGGGTTGCTGCTGAAATACTTCTGAGGAGTAGTCCTTCAGATATCACAATCACCATAGCAGTGTAAGCTGGCAAACATTTTCCATCCCATTCCCTTTCTGGATTGCTGTGCAGTCTCAATCCATGGACCCAAACTGAAAGAGAATAGAATGATGACTTACGGTGAATTAATTTGTCTAGCAATCCACTTAGATCTTTTCTGGTATGCTTTGAGGGGGAACTAGTGATTAACTTCAGTAGAGATGCCACAGGGGAGCATCCAGGTCAATGGTGCTCATATTTACTGTCTGTTCACCTTAGACTTTGACAATAATACCAGATCCCTCTAAATCAAGAAATAAACAAACAGCTGTCTCGGGTACAGTCAGAAAATCAATTTGTCTGCCATTGAATTAACTTCAGATTTCCCTGGTACCTCTTACTGTAGAACTATCTGTATGGCTTTAAGGACCTGTCCTGCTCACTTTATGTTGAAACAGTATTGACTTGACCTCTTTGAAGCATCAATGTTGGCAAGCACAGAGTTTGACAAGCCAACCCCAAAACAGACAATGTATGTCATGTTGAAAAACATCAGTCCACTCTGTCCAGTTACAAGGGGGAAAATATGGTATCATGGAAAGTTGTATACTTATCTTTCTTTTTCTCTCCACATTCTGCACACTTACAAGGAGTTCTGAGAACTGATTCATTATTTCATTTTCTCATTATTTTCTGATTGGTTGTCCTATGGTCACTCTACCTCACAAGTTTGTTGTGCATAGTACCTTTAGATTTAGAGGTACATTTCTTAAAATCCACAGATAAAATAAAGAAACCCTATGTATTTGCATTGATAAAAATAGAGAATCTGTATGGAGGGAACATGCAATGATGGAAAACAGACAAAAAAGCAGTGAGAGAGGCATACATAGTTTTAAATTAATCCGAAATTGCTAAGAGAATACCATTGGTATGAGCAAAATCCACAGCAGACGCTGTCAAGAAGCAATGCAGAATCAAGTCAGAAAACAAGGGCCTTTCTGCACACGCCGCCGAAAACGGATCTAAAAGATCCATTTTCTGGCGAAATGTTTTTAAAGGGGAATCCGTTCCAAAGAGGAACGGTTTCTCGGAGACCCCGCACGTACGCACACGTGCGGGGCAGTGGCGGCAGGGCCGGATTTGGAAACGGTTTGGGGTGGGTGCTGGAAAATGTAGTCCTGGGCTGCTGGGACCAGCAGGGCCATGGCATGTGCATGCGCGATTGGCGCCGGCGCTGCCAGCCTCAGAATTGAGCTGCAGACGATTGGGTAAGTCGGAAGGACTCTCGGTGGGGTGGGGGTGAGAGTAGGAGTAGGGGGTGCCTTACCCTTGCCAGAGAATGGAGGATCGTCGGTTCTCTGGCCAGGGGAAAGACAGTGAAGCTGGCTGCCGGACTCGCCCACCTGTCAGAGTGGCAGAGCATGCGCTCTCCCTCTCTGACAGCTGGGCATGCGCCAGCAATCCGGCTTTTCCCCCTCCAGTGTGGAAACGTTAGTTTCAAAACCGTTTTAAGGGGAAAAGCCAGATGTAAAACCTGATTTTTTCAGGTCTTACATCTGGGTAGGATTTCGGCGGCAAAAATGGTTTAAACAACCGTTTTTGCCTGCCGATATGCGGACGTGGCGTCCTCAAAGGGACCCTAATTGGGTTCCCTGTGCGGATCCCACGTCCAAATCCTTCCCCAAACAGGCTCTAAATCCGTTTTTAGAGCCTGTGCGGAAAGGCCCCAAGTCAGCAAGTGTCATATTGCCTCTTGATAAATCTATAGGGAGGCCACATTTGGGATATTGTGTACAATTCTGGTCACCACACCTCAAAAATGATTTTGTGCAACTGGGAAAGGTGCAGAAAAGGGCAACAGAATGATTAAGGGTCTGGAACACATCCCTTACAAAACCAGGCTGCAACGTCTAGGCCTCTTCAGTCTGGAGAGACGGCGTTTAAGAGGGGAGCTGACTGAAGTATATAAAATTATACACAGTATAGAAAAGGTGGATAGAGAACATTTTTCTATCACACAACACAAGAATCAGGGGGCATCTATCAAGCTGATGGGTAGGAGAGTCTGATCCAACAAGGAAAAGTATTTCTTCACCCAGAGGGTCATCAGTTTATGGAATTTGCTGCCCAAAGAGGTGGTGACAGCTACCAGTCTAGATGGCTTTAAGGAAGGGTTAGACAAATTTATGGATGACAGATGTATCAATGGCTACTAGAATGAATGCCAAGGTACATCTTTCAGGCTGGGGGGGGGGGCAAGCAGGATGCCTCTAAGGCCATTTCCTGGGATTCGAGAGCAGGAGAAGGTTTGTCCTTGTCTCTGCTTGAGATGCCCATGAGCATTTGGTGGGCCACCGTGTGTGACTGGATGGACTGTGGCCTGATCCAGCAGGGCTTCTTTTATGTTCTCTTATGTAAGGGTCTTTCACAAGAGCAGAAATTAAACTTGTACCATTGTGAATATTGACTTTTATTCCCTTCACTCTTACACCCAAAAGACTCTATGCCTCCTCATTCAAAACGGACTACTCAGAATTACTGCCCAGCTCAAAATAGAAAGCCTTGGAAAACAGGTGGGAGTTGGGACTCTATAAAACGGTTCTCAGGCATCAACCAGCAAAGCAAAACTGTTGAAGCTCTGCTGTGCTTGAGGCTTTAGGAAAGGACAACTGAAAAAATAAAAGCTTCAGCTATGTCAAATTGCTATGAAGAGAAACCAACTGCACCAGAAGGCAGCGGTCATCTAATACTCAGTCCATCTTTTTTCATGATGGCAATTCAGAAAACTAAAGCTCTTTCACATAAGATGTTCTCCCATGTTAGGAAAGGGCCTCCCTTCCACTTATTGGTGTGGAAAGGGGGAGCTTAGCCTCCTCTTAGCTAGGGGTGTGCACACATTTATTTTCTGCCTCTGAATTTGAGTCAAATCAAATGTTCAAAAACTGGATTCAATTTGAATTTCAAAAATTGAGATTTTTAAAATTTGATTCATAAGAACATAAGAGTAGCCCTGCTGGATCAGGCCACAGCCCATCTAGTCCAGTGTCCCGTCGCACACAGTGGCCCACCAATTGCTCATGGGCATCTCAAGCAGAGACAAGAGGCATTTCCGCACTGAATCGCGTTCCAGACGGAACGCGTTCAGGCGGAAAGCTTAAGCCAGCTTCGGGCGCTTTCCCCGTTCACACACAGACGCGCCAGAACGCGTGTAAACGCGTTCCGGAGCGTCTGGGTGCGAATGGTCAAAGCGCCCGAAGCTGCCTTAGCCGGCAAACGCCGGCCAGGGGCGCGCCGGCAGCCGCGGAGGCAGATCGACAATCAGCTGTTTGAAAAACAGCTGATTGTCAAAGCCGCGCGGCGTCGGAGGCGCGCCGGCAGCCGTTCGGGAGACAGAAGAAGCGCGAACGCTTCTTCTTCCGAACGGCTGCCGGCGGCTCGTCCGCGTTGGAACGCGTGTAGAGCACTTCGAAGTGCTCTACATTTCGAACGCGGAAAAGACAGGTGAGGACACGTCGGAACGCAAGCCGCGCGCGGCCAATGCGGATGACGTGTCCTCACCTGTCTTTTCCGCGTTCCGTTCAGCCCCGTGCGAAAACGCCTAAGGACAAACCTTCTCCTGCTCTCAAATCCCAGTAAATGGCCTTAGAAGTGTCCTGCTCCCCCCCCCCCCGCAGCCTGAAAGATGTACTTAGGCACCCATTCTCATAGCTATCGATATATCTGTCATCCATAAATTTGCCTCACCCTACCTTAAAGCCATCTGGACTGGCAGCTAGATCCATACTTTCAAAATCCAATTTGTATCCAAATATATGAATGTTGATAAGATTTCTATCCGAAATATGAATTTGTGCAAATATGTATTTATTCCAGATGCATCCCGTTTTCAACCCACATTATATGCACAAATACATATACATTAGATACAGATCTACCTATTCAAATTATTTGAAAACCCATATTGGATTTTCAAAAATCCAAAATTTGTCCAAATGTGTACATTTGGATTTTCAAAAATCTGATTCTAATTTGAATGTTGACATTCGGAGGTTTCAAATTGGATTTTTGAATATCCATGCACATCCCTACTCTTAGCCTGCTCCACCCACACAGGAGTGAACCAGGATTTGATCTATTTTTCAACATTCATATCTCACATTTTAGTTGCTATATCAAACTGTTGTGCATCTCTTGAGAATCTGATTAATCTATAGCAGAAGGGACAGTTTGGAAATAGCAGTTCATGCCTTGAACAGAGAATCTTCTAAATACCCACAGGGACTGCTTCTTAAGCTAATTGCTTAAGTTTTCATGACATTTAGTTCTGTAAGTTACAGAGATAAGTCAGACTTCCTTGGCTCCAGGTTAGTTTTCAGCCTTCTCCTATTTATCATATTGGAAGTGAGGTTTGGTTTGTTTCCTTCAGCTCCACATAAATCTAATAAAGCCAATAAGCCACGTAAACCGATACATCTTCTACTATACTTCAATACTTTCAAGCTACTTCATTTAACTTAATATTCTGCTTCATAAAAATATAGACACAATAGATCATGTCCCAGTTTAAATCACTTTTGTTGTGAAAGCTTCCAATAATTTCACATTCAGCCTTTCGTTGTCCAAAAAAAAAAAGTCTTATGAACATTTGATGATGCTAAGCTGCCATATTAAGAGACTGAATTTCTTCTCAGTTAACAGATTGAAGTTGCATATCTAGAGGGATGAGATCCAGTTTGGTTATTGGGTGAACTGCACAAAGTCTGCATGGACCATGTGGAGAGGGGTGGGTGTCTCTGAAATCTTTTTTTCATTATACTCTTTATTAAAAAGTGTGATTTTTTTGACAACATAAAACTTGTAATTATACATTAACCTCTTCCAATAACATTCTATCTTTCCGTTGCTCTTTTGCTGACTTCCTCTATTTTTCCAGCATCCTCTCTTCATATCTCATCTTCATCTGCTCCCCTATATATCTCTTTTTTCTTTGTCAGCTGACCATTTAGTTATTAATCAGAACCAATCATAAATTACATCAGTCTCTCATAGATAATTGATAAAGGGATACCAATCTTCTACAACTTATGTTATTCCCTCTTATATGGAAATTATTATTTTGTCTATTTCTACTTGTTTACCCCCATTAATGATTCCTTCATCTAATAAAAATATTTAAGCATCTCTCCATCTCTATACCTATAATAACTTTTCTATGATTCCAGCATATAAAGCCCTAAAATTAAAACTTTGTAATCTATTTCCTATATTACTACCATCTTTACCTCTATTATAATTTTCTACTAGTTATAGACGCGTATACCACTATATATTTTTACTCTCTAATTTAATTAATTAATCTGGTTTCAGAGTGTATGAAGTCATACATTTCTGGTCTGGTCTAGAGGAAACATGGGTGTGTACGGGGGAGAATCCTATAGGGCACCCACATATTTGAGAAGTCATTAGAACTATCCTGAGGGTAAAAGTGACTGGAGGTATAGATGAAGAAGCTCAGGAGCCATAAGGCTGATGTGGACAATATAGACCAATGATTCTCAACCTTCCTAATGCTGTGACCCTTTAATACAGTTCCTCATGTTGTGATGTCCCCCAACCTAGCCCTAACCCTAACCCCCAACCATAAAATTATTTTTTTTGCTACTTCATGACAACCCCTGTGAAAGAGTAGCTCAACCCCCAAAGGGGTCATGACCCACAGGTTGAGAACCACTGATTTCGACTCCCTGTTCCCGTAGGTGCATCCTGAATTTGGTTTGCTATTAAGGATATGCACAGATATTCAAAAATCCAATTCGAATCTGTCAAATATCGACATTCAAATTCGAATTGGATTTTTGAAAATCCAAATTTGAACATTCAAAAGAGTTTTAAATTTTCAAATATTCGAACAATTTGAATGAATAGATCCACAAATATCGTATATGAATATCACATGTATTTGTGCTTATAATGCAGGATTAAAACAGGATGCACATGGAATGAATACAGGATGAAAACAGGATGTGCACAAATTTGAAAATCGGATACAAATGTTCCTGACATTCGTATCTACAAATTCAAATTCGAATTGGATTTTTGAATGTACGGATCCGGATAATCCGAATTGGATTTTCAAAGATCTGGATTTTAAAATTCATATCAAATTGAATATTTTAATTGAATTGAATTTGAATGCAAAAAATGTATTTGTGCACACCCCTGCTTGCTATTAATAAAGCAACTTGCATAGGGGGAAATGCTTATAAAGATAGAAAATAATTATAATTTGATGAACGATGGAATTCATAAAACAGACCTCAAAGCTGCATTGGTATCAATTTATGAGAATGCAGCTATAGCAGTGTCCTTGCTGGTTGATGAGCTCAAACAACATTCCTTGAAAATAATACCTCCCAACTGTCACTTGTGTATTATTTTGGTTCCAAATAGTTAAATCCAAATATTAAATCCTTTAAAAAGATTACAGATGTGCATTGCCTATACACAGCTTTCATCATCTAGAAGGTAAGTATTAATGGAAGAATGGGATTTCCTTAAGGGAAGATGTGTTCAACAGTGCTCTAAATTAGCAATTAGCAGCCATTCCTAAAATGGATTCCTTAAAATTATTCACAAATAAGCATTGAAGAACTGCAATCTTGTTGAAAACCACTCTTGTCATCAGGACACACAGAGATAGACATTTTAGAAAATGTAATTTTATTAGTTGATATAAATGTGGTTTTTATGTCCATTCAAATCTCCATTAGAATGATGTACAGGAAATTGGATAAGTCAGTTTCTATCATTTTTGTATCAATCTTTCATTTGTTCAATCACTGCGATGAATAACTCCGGAAGACTTGGAGTCTTGTATACCTTTGAAAATTCAGAATTCTTCCTGCTCTATATTTTGTTTTTGTGTTTTTGATATACAGGCCTCTCTATATTCCTGTACCAGAACTATCTGTTAACCTTAAAGCTGGCAGTGAGACACTATTTCATTGGGGGAAAAGAAGAGTCAGAAGTAATAACTAAAGGTGATTAGCACATGAGACCTGAATTTCAGAAGTCTGAGATAATTTCCATAAAGACAGGTTAGATCATGCCTCGCTTATTTGGTTGGACACTTCCAATAGATGGACAAAATCTTACATCCTTGCCACCAATATCACTTCCCAATAATCAGTGTTCAGGAGAATGAAATACACTTATAAAAGAATGATTGAATTTCATTTTTTACCATTATCAGAATATATAATATGAAGGCAGTATTTGCAGGGTGCAGTATAGTGGCTAACATGGACTGTGTTTACTCCTAATCCAGCGTAAGTCCACCTTCAGAATGGAAGAACACATCAGCAAAGTGAACAGTCATTTTCTTTCTTCATTTTCCACCTCAAATGGGGATTTTCTGAGTTAGATAATGCTGAAAGAAATCAGCTTGTCACTTTGCTGATGTGTTTTCTCATTCTGAAAGTGGACTAAAGATGGATTAAAACTTAGGTATGAATGTAGCCATGATAAGCTATAATCAAGGCTTAATTTCTCCTGTACAGTGAAGGAGATAGACTATTCCATAGCCAAGGGGCCATCACTGACAAGGCCCTCTCCCGGATGCCCACCCCTTTTGCTGCTGAGGATGTTGGAACAACCAGGAGGGCCTCCCCTCCTGATCTTAAAGCATGGGCAGGTCAATATGGGAGTAGGCGTTCCTTCAGATATTTGGGCTCCATATAATCCAGATTTGATGCCTGAAGACCTCTTTAATGGGGTCTACAGAAAATCTGGATTATAGGTCCTGAAGGACCCATTTAGTCCAAATTTCCCTAGAAATGGTGGAAACAAATGTGGCTCTGATGGGGTCTGCAGTGGAAATGGGGTCTTCCTGTTCTGAGCCTAATGGGTACTTAGTTCTAGTGGAAACAAACCCTCAATGAACTGCTTGAATTGAACCAAACAGAATGAGAAAAAAAGGTTGTAGATCTATACAGGAAGCTGTCACCTTGATGAAGCTGGACATATTTATATCTTATATTACCTGGATGAGTGACTAGCTAGGAACCATATTTATGGCAGTTTTGGTTCCCTGACAGAATAAGAAATGGGGGAAATGAATATAAATGTTAGAAAATGTGTGCTTCTGTTTCTTCCCTTCCTCCTCTCCAATGCAAATCTCTTCCTTCAACCATGATCTTTACTCCTGATTTATCTTAACAACTCACACTAACCATGGGTGACACTAATCTGGTTCTCCACCTGAGACAGGAAGAAATTGCAATGAGGATTCAGAGTAGATTTGCAAGTGTTAGTTAAACTATTACCCTGCTAACTATATTAACAATGCCTAGCATTTGTGTAGATTTAAAGCTATGCTAATACTGATGAAGGGAGGGAGAGGAGAACTTGCACTTGAGATAATTTTGTTGTTTGTTTGTGAGGAGAATAAAACGCCATCTCTTCATGATCAAATATTCACCAGTCTGTCATCTCAAAACCTATTGTTTCAAGAAATACCACTATTGCAATAATTTTAGAAATCCCCTTTCTTCTGTCTAAGAGAATAGCAAAGTCAACACTATTCACTGAGAAAAGCTTATTGTATTTCCACTCATATGTTTCCATAAATAAAGAGACCATCATAAAAATGCTGAATAGAGATATGAATCAAACCTCATTCTGGTAATGTAATTTTCTATGGGTGCACTTAGAGGAAGTACTAACCTGATGCTTTTCCCAATTATGAAGTAAGTTACACTTTAAGGAGAATGAAGTAGGATAAATGTAAAGTGTCTTTTGCAGCACTTGAGAATTTTGATCTCCTTGAGACTAAATAAGTAGTGCATATTTTGGAATTTGTACCCAAAATGCTTGCTTGACTAAGTACCAATTCAAGACACCGTGTTTCCCCAAAAATAAGACAGGGTCTTATATTAATTTTTGCTCCTAAAGATGCACTAGGGCTTATTTTCAGGGGATGTTCTATTTTTCCATAAAGAAGAATTCACATTTATTGTTGAACAAAAAAAATCAACCTTTATCACTATACTGTAGTTGTGCCATAACATTCTGAAACATCAGCATGACCCCTAAAAGTATCACACTCAAAAGATCCCACCAGACCTGCACAGAGATTCAAAACAACAACAACAAGAAGAAGAACAATAGAGTTGGCTTTTCTACCCTGCTTTTCTCACCCATTTAAGGGGACTCAAAGCAGCAGACAAAACTTTTATATTCTTTTCCCCACAACAGAACACCCTGGGGTGTGTGTGAGAGAGAGCTCAGAAGAGAGCTGTGACTAGTCCAAGGTCACCCAGCTGGCTTCATGGAGGAGGGTGGAATTGAACCCAGTATTCCCACATAAGTGTCCAGCTCCCTAACCACTAGACCATACTGACTCACTGGGGCTGGCAGCTGCCTGGCTCTCACATACGAGACCCAAAACAAAAGGGGCTCAAACCTGTCAGGATCTCTTACAGGTTGACCCTGTCAGTTTTACCTGTGCTACACACATTGAGTGTATATCAGGGGGCACTAGCCACCAGTGTTGATACCTACCTGTATTCTCTGAAATAAAGCCAATGAGTATCGTCATGCCCTGCCCAAAGGAATCATTGTTTGTCCTTTCATACCCAGAGGAGGCACAGGCTTTACTACCGTACTTTTAAATTAACGCTGCCAGCCAGTGTTGGAAGAGCTCTTCCTCACCCACTGGGGATAACTCTAGCTGCCTAGGTGGGCTCTGGAGCAGCGAGGGGAGCTGCCTAGAGCATTGGAGGAACTCTTCCCCCCTGAAGACATCTCTGGTAGCCTCAGCAGGCTCCGGAGCAAAGAGGGGAGCTGCCTAGAGCACCCCAAATCACCAAGAAGACTCTGGCCTTCATGGACGCTAGGCAGCTGGGTCTTCAGCACAAGGCATATCCAGCAACACCCTCACCCTAGGGCTTATTTTCAGGGAAGGGCTTATATTTCTTCGCTTTAAAAAATACTGGAAAAATTAAACTAGGACTTATTTTCGGGGAAACATGCTAGTATTGCCTCATTTTGTTGAAAAATACTGTTTACATTTATCAGATCTTCTTAGGTAATTGTAAGTACAACTGTATTAACTGTTTTTCTCAAGTATGGATTAAAACAGTTGCATTGGAATTGACTGAAAAAGAATATTGGATTGCAACTGTTAGATGTCAAACTTCAGTGTTGAGTTGAGAAAAAGCACATTCATTTTGATTGGCTCTGCCATATTTTTTTTGAGGAGATCATGAACCAGAACAATGGGTTAAATGGAACTTGACCTGAACTAGACAGGTAGTTGAATATGTTCAGATGAAAGCTTTCCACCTCATAGCTGATGGTAGGCAAAGCCTACACGACAAATTAGTATGGTTGCTGGGTAATGGATTGATTCAAGGATTTCCTCCCCCTTTTATAGAGCACACAACTGTTTCTTAACAAAATCCAGTGCACTCCATCTGAATACTGGAATAATTTTTCAGCTTTCTGTAGTTTTGCCTCATGGGGGCTTTGTCTCCATAACACAACAAAAGCTCCTTAACTAAGACTTTAAAGCAGCAAGAGATTGTATGTTGCCTGATGGGTACAAAGCAGGCCATCCCAGGTGATTGTGTGATACCCTGTCTTGTCTTAAATAGCAATAAATTACTCATCGTTACAAGCAAAGACTTAAACAGATTGGCTGACCTGAGACCTGGGCAGCTTCTGGGAGGCAAGAAGAAAATACTAGGGATATTCGAAAATTCAAAAATCTGATTCAAATCCATTGAATGTAGACATTCAAATTGAAATCAGATTTTTGAAAATCCAAATTTACACATTTGGACAAATGTCAGATTTTTGAAAATCCGATACAGCTTTTCAAATAATTTGAATGAGCAGATCCCTATCTATCGTATATGAATGTACGTGAAAATTATACGCATTTGCACATATAATGCGGGATGAAAATGGGATGTATATGGATGCTTGCGGGATAAATAAGTATTTTTGCAAATTCGTATTTTGAATAGGAATCTTATCAACATTCAAATATAAGGATACAAATCGGATTTTCGAAAGTATGGATTTTTGAAATTCGAATCAAATTGAATATTCAAATATTTGATTCAACTTGAATTCGAATGTAAAAAATACATTTGTGCACAGCCCTAGAAAATACACAATCTTCTTTTGATTCCACGGTTGTCTCGTCATCTCCGCTACATAGCAGGGCAACTTCCCAGGCTGAGTGCAGGCAGTTAGCTTGTCTATTCTGTTGCTGCTCCCACAATGGTGTTTCGTATAATCTGGGTATTCTGATGACCTATAAGTGCATGATCGCACATGTGTGGCTGACATTGTCTGGTTGGTTCTGGTGCTACATGCGTATGGGAGCCATCTCCAAGATGGGAGATCGCATGACAAAGTGTCCAGACTTTTCACACAATAGCTGGCTTGGGTGTTGATTTTCCCACAATGAGATTATTGCAGGGTATCATCCCAATATCCCAAATCTATGATCGGATTTCCACAGACATTTGTGGCAATCATAACTTAACCCTGGGATAATCCTGGGGAAGGGAAGGGCAGGACCTAATATTTCCCCACTTTCAAGAACAATCCATGAACAGTTTAACCAGGATATTAAGAAGTAAACACTGAGCAGAATAAGGCCATGAACAGACACAGAATAAGAAAACAGCTCTTCGAAATGGGATTGTTCACACACCAAGATACCCCTCTCCCAATTCCACACTAGAAATTGTGAAATAGGGAAGATTTGGGAACTCAAGGCCACATACTGTCTCTCTGAGGTACCTCTGAGGAATCCCTTTTGTTATGTCTGAACATGCCTGAAAATGCAAAACAGAGCAAAATAAAAGCAGATGCTGCAAGGACTCATTTCAATTGCACTATCAGGCATCAGAGGCTTTTTCGCACTACATCTGGAATGGATGTAGTGCACGAGGCCTAAGTAACTTCAGGACACTTTCAGCGTTCACACACAGGAAGGCAGGGACGCATGTAAACACATTCCTGTGTGCCTGTGTGCGAATGCTGAAAGCGTTCCGAAGTTACTCAGCCGGGAAAGGCCGGCCAAAGGTGGGGATAGGGCCAACAAGGCTGCCTCCCATTGGGTGCGAGCACCCAAGGGGCGGGCGGCACTGTCAGGCCACTTGCCCCACTTCGTGCTCACTGTACGGGTCTTGTACGGGCACTGTACGGCACCCATCGCGGGGCCTGGGGCAAGCTCCCTATGGGGCAGGACCCCTTCGGAGATTGGAGCGCGTGGCTCCGGTCTCTGAAGGATTTCCCCTGACCCCGATCGTGCCCATCTGCGGGGTGTAGGCACCTGGATCTAGGCGCCTACACTGAGCAGATCATCCCCCCACCACCCGCACCTCACCCCATCCACCATACTCACCCACCTCACCTACCCTCCGCCACACACACCGGCACCCACCCCCCAACCCCGATCGCACCCATCTGCAGGGTGTAGGCACCTGGATGTAGGCACCTACACCCCGCAGATGACCCCCCACCCTCTGGGCCTGGGGACGTGATGCGCGCACGCGGAGCTCCTACCTTTTCGGTGTCCGGGCTCGTACTGAGCCCAGGATGCCGGGAGTGTGCACCATGTGGCATGCTGCGGTCCCCTATTGGACAAGCAGTGACTCTGGTAGATGGGACAGGGGACCCACGATTCAGTGGGTCCCATGTCCCATCTACTGGTGTCGGCTCGCCTGCGCGATCGCCAGCCTGGCAAGGCTGGTGATTAGTGCAGCTCTCACCAGCTGTGAGGCCGATTTTCGGCCAATGCTGGTGGGGGGGCGTGCTCACAGCTGTCAGGGAGGGAAGCGTGTGCAAACGCTTCCCTCCCTGAATGTCCTGGGGCGCTTCGAACGCACATGGACGGATGCAGAGCACTTTAAAGTGCTCTGCATCTGGAACGCGTGGAAGACATCCCGGAACGGGCTGGGATGCGAACCCGGCTGCGGCAATGCGAATGCCGCATTCCGGGCTGTCTTCCGCATGTTCCAAAAGCCCGTGTGCGAAAAGGCCTCAGGTTCACTCACTGCACCCAAATCCTCTTCCTCCTCCTCCTCCTCCTCCTCCTACTACTACTACTACTGATGATGATGATGATGATGATGATACTCTTCTCCTGTGTGCTGATTAGTCCTACTCAGATGTACCTGAAGAAACTTTTCCTACCAGGAACAATTTCTTCTTACATATAGACACATTTTGTTTATACTCACAATCTATTAAATCATTGTCTGGATAAAAATGTGGATTGACTTCAGAAAGGTCAGATCTATTTTTTCAAACTGGAGTGGATTTTTTTAAAAAAGGAATAAATTCTTGATGCTTCAGATTTCTTTTTTTAAAATATAGTCTTTGAAGCAAATGTTGTAATAATTTATTTTAACAGTCACTGGTAATTTTCACTGCAAGTATATGCATACATTCAAGAAAGTCTCCTTATAGTTCAGTTTCAATTTGGTTAAGATTTTTATGTCCGTTTGGAAAATCTTTACTAGTCAGAATTGTTTTTAGTAGTTCATATATCCTTGAAGCACCTTTGGCATTTGCTCTTCACATGTCAAATATTGCACCAGTGATCTGTCAGTGATCTGTGAAGACAAGCAACTCTGCTTGTCAGCTTACCTCTCTAAAGCACAGAAAAGAAACCAAAGGAAAAGCTAGTTTTAAGTAAAGCTCACATCTGATTCTCAAAGAGTTGTGTGTCACATTTGGCTGATATTTCACATCACTCCTCTTATGTGAGAGGGCTTCAGCAGATCCTTAAAAATCCCTTTTTAATTCTCAATATTTCTTTCCTTCCACAAACTTGGAAATAGCCCCTGTTTGTCTGCAATTGTTTAACCCAGTAATTTCTTACACATCACTGTCCAAATTGTGTCTGCACTGGGAATGTTCTGTCTGTATAGTGGAAGCTTATGATAAAAGAAACACAACATGGTTTCTGCAATAGAAAGTTCTGTCTAATTGTTTAGAGTTTTTGAGAACAATAATAAATAAGCAAGGGATAAAGGTGTTCTAGTAGACATTGGCCTTTTTTTAAAAAAATGGTAAAATCTCTTAACATAGAACAAGAGCGATGAAAACAAATCTGAAAGCGGAGGATAAGAATATGTTTTCTTTCTTTGTTGTTTTGTGCTGGGCCCATTTCTTTTTAAATAGGAGCAGTAAAAGATTGTAAAAGGAATCTCTGTGGAGTAAGAGGTGGCAGTGATTCAGATTGGGATATAAGCTGGAAAAGAGATCTTTAAAATACCTTGGAGTATTCCTTTCCTTAAAAAGGCTGCTTCCCCATGGTGGCCAGTTAGCACCCTTTGAGTGCTGTATTGGCACACAGGGGCTGGGCGCGGGACCGGGCACGCATTTCGGGTGTCCCCACGGGACGCCTGGCAATGCGCACCGGGTTTATGTCTTGGCACAGATGGAGGCATCCCCAAGCAAGCCGCGTCGAACCCCGGCATGGGGGAGCAGCTCCAACCCCTCTCTTCCCCATCTCCCCTCAGCCCACCTCTAAGGCACAGACAACCAGGGTTGGGGTGTGCTTTTTGCTTCTTTTGCACCCCCAATCTGCTAGGCGATAAGGCATGCTTGATTTTAAGTTTTCAGTGTTTCCTGTGATTTTTTTGCTGGAGCAGAGGTCTATAACTTTAGCTTTAAAAAAAAATTCATGGCAAAAGCCGCAATTTAGCGGCAGTAGGCATTTGATTTTTGCACACCTCTGCTCCTGTGAAAAATCACGGGGAACACCATAAACATAAAATCAAGCCTATCTTATATTGCCTAGCAGATTGTGCGCAAAAGTCAAGCACCTACTGCCACTAAATTGTGGCTTTTGATGTTAATTTTTTTTTTTAAAGAAAGCTAAAGTTATAGACCTCTGCTCCAGTGAAAAATCACGGGGAACACCGTAAACTTAAAATCAAGCCTGCCATATATCGCCTAGCAGATTGGGATGCAAAAGAAGTAAAAAAAACACCCCAACCCATTAAGTGAGCTAGAAACTCCTCCCCTTTAGCCCGCCAGCATCCCCATATGGGTTCCCGGGTCGCGAAGCAAGCACACCGGGCTCCTCCTAAAGTGCAAGAACTTGTTTTCAAGGGTGTCAACTTTGGCACTCTGTTAGTGCTGGATTAGGGGATTTGGCACCCTTTTTGCATACCAAATCAAAACCCCATGGGGACGCACAGTGCCGATCCTGCTCTCAGCACCATACCAAAGTGGCATGGGGGCACCCCCTAAAAGTCTACATAATTTGGCCCTGGTCAACTGCAGCTTAGATACAAATGCCATCAAAAACATCACAAGTGCAGTTCAGATGAAACTTCTGCCCACACTTTTATTTGGCTTCAAAACCATCCCAACCATCTTGGAAGCCATGAAAAGAACAACACCTATGTTCCTGGAAAGTAATATGAAACACTTTTCTGTAAGTATGATCTTGTGGTTAGTGTGTCAGATTCTTATCTGGTAGTCTTCCAGTTTGACTCTGCACTTCTCAATGAAGCCAGCTGGTGACCTTAGGATAGCCACAGCTCTCTTTTTTAGCTCTCAAATCCCAACTTACCTCTGTGTCTGTTCTGCAGAGAAGAACAGAAGGTTTATCGGCCACTTTGAGTCACTTAAGGGTGAGAAATGCAGAGTATAAAAGTCACCTTTCCTCTTCCAAGCACTATTGACAGTCCACACAAGATCAAAGCAACTATATAGAGGGAAACCTGACTTAACATTTACCTGTAGGTGGTCCTCCTCAATCACACAATCTTTTGGGTACCCATACACAGGGCCATAGAGTCTATTCTAGAACACTCCATCCACTTAACAGCCAGAGCTCTTACTTCTCAGTATTGATGATGCAAATGAATCCATAAAAGACGGCAAGGCAAAAGTGTATAAAGCTGGGCACAGTGTGAAGCTGCCCCCTCTGAAAAATACCAGAAGTAGGGGAATCCTAAAAGAGTCGAGACATGATCCCTCCCATCCCCCGACAACACACTTTGGAATTTCCTGCTAATAGGTATGTCATTGGCCTCCCTTGGAAGGCTTTGGAAAGAGATGAGACTATTTTATGATCAGAAGAAGAAGAGTTGGCTTTTCTGTCTGCTTTTCTCACCCGTTTAAGGGGGCTCTTAAGTGGCTGACAAACCCTCTGTTCTTCTCCCCACAACAGACACCCTGTGAGGCAGGTGGGGCTATGGGAACTCAGAAAGAGAGCTGTGACTCACCCAAGGTCACCCAGCTGGCTTTGTGGATGGGTGTAGAATCAAACCCCGTGATTATGAGATATGAGTCCAGCACTCTAACCACAAGACAAACTTGGCTCAAGTCTAGATGTTTGTGTGGCATTCTTCATTAGTGGGCCCAGTATGCGTCCCAAGAGGAGGAGGGCATGGTTTATAGCAGTGATGGCCAACCTATGACACGCGTATCACAGGTGACACGCCAAGCCCTTTTGGGTGACACACATGGTCACCCTGGCACCTGGGCGTGTAGAGCTTGCTTGTTCCTGAAGTGTGCGAAATTCTAACTTTCAATTGAAGATTTAGCAAATGAAATTCAGCAACAAAAGTCACTCATGTAAAGAATACATATATCAAAAATATAACTTTTTTACTAGAGCTACAAATATCACAAAATTATGGATATTTCTAGAAGTGGCACAGCACCCGAGTTAAGCTAGGTTTTCTTGCAAATTTTGACACACCGAGCTCAAAAGGTTAGCCACCACTGGTTTATAGTGTACCTGTGACCTGCTTATGGCCTTCTATGTGCAGCTACTGTGAGAGCTAGCTGCTTAACTGCATGGGTGGTTCTGAAGCTCATGCTGAGTATACTCTCACTTGTATTATGCAATGGCATATTTTAGGCACCTGCTTGTAACATGTCACCCTCAAGCCCCAAAAAACATTATTGCACCTTCCTCTCCATGTATATACAGGTACATGTTGAGCTACAAGTCCAGCTGTTTCAAGTGGCAGTGCTCAGCTGGGTTTATGCCAAGCTAAACCATTTTGAATGTTTCTGCATATTTTTGCTTCGTGTCTCCTCTGCTTTGAGCTGTTTTCCCTCATACAGCGATTTTGCCACTTACTTGACATCTGTGAAAGCAAACAAGCATTAGCAACAAAACCACGCTCTTAGAGATGTGCACGGATGCATTTTTTTGCATTCAAATTCAATTCAAATAGAATATTCAAAAATTTGATTCGATTCGAATTTCAAAAATCCGGATTTTCAAAAATCTGGTTCGTATCCAGATATACAAATGTTGATAAGATTCGTATCTAATATACAAATTTGCGCATATACATATTTATCCCGCATGTATCCCATTTTCATCCCGCATTATATGTGCAAATATGTCTAATTTTCACATGATAGATATGAATCTGTTCATTCAAATTATTCAAAAATCTGTATCAATTTTCAAAAATCCAAAATTCATCCGAATGTGTAAATTTGGATTTTCAAAAATCAGATTCAAGTTCAAATGTCAACATTCGATGGATTCAAATTGAATATTTTGGAATAGCTGTGCATGTCCCTTACAACTATGAACAACGGTAGTGGGAGTTTCAGGGGATTAATCTAAGATTCAATGCCAAGTATAACAAATCTGATGATAGGTTCTAGTAAATAACATTAACAGCACAAGTAGCTGCAATAACATATTTTTCTCCTCACCTTGGATGCAAACTAAAGGCAATATTAAATCAGTTATTCCCTAGATCTCCCCTTGCAAGATCAAAATGTTCTGGAATTTTGGGGGATGGTTCACAAGCAAGGATCTACTGTATCTGGTTGATTGTTTGATTTGGGGTCAACAGCTGAACCCAAAGAGCAGAAGGGTATCAGGTCTGCCATCATATTTCTTTGAAATTATTTTTCCATGGTTGCATCCAAGCCCAGCTGTGTTTTGTCTCCATTTCTGGAATTGAGTCTAGCCTATACTAGGACAGACCACCTGGCATCTGAGAAAAGGTGCAACAGTCTTGGGACATTTTCGCACCCTCCAAATTCTCCCTCACTAAGGCAGGACTCCTTGGTCTCAGGTAAGAAATCTGTCCCAAGTGGTGGGCGGGTTGCTGCTGGTTGGATGGTTGGACAGGGCATTGGAGCCCTTGGCTGGTCAGGTTGAAATACCAGAATCTCAGTTTTGTCCATGTTTAATTTCAAACCCAATAGGCCTAACTAGTCACTTGGCTGTCATCTGCACATAGTTGGCTCATCCGGTCCACCGCCAGGGAACATCCTGGAGAAAGTAATTTCTTTAATGGAACAGTCTACAGTACTATACGTGCACTGCAGGCCACCCCAGCAGTGCACTAGTTCGCAGCAGTACACCAGAGACATATGGCCTGTCTGCACTTGGCTGTATTCTGGAATATATCTCAGGATATCTCAGAATAAAGATAAGTGTGAACAGGCCCATGGTCTCCTAGCGGTTTGGCCCACCATGCAGATGAGGCATTCCTTGTGTGTCTACACAGACACAGCCTAAATTTGCCAACTCTGTCACCTGGGTAAGGGAAAAGGAAAGTTTACAAAGGAAATGGCTAACCTGCCTTGGCACTTCCTGAGAATATTTTGCTTTTAGCTTCTCATGTTCACTCTTTTTCCTCCCATCTGTGCTCCTATAAAATGCTAATCGGATAATTTCATCAACTCTCCCCCCTCCCGCACTCCTATAAAATGTTAATGTGATAATTTCACCATCTCTTTCCCTTGTGAAATAAAGAGCACCCTGAGCCATGAATGCGTGCATAAATTTGTCTGGCTGAAAGAATCCTCTTAGCCTTGAACTTCACTGTCTCACTGGGACTTGGTATTTCTTCTTGGTTTACTTTGGCTCAGAATCGATCATCACTGAACCCTCCTTCTCGTATTTTAATAGCACTGGCTTTTTCTCCTCCTCTCTACACCCCCTCTCTCAAAAAGATGCAATATGACCCTAATGGAATGTTATATTTTGTACCTTCAAAGAGAAGCCCTTAGCTTAAATAGGTGAGTTGTGAGTGCCAGAGAAATATAACAAACATTTTTTTATTCCTCTAGGTCTTGCAAACGGGAATCTTTCCCTCCCTTTCCCTCCAGCTGCTCCCATCTCTGCTTTAGTGAAAGACTGTGTCATAAGGCCTGTTTTCTTTCAGGATGTGATGGCACAGTCTGGCTCTGGCCCTCTGCTATGAATGAGGAATATGAGAAGGAGGGACGGGTGGGAAGTGAGAGGATTAGACTTGGACTGAGTAAATGTTGATCTTTCCTCACCTGCTCTTGACAAGTCTTCACCTCACTGAAACCTTTTTATTAAATTTTAATCAAAAGCACCAAAAAGAATGCGGATTGTAAAACGTGCTACATAAGTGCTTGTGCTCAAAAGCTGAGACAGATGTTTAAAGTGCTGCGCTGGAGACATTGTGGTGCAGAGCACTGAATTATTTGTTTTATATCTTAAGTGATAAGGGGAATCTGGCATTAAAACTAAGCCCCTTGTATTGTTTGTTGGTATAAGAGATTGCATGTAATACACTAATTTCATGCAACATAGCCAAGGACGGTAAGAGTACATCACATAAATGAACAGTTACCAAGACCTAAGAGCCCTGTAGAATCTCCTAAACTAGGTATGTGTTCCTTTATTAAATAAAGGAAAGCAAGTGAGTGTCGTATGCCAACAACTGATGGTAGCTGCTAAGGTGACCAATATCAGAACTTGGCACCCCAGCAACAGAGTAGAGGGAAGTCTACTGTGTGACTATTTCCCCAGCCGTCAATGCTGGTGTTTCCTTTGCTTAGGGTCATTCATAAAACAAGTTCTGGCAAGTTCATTATCCTCAGGCCTAGAGATGCACTCAAATGGGTTTTCTGACATTTAATTCATAATGAACTGAATGTTAGAAAATCCATATTTCTTCGAATGTGGTAGGATTCTATTTGATACAAATGTATTCATACGAATTTGTACAAATATGCAATATGTATCCAATATGAATGGATACGTATCCAATACAAACAAATATGTCTCTGACAAATATGTATCCGATATGAACAAATCTTATCCGATACGAATGAATACATATCCGATATGTATACAACACGAACACACCCATATCGATATGAATGAATATGTATTCAATACGAATGAATATGTATCCAATACGAACAAATACCTATGCAATATGTATCCAACACAAATGTATACATATCTGATACACATCCCATAACATATCCGCACTCTGAAAGCATCAAATCCAACCTGAATCAACTTTTAATCAGCTCTTGATCCATGTCAAATGTATGGAGAAGCTGCTTTCCTACCTCCCCAGTTTGACAAATATCTGAACTATTTGTACAAGTGTCTGAAACATTCATATTTGTATGAATATTAAAGTACAAATGTTGCAACATGGCCAAATCCAAAATCGTGATTTTTGGTAAAAATAAGAAACGGTTCAACTGGTCCCTGAATGGAGTGCAATTGGAGCAAACTTCTAAGTACAAATATTTAGGCATTACGTTTGCAGCGTCTGGTGCCTGGGCCACCCACATTATGCACAGTGTACAAAGCGCATCTGATGCCGCATGGTCTCTGTTCAAACTTTTCCAGCATAGATATCCTGGGACAATCATATCATTGAATCATATCATAGAATCATATCATAGAATGGTAGAGTTGGAGGGGACCTCCTGGGTCATCGAGTCCAACCCCCTGCTCAAGGCAGGATCTCCTAAACCATAGAAACCAATCAGTCCTGCTGTGGAAGTTTTTAAGACCAAAACAATTCCTATACTCATCTTCAGGGCAAAAATCTAGGGAAAACCCAATCTGGCCAAGATTGAAACTTTTCAAACCAAACAACTTTGCATCTTTCTTGGCCTTTCCAGAACAACTCTGTCTGCCACAGTTAGGGCTGAGCTGGGTACGTGTCCAGTAAAAGTCCTAATTTTACTGAGAAAATTTAATTATTGGATTAAAATCAAACAGATGAATCCTAGAAGGCTACCACACCTATGTCTAGAAGAACAAGCACAGCGCCATTACAAATCATCATGGATAGTGGACTTAAATAATGAATTGGCCAATATGGGCCTACCTCTGCAATTTCTAAATGATTTAGGTCCTAGGGCCAAACAAGTCCTCAGACCACGTATGCATGATATATACTCCCAATTAGACCTAGCAAGCATAGCCAGGTCGACTGCCACAAAGTTTTTATCCTTCCACAAAGGGAATACCAAGATGGAAAAATATCTGACTATTCTGGTTCCACTACCTCTAAGAAGATTGTTTACTAGGGCCATATTCGACCAGCTTGGCATCATGATGCAAACTGGCTGTTACTATGGGTGTTTTTCCACTGTCACTAGAAGTACCCATTAAGTACCCATTAATGGCATTAATGTACCCATTAATGGGTACTTCTAGTGACAGTGGAGAAACACCCTATAACATGCCAAGATGTGAAAGAATCTGTGTTTGGGGTGATCAATCGGTTGAAGCTATGGAACATTTTCTTTTTTATTGCCCTGCTTATACTGAACTTCGACACAGGTTTTTACATCCACTAGTATCTGAGTTTCAGTCTCACAACAGAACTGAGCTTATGGCACTTCTTCCACAAGGACATGAAAGACCTTTTATACTAGGAGTTAGCCTCTTCATTTTAAAAGCTATTAAGAAAAGAACCCAATTTCTGAATGTAGAACCCTGACTGTACACAGGTGACTTCTGTTTTATTTGTTTTAACTGTATTGTACTTTGAAATGGTCATACGACTAGTCAAATAAATTTTTCTACTGCTTCTAATGTGCAAATGTTGTAACATTCGATTTGTGTGCAAAGGTCTGAATTCAGAAGACTTTGGATGAATAATGAATGTTACAAATGTTCATGCACATCCCTACTCAGACCTGGGCTTGCTGGGCTCATGTGTTTGATGCCTCTGTCTTGCTCTCCCCAATATATAAAAACTGTGGCTCCCCCTGGCTGGGAGGTGAAAGAAGACTTGGGCTGGGCTATTATCCTCGCTTCCTTTAGTCGGTTATCTGCTGCTGCCAGGCAAAAGCTGCCAGGCAAAGGCTGTGAGTTATAGGAGAGCTTCTGTAGAGAGAGTTTGGTCTTGTGGTTAGGGTTCCATTTGAATATTCAATTCAATTCAAAAATTGAAAATCCAGATTCCTGAAAATCCAGTTCGAATCCAGATTATCCAAATCTGTATTTTCAGAAATTTGATTCAAACTCAAAAGTAGGAATGTCGGCAGCATTCATATCCAATTTTTTAACGTGTGCGCATTCTGTTTTCATCCTGTTTTCATCCCGTGTGCATCCCGTTGCCATCCCACAGTATAAGCACAAATAAACACAATATTTGAATGTGATATGTGACGTTCTATTCAGTTGAATTATTTGAAAATCCATATCAGATTTTCGGAAATCCAAAATTCAATCGAATGTTTACATTTGGATTTTCCAAAATCCAATTTGAATTTGATTGTTGATATTTGACAGATTCGAATCGGATTTTCAAATGTTTGAACACCCGTGCACATCCCTAAGCAGAGTTACTTCTTCTCTTAATTTTTTATCTCTTTTGGGAAACATCCATGAATCTTCTGCTTAAAAGACTTCAGCAGAATGTTTGTAGCTCTTCCTCATTCCTCCTGCACCAATGAATTTTATTGCTCCATCTCCATCCCCTTCATGTAGTCCAGATGGTTGTTCAACTACTTTGCTCATTGTTTTTGATGCAATTTAAACCCAGAACTCTTTGCTAGAACACCTATATTGTTTCCTTGCCTTCGCCCTGCCCACTCCTTTGCCATTAAATCCCTCCTCAAATCCCATCTTCTGAATGAAGCCTTCAGCTTAACCTCTTAAAGCTCCTTCAAAATAGAAACATTATGTATAAATATGTGTAGCTGAATTTGCTCACATTCATCCCTTGTTACTCTGATATTTATTTAAACACCACACGTTTCATTTGAAACTACTAAGGCAGCTTGTAGTATAATTAGGACCAACAATATATATAAAACAGAATGAAATTCCAACATCAAAACATATACACTCTGCAAGAAAACAACAGATGTAAAATAGGAACAGAACATCGGAGAAAGACACATGCATTTAAATTCAATAAAAGCTGCTAAAAACAGCACAAACTTCAGTCAACAAAGCTAACAAATGAAAGGAGAAGGAAAGGAAAAATTCCATTAATGCAGCACTACAACAAACAAATATGACTTCTCACTGAATGTTACAATATTCGTATGCTTACATTCGAAAGAATACAAATGTTTCTGGACATTC
This sequence comes from Aspidoscelis tigris stejnegeri, assembly GCA_023333525.1. Classification (NCBI taxonomy): domain Eukaryota; kingdom Metazoa; phylum Chordata; class Lepidosauria; order Squamata; family Teiidae; genus Aspidoscelis; species Aspidoscelis tigris. The sequence continues at coordinate 108,195,737 of JALMGA010000004.1, read as the reverse complement.
ATATGAATAGTTTGGACATTCGTTAAGCTGGGGAAATGTATCAGATACATATCTGTTCATATGCAGATATGTATCTATTGGTATCAGATATGTATCTTTTCGCAGAAGATACACATTGAATGTCCGTACGAATACATATGAATAGATTTGTATAGAATAGAATTATAACATGTCGAATGTGTTCTGTTGGCACAAAAATGGATTTTTGAACACTCGGTTCATTTCAAATCCCCGAAATTCATGCATATCCCTACTTCTCATTTGAGTGAATGAGAACCCCAAAGACCTACTCTTCCAATTTATTTATTTATTTATTTATATTTATATCCTGCCCCATACCCAGGGGTCTCTGGGAGGCTCACAAGATTTAAAAACAGACATATCAAAACTGTATCAAACAACACTAAAGCCAGTCCAAGGTTTAAAAATCCAGCGTAATAATAATAATTTTAAAAAATGATACAAAATTTAAAAAAACCAGTAGTGTTTGCAATGGGGGAAGCGTAGGGAGCATTTAACCAAAGGCCTGAGTGAAGAGGTATGTCTTCACTGCATTCCTGAACATAAACAGAGGAGGGGCCTGACGCACCTCCAGGAGGAGATCATTCCACAGCCTGGGGGCCACTACCCAGAAGGCCCTCTCCTGGGTGAAGGCAGTGGGATAACCAGGAGGGCCTCCCCTCCAGATCTTAAGATGCAGGCAGGTCAATGCATCTTGTAAGCATCACAGTGGGGGAACCCAGGACCTACCAAATACATTAACAAATAATGGGACAGTTCTTTGGCATTAGGCAACACCTGGGCAGGTGCATCTGCACCTGCAGGAAGCGCTTGCAGCCTACGAGCACACCCTGCCTTCTCCGATGCTGCCTAATCATTAACTAGCTGTGGTGCATGAAATCATGCACCATAAGCCACCTAACCTTTACTCCACATGACCAGAACATACCTGGAAGTGTCCAGTCTGTGACCATCTGCACTTCTGCCAGCAGGGTAGGTTGTCTGTGGTCCTGTGCAAGCACACTGGAACCTCAGATGACCCCCCTGATACGACCGCGACTGTGCAAAGCATCAGTGTCACTGTAGTGACCACGCAGAGCACCGTACTCAAGATGGCAGCACCTTGTAGAGGAATAGCCTGGTGATCGAACACGTGTGAATGATTGATTGTGCAGGGGCAGGGCTGTCATTGATGTAGCCCTCACAAGTGGAAGCACTAGTCAACATTAGTTCACCATGCACCTTTCCGACCCAAGGGATGGGAAGGAAAGTGCAAAATCACCCAATGAGTCAGACATGCTGCTCTGTGCAGATGTTATGTACCAGCAATAGACAGGTCTAGGGATTTGCACGAATATTCGTAACATTCATTATTCGTATGAATTTGGATAAATTTGTACATTTGTACACAAATTGAATCTTATGGCATTTGTACATTAACATTCGTGTGAATGCAAATGTTTTGGAACATCTGTACAAATAGTTCGGACATGTGTTAAACTGGGAATACATGTTGGATATGTATCGATATGTATGCATTTGTATAGGACACGTATCCAATACATGTTCGTTGGTATAGGATACATATCTGATATGTATGCATTTGTATAGGATCTGTATACAGGATCCATATGCATTCGCATCGGATATTCATACGAATGCATTTGTATTGAGCAGAATCCTACCACACTCAAAGGGAATCTATTCAAATGTGGTTTTTTGCATCCAAATTTAATTCAAATGTTTAGAATCTGAATGCAACAAAATCTGATTTGAATTGAATACATTCAAATCTATTTGTTTGAATGTTATATTCTAATCTGAAGATACAAATGTCAACAACATTTATATTTGAAGATACAGATGTCAACAACATTCATATGTGTCATACACAATTTTCATACACAAATGCATACAGATACATATGAGATGCATACAGATAGGGCATGTCTCCATGGTCTCTTTTTGCTTCCCTCTTGTGTCAGATTTTTAAAATGTGGGTTGGAATTCGACATAAAGCATCCCCATGTGATTTGGGGCAACGCAGATGCCTGTCTTCCTGCCTTGTCTGCAGAGGAAATCGCGGGAGGACCGGAGAAGAGTGTGCATACTGTGTTTTACGTTTTTTGTGGGGGAGAGGGTGTGCTTCTGCTCCATTCCAATATCGATTCCATCCCAGTTTTTAGAAGTGTTACCTCCTTCCCCAAGGACGGGAAAGAGTCCTGGAAACGCCTCCTCACCCCAATAGCCCAGCAGCGCCTCTTCCTTTGTTACCCCTTATTCTCTATACCCACCATGCCACCGCATGAGGGACAGGAAGCCCATCCCTTTAGTGATACATTATCGGGGATTCCAACTCTCCTGGGCATAGGTAGATATGGAATTGGTAGGGGGCCCTTTAAAAAAAAATATCCGGTGAGACCTAGGCATACGCGCTGCCTTTCAAATCTTCGCCCCATACAGCAACATGACAGCAGCGAAATCCCCTACCCCCCTTCTAACTTGTTGTTATGCAATGTTAGATCTGTTAACAACAAGACTGCAATATTGCATGATTTAGTTTGTAATTGTCGGGCAGACTTAGCTTGCTTGACTGAAACCTGGGTCAAAGAAGGGGATACTGTAGCCCTCTCCCAAATGACCCCTCCTGATTTTTCAGTCCACCAGAAGACCAGAGACGGAGCTCGAGGGGGTGGGGTGGCAATTTTGGCTCGGGAAGTTCTTTCTCCTAGAACTATACCAGCCCCAGTAATCGCTGGTATGGAATGTGTGGGCTTGGTTTTGGGTTCTTTGGTGAAACTGGCTGTTTTGCTGGTATACCGGCAGCCAAATGCACCGGCGGACAGCCTTCCGCGGCTCTTGGAGGTGGTGTCTGACTGGGCACTGAGGTTCCCTAACCTTATTGTGCTGGGGGACTTCAATGTCCAGGTCGACGCCGCCTCCTCTCGAGCTACGGAGTTGGTTTCGACCATGGCAGCATTAGGCCTTTCTTTACTTAGGACTGGTCCAACACATGCTGCGGGCCATACTTTAGATCTTGTCTTCTGGTCTGGCATTGATGTGGTCTTAACTGACCTTGAACCAGTTCCATGGTCTGACCATCGTGTTCTGAGAGCTCGTTTTCAGCTTGCTGCGCCCCCCAAGTCACCATCCAGACCAATTTTGGTTCGTCCACGGGGCTGTGTGGACCCGATTAACCTTCAGAATGCCTTGCAGGATCCGGTTCCTATTGATGGTTCTATAGAAGAGCTGGTTGAGGGCTGGAATTCCAGACTCTCTACAGCTATTGACAAGATTGCCCCTAAACGACTCCTTAGGCCCCATAAAAGGCTCTCTCCATGGTTTACCAGGGAGCTGCGAATCCTCAAACGGCGCCTGAGGCGCCTTGAGAGAGTTTGGAGGCGAGCTCAGGATGTGACATCGAGAATGTCATATCGTAGACTAAAAAAAGCTTATGAGATGGCGACTAAGAATGCAAAAAGAGATTATCTCTCTGCGGAGATCGCCTCAGCAAAGTCACGCCCGGCGCAGTTATTTAAAACAATTAGGCAATTGACCATCCTTCCGGGAAATCAAAATTTGTCAAAGTCGGGAATTGGCTGTGAGGCCTTTGCGACTTTTTTCAAGGATAAAATCTCTAAGCTCCGCCTTGACCTCCCCCCCACAGCTGATACAGCAACGGAGCTGGGGGCCCGTAAATCGTCGACAGGTCCGGTGTGGGATTGCTTCCACTTACTTAATCTGGCAGAAGTAGAGAAGGTGCTTATAAAGGTAAGACCCACCACTTGTTCACTTGACCCGTGCCCTTCATGGTTGATCAAGGCTAGCAGTGAGACATTGGGTGTCCATCTCCGCGAGATCATCAATTCCTCCTTGGAACAAGGAGTGTTCCCAGATATCTTAAAGGAAGCGGTGGTCCGCCCTCTACTAAAAAGACCTGGTCTGGATCCTGGTGATCTGTCCAATTATCGCCCAGTATCTAACCTCCCATTCCTGGGGAAAATAATTGAGAGAGTGGTGGCGGAACAATTACAACTATATCTTGATGCAGCTGCGGTTTTGGACTCTTTTCAATCTGGGTTTAGGCCGGGTTATGGGACTGAATCAGTTCTTCTGGCTCTCACGGATGATATCCGGAGGCAAATTGATCGAGGCGGTTCAGCGCTGCTGATACTGCTAGATTTAACAGCTGCCTTTGATGTTGTAGACCATGATATTTTGGTCCATCGCCTTATAGAGGCTGGAATTCAGGGGACAGTTCTTGCCTGGTTTTCATCATTCCTCCAGGGCCGGGGGCAGCGAGTAGCCTATGGGGGTCAGAGTTCCCAGAGGTCCCCCCTTCAATGTGGTGTACCCCAGGGTGCACTTCTTTCCCCAATAATCTTTAACATCTTCATGCGCCCCTTGGCTCAGATGATCCAGAACTATGGTCTGATCTGCCACCAGTATGCGGATGACACGCAGCTCCTCTTGCTGATGGAGGGTCGGTCGGCCCCTGCCCCAGACTCCCTCTCCCACTGCCTAGAAGCCATTGCGAACTGGTTAAGAGGCAGCAGGCTGAAACTAAATCCTTCAAAGACAGAGGTGCTTTGGCTGGGTCGTGGGGTTGAACCTAGCAATTTACAGCTGCCTCCTTTTGAAGGAAGCCTTCTATCAACACTCCCTGTCGTCAAGAGCTTAGGGGTCCATCTGGACTCTAATCTTTCTATGGAGACCCAGGTGGCACGCTCAGCCCAGATGGCATTTTTCTATCTGAGGCAAGCCCGGCAGCTGGCCCCTTACCTCTCCCATTCTGATTTAGCCACCGTGATTCGCGCGACAGTCATTTCTAGGCTAGATTATTGTAATTCCCTTTATGCCGGTCTTCCCCTGGGCCTGATCCGAAAGTTGAAACTGGTCCAACATGCAGCAGCCCGTTTGCTAACAGGCACTCCTCGTGGGGCCCACATCACGCCTGTTTTACGGGAATTACATTGGCTGCCTATTGAGTTCCGAATCCAGTTTAAGGTGTTGGTTGTGACATTTAAAGCCTTACATGGGCTGGGACCTTCGTACCTGCGGGACCGTCTGGTCCTCTATACACCCAGGAGAACATTACGGTCATCATCAGACCAAAGTCAGTTACAGGTCCCTAGAGTCACCGAGATACGCCTGTCAGCCACTAGAAATAGGGCTTTCTCGAGTCTTGCCCCTACCTGGTGGAACTCCCTGTCTGTGAGCACTCGAGCCATCCAAGAACTGCCTAGGTTCCGAAAGGCGTGCAAGGCAGAGCTGTTTCGTCTGGCTTTTGGCCAGTAGAAGATCAGCCTCAGGTTGGTCATAAGATCTCTGTTTCCCGGTCATATTTTTCTATGATACTACTCTGTGGTTGGGAATTGGTCTGTGATGGGGGATCTGGGTTATATTATGGTTTTAAAGACTATTTTGATTGATGTTTTGTATTTGATGCACTATTTATGCCTGTATTGTACTATTGGTATTTATATGTCTATATTGTAAGCCGCCCAGAGCCCATGTGGGGTGGGCGGGGTATAAATCTCAGAGTAAAGTAAAGTAAAGTAAAGTAAAACATACTTTCCTGTCTCCATGCAAACCACTTTTTGTGAGCCCGCATCTTTTTCTCCCCACCCCCTGCAGTGATGACAGGCAAAAACCTCAACTGAACCTCCAGAACACAACAGAGATCATCCCTTTACTTGGCTGCCAAGAGTTAAAAGCAGTTACAAGCATAACTGAAAGCAGCTCACTCTCTCCATAACTAATGCTTGCAACATAGTTACAAGCATAACTGAAAGCAGGCTCCCTTCAGCTGTCAAATTCAGCTGCCTGCATTCACGTAATGGCAGCTGATTAGCGCAGAACCAGACCTGTGAAGTGAAACTTTGTTTCACTTTGGAGGCTGCATTATTAGGAGGGGGAGAGAGAGATTTGCTTGTTGAGAAACAATCTCTGTGATAATGATAATGATAATTAGTATCATCTTTCCCTGTTAGCAAGCACAAAATCTCTCTCCCCGTCCGAAGTGAAACAATGTGACAGTTCAGAGCTCTGCTTGGGTGCTGAAAGAGCTGAATGCAGATGATTCTGACAGCCAATTCTTCTGCAGAGATCAAAAATGCCTAAAAATTCAGTGGAATATGGGAGAAGATGTGGAAAAAAGTCTCCATGCTCCCAGGAAAACCCGCGGCTTCCCAAAAGTTCAGAGGTAGTCTTGTTTAAAGGGGGGGGGGGTTCTGCTGTGGATTTTCCTCCTTTGTTGCTCTGGAAGCCCAGAGTAAAGCTCTGCATGCAGATGCTCCAAGGCAAAAGAAGCTTTTCAGTGGATTTTTCTTTGCATGTAGATGCAGCCATACGTATGTGTACATTCATATCTGTATATTGGAAGGTTCCGAATCATTTGAACAAATGTTTTGGAACATTTGAAATTTGTTTGAATGTTTAATTTGAATGTGTAGACATTCTATTCGAATTTGAACATCCACATTCAATTGAATTTGATCTAATTTCAAATGTTTAGAACATCCATGCACATCCCTAGAACTGAATGCCAACAAAACAGTTTGTGCACATCCCTAGTAGATCCAGAGAAGACCTCTTCCTATGTTTGTTACTGCTTTGTTGCCTACTGATGCTTAACTGTTTCTTCCCCTCTTGTTCCGTGTCTGAGAAATATGTATGTACGTTGCTGGATGGGGGCGACTCTCATCAGTTTGAGAGGGTATCATATTTCAGATCCAAGGTAGCATATCTGCCACCTAAAACATTCCTGATTTCCAGTCAGGAATGAGGTGGAGGAGTGAATGTGAAGCAAGTGGTGTTTAACATTGCCACAATCATGGCAGCTTCTGATTGTCCCTTGCTGTGACAAAAGTGGATTTGTCCCCTTGCCATGTGGACAAGGATCCAAATGTACACTGTCACTGCTTTGAGAGCTTATGGTATGGAGCAGGATATGTGGCCAAATCATGCAATTGCCAGTCTTCGGGATCAGATTAAAGAGCAAACAGCATCACCTGAAGGACATGAGACATTCTTCTTTCTGATATTTTCAATAATAATAATGCCAATGTAGACACAAATTATAAATGTTGATACTGAGAGTGAGGGACTGAAACAGGAGAAGCAAAAGAAATGTTCCATACTCCTTAAGGAAGTGGCTGACCATGTGTTTCATTGGTGTTTTAAGTAGGCCTTGCCTCTTGCAGCTGCCTGTATTGGGTGTGTGTGTGTGTAGATGAAGAGTCTTTTCAGTGCTAGCTCCTTATCTTGATCGATTCATTTCCATTTGTATCTTGTCTTTTTAATAAAAACATTTTACTATGGAGAGGATTGGATAGAGTGAATAAGGTACAAAGTGGATGTAGTGAATAACTGCAACATGGAGTGACTCATGTTACAATCTGCAAATTCATTTATTGTGATGTGTCAGATATATTTTGTAAACAACTGTCCGAACCTCATGAGCTCACCAATAGGTTTTGAATATTAGTAATGAATGAAAACTGTTTTCCTAATTCGAGGGAAACACTCTGTAAACTCCCCTAATTGAGAAAAGTTCAAAAGAATTAGGTTGTGTTCTCCACAAACCTATAGTATAAAGTAACAGCTATAAACCCTATGCTAACATGATGTGTTCTAGAAAGAATGTATGTATGTACACACATCTAAGCAAGGAAAAGACACAGCAGTCTTGTCTTCTTGTTATTCTTATGCAGCTGGCTCTGCACGTAATTGCTTGTTTGCAAGGCATTCCAATGTGATGGGAAGGAACTCAGTTGATAAGAGTCCCTTAGAATCGACTTTCTCCTGTCAAGTGATTATATCTTGCCTGGGGCAGCATCACTTTCCACTTGAGAATTAACAGCTCTTATGAAAGTAATAGGAGGCTGTGGCCATTTTGAATAAGGACATAGCTAACTCCAAGAGTTCTCTTCTAACCACTGGGAAAGCATCTTGTTTCTGTGGTTATCTTCTCTAGGATGCAAAAATATGTTTTTGGTTTGTCCAAGGACCACGTACAGCCGGAGCAATTTCTGATTTCTTGAACCACACTGTTCTGCAATTTACATGTGAAACAGGAAAAAATGCAATTCTCTGTCTCTGCTCTTCTTCGTGAGGGAATGGAAAGAGCTGTGGTAGTCAATAAAATTTAAGTAAGAATTCAGATTCCTATATATATTCTAATTCATATATGTGTCTTTGCTTGTTTGCAGCTGACAAAAACAGTTAGCCCCATTTTTGGCTTGTTTTTCTATGTAGATATTTTATAACAATATCAAATATTACAATAAAAACTAACCACTCCCCATTTTAAAATTAAAGCATTATTTAGGGTCCGTTTAAAGACAATTTTAATAGTATTTCTTTGACTAGAAAATGGTAAAAGTGTAAGCATCAGATAGTTCTCATCAGTTCTCTCTCTCTCCCTCTTCACTGTCAGCTCTTTATACGCTTTAAAAAGTTCCTTATTATTGATATTAAGACTTTACTTATAGTCTCTCCATACTAAAGAAGCACTGCAGATAATTCCATCCCTATTAGGAGAGCTAGAACATTTTTAACAAAATAAACTGGTGTGCAAATTAGAGTTCATACACACAGGTGAAATCTCAGATGACTGACACTACTGACAATTTTATCTGTGTTTCCCTTGGCAAGGAACATCTTTATGTGTAAATGCCACTTATAAGAACATAAGAACATAAGAGGAGTCCAGCTGGATCAGTCCAGCATTCTCATATAGTGGCCCACAAATTGCCCATGGGCATCTCAAGCAGAGACAAGGACAAACCTTCTCCTGCTCTCAAATCCCAGCAAATGGCATCCATTCTAGTAGCAGTTGATCAGAGTCCATCTATCATCCATAAATTTGTCTAACCCTACCTTAAAACCATCTAGACAGATAGCTGTTACCTCCTCTTCCATAAACCGATGACCCTCTGGGTGAAGAAATACTTCCCCTTGTCAGATCTGAATCTCTTGCCCATCAGCTTCATAGAGTGGGCCCTGGTTCTAGTGTTGTGTGATAGAGAAAAGAAATGTTCTCTATCCATCTTTTCTATACCATGCATGATTTTATATACTTCAATCAGGTCCCCTCTTAAATGTCGTCTTTCCAGACTGAAGAAGCCTAGACGTTGCAGTCTGATTTCATAAGGGAGGTGTTCCAGCCCTTTAATCATTCTAGTTGCCCTTTCTGGTTGCCCTTCCACAATGCGTATTTTTCCAGTTAGCACTAGAGTACTCATTAAGGACCCATTAGTGGAAAACACCCAATATCCTTTTTGAGGTGTAGTGACCAGAATTGTACACAATATTCCAAATGTGGCCTCACCATAGATTTATAAAGATGCAAAATGACAATGTATTAAAATATTAGAGACAATGTAACTGTGACTATTACACCTCTGACAATATCTGTGTGGTGCCTTCGAGGTACTTTGAGTGTGCCATGAGGGCATAGTGTCAGCATAATTCTGCTCCTCCGTTGTACGCTCAATATATAGGAAGGGTGCGGCATATTCCACCACCACGATGCCACATCTGCTATTATAGCACTTCAATGGCAGAGCTGTCTGAAATGTTCTCAGCTTTCCCCTTGCAGTGGTAGCCCTGCTGCCATCTCCAGTGCTATTCAAAGCATATTCAGTGTTGTTCATAGCATTGAAACACAGCAAATGCTCTATGGACTCTTTCCCTGCATTTGAGTAAACCCCTGCCATCAGAATCAAAAATGAGGGTTCCTTGACTTTAATTCTGATGGCGAGGGGTTAGCTATTCCCATTTCCCATGCCATGATCAAGGTAGGGATGTGCACAGATATCTGAAAATTCAAAAATCCAATTCAAATCCATCAAGTATCGACATTCGAATTCAAATGGGATTTTCGAAAATCCAAATTTGAACATTTGAACGAATTTTGGATTTTCAAAAATCCGATATCGATTGTCGAATAATTTGAATTAACACACCCACATATATTGCATCCAAATATTGTACGTATTTGCACTTATAATGTGGGATGAAGACCGGATGCACGGAAATTTGAAAATCAGATACAAATGTTGCCAACATTCATATTTTCAAATCTGAATTGGATTTTCAAGTGTGTGGGTTCGGATAATCCAGATTCAAATCGGATATTTGAAAATCTGGATTTTTGAATTGAATAGTTGAATATTCTATTCGGCTCAAATTTGAATGGAAAAATGCATTCATGAACACCCCTAGATCAAGGCCACACTATCCCCAGCTTTGTTTTCACCAGACAGGGCAAAGGTGACATGCAGGGAGCATGATGTTATATTTCTAGTGCTGATCTCAATGTAGAAGCAAGAAGATGGAATTTTGAAAGCACTCCAGGCTAACCTTGTGCAGATCTTGCTTCTGTTACCCAAGACAATAATTTAACTTGTAACAAAACCAGGTAGATTAATGTGAATTGCATTGCTACGCATTTTTAAAAAGGACTAACTGAATTAATTCTGATTCACTATTCAGATAATATGGGGAAGATAAGACAATGGAAAACGAGGAAGAAGGGCAAAATAAGGTAAGACTCATTCCCATTACACAGTAATAGTAGGATAGTGTGTCTCCATTCCATCCACCACTAAATTTCAAGGATGGTGCATCTCCATTCCTCCCCCACTAAAGCATCTAGGACGGTGATGGCCAACCTATGACACGCGTGTCACAGGTGACACGCCAAGCCCTTTTGGGTGACACATCTGGTCACCCTGGCACCTGGGCATGTAGTGCTTGCTTGTCCTTGAAGTGTACGAAATACCAACTTTCAATTGAAGATTTAGCAAATGTAAAGAATTATTTGTTTTTGCTTTTAATAAAATACATATATCGAAAATATAACTTTTTTACTAAAGCTACAAATATCACAAAATTATGGATATTTCTAGATGTGACACAGCACCCGAGTTAAGCTAGGTTTTCTTGCAAATTTTGACACGCCAAGCTCAAAAGGTTAGCCATCACTGATCTAGGATGAGGCACTAATGCCCTGAGACCTGAAAGGGCATGCTAGAGTTAGGTCATAAGGAAGAACTTGGAGGGGGACTCGTGAGGAAGCCATAAATCTCAGAGTCTGTATGCATGCAATGCCTTTCTTCAACATGCATTTCTGGTTCTGAATCCTGGTGTGACACCCCCAAAAGTCCCAACCCAGTATATCAGACCATGAACACTGAACTAGCTTCACATCCTTCAGGGTCTTGTATACCAAAACTACTCCATTTGTGAACTAATCTGAGTCTACCAAATAAGCAGGATATATTTAGAGTTGGCTTTCCTACCCTGCTTTTCTCACCCATTTAAGGGGACTCAAAGCGGCTGACAAAGGTTTGAGTCCCACAACAGAACACCCTGTGAAGTGGGTGGGGCTGTGAGAGCTCAGATGAGAGCTGTGACTAGCCCAGGGTCACCCAGCTGTCTCCATGGAGCAGAGCAGAATCAAACCCAGTATTCCCAGATAAGAGAGCAGCTCCCTAACCACTAGACCAAACTGGCTCAGCAGGATGATATTATATCCTGGTCCATTAGCACCATATTCTGGTCCATTCACATCATATCCTGGTCCATGGCTTTTTCCAGTGTAGATGAAGCATTTGAAGGGGGCAAGGAGCCTCCTTTGTCCTGCACTATCAAGTGGAAGCCAGACCACTAGACCCCTCCATGGGCTGGTAGATTTCCCAGTGTGGAAATGGCCTAACTTGGAAGCTCCAAGTTAGAAACAGCATTATTAAGAAAACAATATGCCCTAATTGGGGTCAAGCCAAATGTATTGGGGGTGTGCACTAATGTTTTTTGGGGGTTTTTTTGCATTCAAATTTGAGTCAAATCAAATGTCAAAACATTCAATTTGATTTGAATGTTTGAAATCCTAATGTAAAAAAATCTGATTCCGATCCGTAACATTCGAATCTATTCATTTGAATGTTAGATTTGTATTTAAAGATACACATGTAGACAACATTCGTATCTGTTATATGTATCCGTGCGCAATCTGTATGCATTCCATTTTATCCCATATGCATCCCATTTTCATCCTGTATTATAAGCACAAATATGTATAATATTTGTACAGTATCACTACAGTATCTGTACATTCAAATCATTTGAATGAATGTTTCAGAACATCCGAAATCCTTATGGTACTAAAAGAAAACATATATAGGATGATGTTTAGATGATATTTAACACTTCACAAACTAGCAAAAGTATACCAAAATATGTCTAGTAAATGTTGGAAATGTAAAAAGGTTGAGGGAACTTTTTACCATAAGTGGTGGACTTGTGAAAATGCAAAAAAAGTATTGGGTACAAATATACAACTGGATGAGACAAATTTTAAAGACAAATATTTCATTTAGGCCAGAACTGTTTTTGTTAGGAATTGTGGATGACAGTTTAGATAATATAAATTCATTGGTTTTATATATGGTAACAGGAGCAAGGGATATTGACAGAGATGGAAGGAGGAGGAGATACCTTCAGGGGAAGAATGGTTAGTTAAGTGTATCTAGCTGTAAAAAATCATCACTAATATAAAAATTATATTCGAATTCAACTAAAGGAATCTGGTTGATCACTCGAAACACAGCTTATATTCTGTATTACCTCTGTCTCCTTTCTGTGCAAGTAATATAAGGCCTCTTTCTGTTCAGCCGCATCAGGCTGGATGAAATGCCAGCTCTGTTCCATTGGAACTGGAACCCAGCTCATTTGTATTGAATTATTGGTACAAATACTGGAGCTTTAAGCTATTTTTGTTTTGGTGACAGTTTACCACTGATACTACCTTTGGGACAAGGAGATATCTCTTTTATGTCTGCTCCCTTTATCATTGACAGGTCAAAATGACGGATTGGTTTTGGCCTTCACTCGAATTCCCTTGTCTTGCCTTGCCTTGCCCTGCTGCATATGCTGTGACCAACAGATACCACGACTAAGTTTTGCTGTCTTCATTTAGCGGCCTGAACAGGTGCTGACAGATGAAGGAGGTGACAGCCGGCCTACTGCCAAAGCAAGAAGATACAATTACATGTGAATCTGTGGCCTTTTTAAAGGCTTGAATAACTGCAATTGTGTGAGAGGGTCACCTCTGGACTCGGTTATCATTCTGCAGGGGGAGGGAAAGAAATGAAACCAGCTCTTTGTACAACTCAGGTCTCTGGACCTTTGGCAAACTGATCCTGTACGAATGCTTGGTTAGCCAGAGTCTGAACTGTTATCATGATGTAACAAATGAGAAGACTGTGTTAGCACCTCTTACACGGCATGTCCAGGCATTGTTCTTGAAGTTTTAGTTCATCTTGAAGCAAATTTGTCTTAAAACCAGATCCTAAAATCATTGATCGGGGGGAAATAATTCTGCAATCAATGAGGCATTTCAATAGGGTTTTAAACACTAAAATAAGACCCCTGATCCATTTAGCCTTCCATCAGTCTTTCCTGTCTTTTCCAATATCATCCTCTAACATCTCATTTGTTATTTATTTATTTATTTATTGCTCTTCAGTATTGCATTGATGCATTAGATGCGGTCAAGGAAACTGAACTTGAATGTTGATATGTTGGAACTCTGTGGACAGGGAGCTCCTGAGTGCAGGACTAGGGACTTCGGCTGTCTTCAAAAGAAATAGGCACATAGCTTAGGAGAATATCTTAGGGATGTGCACAGATATTTGAAAATTCAAAAATCCGATTTGAATTGATGAATATCAACATTCAAATTCAAATTGGATTTTCGAAAATCTGGATTTTCAAATTCAGATCAAATTTGGATTTTTGAAAATCTGATAAAGATTTTTGAATCCTTCAACTGAATTCATCTCCGTACATCGCATCCGAATATCAGGTCTATTTGCACTCATAATACGGGATGCAAACAAAATGCAAATGCGATGAAAACAGGATGTGAACGGATTTAAAAATTGGATAAGAATGTTCCCGACATTCATATCATTCAATTCGAATCAGATTTTCAAAAATTTGGATCCAGATAATCCAGATTTTTGAATTTCGATTTGAATTGAATATACAAATATTCAATTAAAATCAAATTTGAATGCAAAAAATGCATTCATGCACATCCCTAGTATATCTACAATAACCTCTCTGACCTGGACAGGATTACCACTCTTGCTGTAGCCCACATTCCGGAAATCTCATGACTTGACTCCTGTACATAGCTTCTGTGGAGCAACCCTTGTAGCTTCCCTGGAAGGTGCAATCCACATGGTACCATTATAGTACCTTAATGCACACTGAGAGCACTTTGACTGCTTGAATCTGTGGACTCATTGCATATTCAGTATGGAGGAGAAGTGCAGATTCCACTCAGAGGCCACAGTGTTCCTCTCTTGTGCGGTTTCAAGTGGCATTAAAGCACTATAGTGTCAAAGCGATTTGAAGAGCTCAGAGGTTCTTCAAAACACTTGCTAATGCTAACATTGCCACTTGAGGGGTCTTACAATCGCCTCAGAAATGTTTATGTTTAGAAGACAGAGAGTGGCCCATGAACATGTCCTACCTTTTGCATATCCTCACCTTTCAATTCAAAGCAGGGAATCCTATTTTGATGCAGAGGACAGGAATAAAGAATGAAAGCAGTAACACTTTTGAACCCATCGTTCCTTGGCAAATAGAGGGGGGGGGAGAAATGGAAACAGTGATGGATTCTACTTTCCTAGGCTCAAAAGTCATTGCTGAAGCTGACGACAGGTCAGAATTTAGCTAATGTTTGATCCTTGGGAAGCTATAGCTTATTAAAAAGCAGAGACAGAACGTTGCCAACAAAGCTATGGGGCCTTTCTGCACTGAGTCTTATTCCAGATTATATCTTGGAATAGGGACCTGCTATCCCTTGTGATGCCTGCTAGGACCCCTCAACCCCAAAATTAAGTTATTTTGTTTAAAATACAAAGTGTGACAAACACTGTATGTCCAGACATTCAAAAGTGTCACCAAAGTGTGTTTTTAGTAATGGTAAGTAGTTTAAGGGAGGGGCTAGTCAAACTCTCCAGGAGAGAGTGTGAAATAAACTCCTGGCAGAGCCTCAACCAATCAGGGTGAAGCTAGCCAGCCAGGCCCGTATTTAAGGGAGTCTGAGGGAGTTGTTAGTGTTCTCTGCCTGGGGTTAACTGACCAGAGGGGGTTAACGAAGGAGGGAAACAGGCTCTAAGTTGTCCTGAGGGAAGCTGGGGAATAGAGTCCTGAGTCATTAGTGAATTTACGGTGTTTAGAAAGTAAAATAATTGAAATGGTTATACGTTACTTATGCTGCTGGCATTAATCTGAATAGGATTGGAGTCCTTGGGCTGAGTGAGAAAGCTGGGACAGTTCAGTCAGAAGAGTGAATTGACCTGTGATTGACATAGTGAACTTACCTGTTTATTATTAGGAAAGCTGTACACAATAAACGTGTTTTCTTGTTATTTTAAAGAAGCTTCAACTGAGTAGTCTGTTTTCGAAGGGAGCCAAGTTAGGCCGGAGTTCTAAACAGATACTGTAACCCACTGCTAGCGAGGCAGAGTGGGGGAAGGGCCTGTCTGCTGCAGCACCAGGAAGGAGGCAACATTATTATTAAACTTAATAGTAGGGAAAGGGAAATGAAAGGCATGTCTCTTGGAAGGGAATAACAGAGTTTTAATCTAAAAAGTAAAACCAGCGCTACCACTCTACCAAATATAAAGATATATAAAATCGCTACCCAACTGAGAGGCGGCCTTTACATCCCTGTGCTCGTACAGGCTATGGCAGGCTCCACCCAGGGCCTGATGAAGTCTCCACCAGCATGCAGATTTCAGGTCCCCCTTCTGACATATAATCCAAAATAAGGCCCAGTGCAGAATGGGCCCTGGTTTCCCATACTAACAGAACACTGAAGAACCAACACTTTTGAATTGTGGTGCTGGAAAAGTTTCTAAGGCCATATTCATAGCTGCTAGTGAGTGGTGGTCCACTCACTAGTGAAGTTCATCTGTATGCCACAGCTCCAATATCATCCCAGATGCTTGCTACTCCCTTTTCAGAGTTAACTAGATATGGACTGCTAGGTAGCTCCCAAGCAATGGGATCTACACCACCTAGGAATCATGGCCTCCTGGAGACCATTCAATTGAACCCTCCAAATGGACCAGGCAGAAGCTGTCTCAAAGGTCAATGATGAATCACCTAAGGATGCAGTAGTGAACTTTTTTAAAAAAGTGTATATACAAAAAAGCAAGAAGAGGGTTTGTTGTCATTTCCATAGCCTCAAAATCTGAAAAATGTTAAGGAGATCAAAAGAGTTGGAGATCTACTGTAAGCTAAACTAAAAAATCAGCCAGTTCCATTTCAAAAAGAAGAATTATGCATGTATTTGTTTCACCATCAAAGTGAACACACATTTGTTCCTTTCCCTGTTGAACTGTTTAAACACACCGGTTAAAAATGAAAAATACTAATTTTTCCATCTATAAACAAACACACAGCAAAACATGAATAGCTGATCAAATTGTGTTTGCAAGTGGAAGACTGGTTCAGTTTGAGTGAATTTTTCGATATGTATTAGGGATGTGCACGAATTTTTTTCAGTTGAATTTGAGTCGAATCAAATATCAAATGTTGATTCGAATGTTTAGAATCCGAATGCAACAAAAACTGATTTGAATTGAATACATTCAAAACTATTCATTTGAATGTTGGGCCCTTTCTGCACTTCACCTTATTCTGGAATGTATCTTGGGATAGGGGTCTGTTGTCAACATGCTAATGCGGGTTATGGTAGGGCTCACTTGGTACCTGCCATAGCCTGTATGTTCATGCAAACAGCAGATCCCTATTCTGGGATATAATCCAGAATAAGGCTAAGTGCAGAAAGGCCCTTAGATTCAAATCTGAAGATATGAATGTCGACATTTGCATGTTATGTGTATCTGTATGCACTTCATATGCATCCTGTTTTATCCCATATGCATCCTGTTGTTGCCCCGTATTATAAGCACAAATTTTGAATGATTAGAACATTCATGCACATCTGCGAATATGAACTATTTGATTGAATTTTTGAGAATTGCACTTTGTACATCCCTAGATAAAAGTAATATAAACCTTTCAAAAATTAAACCTTCAGCTCACCACCATCCTTACTTTAAAAAAAAAAAACTCATCAAATTCATGTTTTATGCAAAGCAAAGTATAACGATTTCATTCCTTCCTTCCTTTAAAAAAAAATACATTTCAGTTTCTTCAATAATACATATCAGTTTACTGTTTATCAAAGGTCACATGAAATTTGTATGAAAGTGAGTTCATTATCCAAGGCTTAAATCTGCAATTAGAGTGGTATGTTTAGCTTGAAATTAATATCTCAGGCATTAAGTACAAAAGAGAAAGAAAGACGATAAAGAAAACACAGGCTAAAAACTTAGTGAGAAAATTATTTTCAAATTAGTATCAAATGATGCTTGTCCTGAAATTTGGCAGAAGCCAACAATATTGTAATACTGTCTTCATTTGATACAAGATGTGGGAGGGTTAAAAATAAATATACCTTCATTTCCCCTGTTATAATGATCTCTTCGAGTCGTGACTTAACCCACTGACAGCCGTGAACTTTTTCTCCTAAGTAGTAAGCGTGACTCATCAGTTTCTGATTGTCTGCTGCTATAATACTTGCATACACACACAAAAAGAAACTACATATGTGGTGTGTTCTCACTCATGTTTTAAAATGATTTGAAAACAATTTGAAAATCATTTGTCCCCATTACAGATTGGCTTCCTGCACTTTCCAAGGAGTAAATCACCAGAATTTGCTTTAAAAAAAGACTCGTTTAAACAGTTCTCACTCCCTTTTTTGCTGCTAAAATGCTTTATCTTTCTTCCTTTGGGAACGGTACCACAGTATTGAGGGAGTTTGCAACTTTCAGTTCATCATCCCCCCCTTCTGCCCAATGTCTGCTCTGTTGTGGCTGCGTCATAAAAGTTGTCTGCTTTGTGAAGGCTCGGTGAAATGGGTTCCCTGTAAGAAACCAGGCTACAGATTCCTGCCATGTTGGTGCACCTCCATGATCCAGTTTAACAGCGACTAATCGTCCAGTAAACATTTTCATCCCAGAATAGGTAGCCATTTTGGAACACCTAGTCCAGTATGCACTGCATGCAATACGAATGGAATGCACTAGCAGGGCATGTGGCTGAGGGATGTGCATGGATGCATTTTTTTTGCAATCAAATCCAATTCAAATTGAATATTTGACTATTCAATTTGAATCAAAATTAAAAAATCTGGATTTTCAAAAATCTGATTCGAATAGAATGATACAAATGTCAAGAACATTCGTATCCGATTTTCAAATCTATTCATATCCCATTTTTATTGTGTTTGCATTCTGTTTGCATCCCATATTATAAGTGCAAATAGACCCGATATTTGGATGTGATATATGATGCCGTATTCAGTCAAATTATTCAAAAATCTGTATCAGATTATCTAAAATCTGAATTTGATCTGAATTTGAAAATTCGGATTTCCAAAAATCCGATTTGAGTTTGAATGTCGATATTCGTTGAATTCGAGCTGGATTTTTGAATTTTTGAATATGTGCTAGTGTGACCTCACATGGACTATACTGTGTGGAAAGGAGGCTTCGGACCTAGACCTTCTGCAAATGGCAAATGTGGAAAAGCCTTCAGTTTAAAATGTTGCTTGAGAAAGATCTTACATTGCTTGTATTGCTTTTATAAAATATCTATATGAATTTCACTCTTCTTATTTATTTATTTATTTGCATGTTTTATGGTCATGATTGCAATATGCTATTTTTATTAGATAGATGGGCATATGCCCATTTTTTAAAAAAAAGTAAATTTCTTAAAAGGCTACTGCTGATGAACCCATAAGCACATGCTTAACAAATTAATTTTACTGGACGATACATACCAGACAATCTCCTAAAGATTTTAACTACTGAGAAGAAACGCATCTCAACCAATTCCAGATATCAAAAAGATCCTTCATTCTGAGTTCTATTATAAATGGAGCTTCCTCCTTCCTCCGACCTCCTCTCCCGTTCTTCTGAAGCTTCAACAAGTAAATGCAATATTCTTTTCCAATAAAACCCACACTGCCCTACGTTCCTCTGCACGCAATCCAAATGGCATTTGAAAACTTGCTTTGTGAGATGTCAAGCAGTGATTTGGACATGTGGACACAAAGAGTGGGCTCTTAGCTGTGTTATGACCTATGCAAGTTTGTCCATTGATTTTACTAGAAGGAAAATTGAATGCATGTCGGATAACAACAAATAATGCAGCCATTCATCACTCAGGTCTTGGCTGAAGAAACCAGAGGTACTTGAAACTTGCCCATTGTAGTTATGAAAACTGGGAGAAGGATGTATTGTTGATAAGGGAATGATGTATTGCCTCATAAAGAAATCCAGATGGAGACCTTTTTATTTTATTTTTTTGTTTAAGCCCTACGCTGTACAGTAGTCTTTTTATAGTCATTTTTTCTACCCCCCACACTCACCATTTCTATTTTATTTGCTGTAATATCATTTAAGGGCTTATAAAGATATGGACAACTAAACAAGTCACAGTTTCCTACAGAAGCATACAAAGGGGATAGTGTGAGCAAGCAAGCATACACCAGCAGTTAAAAGGCAAGCTAAAAGACCACTGTTATTCGACTGACACATGCTCTACCTTTTTCTCTACCCCCCCCCAGTTTTTCTGCTTCTTATTATAATGCACATGATTTTTCTGCTGAACTACATGATAGGGAGAGAGAGAGACAGACAGACAGACAGACACCATGGATATAGCATCTCTTTGTTTACTGATTTGTCAGCCCGTAACTTCAATTAACAGAAAACAAATGATGCAGCATTAGTGTTTGGTAGTCCAGTCCAGTTCTGCCTATGTATTGAATTGTATTACTAAGAAATGGGGGGGGGGGGGTGTTGGATGAAAAAATGAGGAGATGCTGCTTTAAGAGGCAGAGATACAAGTGTCACCTGACACATCTAAATCCGGTTTTGCTTTCCTTGAAAGGTGTGTTTCAAAATGAAAAAGAGGAATGGATATCTTTTACTTCACAAATTACCTCAAAATGTGTCCATTTTCTGTCTCGCTTCATAGCAAGAGCACGTTGTTCATATAGCATACTATGTAAGGGACTTAAAGTTCAAATTGAACACCCTTCCTGTTTTGAAAATACGTTGGAAATTGGAACGAACAACCTATTTTAAGTTTGTGCACAAACATTTAGACCTGGATGAAAGGGCCTGTAATCTGCATCCTTGGGGTGTTTCCACACAGGCACTAAGAACACATTTAAAGACACATACAAGACACATTAGACACACATTAAGACTTTGGAGGCCGGATCTGGGACTCTTTGCGGAGGCCGCTTCCGCACTCCGGAGTGCAAGACCCGTTCTTAATTGGGTCTTGCGGCCAAAGAATCCGGCCTCCGGGAAGACCTCAAAAATTAAGTCTTCTATCCGGCCCTTCACCTCTATCCCGTCAGAAGCACAACGCTTCTGCACACGAAGAGGTGAGGGGCCAGATTTGCCAGAAGACGCCATCTTGGTAGGAGCAGAAGCAGGCCAGTCTACCTCCTTCTGCCCTTCCCCTGCATGCTGCATGCTGCCAGAAATGTGTGGTGACTGGAAACTGCATGCTCCAGTCCCGCAGCTTTGGGGGCGGGGGGTGACAGTGCGGGAGGCTGGATCCCCTTTGGAATGGGTGCTGCAGCCTCCACACAGCACCCAGGGGATCTGGCCACCTCATCTGGCCTTCCCACACATGTGCAGATGTGCAGGAAGCCTCCAAGGATCCATCCCTATTTCGTATGGATCCTCAGGAGGCCAGATAACCCAGATACGGATTTTCTTAAATCCGTTTCTTGGCGGCAAATGTGAAAACACCCTTGGTCTCCTGATCCACATATTAATCCAGATCAAGCACCCCACCCCCTCAGATGGATCTATTGTAGACCTAAGATATCAGATCTACAAACTGGACTAGGCGTTGTATTCCTGATCATGGAGGCATGCAGATGGCCTTCCGTGATCTGGAATTACTGACAGCTGTCAGGGGATGGCAGAGCTGTGAAACTTGTTCTGGATAGATGGCAGTAGACTAACAGAAAAGCTTCACAACCTTGGAGAGACTCAAGATATATTTACATGCAAGTTTGAATGTTCAAATTTGGCTCTCCGAAAATCCAATTCAAGTTCGAATGTCAAATTCAGATCTTTGAAAATCCAATTCAAGTTTGAATGTCGGAATTCATCCAATTCGGATCAAATATTTGAATTTTTGAATATTCATGTACATCCCTACCCCTCAGACTTCATCTTTTAAGATCTCAGGGTCCCAACTACATCTCAGTTCCAGGTACACAGCTGGCAGAGCACAAGGTGATGCTATATTATTTGCAGCAATTAGTACATTAGATTAACTGCTCCTGCCCTTTGTCTCCAGAAATGTTGATCATGCTGAAACAAATTATTATACATAAGTTCAAAACTGAAAAATCACTTCATGACTTCTTTGGCTATGAGTCTTAGATACAAACAATGAACAGAAAAAGCAAGGGGTTTATAGGTTTCAGTTAATCTTAGACATTATGTCATTACTCAGAATATAACTTTACTACTACTACTACCTCTCTGTGTGTGTTTGCACATGTGTGCATGCACTCACATGTAGATACATTCAGGCTCATTTAATTGGTCGTATGGGAAAGGACACAGGATACTGCACTCATAATATTTTGTGAGAATGATTCAGATGGAATTTAAGGGGCTTTTAAAGTCAGGAAATGGGCAGATGTGATTCACTGTGCACAGTTCAGTCTCAAGACATTTGTTTAAAATTTAGCTCCTTTAAGTAAAATGTATGTGTATGTTTGCACATGTGTATGTGGTTTCAAGGACAGAACTGTGTGCATATATTGAATATGTATGTACCATGCTGAAAAAAAAAACCCATAAAAGTGCCAAGTTAAAGCAGAACAATATTTAAGGCAGTCCTCATGTTGTCACCAGCAGATCAAATGTTTCTAATACTCCAGTGAGTTAGGGGTATAGCAGATTACCCACTCTTGGCAATGTTTTATTATTATGATATAGGTTAGATGTGAATTAAATTTTATAAAATAGAAACAGTTTGATCCCCCCCCCCGATTAAACAAAACAAAAGTAATCACCAACAATTTGTAAACATTGATGAGTTTTGTTGGTCTCAAAAACCAAGCACAAATTCCTCCAACCACTACTCAGAAGTCATTCCAAAGACTTGGAATCACCATCTTTCCTGAATTTATGAATTTTTCAATAACTATCATGATTAAGGGTGTGCATGAATGCAATTTTAAGATTCGATTCAAATCAAACATTTTAATGTTTGAATTCAAATAGAGAAAAAAAACCAAATGTATTCAAATCCGATTCAAATACAATCATATCTATTTATATGAATTTTTTATTTGTATTTGAAAATACAAACATCGACAACATATGCATTCTTACGCGTCCCATTTTTATCCCATATGCATCCCATTTTGCCCCGTATGTATCTGTACAGATGTGTATGGATATGATTAAAATTCATATGGATATGTATGTAAAGCATGTCAGCCTCCAGCCTGTTTTTTTTAACTATTATATAATACGTTATTTGTTATAATATGCTATATATTTTTTTACTTATGTAAACTGCCGTTGGGAAAAATTGTCTTTACTTAAGTGGTTGATTATATTTGCTGTATTTTTTATTTTTTGATGTGATGACTGTATTTTGCTTTGTATTTGGTTTCCATTTGTTGTAAACCGCCTTGATAAGTCTGTATAGACAAGCTCCTGGTCTCTGTCCTACTTGGAACCATGATGTGGACATCCTATTAGAAGAAAATGACTGGATCACACTTACTTATGCACATAGTTTTTGCTCCTCAGCAAAAAAATAAAATAAAAATGGAAGTCTATAAATGGTATTATATATCATTTATCACGAAAAATGCACTCCATCTGGGTCGGCACTGCAACAAGATTAAAGGGACTTTTATTCACCAATGGTGGAAGCGTGACCAGATTCAAGCCGTTTGGCTAGCATTTGTACAAAAGATTAAAATGATTCTTCAAGTGGATCTGACCCCAGAATTCTGCTTCATTTTACAGATAGAAATAAAAAACATCAAGCAGAATATATACTTATGACTATGCAACTGAGCATTGCCAAACAGTGAAGATAGTAATTATTTATTTACTTGGCATTTTCACTTGGTGTGCACAGTTCTGAGACCCAGCCCCTTTCCCACCTCCCCAGTTTAACAAATGTTGGCACTATTCAAATGTCCAGAAACATTTGTATTCGTACAAATGTTAATGTATGAATATTGTAACATTTGATTCATGAATGTCCAAATTCATATGAATTCATGCGAATAAAGAATGCTAAGGAATATTTGTGCATATCCCTAGTTCTGTCAGATATTATGTTCATGATACATATATAATGTATCTTATGTCATCATGCACTTAAAAAAGTAAAGAAATAAAATAACTATAATTTAGGCCAGAGCACAGCTTTTCTGATATATGTAAATCTTTCTTTTAAACTCTAATATTCAAAGCAGTAGCCATTTTTAGAAAGGACATAATATACATACATACATACATACATACATACATACATACATACATACATACATACATACATACATACATACATACATACATACATACATACATACATACATACATGTGTGTGTGTGTGTTTGTGTATGTATATTATAGTGTGAGTGATTTGTAATGCTGTTAAATCCAATAAATAAAACATCCAAATATGTTTTTTGGAGAGCTTAACCTTTGCTGTATTGATTTCTTTCTGTCAAAACGTTCTCAAACTTTTAAGGCATGACCTTTTGGTATTACCAGATTTTTAAAAAGTAATAAAAACTCTATAATGACTGCACAATGAAATAAAAATATTCAGGATTACAACCTGCTTATGAAAAGCATTCTGAATACAATCATAGGGTGTTTTTCCACTGGTAGAAAGTCCCCATTTTTGCACCCATTAAGCTGTATGACCCCATTTCCACCACAGCACGCATTTGGGACACATTTGTTTCCACTGCCGCTGGGGAAATCCAGATCATATGGGTATATCTCAGCCTTTAATCCTGATTTTCTGTAGACCTCATTAATGGGGTTTTCAGCCAGGAAATCTGGATTAAAGAGAGCCTGTTTCCATGTTAGTTTGGCAATGGGGTCTAGAGGAGGCTAGGGGGAGGGGGTACCCATGGGGGGAGCCCCAAAACCTAGGTTTCAAAGTCATTTTGAAGTCATTTTGAAGCCATTTCGAAGTTACCTTCAGGGATTAGCAAAGACTCCGAAGTCCCTCTGAAGGCAATTTAGGAGATTATCAAAGGCTCTGAAGACAAACCTCCGAGAACAAAGAGAGAACAAAGCAGACTGTTACCTTCAGGCATGGAAAGAGGTACATATTAATGAGGCTGACTCATCCCTGCTCACAAGGAGCTAATTAATATGCACGCTCTCGCAAGGGGTTTGTCTTTGGAGCCTTTGCTAACCTCTGAAGGCAACTTAGGAGGGATTTTGGAGTGACTTCGGAGCCTTTGCTAATCTCCAAAGGCCAACTTCGGAGGGACTTTGGAGGGACATTGGAGATTGCACCCCTTCTCCTCCAAAACACCTGAGGTGACAGGCAGACCCCTTGTGGGTCAATCCGGATTTGCAAATGGGTGCTCTGGTGCTCTGATTTACGGGAGTCACTAAGAATCTAGCATGACTTAATGATGGAACAATAAACCAAGTTTTAGGGTGTTTCCACACTGGCCGCCGAGAAACAGGTTAAAGAAAATCTGTTTCCCAGCAATCAGTCCTCCCGAGTATCTGTCCAAAATAGGGATGGATCCAAGGAGGCCCCCTGCATCCGCACATGCATGGGGAGGACAGATCTTGCTGGCCAGATCTTCTGGGTGCTGTGCAGAGGCTGCAGCACCCACTCCGAAAGGCAACCAGACTCCCATGCTGCCGATGCTGCCCCCAGAGCCACAGGACTGGAGCATGCAGCTGCCAGTCACTGCACGTTTCTGCCAACACGCCGTGTGCAGGGGAGGGGCTCCAGAGGCAGACCAGCCTGGTTTGGCCGTTCCCAAGATGGCAGCTCCCAGCACATCCATCCCCTCACCTCTCTGTGTGCGTAAGCATCCTGCTTCCAAATGGATCGAGGTGAGGGGATGGATTTTTCAGTGGTGAAACCCCATTAGGGTCAGATCTCGTGCACCAGTGTGCGGAAGCGGCCACCTCAAAGGATGCCTGATTCATCCTCCAGTGTGGATGGTAAGTTTTCTATGTGTCTTGCGTGTGTTTTTAATGTGGTTTTATAGCCAATGTGAAAACACCCTTGTTGCTGCTTCCTTTAGTAGGTTTTCTTTGCTAACTGTTTTCAATAGCTTTTATTGGCCACCCTTTATATATCCCACTAATCCTCATTTTGTCTTCCTGAGCTATCTTTTTAGATCACAACATGCCTCATCTTCATTACAGTGAATATATACATGAGAAGCATTACCTTTTAAATGTATGTTTTTAGAGAGGGGGGTCAAGGCAAAATGCAGCCGCTAGAGTACTGACTGGGAGAGCTAGCCGGATGTACATCACTCTGGTTTTAGAAGGGCTGCATTGCCTGTCAATTTACTACTGAGCCCAATTCAAGGTGTTAACTTTGACTTGGCCTCCTAAATGACTTGGGCCCCAGATATCTAAAGGAACACCTTCTCCCATATCAACGTGCCCATGCCGTAAGATCTGGAGGGGAGGCCCTCCTGGTTATTCCACCACCTTCAGCATGTGAACATGAATAGAATGTCCTGAAATTCAAATGTAAACATTTGAATCAAATTTTGAATTTTGGATCTATCTGTTTGAATTGCAGACATTTGTATGTGTATGTGTTCATACACAATGAATACTTGAAGATCCACATCTTTCCCACATCCATACACATTTGTACGGATTCATACAGGATGAAAACAGGTTGCATACAGGATAACTACGGGATGCATACAGATGTGTACGGATGTCGGGAAGATGTGTATGTACACATATGAATGTTGCCAACATTCGTATGTGCAGATTCAAATAAAAAATTCAAACAAATAGATTCGAATTTGGTAAATACAAATCGAATCTTGTTAAATTTGAATTTAAAAGATTTGATTCAAATTGAATCAGATTTTCAAGTATACGAATAGAATGTTAAAAAAAAAACACATTTGTGCACATCCCTAAGAAAAATATCAAATCAGGTAACATCTTTCCCTAGTTTGATCCACCTGGGGCTTTTTACTAAGCATGGGAAATAGCTGCAGAAGCTTGCCATTCTCTTAAGTTCCGCAAAATGATGGGCACTGTTGAATTGTAAGTGGCGACAGTGAAGCAGTACAGAATGATAAGAACATAAAAGGAGTCCTGCTGGATCAGGCCACAGCCTATCTAGGTCACCAATAGACCATGGGCATCTCAAGTAGAGAGAAGGGCAAACCTTCTCCTGCTTTTGAATTCCAGCAAATAGCCTTAAAAACATCCTGCTTGTCCCCTCAGCCTGAAATTTGTACCTAGGCATCCATTCTAGTAGCCATTGATTCATCTGTCATCCATAAATTTGTCTAACCCTACCCCAAAGCTACTCAGGCTGGTAGCTGTTACCACCTCTTCCAGCAGCACATTCCATAAACCAACACCCCTCTGGGTGAAGAAATACTTCCCCTTGTCAGCTCTGACTCTCCTACCCATCAGCTTCATAGAGTGCCCCCTGGTTCTAGTGTTGTGTGATGGAGAAAAATTTTCTCTATCCACCTTTTCTGTACCGTGAATAATTTTATACCCTTCAATCAGGTCCCCTCTTAAACGCCGTCTCTCCAGTTTGAGGAGGCCTAGACTTTGCAGCTTGGTTTCGTAAGGGAGGTGTCCCAGACCCTTAATCATGCTGGTTGCCTTTTCTATACCTTTTCCCGTTCCACAATACCCTTTTTGAGGTGTGGTGACCAGAATTGTACACAGTATTCCAAATGTGGCCTCACCATAGGTTTATAAAGAGGCAAAATGATATTAGATATGCAGCTTCTGCCCATCAATGTGACAGCGCAGTTCCATAAAGGCCCATGTGGATTATTATTATTAGTTTATTTCTATAGCGCTGTCTTGCCCTAAGACAGAAGAACTGTGTTCTAAGCACAGTATGTTTGCAGGTTCCACACACTCAATCTCCCCATGAAGAGATTGGAAAACCTCTGTCTGAAAACCAGGAAGTTTGTTGCCTGTTGATTAAGTGTGGACTTTGCTAATATACAATTCACCTCATGTCAATGGTTATGCTGGCTCAGGCTGATAAGAGCTTTAGGAAAGCAATACCTGGAGGCCAATTATGTTAGCCACTTTTGCTGTAGACAATGCTGGCATGAATGAGGGATGGATTCAGTTTGGGTGGCCAGATGAAAAAGAGAACCCCGTGCCTTAAAATCACCGCATCTCCTCTTCATAATCTATAAAGCATACAGAAGCCACATCTTCCTTTCCATCTTGCCACTCTGTACAGATCAGTTTCCTCTATTCTTTTTGAAACATGTACACTCAATTAGCTGTGCCAAGGGCTGCCTTTTCAGCACCATATTATTTTAAAGCAGAATTTTCTAGGAATTGGGAGCTGTTGCAAACCAGAGCAGAAACTAGATTTTGAAATACACAGAAAATGCCCTTGATGTAGTATATCAAGACTTATCATCTATCTGTCCATCCGTCCGTCCATTGTCTGTCTGTCTATCTGTCTATCTGTCTGTCTGTCTGTCTATCATCTATTATCTAAAACTGTGTTATTGACTCTTTGTCTTCCGAATGGCATGTATTCAGAGCAAAAGATATATGTAGCCAAGGGACTTTTTGACTCAAAAGCTCAACTACAGACATTGCAATGACATTGCTCCTTGTGGCACTTAAATGGGTACTGGAATAATCCGCATTCTTTACATTAGCTCATTGCATCACTACCAGGAGCTTTACTAACACTCCAGTGCACCCTTTTGTGCAGCTTGATTTTGTTCATACAAAGGCAACTTCCTTGCTTCGAATTGAATTGAATAATCTTTATTGATTAGTCTCCTGACCATATCAAGTTACAAATATACCAGGACAAAACCATACAAGAATAAAATCAAGATATACAAAAATAAAATCAAGTGTGTGTATAAATCATCATTACTGCTGATCCTCATCACCCTTACAAGGCACTCCATTAAGCTCAATAAAAGAATTCCTAAGTCGAGCTGCCTTAGCCAAAGACAAGGCTACCTTGTACGTTGCCTGAGCATTCTCTCCCTGTAAAAGATAGGTCACTTTACGCTCTGTGGTACTATAGTACATTGCCAGTGTCCCATCCTTCCTCCTTCATTTTCTCTCCACTGAGGTCTACTCTGCCTCAACACCATCCAGGCTGAAAAGACACCATGTCAATCCATTCTTCTATTACATGGCCCAATTTTATGCAAGAGCATCTCCCAGTGTCTTTGGTGTCTCCACTAGAGAACTGCATGAACTAAAACGGTGTATTTTGTTTTCACCATTGACCAAGTATGCCCTTGTTCAAGCAGGCAAAATATTTATTTAAATGAACGATTATTCACACTTGATTTCGAACTGGTTTGAGAACAAAGAACAAAGCCCTTTTCAAAGCCCAAAACACACCAAACGTGAACTATTTGATCAAATACTTTGTATTTGCAAGCCAGAGACCAGTTCGGTTCCATTGCATTTTTGAATATTCAAACAAATGACAATTCAATTCAATGCAAACATCCATGAACGATGTTCCTATTTTTTTCCACTCAGAGAATGGCCCTAGCTCCACTCGCCTGCTCCACTGCCAGATCAAGGACTATCTTTGATCTATCAGTACTAAGGGAGGCAACACACACCTGCATTAAAAATGCAGGGGGGTAGGTACTAAAATTGTAGTGCTTCACCCACTCCCACCTTGTGCAGATTCTGCCAACGAGGGAAAACAAGGCCTCCAGAGGAGAGATGTGCACACATGTTCGTAACATTCGTTATTTGTACAAATTCATACGAACTCGGACATTCGTACGCGAATTGAATGTTACAACATTCGTACATTAACATTCATATGAATGCGAATGTTTCAGAATATTTGTATGGATAGTTCATACATTCATTAAACTGGGGATACGTATTGGATACTTATTGATATGTATACATTTGTATAGGATATGTATCTGATACATAGGCATTGGTATAGGATACATATCCAATATGTATGCATTTGTATAGGATACATATTCAGGATTCGTATCCAGGATCTGTATGCATTCATATCAGATATTCATACCAATTTGCATGAATACATTTGTATCGAACAGACTCCTACCACATTCGAAAGGGATCCATTCGAACAGATATGAACTTTGTAACATTCAATTCATTATGAATCAAATGGCAAAAAAACCATTTGTGCACCTGCCTACTCCAGAGAGACCATCAGAATAATCTGGAGTCACGATTTTATAGCCACATGCCAGTTCTATGCCAGCATAGGTCACACAAAATGACTGTGTCCTCCAACACAGTGGGAAGCAGCCTAGATCTTCCTGGGAAATGCGAGAAAGCCTGCCCTTTCCTTAATCCAACCCAGTGGAGGGTGGTCCAGCCATGCACCAGGACACCATCAAGCTTGCCCACCTGCCAAGCCTCTGTGCAACTGAGTACAGACTTGTAAGCATGTCTGGAGGCTCCCTTACTTGGTAGTAAGTCTGACTGAACTCAGTGAATATTACTTCTGCCTACACATGTATAGATTGTCCTGTTCATGACTTTCCTTTCTTCTGAGAGTACAAAAATATACATAATTCATTCTGCTACTGCCAGAGGTAAAAAACAATACATCACTTGGCAGTCTGAACTTTAAAAAGACAAGCTTCAAAAAATATCATGAAAAACAAAACCTCTTAAGTCCTGAGGGAAAGCTACTGGATCTATGATTTCCATTATATTTTCAAGTAGTTTGAAAACTGTAGAAAAGAAGAATACGGAGACATCTGTATTTCCTTCACCATATGGCCCTTTTACTGTGAAACCCACTCTTTGACCATATCCGTATTTACCTTGCTTGGCATGGTTTAACTATTCTACTTCAGCTATCCTTCCCATCCACTGGAATTTTGAATGCGTTCAAAATTCAACCAAATCGGCCAAATTTCAATTCGAATTTGAATTGGATGTCCTTAAATTTGAATTTAAAGTTTTGATTTGAATTTCAGATTTTGGATCTATTCATTAAAATTATTTGGACATTTGCAAGTGTACAGGTTTGTACATGATGAGTACTTGAAGATCTGCATCTTTCCCACATCCGTACGCATTTGTACAGATCGATACAGGATGAAAACAGGTTGCATACGGATGTGTATAGATGCATATGTATGTGTATGGACCCAAGAAAGATGCATACAGGCATCTACAAACACTGTCGACATTTGTAAATAAAACTTTGAGTGAAAAATTTGAATGAATAGATTCAAATTTGCTTAATTCAAATCAAAATTTGTTAAGTTTGATTTAAAAGATTTGAATTGAATTTCCAAGTATTCGGTTAAAATCAAATCGAATCTCAAAAATTGCATTCGTGCTGGACATGAAAGAAGCATGATGAACCAATGTTGACTAGTGCTTGTACTTGGAGCACTTGTCAACGTTACCCACCCACCCCCCAAATTGAATACTTACCTTGATCTGATTGTTGGGCCAGACCTCTTCAGGGTGCCACCATTTTGGCTGTGGTGCCCTGTGTAACTGCACATGCATCAGCACTGTTGCCATGACGATGCTGACACTCTACACACACATAGTTGCATCTATGGTTGTCCGAAGTGCCAGCGCATCTATGGTTGTCTGAGGTCATCGACGTGCAAGCCGGAGGACTTCTGGAATTGGTGCTGATGCACCCACTCCATCCATCTTCCCGAATCTGTCTTCCCCACGTGTGTGCGGGGGGCCCTCAGATCCGTCACTATTTCTGACAGATTTGGAGGAGGACTTATTGCAAATGCGGAAACACCCTGAGATACAGTAAAATTACCGGATGTCATGTAGCTTGAAACCCTACCAACACACTTGTCCCAGGCCCTTACTTATATATCTCCTCCCAAGGTATTTCTAGCATTGTTATTGACTCATTTAAATGCCCTCCCATCTCAGTATCCAGACCACTTGTGTCCCTGCCAATCAGGGCCCATTAAATCAATGGAACACATCTTACTCTACTACACTTTTTACAGGGATGTTCACCTTTCTCTAATTAGTTCCCTCCTGAAAAAATCTTCCAGGAAGATCAGATAACTTTCTGTTCTTTAAAAAATCTAATACAAGCTCAGACTTTATTCATAATGCAGATAGATATTTCTCAGGGGTGATGTTCACTAGCAGAATAATGGCTACTTGAAAGGAAAAGGATAATTTGACTCTGTCTCATTATTAATTGTATTTACCAATGAGATGTCAGTGTGTTATTGATTATATGCTTAATATGTCCAGTGTTAGATCAAAATAAACTTATCCTCTCTACTTAACTTTCAGTCTTCATCACAAAGTGGGAAGACTGGAACCCATAAGAAAATGGAGTTGTATTCTTCTGTTATCATGACAACTGTTGAGGCTCAGATCAAAGGGAACATAAGAGGAGCCATGCTGGATTGGGCCACAGCCCATCTAGTCCAGCACCTGTTTCACACAATAGCCTACCAATTGCTTTTAGGCTCGGTGCAGAAGACCAAGGTAAAACCTTCACTTGCTCTCAATTCCCTGCAAAAGCCCTTTGAGCTGAGCTGATTTCTTTGTTTCTAGGCATCTAGACGCATTCCCAAAGTTTCATTAGGGTTGCAACCAGACTGCAAAAGCAAGACAGGATCTATGAAAGATTCTGCAATTGTCTCTTGCTGTCCCTTGCCAGATGCATGGAGCAGGTACCTCCTGTTCCTATAACCTTGCATGAAGCTACCAAGTAGTCAGCTAAGTTCCTAGCTACATACTTTCTTTTGTTCTTTCTGTCATGTTTTTGTATGAGTGCCAGCTTCCCCATAATAGAGATATTATGGGATATCTCCTCACTAACCTGGGATTACGTCTGATATTTTAAATGCAGTTCTGAGAAAATAAATTGGGGTTAGCCCACATGTGGAGGCAACCTAAAACTTGAAAAGTTACTATATTATTATTATTATTATTATTATTATTATTATTATTATTATTATTATTATTATTATTATTATTATTATTATTATTATTATTATTATTATTATTATTATTATTATTATTATTATTATTATTATTATGTAAAACAACAGTTACACACAGCAAACAAAATCACTATGCTGGATTTCGTATTATATCACTAGTCGGGCACTTCCCAAGCACCTAGGACTGCGTGATGTATCGGCAAATTCTGCGAGCAGACCCCAGTAAAGTGGCTTTCTGTAGTTGGCAGATGGATATCTTGTCAATGCCAATGGTTTTTAGGTGCCCGCTGAGATCTTTTGGCACCACGCCCAGTGTGCCGAGGCTGACTGGGACCACTTTCCCTGGTTTTCGCCAGAGTCGCTGAAGTTCAATTCTCAGATCTTCTTATCTGGCGAGTTTCTCCAACTGTTTCTCCTCAATTCTGCTGTCACCTGGGATAGCAATGTCGATGATCCACACCTTCTCTTTCTCCACAATTGTAATGTCAGGGGTGTTATGCTCCAGTTTTCTGTCAGTCTGAAGCCTGAAGTCCCAAAGTAGTTTTGCCTGTTCGTTTTCAACCACTTTTTCTGGCTTGTGATCCCACCAGTTCTTTGCCACTGGCAGATGATACTTTTGGCACAAGTTCCAGTGGATCATTTGTGCTACAGCATTGTGTCTCTGCTTGTAATCAGTTTGTGCGATCTTCTTGCAGCAGCTGAGTATATGGTCGATTGTTTCATCCACTTCTTTGCAGAGTCGGCAATTTGGATCTTCTACTGATTTTTCAATTCTGGCTTTGATAGCATTTGTTCTTATTGCTTGTTCTCGTGCAGCAAGAATCAGTCCTTCTGTTTCCTTTTTCAATGTTCCATTCATAAGCCAAGACCAGGTCTTTTTCATGTCCACTTTGCCTTCGATCTTCTCCAAGAAGTGTCCATGCAGTGCTTTATTGTGCCAGCTGTCCGTTTGGCATTGAATTGCAGTTTTCCGGTACTGGTTCTTGGTTTGCTGCACCTTGAGAAGCTTCTGGTTGTTGACTTCAATCAAAGCTGATTCTTTGCTTTCTGCCACGTAATCTGCTAATGCATGCTTCTCTTCTTCCACTGTTTGCTTCACTTGCAAAAGTCCTCTACCACCTGCTTTCCTGGGCAAGTACAACCTGTTGACATCACTCCGAGGATGTAGTGCATGGTGGATCGTCATCAGTTTTCTGTTTTTCTGCCTAAGTTGTCCAACTCCAGCTGAGTCCAGTTCACAATTCCTGCAGTGTATCTAATGACTGGTATGGCCGAGGTTTTTATGGCCTTAATGGTGTTACCGCCATTCAATTTACTTTTCAAGATTTTTCTAGTCCTTTGGATGTACTCTTTACTGACCACAGATTTCACATGGCCATGCTTAATGTTATCCAGTTGCAAGATGCCAAGGTATTTGTAGGCTTCTGACTGGTGGGACCTGATGGCTTGACCATTTGGCATTTCAATGCCTTCACTTTCAGTAATCTTCCCCTTCTTCAGTGCCACTGTGGTGCATTTGTCCAGGCCAAACTCCATACTGATGTCACTGCTGAATATTCGGACCGTGTTGGTCAGTGACTGGATCTCGATTTCAGATTTTCCATAAAGCTTCAAGTCATCCATGTACAGCAGATGTGAAATTTTCTGTGAATTCCTGGCAGTTTGATAGCCCAGGTTTGTTTTCTTTAGGATGAGTGACAGTGGGATCATAGCGATGACGAAAAGCAGTGGGGACAATGAATCCCCCTGGAAGATGCCCCTTTTGATGTTGATCAGTCCGTAGCTTTCATTTCTGACAAAAAGCTCAGTCTTCCAGCGTTTCATCACACTTTCTATAAATTTGGTGATGTTCTGACTGATCCCGATGGTTTCCAGGCACTTTGTGATCCAACCATGTGGCAGGGAATCAAAAGCTTTTTCATAGTCGATCCAAGTGATATGCAGGTTTGTTTTTCGGCTTTTGCAGTTCTCCAGAATCATTTTGTCAATCAGTAGCTGGTCTTTTGTGCCCCTGCTTCTCCGTTTGTTTCCTTTTTGCTCTACTGGAATGATGTTGTTGTCTTCGAGGTAGTCTTGAATCCTGTCTGCTATTATGCCTGTCAGCAGCTTGAGCATAGTAGGTAGACAAGTTATCGACCTGTAGTTTCCTGGTATGGCTCCTTTGGCTGCATCTTTCTGTATTAAGTATGTTTTGCCAGTTATTAGCCATTCACTGATGTTTCCTGTTTGCAGCATTTCATTGAACAGTTCGGCCATTTTTGCATGCAGGCTGGTCAGGTATTTGAGCCAGAAGCCATGCAACTGATCAGTGCCAGGGGATGTCCAGTTCTTCACTTTCTTCACTCTTTTCGTGACCATTTCAGGTGTTATTTCCAGCTGCTGCATTTTGTTCATGGAAAATTTCTTCTCGAAATCCTTTATCCACCCAGCAGTTTTGTTGTATTCTTTTTGAGCCTCCCAGAGATCTTTCCAGAAGTTGGTTCTTGCTTCTTTCTCTGGCTTTTCCATTTTCTTGTCTACTTGCTCATGCAGCCTCTGGTAGAACTGCCTCTGATTAGACTGGAACATTTGGTTCTGCCTGTACTGGATGATTCTTGCTTCATATCTTTCGATTTTCCTGGCTGTAGCTGTTATCTGCTGTCTCACGATTTCCAAAGCTTTGTCAATTTTCCTTGTATTCAGCCAGTATTTTTTGATCAGATGTTCTTTAGTCTTCTCGTTGTTTCTTCTCCTTCATATTTTTTAGGTTGCTGGCATCTGATCTCAGGCTTTTCATTTTTAGTTCCAGCCAGACTTTCCACTTTGGTTTTCCAGTTGATTTTCTAATTGGTTTTGGCTGCAGTAACCCTAGTTCTTCTGTTACTATCACAGCTGTACTGTAGGCGAGCTGGTTCAGTTCTTCAATTGTTGCTACCTGGACAGTTACAAGGGCAGAGTTGATGTCATTCATCAGTGGGACAAGTCATTTTCTGCCTATAGTTTTTAGGGTTGGCAGTCGCTTTCACTCTGTACTTGATGCTGTATGAGCCATTATTCTGTCCTTCAGTTCCTGCTGTCTTTGAGACAATGTGCCAGGTGTTTCATCCATGACTTCATGCTGCTGTTCTTCCTCTTCTTGCAGAATTTCCAGATTTTCATCAGGTTCTAGTTGATCAGTGACTCCTGGTCTTGTTGGAGCTTCTATTGCTGCCACAATAGGCTGCGGTGCTTCAGTTTCATCAGCTCTTCGTATTTCTTCAAGTTCAGCTTCACTGAACACTTTAGTCCTGCTTATGAATCTTCTCTGATCAGCTAGCCACAGTTCTGTTATCTTCGAGTCTGGGTATTCTTGTTTCCATAGCTGGTGCATCCATTTTTGATAGCCTTGTTTTCCAGGTTCTGATT
This sequence comes from Aspidoscelis tigris stejnegeri, assembly GCA_023333525.1. NCBI lineage: Eukaryota > Metazoa > Chordata > Lepidosauria > Squamata > Teiidae > Aspidoscelis > Aspidoscelis tigris. The sequence continues at coordinate 108,160,009 of JALMGA010000004.1, read as the reverse complement.
TGTAGTAGCACTTCATGACTATACGATTCTCTGGCCTTGAGAATTTCTGCCGCTTCCTTGTTTGTGAATTTTGTTCCTGTAGCCCATTTGTCGATGGTTGCCCAGGTTCCTCAGCAACCACCGCGGTCCTTTTTATCCTTGGTGACGACCGAGCCAGTATAGACTTCTTTTTTGTTTGTGTCTCCATTGTGATAAATGGGTTGGGTGCACTTAGTCATTATTAACAACCCCCATGGGTGCCACCTTATGGGGTGGTGGGGCTTAACTGCTCCACCAAAGTTGAGAGCTGTGCTGACCGTAGTGCAAACTACTGGTAGGTTCAACCAAGCCAGAGAGGTCAAAGATGAGGAGCAGGATCAAGTGCACCCAACCCATTTGCCCCAATGGAGAGACACAATAAAAAGAAATCTATACTGGCTTGGTAGTCACCCAGGATAAAAAGGACCACAGTGAGTGCTGAGGAACCTGGGCACCCTTTAAGCAGTGGGCTACAGGAACAAAATGAACTAATGAGGCAGACATATTCAAGGTCAAATAATCACACAGTAATGAAGTGCTATTTCATGTCAGAACCCCAAAAACGTGGATACCAGAAAAAATGCATCACTTTTGGAAACTGACTGATGAATTTTTAAGTATCTGTGCACATCCTTATCAGGAACAGAGGGTGGTATCACAGTTCAAGTGCTGTTGCACTCCCCACTGGACCACCAGCACTTGGAGTGTGAATGCTCACCAGCTGCCCCCAGCCAAGCTGTGGACTACTGAAAATCAGGGCATCTGGAGGGAGTTTCTGGACATTCTGGGATGATGCCAATGGTACTATGTGTAAAAGGACCTCCCTGGGAGCATCTGAAACCATTCTGAAAGAGAAGGGCGGACGACCCCAGATACAGACACAGTTACAAATGATATGTACAGGTATATGGTACATATTATATTCTAGAAGTGGTAAACTGTATACCTTCTCACTCTACCCTTTTGAAATACCAGGAAATGATAAACATCACAAACGTTTCTTCACCTCTCAAAGGATTGCAGCCTAACAAGCCCCAGTAGGGTGAGAAAATCCAAGGCTTCATTTGGAGGACCATGTCAGTGAAACTAGAAGTACTCCAGAGAGCTATAGTCTATCAGTGCCTTTGCTGGTCCTTACGAAGCAAAAGAAAAAGGAAAAAAAAAGGAAAGTTAAGGTCAACCTCTCAATTAACGTCTCTTTTCTGAAACAGATTGTGTTTCATCTCAAACTTACAATGAAGACCATTATTTATTCTAAGGCAAATTACTTGAGAATTCCAACTTTATTTCTAAACAGTAGTCTAGGTTCTATAAAGAATATTACTTTGCGGTGCTTTTCATGCCTCAGATTCTGTCTAAATATGACTCGCCATCAACAACAGTGATCCCTGGATACTTTGTGATATTTGACTTGATTTGCAGTCCTTTGCAAACCAGACAAAACATTCTTGAGCTTGATGAATACCCTGGAAGTGTTTTTTTAATGACTCTTCGCTCTGTCAAGCTAGTTAATGCATAGAATGCATTTTAAAAAGAAAATAAAAAAATATTATTTGTATGAAATTAAAGCAGTTGATGAATCCTGAAATTTTTAATCATTTTAAAGGTTGGTTCTTTTAGTAGATCACTTACAGAAAGATTGAGTTATTTCTTGATTTATATATATGTTTTGTATATATCCTCATATAGCCACCAACTTAAGTATATAAGAGGAGCTCTGCTGCATTAGTCCACAGCCCATCTAGCTCACAGTAGCCTACCAATTGTTTTGTTTCTAGGCATCTGGTGGGGCATCCAATTTGCAATTGTGGGCTGGTCATCACACCTGACACCTGATACAGTGGTACCTTGACATACGAGTTTAATTCATTCCGTAACCTTGCTCTTATGTCAAATCGCTCATATCTCAAACCAATTTTCCCATTAATCCATTCCAGCTCCCAAAACACCACCTCAGTTGTTTTTGTTATGTACTGTACTGTATTTACATACTCGTATCTCAAATCTTGCTCTCATCTCAAAGCAAAATATCACTCGCTCGGCAGCTTGTATCTCAAAACACTCGTATGTCAGGGCACTTGTATGTCGAGGTACCACTGTACTTTGAATTTAAGCACAGTGGAACAATGTGATATTTTTCTTTTCTTTTTTGTAAATCACCTTCAACAATTTATTGGAAAGGTGGTATGCAAATAAAATTAACAAACAAATGGCTGAATTGTTTATTCCTGCAAAGTAGGGATGTGCATGGATATCCGAAAATTTGAATATCCGATTCAAATTCAATGAATAATGACGTTCAAATTTTTGAATCCAGATCGAATTTGGATTTTTGAAAATCTGATATGGATTTTTGGATAATTTGAATGAATTTGTCTCTGTATATTGCACTTGAATATCGGGTCTATTTGCACTTATAATACGGGATGCAAACAAAATACAACCGCAATAAAAACGGGATGTGGATGGATTTGAAAATCAGATACAAATGTTCCCGATATTTGTATCATTGGATTCAAATAGGATTTTTAGAAATCCAGATTTTTTTAATCCGGATTGAATTTGGATTTTTGAATAATTCAAATGAATTTGTCTCCATATATCACATCCAAATATCTGGTCTATTTGTGCTTACGTATAATACGGGATGAAAAAGGGATCCAAACAAAATGCAAACATGATAAAAATAAGAATGTTCCTGACATTTGTATCATTCAATTTGAATCAGATGTGGATCTGGATAATCCAGATTCAAATCGGATTTTCAAAAATCCGGATTTTTGAATTTCAATTTAAATAGAATATTTGAATATTCTATTTGAATCACATTCAAATGCAAAAAAAAAGCATTTGTGCACATCCCTACTGTACAGGATGCTCTGTCCTGTACCAGAACATTGCCCTCCGTTTCTTTAGTCTTCTATTGTATAATTCTCATCATGTCATGTCCTAAGACTCCCAGTGGGCTTAGAACATGATCTAGCATGTGTATTTTGAAAGAGTTTGTAATCTAGCAGCTATCTTTAAAGGGATATTGGAGATCTTGTTTGCTGCAATACCAATCTATCTTGAGAGACGCAGTTCTTATTCTTCTTATAATTCTTGTTCATAACTTCCTAGTCCGTTAGGCTCCCTGCTCTAATCTCTGGCTGATAATGCTTTGACTCTTTGACAAAAGTTTATTCAATTCCTCTGCAACACGTTTCAATACAAGGTGAAAAGCAAAGCTGAATTTGCTGGTTTCTCCATGTAAGACAAGCAAGAACTTCAACCCTGTTCAGTCTCAATAACTTTGTACTTTCCAGAGGATATGCAGCAGAATCTGGCTGCTCCCAGGAAGTTGGACAAAGCAGTGCTAGAAAACCTCAATATCTGCAGAGGACCCGTGATTAACCCCAGTCCCTGAGCAATGGTTTGCCACATTAAAAGGCCTGCTTGCTGGTTAGAAGACAGTAGCCCTGCCTTCTTATTTATTTATTTATTTATTTATTTATTTATTTATTTATTTATTTATTTATTTATTTATTTATTTATTTATTTATTTATTTATTTATTTATTTATTTATTTACAGTTCTATCCTGCCCCATACCCGAAGGTCTCTGGGTGGGTAAGAACTGTTAGAACAACAGATTAAAAACAGAATATACATTAAAAGCACTTCAAAAAAAAATTTCAGCAAATCTAAAACAATACACAGCATGTTTAAAATGATAGTATCTGTGCTAGGATGAGCCTTTCCAGCTCATTGCCAATCTGACAGACAACTTCTCATAGTTCCTTTGGAATCTCAGTTTACATAAATATACTCAAAATTCAATATATCAATAAATTTAGGGATAATAATAATAACCACCTTTTTAAAAAAGTGTATCAAGGTAGACTAACCATACAACAAGTAACAAGTTGTGTACATAGAATATGAAATGTAAAGAATGGGCAGGATCTAGCAATGTGCAGAATATTTGTAGCATTCAAAGTTTGTACAGATGTGCCAAATTGGACATTCATATTTGAACTGAATGTCAGTGCATTCAAAGATTGGCATTCGAATTCTCATTTAATGTTTCAATACATTCGTAAGAAGCTTTATATGGGATTCTTATGGGATTGAACATTGTAGCGAATTTGAATCCCACTCCATTTGAAGGGAATCTATTCAAACAAATATGAATTTTCTTGCATTTTAAAAAAAATATTTAATTTTATAACAACATCAAAAACCCATAACACAAACCAAATATGTCTTGCATTTGATTCAAATATAATACAAATAAAATAAAATAAAATTCATACACATCCCTAATAGGATCTAGACACATACAGAAGAGAGTTTTGCATGAGAAAAAGTATATATTGTCCTGATAGATTGGAGACTTTCCAGACAAACTCAGGCATGATCTCTCCCTAGTTGTGTTAATAATCAGACTTCAAGGCATCTCCAATGGACTAATAATAGTCAATAGGCAGTATAGTTTGTAACTGTTGTTAAGTACTGCTAAGGCCTGGGAGCAATCTTATATCACACACAGTTGAGTAAGCCAAATACTGTCCAGGAAAGATCTTGTATCACAAATGACTGACTAAGCCAAACATGCTTCAACAGATCAACTTCCTCAGTGGTTTGTCTCAGCCTTGATTTGCTTCATCTGATGCGGTTGCCCAACCCCACAGATAAAATCTTCAATCTGAAAGAGAGACCAATCCAATTCCCTTTTGGATTGAGCAAGTTTGGACTAGTGGTTAGGCACCTGGACTCTTATCTGGGAATACTGGGTTTGATTCTGCCCTCCCCCATGAAGCTAGCTGGGTGACCTTGGGCTAGTCACAGCTCTCTTCTGAGATGAAAACCCTACCTAGGGGCCTAATAATTTGTACACCTCTTGAAAAACTTACCATGGCTTTCCTTCTGACCTTTTCGAGGCTGTTCTTAAATAGCTCTCTCATCACTTGATTCCAATATATTCCTTAGACATTATTTTGATCTACGATTCATTGAAATATCCCACCTTCCATGGACAGACTTAACTATATATTCAGCCTCAGCTTTTTTCTACATGAGTAGGTCCCCTTCTGGCTGACTCAGAAACACTTTTAAAACAGCAAAATGAGGTAAAATTTGAAGTTTTAATCACACCCATTCCTCTTTTCTCCAAGTTTAGCAAACAAATTATACAATTTGCGAAATAAATCATTGGAAGGAGCTTATGGAACAAATTCTGAAGGGGTAAAAATCAATCACACAAGACTTACATCACAAGGTGTGGAAAATAACCACAATAACAACTAACCATATAAGCCAAAACCTCTTTATAGGGGAGAGTTAACCTGCACTCTTCCATAGAGACATTGAAGTGGTCTCCTAATGCCAGAGATGAATGAATTTTGCACTATTTGAATTCTGCTCCATGTAAGCTAATCCTCAGGGTGATATAGAAGTCATTTCTTGCTAAATGTCACCAGTATGGTGACTAAACTATAAATTGGCACTATCTAAACCGTAACAGTGTTTAATTCTTACTTATGTCTTATTGTACCCTTTTAGTATACACCCTTTTCTTTGAAAAATGTGTCCTATTATCAGGCTATAAAGGGTCATTTTGCTTTGCCTATTTTTCTTCCCTGAATCTGCAGAAGACTGAATGTACGTTCTTTATACCACTGCCAGGTCATTATATAAATTTAAAAGCATCTGAAGGTTTGTCATTAATTTAGTCCTGTATATTTAACCAACAGAAACAACAAAATAGAGCTGTTTAAGAAATTACCCGTTATTGAAGCTGTTGTTATTGATGTTAATTAGGCTTAGCTTCCAGATCCAAGAAAGTTCCAGAGGTATTAGCAATCTGTGTGTAGGGTTTTATTTTGTACAGAGGATCAGTTTGAAATGAATGTTCCTCCAAACATCTGCTTTTGTGAGAACTACACCTTAGTTAATGGACACCTCCCTATGTACTACTGTGATAAAGAGACACAAAATTGGATTCAGGTTATCACCGCTCGCAGACTTTATTATATGAGTGTTGCATGCCCATTTCTGCAAGTTTCATTGTTAGTTTGGGTGTCTTTAATACTCTGTTTTCACTCGAACCTGGGATCTTTTCCATTTTTATTGCTCCTTTCTATAGGAAACTATTGGATAAGTGACACATTAACATTTTAAAGGCAAATGATTCAGTGAAAATCTTTTAGAAAAAGATTCTTCAATACCTAGGAATGCAATATAGTAAATGTCATGACTTCTCAATTCCAGTTGTATCCAATCTAAAATACAGCCTTCCCAAAATTGGTTTTATTTGAATGAAAACATCATTTAGAAATGGCAGGCTGTGTTGTTTTAAGATTAAAACAAATATTATGTGTTACCTTGAGCATAGCTTATTCTTGGCTATTATTAGATGCACAGAGAATAAATTTGAAGACACTAGGGTGTTTGGAGGGTTATTTATATTCAGTGTACCTGGGCAGCGTTTTTATTAGTATCTTTAACAATGAGCTTTAAAGATTATTTTAAAAATATCTCCCAGTTCCATCTTATGTTAATTTAGGACGTCTTCTAATATAATTTAGAGAGACAAAGACACATAAACGTGAACCTGTATCATTAGTGGTTTGTGGATATTTTAATGCTTGTGGTTAATTTTATATTAAAATTAAAATTAAAATCCTTGGTATCCATTGAAGTTTGCCCCCCGCAAGGTTTCCTGATCAAATGGATTTATTTCCTGTAATTTGGAGACCTCATTTCCCTGAACAAGCTCCAATTTTATATAGTAAATATAAGCTGCAGTGACCCTAAAGTAGAGATTAAAATACTATGGGCACCTCTTTTGAACAGAGAAAGAATATACCTTCAGACATATTTCAAACTTATATCTCCAGTCAAACAAAGGAATGGAACAAGAGCATTGTACATAGAAAGAGATGAGACCCCTTGGAGTAAGAAGAACAAAACAGAGGTGTATTTCTCCTTGATTCTATGCAACTGAATATAACTTATCGAAAATAGAATGCAACCCTATGTCTACTATGACACAGGCCAAACTGTGAACCAGTTTGCTCTAGTGGTTAGGGAGCCGGACTCTTATCTGGAAATACCGGGTTTGATTCCTCCCTCCCCCATGAAGCCAGGTGGGTGACCTTTGGCGAGTCACAGCTCTTTTCTGAGTTCTCACAACCCCGCCTATCTCACAGGGAGTTCTGTTGTGGGGAGAAGAATAGAAAAGCTTTGTCAGCCACTTTAAGTCCCCTTAAATGGGTAAGAAAGGCGGGGTAGAAAAGCCAAATCTTCTACTATTTCATCTTATTTATGGAAGCACATTTCTGATTCAACGATAGGCTTGACATTGTTCAATGCCGGTTGAAATTTTAGGAGTCAGGGCAATGGTTGGATAGGTTTTCCAATGATCAGACTTTTTTGCACTTCTCTGTCCCAAACTTACATGAAACTTACCCTGCGACAGGGTAAGAGTGAATGATGCTGTCTGGAAGGGTCTGCCTTGCCACTGCAATGCCCATGCTAGGGTGATCAATGAATGTGCAGCCACAGCCTCCCTTCTCCATCCCCACAGTCTACCTATGCTGAGGTTCCTGACCACCCCTGTGTTCCTTCACCTGGGCAATGCCAACAACACCCTGAGACTAGGGATATGAACAAATACTCATAATTATCAAAATTTTTACAAATCTGTCCAAATTTGAATTAGAATCAAATGTTGGGGCATTCAGAGATTGACATTCCCGTTCAAATAGAAAGCTTTGTTTTATTCTTGAACCCAGGGAGATGGGAAAGAGGCTGCACCAGTCACATTTGCAACAGATCCAGAGTGGATCTGAATTGGATTGAGAGCAGATTCAAAGTGGATTCAGGATAGATTTGACGTGTTCATAGGAATTTGTAGGCAATTTGTAGTGGGGATTAAATTTGAATTTGTATTCGTATCGATTTGAACCCTACCACATTCGAAGGAGATCTATTTGAACGAATACAAATTTTCTTGCATTTGGTTTGATATGAATCAAATACAAATAAATAAATAAAAATTGTGCACATCCCTACCCTTACCCCATCAGCCCCACAGTCCACTCCCATGGGCAGCTTACATCCTCACAAAAGACTTCTCTTCAGGGTGGAAAAACACACTCCAAGGCCCCTTTTGTACTGCAATGAAGAGCCCATTAGGAACCAATAGGTATGCAATTGGTACGTATCAGTTACATACCTTCTACACATTAGGACCCCATTCAGAACACGTTGTCTGCACGAGCACCATTTAATGGGGTCTTTGGGCCCTTAAATCTGGATTGACACAAGACCCCTTTAATGATGTCTTCAATCCAGTCTTCCACCATGAAGACCGGATCACAGAGCACCCTTCCACACATATACGGGGCAGTGGAGTCCTGGGGGGGGGGAGGGTCTCTAGAGGCTGTCATTTGCAGTGGGGTGGTTCTGGCTCTGTGCTTCAACACACATGCTATATAGGGCTACACATCCTTCATAGCAGTCTATGAAGCTGAGTGCAAGGTTCGTAGCAGCTATGTAGGCAGCTACAAAGCCTTGTCTCTCCACCACACCCACTGTAACCGGAGCTGACCCCTGATTGATGGCTAATCAGGCCAATCATGCTGCACCACCAGTGGACTTTCCCGCTTTGGTCTAACTGAGCCTAATCAGAGCCTTGAGATGGGCACTACGGTGTCCTCACAGCAGCCCTGTTAAACATCCATTACCATTAGGGATTTGAATCTAAATTCAAAAATCTGGATTTCTGAAAATCAGATTTTAATCCAAATATACAAGTGTTGGGAACATTTGTATCTGATTTTTGAATCCGTGTGCATCCCTTTTTTTTATGTTTGCATTTTATTTGCATCCCGTATTATAAGTGCAAATAGACCGAATATTTGGATGCAATATATGATAACAAATTCAGTCAAATTATTCAAAAATCCACATCAGATTTTCAAAAATCCGGATTCAATCCGAATTTGAAAATTCAGATTTTTGAAAATTCAATTCGAATTCAAATGTCGATATTCATCGAATTCAAATCGGATTTTTTTCATTTTTGAATATCCGTGCACATCACTAATTGCCATTGGGTACTAGATGGCCCAGGCAGATGTATGTGGTCCTCACCATGATGCAGAACCTCAAGGACTGGATTCCACAAGGACCAGACACCAAAGATCTGGATCTTCTTAATTCAGATTAAGGCCCTGTCCCCAAGCAATGTAAAGTCTGCTAAAACTCTTCTTTTGCCTCTGAGCGCCCCCATGCCAGGGTTTTGAATGAACTTCCAGAGCTACAAAATGAGGAAAATGTGCAACAAAAAAAGTGCCCTTTAAATAAGACTTTCAGAGCTCTTTTTGGAAGTTGTGGGTTTTCCTCGCAACATTTACCTTGGGGATGTTCCATGGCAAAAGGGGCGGGGATTGCCGCCTACGCACACAGCAATAACACAAGCAGCTTCCCTTTCTAAAGCTCAGAACTAAAGAGCCAGAATCACGCAGAATTGCAACATTGTTGCAATCGCTATGAGGTGTGAAATGGGTGGATTATTGCTAGGGGTGGATTTTGACAGCGATAACAGGGAAAGTGGTGAGTGAAAGAGCGATCGTGCGCTGGACAGGGTGGATTTTGACAGCAATAACAGGGATAGTGGTGAGAGTGAATATTTGCCGGCACGAAAAGCCATTTCGGGGGGGCGGAAGATCTGGGAGATGAACAGAGAACCAATGGCTATTTTTCCTTTGGACTTGTCAGGGATTGTCTTCCTGGTTGTGGCCGTGCCGAGCGCAGTCCCTCCCCATTTCCGCTGGCACCCTATCAACAAGAGCAGGGGTGGGGAGAAAAAGATGCGCACAAAGAAAACATGGCTTCCATGGGGACGGAAGGTGCGTTAAAAATGCACATTTTGCTGAGCCTCATGCGGACACTTATTCCTGATTTGCATGGTACTTTTAAAGTCCACTTCAATAGAGGGACAGTAGAGGGACAGTAGAGAGGCAAATAAGTCTTTTGGGGATGCAGCCTAAGAGAGGTATGTGCAAAAAGGCCCCAAGGATGCTTCTCATCCTTATTCATTCCTGCAGCTGCTATGAAGAATGATGGGGTGACAGGAAGTTACTTAACTTGCCCATTTTATGACTGGCTCCAAAATGTCCCATTTCTGAGACTATTTCCTTAATGGGGCTAGTCAGAAACTTTGAAATGTGTGTTCTTCAGCTTCAAAGTTTGTAGACACCAGGAGTTGTGGAGCAGGAGGATCCTGTAACTCCAGAAAAAAATGCACAGAAGAACCCTTCTTCCGCTGGCAAATGATAGTAGCTTAAAATGTGCATTGCTTCTCGTGATCTATACTACTACTTCTTCCATTTGTTTGAAGACTTCTAGTTCACTTTTCATACATGTATACCTGCTATAAGTACAAATGCTGGGTAATAGGAGCTCTCCAGGGTTGGTGTGAATTTCTCTTTAGACTCCAAAGTATTCTGGACCTGCATATACTCTTCTAGCAAATTCCAGTCTATTATGATCATGTGCCAAGCCTGAGGATGAACAGCTGTGAAGGAGAGGGAAAATCTTGGAAGACAGAGAACTTGACCCAAAAGGTGTGAAGTCTTCTCGGTTTTAAGAAGGGAAAACTAGTAAATTTATGAACTTCATCTTTCTGAACACCTTATGCGGCTTGTTTTCATAGCACTTTGATGGTACATATCAAGCACAACCATACAGTACCGATTTTCATTTTGTCTTCAATCCTATAAGTACATTGAAAACACCTTCTTGGCAACTTTAATGAACCTAAAACGACCATTCTGGTGATTGGAGAAATCTCACGTCTCACTTATTCAAGCCTTATGCTTTTTGGCTTACAGTTTTTAGCAGGTGCAGAATTATTGGTTAGCTCTAGGAGCTAATTTAAAATGAAGAAGAAGAAGAAGAAGAAGAAGAAGAAGAAGAAGAAGAAGAAGAAGAAGAAGAAGAAGAAGAAGAAGAAGAAGAAGAAGAAGAAACAGATATCATTTCAGAATTTTCAGTGAAACTTAACTCATTACATTCTATGGACTGAAATGCAATTAACAGTTAATATGTACATATTCCAAGATTTTGCAATTCAATTTTGTTAAAAGTATGAACAGCAATTAACCCTCTCTTTGTTGGAGAGGGTATCAAGAGCTTGTACATATGCGTGTGGTGGATATGCACTAAAATTAACCATTTTGGGGGGGGGGAGAAAATCATATCAATAAAATTATCAGAATAACTGTGAAGATTAATGAAGAGTTACAGCTTCTGGGGAACAAATATTTGTTTAAACACCATTCATGCTGCCCAGTCATTAATCAAACAAAATTGAAAATATGGCCAACAGCTTGCAATAATAATGAAGTATGAAAATCTATGGAATAGTTTGATAGATGACTTTATTTCAGACCAAAAAAGTATTATGAAGGAGATGATGAAGAGAAAGAAAATGGGAAATATAATTAAACCTTTAATTGAGGCTATTTGAAAATAGATTTGGGATGTGACGGATATTCAGAAATTCAAAAATCTGATTAGAATTTGACAAATATCAACATTCAAATCAGATTTTTGAAAATCTGGATTTTCAAAAATCCGATGTGGATTTTTGAATGATTTGACTGAATTCATCATTGTATATTGCACTTGAATATTGGGTCTATTTGCACTTATAATACCGGATGCAAACAAAACACAAACATGATAAAAACAGGATGTGAGCGGATTTGAAAATCAGATATGAATGTTCATGACATTGATATACAGTGGTACCTCGACATACAAGTGCCCTGACATACAAGTGTTTTGAGATACAAGCCACCGAACGAGTGATATTTTGCTTTGAGATGAGAGCAAGATTTGAGATACGAGTATGTAAATACAGTACAGTACATGACAAAAACAACTGAGGTGGTGTTTTGGGAGCTGGAATGGATTAATGGGAAAATTGCTTTGAGATACGAGCGATTTGACATAAGAGCAAGGTTACGGAACGAATTAAACTAGTATGTCAAGGTACCACTGTATTTGGTTTCAAATCGGATTTTTGAAAATACAGATCCGGATAATTCAGATTCGAATAGGATTTTCAAAAATCCAGATTTTCAAGTTTTGATTCAAATCAAATATTCATTTTGAATTGAATTCAAATGCAAAAAATGCATTTGTGCACATCCCTAATCTAGATTGCCTTTGGATACAGTACTATCATTATTGAAAAAGGGCTTTGTAAAAGGCAATACAGAATGTAAAATGCTGAGGATAATTGTTTGATCGGTTATGCATGTACTGATGGATTTATATTTCACAAAACATTAACAGAAAACAGAACTGTATTCCCCACACTTGGTTCTTACCGAATCGAATGTGGGAAATGGGCTTCGTGCATACCCCTATTCCTGGTCAAGCCATGCACCGGCCTACCTTGGGCCAGAGATGATGCCACAGCGTGCAGATGGAGCATCCTCGAGCATGTGCGAGCGTCCCAGAGAAGTAAGTGCAAAGGGGCCCTGTGACATGCTCTAGTCTGCACACGGCAGCCATTTTCACTAATAACTGTCAACACAGGCCATAACTTAATGTGCTTTGCATATGTTTTAAGAAAGTACTATGTTCGAAAGTTTAAATATATGCACTAGAAAAAAATGGCGATGTTGCCTTTATCATTCCAGATGAAACAATTTACTAGCATTCATTTCAGTTGCAACAAATTCCCAAAGCAACTTCTACTGCACAGTGAAGCAAAAATGAAAGTGGTTTATTAAACACAGTGAAGGTGAGAATGATAGATGGTCTTTAAAGGTAACCATCAGCACTAACATTCAAAGGTGCTGAACTTGCGATCTCGCGTCTATTTCTTCCTCCAACCCCTCATCATGGATAAATATTTGTGCAAACACAGAATTCCCTTGTGAGTGATAAGCTGGGACCTGGACAAAGGTTTGTTTGAAAGGATGAGATGAGGTTGGTACTGCATGAAAAGTTCACTGAATGATGGATGTGCCAAGGAGGGTGAAGGTCACCCTGTCAATAGCACACAAGAGAGAACAGTGGCTCATGAAGAGAGTTAAACATATTGTTTACAATTGTCTCTAAACATTTTCCTAAAAGAACATTATAGGATCGGCTACACAACACTGACTGATATTATACCTGATCACAATATATAGTTTAATAGTACTATAATGGCTGTAAGCATGCTGTGTTGACCCTCTCATATTCCAAGTTTATGTGCGCTCAGGAAGCCCAACCAAATTTTAATCAAACATGGCACAAAGCTTATCAACAGTTACTCAAAAGGATGGACAAATAATTCTAGAGAGATTTGAAATCGTCTTCCCTTGAAGGAAATACATAATTGAGGCTGGGTTCAACTCAGGCTTGATTAAGATGATTAGAATTTAACCTTATTCTAGCCTAAGGGATATTTGTCCTCTTGACACTAAAAGAGCAAAATGAGACGTTAGGCCTTAATCTCAGACAGAGAAATATTGTGGGCTTTAGAATTGTGTTTTTCATTGGAGCCGGGTTTTTATAAGCTCCTGAGATACTTTTTCATATTTGATTCAGCAGGATTTCCTAATTAACTAAAGTTATGCTTCTAACTTGAAGAATATATTTGTGGGTTTTAAGGTATTCAGACATTTCTTTTGAGATTGTCTGAATTTATTCATAAATGTCAGTCCCACAGTAACACAGGGGGAAAAAATCAGCAAATGTTTTTGGGAACTTGAATCACAATAGAAACATACCCCCCCTTTTATTCCATGCACAGTCAAAGATCCAGATCTTCAAGATCCAAATCTTTGAGACCTCCCTTGTATCCTTTGCCTCCAAGCTGAGAGCACAAGGCCTAGAAGCCTGGAGAAGTCAGCTAACTCCCCAATGATCTTCCCCCTGCAGAATCTGCCAGATGAGAGACACACAGAGCCCTGGACTGCTGGCTTAATATAGTGAGAACCGGCTGCTCTGATTGGTGGGATTTTGCAGTTTTTGAGACAGCTCCTCCCTCCTGTCAATCAAGTCTGCAAAATCCCCGGGAAAATGTTCCCACAGTTTGCAGCTTGCACCATGAGTCTGTCACACCAGCAAAACGTCACAGAAGGGTTCTAAGTCCTTGTGGGAAAAGGCCCTCTACTGTTTCTGTTGAAAAGGTTAGGCACAGCTATCATTCCAGAACACATTCAATCCATTTCAGACAATGAGTATTATGTGTAAATAGCATGGGAATGAATATTAAAATACTCGATGTAGGACTGAGGAACATCCCTTAATGTGATCACAGGTGCCATCACTGCTACATTAATGAACTTTCCCTAGAGAAGTGAGATTGAAGACAATGAAGCAAAGTAAGCAAAATCAACCAGACTAAAAGTCCAATCATTGGTTTGTCCTTACTATATCCATAGTCCATTCCTCTTACCTGGATGATTTCAGGATGAACAGACTGAATTGTAGTTCTCAGTCTCAGAGTATGCCTGTATCCCCCTTTTTCCATGCACAGTCAAAGATTCAGATCTTCAAGATCCAGATCTTTAAGATGGGGTCCTCCTGGAGATCCAGATTTTGAAGATGCCTGAAGACCCTACTGTGGACACCTTTAATCAGGTACACGTTAAATCCAGATTTAAGGGCCTGAAGGACCCATTAAATCCAGATTTCCCCTGCCCTTGTGGGGACAGGTCCTTGCAGATGGGGCCTTCAATGAGGTCCAGGTGATGACAGGGCCTTCCTGATTGGTACCAGCCAGGTTCCTAATGGGGTCTTAGAAGGGTTCTAAGTCCTAGTGGAAAAAGTCCCTATAATCCATCCCCCAGACTTTCTATCTTAATGTGTTCAAAAGGTAGGAACTGGGACGGTTCCTTAGGAAGGAACAATACAAATGTAATGATATTTCTGATGGTTCTTAATTGATTAAAGATATCTCTGGAGATGGACAAGACCTTTTAAAGTCTTCTAACCTTGTCCCCTGGCAATATTGAATTTTAATCAGTATTGTTCTCTAATGTACAGCTACTAGTCCTTTGTCCAATCTTATTTTAAATATGTTAATTGATTGGGATTTTAGGAATACCTTTGGGAAGATTATTCCAGGAGCTAATAAATCTTGTTGTCAGTATGCAATTCTACCTTCCCCCATCAGTCTGCAATCACTTGTCTTCTTCTTAGTCTTCATATGAAACTGAGCAAAATCACTGGGAAATGTTCTTAAAATACAAAGTGCTTGGGGGGTGGGAATCTAGAAAATAAAAATACAGTGTTTTTTTAAATTATTAGTTCATTTTCCTATGGTGAGTATTCCTATGGTGAGTCTTTGGTTATTTTAATGTGCTGCTACTGTTACTCACTCTTAGCACATCAAGCAATCACCTATTAATGGAAGGCAAGGTGGCTGAATAACATGTATATGCTCTTAAACTGACTATGTGAAAACATTCTAAGGGCCTTTTCCCACTAGGACTTAGAACCCTTCTAAGACCCCATTAGGAACCTGATTAGTACCTGACTGGTAGCAATTGGGAAGGTCCTGTCCCCACCTGGACCCCATTAAAGGCCACATCTGCAAGGTCCTGTCCCCACGAGGGCAGAGGAAATTGGATTTATTGGGTCCTTCAGGTCCTTAAATCTGGATTTCATGTGGACTTGACTAAAGGTATTCACAACAGGGTCTTCAGGCATCTTCAAGATCCAGATCTCCAGGAGGACCCCATCTCAAAGATCTGGAAACTAAAGATCCAGACCTTTGACTGTGTGTGAAAAAAGGGATCGATGCATATTAGTTTCCTATTTATTTTCACAGGTTTTTAAAGTTTCTCAAAGACTACATTTGAAACCCATCTCTTCCTCTCCCTCTCTCTCAAATAGGCAACAAGCCAGATAGGTTGTTTTAAAAGTAATACAGAATTCTAAATTATTTCACAAGGAAATATTTTTTATGGTACAGTAAAGATGTGCCAAATCAATTTGGTTTGTTTGTAGTTCACAGCAAATAATTAATGTTCAACTGTTGACAAAGTGAACAGGCCCTGTGATTACACATTCAGTATGCTTGATGAGTTGTCTGAAGAAGTTAAAAGGGGCTGTGCCTTTATTCTCATTTCTATTCTGATCTCAGTTGTTAACCACATGGTTACAGGGTTGCCTTTTGCAGCTGGATGATACGAATTCAATCAGTTGGCTACTTCACTTTGTTTGTATTTTGTTGCTAGGAAAACAGATGTACCATTTACTGCTTTAGGAACCACGAGGGAAGGAGGACATCACACTTACTGTAGTTTAGGTCTAGGTTCTCTGGTCTGCAGCACTGACTCTGGCTTGATTTTGCTATCTGCTTATTATGTTGGCTGCCATGACATTGTAATTTTCTTGACTGGATAGGGTATTAGGGTTAGAGTAGCGTAGCAGCAAGACAGATGCATTTTTAACTTTTATTTTTGTGTTTGTATGCACCCCAGTGCGAGCAAGGACTACTGTTGGCCTGAAAAGCCACCATTTCATTTGCTTTGAGGTCCCTGTGAGAACAGAAGAGCATTAGTGAAAGTCCTGCTGGATTGGGCCACAACTCATCTAGTCCAGTGTCTTGTTCCACACAGTGTCCCAAGAATTGTAGAAGGAAAAGGCAAAACTTTCACCTGCTCTCAAATCCCTGCAACCTGAAGGCATCAATTCTATTAGCGGTTAATACCCCTGTCCTCCATAAATTTGTCTAAACCTTGCTTAAAGCCATTCTGGCTGGTTGCTATCACCACCTCTTCTGGCAGCAAATTTTTTACCTCTGGGTAAAAAATAAAGTCAACAGACAGGGTTTCTCTCTGTCTCACAGTGTTAGACCCAATAAACATGAATGCTTATAAATTCCATATAAAACCCCTTTCCCCCTCTGCACACTTCAATAAGGTTCAGGCTTCATCCCAGAGGGCCCCTGTTGGAGATGGTTATAGCTTGCTCACCTTCCACTGAGTGCGGAGATGGGGTGACCACTGACAAGTGCATAGAGATTCATGCAGGAATTCCACATTCTCTACATGATCTTGTGAGTAGTATGGAAGTGAGAAAGTGATTCAAATGTCGCCCATACCAATTTCTCTGAAGGGGAACCAAGGTCTTCATCCAGTGTGGTCCATGCTGACCAGAAGTCAGCCAAACATGCACAAATTGACACTGCCATAGTGACAGGCAGAATGTTCAGCAGAGTCACAAGTCCTGGTTATTTACACCAATAAAGCAGAGAACATTAAGCATGGGTGTTTTTCCACTGTCACTAGAAGTACCCGTTAAGTACCCATTAACAGTGGAAAAACACCCCATGTCATGCAATGAGACCCTGCTTCAGGATAATATAAATGGAAAGAAGCACATATTTAGGATGCCAACTAAGACAGTCCATATGAACTTTCCTAATCTTCCCACTCCCACCTCAGAAATAGTAATTGCACAAGGGAAATGTCTTCACAAAGCATGGATGTTTCTGGAAAAGGTAAATTTTGAAGCAAATGACACAATGGGCTTGTCCCCATGCTGAAGATATTCTGAAATTATTCTGAGGTCGCCTCAGGAATGTCTCCATGCAAAGCCCTAATACAGGCTACATAGAGGGACCTTAAGTGCCTGTGGGTCCCCTGGCCTTCCCTAAAAATACATGTCAATCCCCACCCCACCCCAGCAAGTCTACTCTTTCTGAAATAGGGGGCTAACACGTGTTGTCCTAGGGTCATGCTGATGCTCCCCGGTTATTTGGGGTGGAGCTTGGCAACTGCAGTATTGGCAGGCAGGGTTTCACCTCTGCTCCCTGTTCATGCCGTGCGTGCTGTGATCAGCAGCTGCTTGGGGATTTCTTTAAATAAATGACTGCAGTTACTACACCCCCCTTCCCTTCCCTGATAGTAAGTCTGGGACCTGAATTGGGAGAAAATTTTGAGCCGGTTGTGAGCAGGGATACTCGCTTTCATGCAGATGTGCGCAACTCCACTATCCTGTGGCAGCCAAGGAAAAGGAATGATCTGCTTTTAGTTATGCTTTTAACTAGCTTTTGGTTATGTTTTTAACTGTGGCAGCCAAGGAAAGGAATGATCTCTGTGTTGGTGGAGGTGCAACTGAGGTGTTTCCCTGTCATTGCTGCAGTTGTTTGCCGGTCATCGGGGTTTAGACTGTCCCCCATGCACAGGCTCGGCTTGACCCAAATTGCCCTAACCATGCCCAGACTTGTTTTTCTGAGTACCAAATTTTGTCCCGGTTTGGCTCGGGTTTAGGCAATTTGGTTCACGGAAATCGGGCCAAATGTAAAACCCATGGGGACAGCACTTGCTGAACCCGATTTCGGTACCGAACCAAATGTGCATGGGAATGCACCCTCTGCCTATAAAATCCTAAAGCTGTGTGAACTGGAAGTTTATTCCCCAGTACAAGCCAATTCATATAACAGTCTTAACTTGTACAGTTTTAATGGACAATGAGACAGATTCCTGAGTATGCTACAGGCCATGATAGACTCCACCCTCCTCCCCCCCAAAGAAGAAAAAAAAAGCATATGCTATAAATGTTTTGTGCAGTTGCTAGAAAAAAAAACATGTTACGATGACCTTTGAAAGTCATTTGCTGACGTCCCCATTTGGTAATTATTATCTTTTGCAGTAAGTAAAGGAACGGTTCTTTCTTATTCCTCCTCCTCCTTTCTTTGGAATGTAGTGGGTTTTCCTCTCATTAATTCCCATCAGGAAGTAACTGGTAAAGGAGACTGTGTGTTAACTTTTTCCAATCTGTATGGATAAATGTTAACCATTCTCAATCAAAAGACCATCTTTTTAGCTCCAGTCAAGTGAGAAAACACCTCAACCAGCATGCAGATTGGCAAATCATTCAGAAGATTAATGCACTCAGGACCTCTACAAAGACTCGGCGATGTGTATTAGCATTATAGATTTTAATGTGAAATGATGTCAGTCTTTTTTCGGCCGCATTGTCGTGCAAGAGCTGCCATCTGCTTATAATAATGAGCCTGACAATCCAGCTAAATGTGATTTGCTGCTTCTTTTGCCAACATAATGGCCTGGATATTGATCCTAATGGCAGAGCAGTTGCTGTGATTTCATTCAATAAATGAGGAGGGCAGGGTGCAAAAGGGAGCTTTCCTGGGCCTCCGGTGGAATGTCAGTCAAAACAATTTAAAAAGAGAGAAAGAAAGGGAAGAGGAAAGAAAACACAAGCACAAGCCACCAGAAGTATTTTTTTCCTTTTATCTAATGAATGCATTTTTATATTCACAATTTATCATGGTTGTGTATCAGCTGATATGCATGAAAAGATGTAATTATGGGTCTGCGGTTGACCATCTTCAGAATTATGTATACTCTCATCAGAACTCTTCTGTTCTTATACAGTTTACAGAAAGAGGAAAAAGAGATGCCAGCTGACCCAACCCAGCTTCCTTGTGTGCAGTGAAACTTTTTGAATGATTAAGATAAAAATTATTACCTATAATTTGGTCATAGCAAGCCAGGTTCAACTATCTAGGGATGTGCATGAATGCATTTTTTGCATTTGAATTTGAGTCAGTTTGAATAATCAAATATTCAATTCAATTCAAAATTCAAAAATCTGAATTTTCAAAAATCCGATTTGAATTAAATGATACGAATGTTGGGAACATTTGTATCTGATTTTTGAATTCATGCCCATCCTGTTTTCATCCTGTTTTCATCCCATTGTCATCCCATAATCATCCTGTGTTATATGAGCAAATAGACCCAATATTCGGATGAGATACAAACAGATCTATTCAGACGAATTATCGAAAAATCCGTATTTTTGGAAATTTAAATTCAACTGAATTCAGAAATTTGGATTTTTGAAAATCCGATTTGAATTTGAATGTTGATATTCTTCAAATTCTAATCGGGTTTTCAAATTTTTGAATATCCGTACACATCCCTACAACTGTGACAATCAACAAGACAAGGGGCTTTTCTGCACTCACTTTGCCTGTAGTTGTCAAAGTATCCCAGTCCACTCTGTACTGGGATGAGATGTGACACTGGTAATTTTTGCACTGGGCTTTATTCTGCATTATATCCCAGAATAGGGATCGGCCATCCACATTAGGGGGCAGGTTATGGGTGTTTTTCCACGGTCACTTAGTACCCCTTTTAGCACCTATTTGGGTGAGAGCCAGATGACCCCATTTCCACCACAGCACCCGTTAGGGACACATTTGTTTCCGCCGCACCTTGGGAAATCTGGATCATATGGGTACTTTTTGGCCTTTAATCCAGATTTTCTGTAGACCCCATTAATTGGATCTACAATGGGGTCTTCAGCCAGAAAATCTGGATTAAAGGGCAATGGGGTCTAGAGGAGACTAGGGGGAGGGGGCACCCTTGGGGAGGAGCCCCCAAAACCTAAGCTTCGAAGTCATTTCGAAGTCACTTTGAAGTGTGTGCAAAATAACTCCGGAGCATCTTTGAAGTCTGTGCTGATCTTCGGAGTGAACTTTGAAGTGACTCCAAAGTCACTTCAAAGTCCCTCCGAAGTCACTTCGAAGTTTACTCTGAAGATCAGCACAGACTTCAAAGATGCTCCAGAACTATTTTGCACAGGCTTCGAAGTGACGTCGGAGCCGCTTCAGAGATTGCACCCCCTGTCCCCCCAAACACCTGGGGTGACAGGCAGACCCCTCATGGGTAGATCTGGATTTCTAAATGGGTGGTCCAGTGTTTCCATGGCAGGAAGGCTAGCACCCATTGCTATTGGGTGCTAGACCACCCATGGAAACACACCGGGTACTTCCCTTAATCCGGATCTACTAGATCCAAATTAAGTGAAGTACCCATTCCCTAGATCCAGATCTTCTTAGATCTGGATTAAAGGAGCACGGTGGAAAAACACCCTATGTAAGGCTCTGCCAATGGTTTCTGGATATAATCAGGAAAAGGGGCCAGTGCAGAAAGGGCCACTGTTTGCACTGAGAGGATGTTGATGCCATAATCTGTGGCCAAATTCCAGGAGCAATTTAGACACTCAAAACTAAATCTCCATCCCAGGCATCACCCACACCTGAAAGTGATTCATCTAGGACCCTGTCACTTCATTGTTCAGTGCACAAGGGCTGGGCTGAACTAAATAGTGGTGCTACTTCTCAGATAGAGTTCCAATGGTGATCTTTGGAGGCTATTTCTAGACTTTGAAGATCCTTGTTTTGGACCAGGTGAAGAAGCACCAATATGACTGGACTGGAAATGACAGTGGGATTGCTGTAGACCTCTTCAATCAGATCTGCCAGTAAATGAGGATAATCTAGTCCAAAGTGAACTAAGCAAAAGGCCCAATATTTACTTGAGAATGTTAGTTGCCAGTAATCTGTTTAAAAAGGAAAAAAGAATGTGAATACTGGCACAAAACAGAAGCAGGCTTTGCAGAGTTGCTGCTGCTGCTGAATCTGAAAAATTGAAGCTGTTGACCACCAGAAAATTCTGGGACCCTCTTTTGGTCCATGTTCAGCACTTTTTAAAAGTACTCTAACAGTACTTTTCAGAATATTTAATATTCAGTAGAATATTTAATATTCAGTAGTGAGCCAGTTTGGTCTAGTGGTTAGAGAGCCAGACTCTTATCCAGGAATACTGGGTTCGATTCTGCAGTCCTCCACGAATCCAGCTGGGTGACCTTGGGCTAGCCACAGCTTTCTTCTGAGCTCCCACAGCCCCACCTACCTCACAGGTGTCTGTGGTGGGGAGAAGAATAGAAAAGCTTTGTCAGCTGCTTTGAGTTTCCTTAAATGGGTAAGAAAAGTCGGGTAGAAAAGCCAATTCTTCTTCTTCTACTGTTCAGAACATAGTGAAAAAAAGTGTTGGTCTAAATATTGGCTCTCAATATAACTGCACATTTAAAAAAAAAAATGGTCACGCTTGTCTTGATCCCTTTTAGCAATCCTAATTTTTCAAGTTTCTCTTTTTGCCCTAAGTGGTCTTTCTTTAAGGCTTACTTTGAATCCTCCATAACATGACACAAGGCAGAAAACACATGCATCAAAGGCCAGGAAAGAGAAATGAGGTTTTCTGTAAAGATAATAGACAGCAGCCCCAATCTCTGCTGGTTTTCAGAACTTTAGGGGTGAAGAATCCCAGAAGGACCACAACTGATGAAAAGGCACTGAGTTTTGAATAGACCTTTCAAAGTTTTTGTCCACTAGAGTTAAAGGGGGAAAAATGGATGTTTTACAGCTGTCACCAGCATTGTTCGTGATACATCAATAAATACATGATTTATGATTATGCCCACACAAAACATTACCAAAGCCCTTCCCTTCTTCTTCTTCTTTGATTTAATAACCCTTTCTTTCAATGTTAAAACATGAGTTAGTGGGGTTGTTTTTGCTTGATTTCTCTCCCCCCACCCATCTTCCGGGTGATAACATTTGTATGCAAGCCGAAAATCTCCTTGCAGACAAAAGAAAAAAAGGGGGGGAAAGTGTTTTCCAGAGTTTTGTAATCAGCAGAAAGAGCCCAGCTGTCAACCTTCCAGAATTCAGAATTTAGATTAGCTGTGAGGCCACACGTCTGTTAAGTCTGCATCTGGTTAGGAAACAAAGAGCAACCTGCCTTTCGTTGCTCTTGTGTTGTAAGTACAAACACAGCGTAGGTTGTTAACACTCTTGGGGATAACAGTTCACTTTCCAAATCTATTGTCCATCCTGAGACAGAAAGCCTCAGCTGTAATTGTTTTCGATATATTGTTTCATTGGCCTTTTACTCTATCTATTGAACGTTTTCCCGTCAAGAATATTAGGTGGTATCTACATCATATCATAAATTCATATGGAAAAAATATGCTAAAATATAACAATATACTACAAAAAACAAAGGGGAATAGTTATTTCCTATTTATAGTTCACAAGGTAACTTCTGTACTCAATACAATGATGAGTGATACACAGCATGTTACTGGTCAGTTGGGCAAGGATTAGGACAAGGTTCTAAGGAGCACAGCATTGACCTTCATACCTTGGTGTCAGGGACAGATGTTCTCCAGTCTCTGAAGTTGAAAGCTAGTTTAATATACCTGGAAACGATCAAATCCTGGTAAAATGTCATCAGGTGTGAACGGGGAATCCATCCCTGTGTGTCCTAGCCCCAAAAGGCTGACATGCGGGCTGGAGTCCCCACCCTCCACTGCTGCCATTGGGTCAATATCGACCCAGTGCAACTGGGGTCTGGCCGGCCTTTGGCTTCCGTGGGTGCAGTTGCCTCAATCAAGGCAGCTGTGTCCCGTGGAGGTGTCTTGGCCCCCCACACACAGGGCGGCGTGCCTCCCCTGGGATGTGCACACGCAACTTACCTTTTTGGGGTCCAGGTTCAAAGTGGCAAGCCCTGGGTGGGCAGGGCTTGCTGGGTTCAGAGCATAGCATTCTGTGCAGGTGCACACCATGGTCCAATCACGGATGGACCACCTGCCCAGCAGAGTAAATGCTCTGCCCCAGGGCTTGCCAGTTGCGTTCTGAGGCCCTAGTGTGAATAGGCTTTGGGAGAGGAAGGCATCCACATGAATGACTTCCTTCTTGTAAAACCCATGTTCAGCCCTATTCTTTGCAACTGGAAAGGCTATGAGATTGATAGAGTGCCTCATTTCGCCGTTTAATCTTTTTTGAGACAATGCATAGTAGTGAGGAGTTGCACTTTGTTCTTAGGCAGACCTCAGGTTGAATTAATTTTCTTTTTTTCCCATTGAGTTCAACTTCATAGTATATATTAGTGTCAACATATCAACGGGTTTATGCCTTAAAATAGCAGTAATGATACCCTCCTATGTATATGCTGCTTGGAGTATGATGGATGATTCTTGCTACACAAGAGCTAAATGGCAATTAGCAGTAGTTGTATTTTTAGGTTCTAAAAATAGAGTGCCTGAAATTAGTACTATGTACCAGAGAGTTTCTGCTCATTCAGCATAAAGTTTCACTTCCATGCTCTTTTAGACAGAAGCCTAGAGCTGTCTCAACACAATGGGTTGGGTGAAGTATATAAACCATGGCAAAAGCCTTAACTTTCCCCACAATCTCCCTCCTTTTGTGGTAACATCCTTTTTCTGGCCAAGACCTATCAAAGTCTTTAGTTTACACCTCTTAGGAATCTGAGGCTGGCTGTGCCTGTCACGGTCCATGAGTGAGGAGGTGTCATGCTGGCATAACACACCACAACATTTCTACTTTCTTAAGTCAGGTTCCAAACCTCCAGTTGTATCTTGAAACTTTCCAGGGCTGATGACGCTGAGACCTTCATATGTAGACGTGGCTATGTCAGGATCTGATGTACAGAAGATTTAACGAAGTTGGATAGGACTAAAGAAAGAAGAAACTGGGCACAGTTGTATATCCAGCAATTATATAATGAATTCTGGTGAAGTAGTTGTTATGTTTCCTAGAAAACTAGTACTAGTGAACCAGTTGGGTCTAGTGGTTAAGGAGCCGGACTTTTATCTAGGAATACTGGGTTCAATTCCGCCCTCTCCCATGAAGCCACCTGGGTGAACTTGGGCTAGTCACAGCTCTCCTCTGCGCTCTCACAGCCCCACCCACCTCACAGGGTGTTCTGTTGTGGGGAGAAGAATAGAAAAGCTTTGTCAGCCACTTTGAATCCCCTTAAATGGGTGAGAAAAGTGGGGTAGAAAAGCCAACTCTTCTTCTTCTACGTATCTTCTGTATAGTACCTAACATTTGTGAAAATGTTATCAAAACATCTGAGAAAAGAAGGAAAAGAAGAAGCCAGGATCGGTTGGATTACTCATCTGAAATTTTCTGATCAGTTAGAAATATTTCTCTAATTTACTCAGTGGCGCAATATCTTCTCTTTCTTTGTCTCTTATAACTCATGTGTCTTATGAGGAAAAAAGGCCATGGGACGCATCAACACCTTCCCTCAAAGACAAAAAGCATAGACTTCTTCTAAGACTCTGCCTTCTTCTATATGCTTACAATCACTTTAAAAATACAAATTTTCTTGCATTCGATACAAATCAAATACAAAAACAAACACACCACATTTATACTCATTCCTAGCAAGTATATCCTTTAGTTTTCCAGATTCAGTGGCAGTGAGTAAAGAGAAGCTAGTTGTTAGGAAAATACAGGCCATAAAACCTGCAACCCACACAGGGTAAAGATTCCAAAAGGAAATGGGGACTATCAGTAGTTGATTGGCTTTCCCATCTGCTGGCATCCCAGGTATCTCTTGGTCACATTTCAGTGCCTCATGAGAAGACTGTTGCATCTTTGTAATGAAGTGCACTCTTCTCTGTGCCCTGGAGAACCCTATCCCTGAGTTTCTAGCCCTCTTCTTTCCATCTCCTGAGCACCGTCAGTGTGGTACAGCCTCAGGAATTGTGGGACACCCATTCTACTGTCCAATTCTAGAGATGTGCACAGATATTCAAAAATTCAAGAATCTGATTCAAACCAGTCGAATATCGACATCTGAATCGGAGTTTTGAAAATCCGAATTTACCCATTAAACGAATTTAAGATTTTTGGAAATCTGATACAGATTTTTGAATAATTCGAATGAACAGATCCGCATGTATCGCATACAGATACTATGCACATTTGCATTTTGAGTGCGGGATGAAAACGGGATGCATATGGGATGAAAACGTGATGTGTGCAAATTCAAAAAATGGATACGAATGCAAGAAAATTTGTATTTGTTTGAATAGATCCCCTTCGAATGTAGTAGGATTCATATTTGATACAAATGTTCAATCCCATAACAATCCTACACAAACGCGTATGAATAGCGTACAGATCCTATATGAATCCCATATGAATCCTACGTTCATACGAACGTATCAAAAGCATGTGATTCAAATTTGGATGTCCATATTAGAATGTGCCAAGATTCAATTCAACTATGAATTCATACACATTTTGAATCTCATAAATATTTGTGCATATCCCTATTGCTTTCTCTTAAACTCTCCTTCTGAGCCAGTTTGGTTAGAGCGTCGGATTCGCACCTGGAGGTCTCCCAACCTTGCATTCCATTTGATATGAGTTGAACACAAAAACAGCCTTTGTGCGCCTCCCTAGTAGAATTTCCCACAACTCACATTAATCTACGCAATATAATAATGTGGCACAATGCGGTAGAAATGACTGGCAGGTTTTGCCACATATACATGCATGCATACGCCCCCCCTTACATTGAGGAAATGGCGAGAAAAGACACAGAAAAGTGGGGAGGCGTGCAGTTTCTTAGGCCATCTGTGTGCACAACACACTGGGCCTGGACTTCCTGAATTATGCAGTCATCCTTGTTAAGTACTACTACTAATAATAATAAAAGCTTGGATCCAAACATTTCATTTTTATTTCTTTGTTTTAGTTATTCTGTGTTAACAGCATTATTTCCCAAGAGCCAACGGAGGGACACACAATACCACGAACCCATTTCTGGAGCGTTTTCAAAGGTATCTTCCTCTGCTTTCATTCTAGAATGAAACTGTTATAGGATTATGATTTTTAAGAGTTAATTGTTGTGCCATTTATATATTGCAGTTGTTGGGCTGTGTAGCACCAGGATAATATTGATTAATGAGTTAGGCATTAAAGGCAGTGATGGGGGTTGGAATCTGAGCACTGTCCCACATACTATGAATTAGATTAGTCTGTGGCATGCAAAAACCATATTTGGGCATCTCCCCTTTTGACGTTTGCCATGACTCAGTCCAACTCTGAACAGAATAGAAGCACCTCATCTGCCCTTTATTTACAACCTCTACTGCTGCTTTTGTGAGAGTCACACCACCAATCCTCATGCTATTAGGTCTAAAGGAAACCATAGTCCTCCACTGAATGATAGGGAAGTGTATGGATATTCGAAAATTTGAAAATCTGATTCGAGTCTGTCGAAAATTGACATTCGAATCAGATTTTTGAAAATCCAAATTTAAACATTCGACTGAATTTCGGATTTCCGAAAGCCTAATATGGATTTCCAAATAATTCGACTGAATAGAACATTATATATTGCATCTGAATATTATGTTTATTTGCGCTTATAATGTGGGATGGAAACAGGATGCACATGGGATGAAAACAGGACGAAAACAGGATGTGCGCAAATTCAAAACTCAGATACAATTCAAATGTCAAATTTGAATGCAAAAAATGCATTTGTGGACCTCCCTACTGAACGATCATCTCTCCTTCATTTTCAAATATGAAAAGGAAAATGGCTTTTAGTTGTTTCATTGCTTCTCTGAAACAATAGAAATAACTAACACTGCCTGTTTACTATGGAAGATAGACTGTCAGAGTAAGGAAGACAAATGTGATGTCCTGATTGATTAATTCCTTAGATACCAAATCAATGAGCTTATTATCACAGTGATTATGTTACTAATGTAAACAGATGCTTTGTGTAGACAACTGGCTAACAACCAAAGAACACAATGCTTCTTTTTTTAGCTGATATTTACACCAAAACTGTGACAGTTTTAACACTTTAATCCAAAGCTCACATTCTATCTCTCTCTCATGTTATCATTCCTCAATATGCCTCCATTCAGTTTTAATACAAGCCTTTTTACAGTGTGTGGTAAAAACTATTTGAATCTTACAGTTCGTGTTTTCTTAAAATTCCCAAAGAAGAGGGTGAACAGATCAGAGATTCAAGCAGTTATCCACAGTTATCCACATGCTGGTAACCTCTAGATTGGACTAATACACTCTACATGGGGCTGCCCTTGAAGACTGTTCAGAAGCTGCAGCAAGTACAGAATGCAGCTGCTAGGTTGCTGACCAGGACAACTAAGCAGATGCACACTACTTTGGTTTTAAAAGAGTTGCATTAGCTGCTGATTCACCACTGAGCCCAATTCAAGGTATTAACTTTGACTTACAAGGCCCTAAATGACTTGGGCCCAAAATATCTAAAGGAATGCCTCCTTCCATATTGACCTGCTTGTTCCTTAAGATCTGGTGGGGCCCTCCTGGTTGTCCCACCACCCTCAGCAGCAAAATGGGTGGGCACCTGGGAGAGGGCCTTCTCACTTAAGGCCCCCAGACTATGGAATAGTTTCCCCCTTTATGGTTGGGGTTAAAATTAGGGTTAGGTTGGGGGTCACCACAACGTGAGGAACTGTATTAAAGGGTTGTGGCATTAGGAAGGTTGAGAACCACTAGGCCTTTCTGCACTTAGCCTTATTCTGGAACACAGAACAGGGACCTGAGGCCTTTTCACTTGTCTAATAGGGGGGCGCGGCGTGCCACGTGGTGTGCGCTCCTGGCATCCTGGGCTCATTGTGAGCCTGGACACCGAACAGGTAGGAGCTCCACGCTCGTGCACATGTCGCGTCCCCAGGCCCTGAGGGGGGGTCATCTGCAGGGTGTAGGCGCCTACATCCAGGTGCCTACACCCCACAGATGAGTGCGATCAGGGTCGGGGGTGGGGCTGGGTGAGGGGGCTGGGTGAGGGGGCTGGGGTAAGGTGTGGGGGATGGGGTGATCTGCGTGGCATAGGTGCCTAGATCCAGGTGCCTACACCCCGCAGATGGGCACGATCAGGGTTGGGGGGAAGCCTTCTTAGACGGAACCCACATGGGTTCCGTTTAAGAAGGGGTCCCTCAGCCGCTCGCCCCCAGCCAGCCTGAGATCAGCCTCCTCCCACCCCAGAAAGGGGCAAGAGGAAGGCGATCCTGGTGGCTCCCCGACTCCGGAAGCTGAAATGGGGCTGCTGGGGCCGGGAAACAGCCACATCCCCACGTGCGAGGCCATTGGCAACCTTGCCCAGCCGGCGATCACGCAGGTGTGCCGGCCCTGGTAGATGGCAGATGGTACCCACCAAATCGTGGGTCCCCTCTGCAATCTACCAGCATCAATGACCCTGGTAGATGGGACAGGGGACCCATGATTTGGTGGGTTCCCTGTCCCATCTACTGGCATCGGCGTGCCTGCGCAATCGCCAGCCTGGCAAGGCTGGTTATCAGCGTGGCTCTCGTCAGCTGTGAGGCCAATTTTTGACCAATGCTGGTGGGGGGAGGGACATGCCCATGTCTGTCAGGGAGGGAAGCGTGTGCAAACGCTTCCCTCCCCAAATGGCTTGGGATGCTTGGAACACACACGGACAGATGCAGAGCACATCTGGAACACCCAGAAGACAGCCCAGAATGGGCTGGGATGCAAACCCAGCCACAGCAATGCAAATGCCGTGTTCCGGGCTGTCTTCCGCGTGTTCCAAAAGCCCATGTGTGAAAAGGCCTCTGCTATCTGCATGCTGGTGCAGACTATGACAGACTCCAGATGAGATCTGCCATAGTATGCATTAGCATGTGGACAACAGGCACATATCCCAAGATATGTTCTGGAATAAGGTCAAGTGCAGAAAGGACCACTGTTCTACTAAGAAGTTTTCAAACAAAAACAACAAAACAAAGAGGGAAGGGGGGGGGGACAGAAAGGAAGACACCTTTTCTCCAAATCTACAAAGAAGTTATGATCTACAGACATATCCAGTTCAAGTGAGATCATCTCATGTTGGTATGCTGTCTTGAGCTATAGTTAATGGTTCATTTTTTTTTACTAATATTTTTTGCCAGAGTATATTTCCTCTTTCTTCATGCAGTCCCAGGCAACTGACAGGTGGAGCTGAGTATTCTTTTAGACATAGTGTAGGAGTAAGATCCTTGTAGCTATTGCTTCTATGCTGATAGACAAAGGAAAGTTGGGGCAGGTCACTGAGCTTGCCTATCTAATCCCCTTGACTGAATGCTAACCTTGGGACACATGGGATGATGCTTCACAGGGAGTTTTGATTTAGGGTTGAGCACAAATATTCAAAAATTAAAAAAAATCCGATTTGAATTTGAATCGGATTTTAAAACATTTGAATTTCGACATTCGGACGAATTTCAGGTTTTCAAAAATCTGATATGGCTATTCGAATAATTCAAATGAACAGGTCCGTATTTATCATATATGAATATGCACAAAAATTAAGCATATTTGCCCCTATAATATGGGATGAAAATGAGATGCATACAGGATGAATATGGGATGACTACAGATGTGCACAAATTTGAAAAACTCAAATGTTATCAACATTCGTATTTTTGAATATGAATCGAACTTTCAAATGTGTGGATTTGAATAATCCGGATTCAGATCGGGTTTTCAAAAATCCAGGTTTTTAAAATTTTCAAAGGATCAAATTTTTGAATATTCTAAAATGGACCAGGATTAAAATGCAAAAAATACATTCGTGCACACCCCTGTTTTTGTTACTTGGCTTCTGTACCTTCATATCACGGGTTGAACTCACCAACTTTTTTCTTATAAAAGAATGAGCCTGCCTTCACCTCATTCTTTAAACCCAATTCATGTTATATTTGTCACAATAAAAGTTGACACATGTGAACTACAACCACCTCTCAGGTGATAATCCACCTCCTGTCATGTCTCTAGTTATAACAGCAACAAGTGCTTCATGATGACTTTGCTCCCCTTTTGTAACTGCTGATTGTTTTTGCAGGTTCAGTAATGGAGACAAGGAGGTGTCGTTTACAGAGCCAATTGTGGTGCCAACCACACATGCCCAGGAGTAAGTTCCCTCCATTTTAAAATAGGAAAAAGAGAGAAACGTGGATAGAATTACAGAGCTTCTATCTGCCATTTTCCCTTCTATTTTATACTTCTTAAAGTTACATGCCCTTGGTTCTCCCCAGCATACCGGAAATGGTGCAGTTTCCTACAGCTTGTATTGATGGAGACTTCAATGTTTTTATATTGAACATTTTAATATAGGGAATAGTGATGTGCCAAACATATTTGTCAGTTCACGGCGAACAAGGGAAGTTTGTGTGTTTGCTAGTGAGCCCAGAACATGCAAATGAAATCAGTGGTGCATTTGTTAATCTATTCATCTATTCATGAATGCTGGAACCTCTAAAATTGCTGTGGTGGTGTGTGCGGTTGGGGAAGGTGCAGGAAGGACTCTGCCAAGCAGCGGAAGGGTCTAGGGATGTGCACAGATATTCAAAAATCCAATTCAAATCCAATGAATATCGACATTCGAATTCAATCCGGATTTTCAAAAATCTGAACTTTCAAATTCAAATGGATTTTGGATTTTTGCAGATCTGATACGGATTCAGATGTCGATATTTGTCAGATCTGAATCATATATTGCATCTGAATATTGTGTTTATTTGTGCTTATAATGCAGGGTGCAAGCCGGATGCAAACACGATAAAAACGTGATGCGTGCGAATATGAAAATTGGATACAAATGTTGCTGACATTCATATTTTCAAGTTCCAATTAAGTTTTTGGAAGTACGGATTCAGATATTCTGGATTCGAATTGGATTTTTGAAAATCCAGATTTTTTTATTTTTTAATCAAATTGAATATTCAAATATTCTAATCGCCCTGAATTCAAATGCAAAAAATGCATTTGTGCACACCCCTAGAAGGGTCCTCTGGTTCCTTACAGATCCCACCCCCACAAAATCCAAGGTATTAGTGGGGCATCCAATTTTCCCAAGATTTGCCAGAGTTGGCCAGGGTACCCCAGAATTCCACACCATTTTATTTGGTGTAGAGCTTTGGCCCTACTGGATCCCCTACTCCTTTGAATGCTTCTCTTTGTCAAACAGCTCAACAAACGATCAGACCTAATGTTGAACTGCAGAACAAAGTCTGAAGCATGGTTAGCACAAACTCCAATTCAGGACAGTTCACTTTGAATTCAGATGTTCTCCTTCCAGCTCACACAGATTTGCAACTTCATATTTGAATCTCTAGCCAGGTCTTTGGAAGAACCAGAACAAGAAATCTAGAGACGGGAAATAGTTTTTGTTAAAAAGAAAATAAAAAAATTCCAGAGCACTAACTGACGAATGAAAACAGATGTCTTTACTCACAGTGTGCATGCTCATCCTTCCATCATCCCTTTTCATGGGTCTGGCATAGGTCTCTGCTGCTCTGAAAACCCGAAAACCTTGTTTGACCAGAAGAGGACAAGGCTGAAAGAAATATATGTCCTGTATATACCATGCAAAATAATGCTTCTGTCACAGCATTTTCAACCCTAAGAAATTACTATCTGTCATCATACTCAGTCTGACATGCCACCAAGCTCCATGACAACAGGATCCTTGCAGACAAATGAGATTATTACTTCACATCCTCATTTGGGTTTGTGAAAACCAAACAGGTTGAGTTGGCCTGTTCTTAAAGTTTAAAAACCGGGCAATGTGTAGCCCAATAGTTGGGCAGAAATGTGATTATGCATATGAGTTTGTTAACAAAATTTACACATAAATGAGAACATTTTCTTCATCCTACTGCCTGTTACAGAGAAACATTGGGAAGTAAATTATCTGCAGTGGAGAACAAGATAAAAAATGTATTAGAAGCTGTAAGAACTAAATTGAAATGTCAAACATAGTTACTTATATAAAAAAGCAGGTGATCTCTTCCTTCTAAGCTATGTATTTTTAAAAAAGAGTAATCAAAATGAACTAGACTGAGTTCAGTTTTACTAGCAACAGTTTTGGCACATAGTCACTGTATTTTACCACCTAGTTACAGATTTTTTTCCAGTGTTATGTATTTCATTTTTTTAAAAAAGACAGATTATAAAACCTGATTATTGCATTTTTCCAAAGCAGCACAGACAAGCAGAGTCATGAAAATATAGCAATCTGCTGCCGGTTTGTAACCCTTTCAGACTGAACCCTAGACATTTATTGTGTGAATGTTCTCTAATGTAAGAAATGCACTCCACGTTTAAAAGTAAAACGTTAGGGGGACAACGAGGCTACATATGTGCTTGCTAGAAGTTCTTATTTTATATATGGCATCTTTCAAATATCAAATCACATGCTTGGATTCTGTTGCAGTAATGCACAGGTTAAGCACTTAATCCAACATCAAAATAAAGAAGAATGAAATGAAGGAGAAAAAAGAAGGCATAGATCAGCAAAATGTTTGCATATATTGATTTTAATCAAAGCTGCCATCTAAATAATACTGCCATCTCCCATTGGAGGAACAGCTGTGTATCTGCTGTTCATAAACACTATATGGACAGCTTCTAGAATAGTCCTACTTACCCTTCTTAGGCTGGGTCCACAACTTGTATGATTCCAGTAAAATAGCAAACTGACGTTTATTCCAGACATCACTGGGTTGTAATGAGCAAAGGTTATGATGCTGTGACATTGTGGCATAACTACTACGCATAACAAACCTGTGGGAAGTGTGTTTGCGCTCTCTGCACATGTCTGGACAAAATCTGTCAAGATAGCTATAATACCAGTGTCACAAGGTGAAGACTCAGGCTTAAGATTCTTTATCTTTAAACTGCCCTTTGATTGACAGTCTCTTAGAAACAGCTGATCTCCAGCAGCTTGTAGGATTTTTTAATGGATTTTGTAGATTTCACTTTGATTTGTTTTATTAACAGTCTTGAGATTGCAATGAAGAAGAGTAAACCAATTGGGCAAAGAAACAAATAGTAACATAGAATATTTGGGGTGTTTCCGCATTGACTGCAGAAACCGGTTTAACCCACCTGAAAGACACACTAAAATCACTTACCTTAAATGCCTTCCGCATTGGAGATGCTTTCTAGCACCCTTTGTGGAGGACACTTCTGCATTTCAGCATGCAAGACCTTTTTTTAAAACCAGTTTTTCTGCCAAAGCCTGGATTAAATGTAAGAACTGAAAAATCAGGACACTTCCGCACACAGCCAGGGAAGAGACGGATTTCCGGCAGTCACCATTTTGGGAAGGGCAGAAGCAGGACTGCCTGCTTCCAAAGCCCTTCCCCCACGTGCCGGTCACCACCAGAAACATGCAGTGACTGGAAGCTCCATGCTCCAGTCCCACAGCTCTGGGGGTGGCAGCGCTGGTGTGTGAGCCAGAGAACAGATTGGAATGGATGCTAGTGCATCCGCACGGCACCCACTCCAATCTGTCCTCCAGAATCCAGAATCCCCGGACGTGTGCGGATGCATGGGGGTCCCTCCCATCTGTCACAAATAGTGACAGATCTTCAGGAGGATGGATTGCCCAAAAGCGGATCTATTTAGATCCACTTTTCAGTGGCAAGTGCAGAATGACCCTTGGACAACTTTGGCCTAGTTTTACATGCAATAGCTCTCTTCTCATAATACTCCTTACATCCTAATTTGTTACCCATTCCAGGTTGCTAAAGATATTTGGAGTCCCTCATTTGCTATGTGAGACCATGGGCCAATTCACACTTGGTCTCATAGTAGACAATGGGATAGCTATTGGTAAGGAGCATCTGCACTTGCAGGAAGCATCTTCAACCCATCATGCACCACATGCATTTTAATCCCTATCTTCTCCGGCCACTGGAACAACCATTCACACCTCTGCCAAGACTGGAAGGAGAAGAAGAAGAGGAGCTGGCTTTTCTACCCCACTTTTCTCACCCATTTAAGGGAACTCAAAGCGGTTAACAAAGCTTTTCTATTCTCACCGCACTAGACACCCTGTGAGGTAGGTGGGGCTGTGAGAGCTCAAAAGAGAGCTGTGACTAGCCTAAGGTCACCCACCTGGCTTCATGGGGAACGGCGGAATCAAACCTGGTATTCCCAGATAAGAGTCCGGCTCCCTAACCACTAGACCAAACTGGCTCACTGGAGTTGAGGTGCCATGCAAGCACATTGGCACCTCAGATGACCCCAAATGCGACTGTGTGTGTGTGTGGAGCATTGCTGGTGCCGTAGTTCTGGCTCCGGTGCACACTCAGTAACACTGCACTCCGTGAAGAAGATGGCATTGGCCAAACACATGCTGCCAGTGCTTGGACATGTGCCGAGATCCAGATAAATTTCCACGTACATGGGACTTGGTTTGGCATGCACTAGCATTCCTAAGTGTGAACGCAAGTACACACTAGTGTAAAGTACACTCTTCCCATCATATTTCCATTTACTGGACAAAGGTGTCCCTGTTGTCTGAAGGACAGGCCAGTTCCTTCTCCATCTCCATTCTCAGTAGGAATGGTTGATCTGTGGCAAGATCTTCCACCAAGGAGCCATGCATGTGCGATGCTTTTCCTTGCTCTGCATAGAGGAACTGCAGAAAATGGTGTCTCTGTAGTCCAAAATTAGGGTGTGAATCATTTTTCCCTGTTTGCTTCACATTGATGCAAACAGGATAGAAATTTGCTCCGAATCTGAGAGAAACCTATTCAAATCCAATTCAAGTGAGATCTGAAATCTGCTCTGGAGGTGACTGGGCAGCCACTTTGTATGTAACAAAGATTCATATGAAGGCACAAAAGCTTTTGCTTTGCATATGAAGTTCAGTCCAAGTATAGTCTAACTTCGATTTGAACCCAAAGTTTTGAACATTCACATCAGTACATATTGTGGAGGTGACTGACATTTTTCACCAATCCCTCTCTAAAATGAAGATTCAGAAGTCCCCCTCCCCATCTTCTCAGTTAAGAGCCACTTCTTCTAGAAGAGAAGACACAGCTTTAATCTTCTACTCAGTCACATCATTTTTACAAGTTCTGTAGCATTATTTTCATGAGGTTAAAATGGTTGTCTGTGAAACGCTGTCTTGAAACGCATGGGGTGGATTGCATCACTGAACCCATCAAACACACATTCCACCTTAGGTGCTTTCAGTAAGTGCTCCAAAGGCAGAGCAGGAAAAAGCATTCTGACAACAGTTTCTTCCACTCTTTTCCATGCCTCTGCCTCTGAAGGTGTAGACCATGGGGTAAATCTTACCT
The DNA here is from genome assembly GCA_023333525.1 of Aspidoscelis tigris stejnegeri. NCBI lineage: Eukaryota > Metazoa > Chordata > Lepidosauria > Squamata > Teiidae > Aspidoscelis > Aspidoscelis tigris. The sequence goes on along the minus strand of JALMGA010000004.1, from coordinate 108,124,193 downwards.
ATGTCATGTTTCCTGAATAATACTACCAGGATATCTCAGGTCCTATCTCAGGAGAGGCTTGCTTGATTCCTTCTGGAGCATATCCTAATGGCAAGTCAAAATCTTGCAGTTTTGGAGAGCATTTAGAATCAAAGACAATAACATAGGGATGTACACAATGCATTTTTTTGTATTTGAATTCGATTCAAATTGAATATTCGAATATTCTATTCAAATCAAAATGTGAAAATCCGTATTTTTGAAAATCTGGTTTGAATCACGCTTGCATTTTGTTTGCATCCTGTTTGTATCTCATATTATAAGTGCAAACAGACCCGATATTCGGATGGGATATACGATGATGAATTCAGCCGAATCATTCAAAAATCCGTATTGGATTTTCAAAAATCCGAATTCAATCCAGATTCAAAAATTCAGATTTTAAAAAATTCAATTCGAATTTGAATGTCAATATTCATCAAATGTGAATCAGAGTTTTGAATTTTTGAATATCCATGCACAGTTTATTCATAAGATACATAACAGGTCATTAATAGGGATGTATATGAACGTGGGTTTTTTTGACATTCAGTTCATAACGTTCAAATATTCTATTCGAATGTTAAAATATTCATATTCATACGAATAAACACTTCCGAATGTGGTACAAATATCTGATACGAACAAATGTCTAAACTATTTGTACGAATGTCCAAAAAATTTGTATTCATATGAATGTTCAATGTATGGCTATCATAACATTCTATTCCTGTACGAATGTCCACATTTGTATAAATAACAAACTTTACAAATATTTGTGAACATCTCTATTTATTAATGCAAATATATTGTAGAAACTGAGTATCTCTGCTGAGCTGCTTCCAACATGAAGGCAGTTTCATCAGAGTCCAATAATGGTGCAAAAGCTCTTCCTTCCTTAGGCAAATTTGCCAGGTCCAATGTCTACATTGTGTTTTAGATTCATTCTAAAGCAGAATATTGTTTTTAATTTAGAAGGCCCTTCTTAGAAGAAAAATATGAGGAATTTTAGGGAAAGGTAGGTAGGTGGGCAAGTAGGTAGGTGGGCAGATTACTAACAGACTATTGAACATCATTTGTGACAATTTCTCTCTGATACTAGTAGGATTCCGTTAATTACCTAAACCACATACTGCAGTGATAAATTTAACTGAGTTAATAAACTGACATGATAAAATCTTTCAGCTTTTACCTCTTTCAGTTGCACTGATACATCTGTCAAAGCACACTGTAGCCGAAGGTCAGTTATAGGACACTGAGGACAGAATTTTTGTTAACTGTGGGCTTCACCGTGCAGGCAAATATCAGTTATTATCATGCAGATAAAAGTGACATTATGTTAAATAAATCCCCTCATTTTCCAGAAAATTTTCTCTTATTTCCATGTTTCTTTGGTTAGATAGCATCTCTGCTGCTATTATTGATTTTAAAAAAAATAGTGCTTTCCACCTGTATATTTTACTTTTTGTTAATATGTCATAATCACTGTTTACTACAGTTTATGGTTTACCCATATACTAACTATGCTATTCCAGGGTGTTTCCACACTGGGTGGTTAAACCGGTTTAACCACCCTTTTAACACCCATTTAAGGCACTTACCTTGGAGGCTTCCACACTGGAGACTTTTGGAGACCCCTTCCAGGTGGCCGCTTCCACATTTTGGTGAGCAAGATCCGTTTCTAAAATGTGCCAATGAAAACCAGATTAAATTGAAGACCTAAAAAATTAAGTCTTCAATCCATCCCTTTGCCTGGATCCGTGTAGAAGCAGGACGCTTCCGCACATGGCCAGGCAGAGGGATGGATGTCCCAGCGGCTGCCGTGTTGGGGAGGGTGTAAGCAGACCTGTTTGCCTCCTTCTGCCCTCCCCTCACGCCATGCGCTGCCGGAAACACATGGTGACTGGCAGCTGCCTGCTGCAGTCCCGCGGCTCCGGGGGATGTGTTGGTGGCTTGGGAAACTGGCAGACTTTTCAAATGGGTGCTGTGGCATCAGCACAGCACCCAGATGATCCATCCTGCCAGATCCATCTTCCCCGCACGTGTGAGGATGTGAAGGGCCTCCGAGAATCCGTCCCTATTTGGAACTGATCCTCGGGAGAATGGTTCACCGAAAAATGGATGTTCTTAGTTCTGTTTTTTGTGGCCAACGCAGAAACACCCCAAGATACCTGAGGCCTATTCACACTTAGGCTGGTAGTCAACAATTAGTGAACTTCTGGTAAAGAGCATCCACTCTAAATCATGCCCCATACCTTTACCAATGTAGACCAAAAACTTACCTGAAGCATCCGGCGGCACAACCATTTGCTTTTCTTCTGGTTCCCTGTGGTCAGTGGGTAGGGGAGGCAACCTACACACAACCATGGTTGCAGTGGCGGCCATGATTGATCGCTTACTTCTGTTGTGACCAGACCACCGATTTCCAGGAGTCATGTCCGGTCATAGAGTCACGAGAGGGGTGTTTGATCACAGGTGCTGATGTGATCGACCGCAATATGTCCCTGTGCTCAAACACGCCCCTCTGCAACAGCGTCCGAGAATGTCACAGAACAACCAATCATAGCAGCAAGGAGGCGGAACATCTGGCTTCGGATGCAGTGGCACGGGCTGGTAAATAGGAGGACCATTCTCACTTCTGGCCAGTAATGGATGCTTTGGGGAAGCTTTCCTCATGACAAGTGCGAATGGCCCTCCTTTACCAGAAGTTTACCAGCCCTAGTTCATGGCAGCCTAATCAGCTAAGTGCAGAAAGGCCCTTGGATGCTGTGATGTGAGGGCCTTTCTGCTCTAGACTTTATTCAATATTATATCCCAGGATAGGGGCCTATTGTCCTCATGTTATTGCAGACTATGTCAGGCTGGTCTGTACTAGCATGCAGAAAGCAGGCATCTATTCCATGATATAATCTGGAATAAGACCAGTGAAGAAAGGGCCTAAAATTACCTTGCAGGCCAAGTTTGATATCAAAAGTGCCGCCTGTTACAACGTTCAGTGGTGATTTACGGATGAGAAATCACGGAAGGACAAAAGAGGACAGCAGAGGAGGAAAATTTAGCCTCACTTGGTCTTCCTAAAATGCATTATAACCACAACAGACCAAAACATATAGTTTATCAAGATCAAAATGAGGCTGCTGGTCAGAGCCATTTCTTCCCTTATCTACCTTTGGGGATGCTCCAAGATCTGCAGCTGGCAGTGCTAACTTCATTCAAGGGATAATATGGTCAATACACCATCTGGATTCACAAGTATGTGTGTGAGCAAAAGACAGAGATAAGCAGGTGCACTTTTCCATTATCCTTTACTCACGATTGCTGAGAAGACATGCTTATTAGATATTGCAATGTTGAGTAAAATATTCTGATTATATATATTATTTCTTACAATAAAGTGGATTTTTTTAAAAAAAACACACACCTGATTTGACTGCTTAGAGAACAACAAACCCATTATAGCTTTCATTTTTTTTACAGCAATGGATTTTTGCACATTTCAAATAATGTTTTCTAAAATAATCATGAAACATGACCTAAGGCCAAATAAGGCCAAAGATATGCACATTTCAGCTTTCTTTCAATCAACTCTTTCAGGGGTCTGAGTCTTCTCTTCCCTCTTGTTATTATTATTCTGTGCTTTTTGGCTTAGGACACGCCTCCTGCCTAGTCCCTTGAATGCAAAGACAATGGGATCTCAGTGCATAAAGCATATCTCTTTGATGGAGGCCTACGAGCCGTCAGGCCTATTCAAGTTGATGGGAAGTCGTGCCACTTGAGCAGGACATGGCTGGCTTGTTAGTTCCTGACAACAAACTGTCTTTGCTACATGGTGCATTCATGGGCAGTGTCAGCTTTTGTCCAAAGCCGTGCAGGTCTTTCCTTTGCCTGAATTCTGCCTTCTGCGGCTGGGCAACTGTATTGGGAAATGTAGCCAAGCAGAAAGGGCCTCGCTCCCTTTTCAGTGATTTCTCACATTTAATTACTTGATTTTCCCTTCCCTGCAGTCAGAGAGAAAATGGAATTACATCATGCACCATGTCACTTTGGAAAAGCATGGATTGTTTCTAATAGAGCCACTGGTGACAGCCACAATAGAAGCGGTCCTTGTTTCACATCGGATATTAGATCCTCCAAACAAGCTGGATTGTTCTTGGTCTGCAGATCTTCAATGGAGAACAAAAGGACCAAGTTTCTGTTGTGTCATCCCCAACGACTCCCAAAAGGAAATCTTTATTTAGCCTTACTTGCAAAGTAGTATCCCTGGCTTCCGAATAGCTGCTGTTTAATTTCCTTTTGTTTGATGAAGTCTGCTGAAGTCTTACTTTCTATCTTGAAATTTCAAGCCGTGTCCACGTTGATATGCAGAATTTATAGAAACCCCACGTATATGTATACATTCGACACTCTGACTGGCCCAGGGTTGGCTGGTGTGGGTGGAGAAGCATAATGGTTGGGCTTCAGGCATGGCCTCATCTCACCTCAGGGGGCAAAGGAACAAATGTCCATAAGAGTTCAGCATCCCGTCGCAAATGGTGGCCCACCAAATGCTCATGGGCATCTCAAGCAGAGACAAGGACAAACCTTTGCCTGCTCTCGAGTCCCAGCAAATGGCCTTAGAAGCATCCTGCTTTCCCACCCCCACCCCCCAGCCTGAAAGATGTACCTAGGCATTCATTCCAGTAGCCATTGATACATCTGTCCTTAAATTTGTCTACCCTACCTTAAAGCCATCTAGACTGGTAGCTGTTACCACCTCTTCTGGCAGCAAATTACATAAACTGATGACCCTCTGGGTGAAGAAATATTTTCCCTTGTTGGATCCGACTCTCCTACCTGAGAGAATGTTATGAATATTCCTACTCTAGACATGTGGTCCATGCAATTTGGTTAAAGGGGACCTTGCTGTGATATTTGACATAGGCCTCTTATTCCCTTCAGATACACTTATTCATAAAATGGAGAACAAATCCCTGCTATAATCAACAGCAGTTTCCCATTGCACTCTTCTAACCTGCCTTCTCCCCAAAATAATTTGCCAGATGTCTGAACTAAAATTTTGTCATGCTCTGGTCTCCCTCAGCCTGTTAACTTTCATAATATTAGTAGAACAACTTTGGGCTACTTTGAAGAACCAATGAAACCACACTCTTGGTTACCACAATGGAAGATGTTGGAAACAACTTCAGAATGAAGCAGGAAGTCCTTTCAAAACTCAGCCAATCTGTTCTGCATTGAGTAAATCTGGAGGGGAAACCAAAGTGACTTACATATCAAGAAACACTCAAATTACTCAAAACTCAGTAATTAATTTCAAGATGTTCTGTGCAGATATTTAAGGCCTGTTTGCACTTACCAGGAAGACCACGGGCATCTGGTCCTTGGAGAGGCTGGTAGGCATATGCATATGCCATCCTAGAGTTCACTAAGCAACCCTCAGTCTTCACGAGCTGTGGTCAACAGAAATGCTGTCCACAGCTTGAACAGGAGCAGCTACTTAGATTCCAGACAGCAGCATTTGCACCCTCTTCTTCGTGTGACACTGTGAGTGGGTGTGCTGGGATGACAGTAGTTGTACAGTTGTTGTGCACCACATCCTGATAACTGTGGCAACATATGGATGCATGCCAAATGTTGCTGCAACCATTGCCTTGATGATCTGACCTCCTTGGGCCTCTTCATCCACATTTCAGGTGCTGGTGGCCTGGTTCAGATTAGAGGATCAACAAAAGAGTGTTTGTCGCATCTGTATGCCTGACTTGTGCCTGGCTTCAGAAGTTACACTCATCCCCATACCTTGAAATTCTTTAAATCCATCTTTAAATCCATAATTCAAAGACATTTCTCTCTCCCAGCTTCTCTGGCTGTCAGCGGACACTATTTGACCAGATGGTTGGGCAACAGAAAAGATTTACCTGGATATTTGATCCCACAGTATCAATGGTGCAACTCCCACCCTGAATGCATGCACACACACTAATTTGCCTTTGGTTTGGCCCCAAATATGCACTACAGCCATTTCCAAAATAGTAACTCCATTGCCTTGGGAGTTGATTATCCCACAATAATGTTATTGCAGGATACCATCCACCTATCCTGGGGCTATCCAAACATCGCCCTGGGATAAACCCAAGTCTTACATCTCATCTGGAGGCAGCCTCTCTCTCTCTCTTTCTCTCTCTCGGTATCCAGTCTGTGCCTGACATTAGGAAAGACCTTAATTTTAATTAATATGATTTCTCTTGTCAAAGACATGCGCAGGATCCTCATGGTCTTGACTAGTATGTGGGGATGATTTCCATGCTTGGATGGCAAACCTCAGCATAAGGAAGCACTCAGAACATGCCAACCCTTCTAATCTTTTTAGGGCATAAACATGCACCATGCTGAAGGACAGGGTTTATGCAAGTGGTTCATGAGGACACAACGTGCAAGCTAAGCTGGCGTCTGAATATTTCCTCTCTAACCAATTCTATCTGGTTTTTACCGATAACAATGTATCCTGTGCAAAGAGATATAAGCAACTGTGTAACCTAGTAAAGCAAGCAATTCACAGACACTCTCACCTCTGCGTCATTCATCACAACACCAGCACACAGGATGACATTGCCTTTGCCTGCTTTATATTTACCATTAATCTAAATTTTGCACTTTCTATTTTCACCTACTCGATGAGTCTTTCCTGTATTTCTTTTTAGTTTCATTTAGCAGAATGGTGTCAGATGCATATCTCAAAGTAATATTTGAATCGAGTTGTACACAAACTAAAGTTAGAACAAGCTTGATCCAGTACCTATGAAATCTTGAACAGTTCATGAAGTGTTCAATAATTTTTTTAAAATATATACAATAAAATACATTGAAAAGTTCTATTTCAAAATGTCAAATAGAGGCAGAATGAAACTGGGGGTGGTTTAATCCATTCATTTTCTCACACCCTGGTTTTGTGTGAAGCAAACTGGCATCTCCTGAACTGCGTCAAATCACCCAGTTTGAGGTGAACCAGATTAAACCTAGACCAATTTTGCACATCTCTGTGTTTTCATTTTCAACTGAATTCCAGCTCCCATCAATTCTATTCTTGCTATTGTTATGATGTGGTATTCACCATATAATGTGGGAATCAACATGAATTCTTGTATCAGTGTTCTAAAACACTGTAACTCTCCAAATTCAGGTTTTATTGCAACTTTCTGTTAATCATAAAGATTTCTCATAATAAGAACTAAGAATTCTAGCACACCTGTTAGCCTTAATACATCCCTCATTCTAGTCTGTGATCTATAAAGACAAAATCCTCACTAACTGATGAACCTTCTTGTGGTATATTATTGTCCTCTGCATTATCCATCTTATGTTATTAATCTGAACCCATGTCACTCTGCTCTGGTTCTGTCATTTTCTCTTTATGGTTCTTTGCATGACTAATTTTGCACCATGTCAAAATACATGAAAGAATACTTTGTGGTCTAGAGACTAGAAAAGATCAATGTACATATCTTTGTCAACAAACGAGATACCAGTAACATACTACTTTCTTCTTTGATATAGTCTATAAAATGATCTTTTCCAATCTCCAAGCCACAAAGTTTTGTTCCACATCTGTTGACATTGAGCCGTTAGAACTTTGTTTCTTCTCCCACAGTTCTGAACAGTTCAGTATATATTTCATTAATGACTTTTGCTTTTCAGTCTGGCATGAGATCCAATGTTTATCACGCCTCACTTTCTAATGTGTTTAGTTACTCCCCATTTTTGCACTTTCCTCCTGAAATCCAGATCTAGAAGATCCAGATCTTGGAGATAGGGTCCTTGCTTGAATCTGGTCCTGTATTCCCTGCAAATATTTTGATGCTTCGGTTTGTAAAGGATTTCAATATAGTTTTCACTCATATTAAGAAATGTATAGATCTCCTCCAATAGTCTCTTTGCGCCTTACTACACTGAAGACTTACTTTGCACTTCAAAATTGAAAGCATTGTAATGCCATTTGAATTTCGCTTCAGAGAACATGCTGAAAAGATGTAACACACTTCAAGTGGGTCTGTTCTTCCAACACACTGAAAGAATTAGTGACTAAAACATGAATTGTCTTAATCTTCCCACATCTCTCTCCATTTTACATTCTTTCCCCAAATGGTTAATGACACCTCCACACATTCTCTCTGACATTCTGCTCTTATCTTACACAGAGAAGTCCTCAAAAAAAGAGGAGGAGGAGGAGGAGGAGGAGGAGGAGGAGGAGGAGGAGAACAATAAATATTCCTGCGTACGTCTACTACTACCATGGTATGGTGCAAAACCATAGCTTTTGTAATTACTCACTCTTATGCATACCATAGGCATTTCCGCACTGCATCGCGTTCGAAATGGAACGCGTTCAGGCGGAAAGCTTAAGCCAGCTTCGGGCGCTTTCCCCTTTCACACACAGACGCGCCAGAACGCGTGTAAACGCGTTCCGGAGCGTCTGGGTGCGAATGCTCAAAGCGCCCGAAGCTGCCTTAGCCGGCAAACGCCGGCCAGGGGCGCGCAGACAGCCGCGGAGGCAGATCGACAATCAGCTGTTTGACAAACAGCTGATTGTCAAAGCCGCGCGGCGTCGGAGGCGCGCCCGCAGCCGTTCGGGAGACAGAAGAAGCGCGAACGCTTCTCCTCCCGAACGGCTGCGGGCGGCTCGTCCGCGTTGGAACGTGTGTAGAGCAGTTTAAAGTGCTCTACATTTCGAACGCGGAAAAGACAGCTGCGGACACGTCGGAACGCAAGCCGCGCGCGGGCAATGTGGATGACGTGTCCTCAGCTGTCTTTTCCGTGTTCCGTTCAGCCCCGTGCGAAAACGTCTCATATCTTGTGTGAAGAATTACTGTTATGTTACCTTGTTTAAATATTTCAGAAACCAGTTTGAACTGGTATATAATTATTTGTTCTGAAAGATAAAAACAAAAACCTGAAAGTTCCAACAGTGTTTTCAGTTTTATCCTGATCATAGCTCTTGCTTGCAGTCCCTTCCATTTTTGCTTGTTTCCAGGTCCACTCTGGCCAAATCATTTTTTTTCACTTCCCTTATTTCTGCCCATCCCATTTGTATAGTGAGGCTGGTGGGCACCCAGGAGAGGGCCTTCTCAGTAATGGCCCCCAGACTATGGAGCAGTCTCCCCCTTGAGGTGCGTCAGGCTCCTTCTCTGGTTCAGGAAGGCGGTGAAGACACACCTCTTTGCCCAGGGAGTCCTGAGCAGCCTGGGAGGAAGAATGCAAATAGGGAAGGTGTGGTGTACAATTAAGACAGCTCTGGTACAGGCTGAGGCACTTCTGGGCAGTAAGAGCCTTCTCAAAATTGAAATGGCCTGTACCAGAGCTGTCCTAATTGCATACCAGAGGTCTAAGTGTGAATAGGCCTCTTTTTTCTGCATCCCAACTGTGTGATTCCCTTCCAGAACAGGTTTAGCAACCAGAACTGTGCTGCTGCCCATGATTAATTAATGGGACAGTTACTAAAAAAAAAAAAAAAAAAAGTAAATGCCTTTTTGCTTTTCCCTGGAATGCTCACCCAAGACTATTTATGAAGACTTACATGCATTAACAACATAAAAATGAAACAGATAAAGGTAACTGATTCAATCTGAATGTGGAAAAAAGAGCACTCTGCAAAAGACAAGAATTACAAGAGCTGCAATCCACATTTCATGCAAGATTACTCACCGGCCAAAGTGTGAACGGAGGATCCGTCCCTGTGTGTCCCAGCCGGATGGCTGTAGTGCACTTAAACTGGGACGCACGGGGACGGATCCTCCGTTCACACTTTGGCCGGTGAGTGATTTTCCATCCAGCTGCAGTGCGAGAAGACCTCAGGTTCTTCATTTTCCAGGAACCAGGCTTGGGATGGTGGGGAAAAGAGGTTGCCTACCTTCAGACCTTCTACTCATTTACCAGTTGACCTTGTGAGTTACCTAATTAGGCATTTAAAAGGATACATGCAGCTGAAAACCCCTATGTCAAGTTCTGAAATCAGAGAAGATAAAGACAACACTGTTGTGTTTTCCTTCTTCTGGAGTTGCAAAGGGTAATTAGCCCATTTAGCTCTGTGCTGAACTGCTTTTCTCTATAAGTGAATGGAGACTGAAATAAGATAGCATTTCAGAAATACTCTTTGAAACACACCACAATGAAAAATTCCTCTTTCTCTTGTATGCCACAAAAAAGAAGGTCATCTGATCCCACACTGGTCAAGAGATCAGTGGCAACATGATCAATGATGACTTTGGAATTTTGGACATTGCTACTAGCTAATTTGGCTTTTCTTGAGATCCAGGATGGTTTTACTTTCCTTTCTTCTTTGACTTCTTTTGTGACCATTAATGTTATAATTTTCTTCTCTACTCACAGGCTCAACGCTACTCATTGATTATGTATTTTAGAAACAACACACGGATTTAGTGTAATGTCCAGCCTCTAGGCTTATAGTATTAGATGCACTTTTTCAATGACAAATGAAGGCATGTGTCGTCTATAATTACGGTAAAGTATACGCACCAAACATTTGAAAGTTCCTGCATGCTTCAAAATTTAAGAGGAGAAGAAATCTTCAAGGGGATAATTGTGGCTTATCTAGTATGATTTCTTTTTAAAGATAGTATATTTGGAAAGAAACATCATGGACAAAAACTCTGAAGTCTGAAATGGTACAGAAATAGGTTGTACCCTCTAAAAATTCATAGATAAATACTAGGCCATTTGTAGCACTTGCTTTCTCACAACGTCACAATGCACTGCTGAAAACTCTACGGGTGTTTCCCCACTGGCCCTTAAAACCCCATTAAGCACACAATAAGGACACAGATGGCACACATGTGCAAGGTACCTTCTACACAGCAGGACAGATTAGGGCACCTTCAAGGTCGCCGCTTCTGCACAGCCTTGCATGGGATCCATCTCTAATGGGGTCTAGAGGCTGCCAAAACTGGTTTCCGGGAAGACCTGAAAAATTGGGTCTTCAAACTTTGCCTGCTTGCAAAATCTGCATCAAAGGAAGACGCTTCCACACAGGGACAGGAGAGGGAATGCACATGGGCGGGACAGGAAGTCGCCATGTTGAGTGAGGCGGCAGCACCACAGCAGCCATGGGATCTCAGACATGCCACTGATTGGTGGGGAAATGAGCGGTGACTGATGGCTGAGTGCTCCAATCACATGGCTCCTAGGGCTTCAGAGAAGTCTGATTCTTCTGGATATCAGTGCTGTGGCATCTGCACATCAAAAACATGAAGTGTTCCTCGCTATCTGTGCTTCCCACATGAGTGTGGAAGCGTTAGACCTCATTTGGATCCATCCCTTTCTCAGATGGATCTTCCCAGGGATGGATTTCAGAAATCTGGATTTCTTTAATCCAGATTTCAAGTGGTAAGTGTGGAAACACCCTACTTTTCCAGCGTACTTCAGCCTTCATCCATCCTTGGTTAGAGTTGGGATGCTGGGGGGAGGAGAGACATATCTGTCCCATTTAGCAGGTCTAATCAAGTTTTCTTTATTTATTTATTGTTGTTATTCACAAGCAATCCTGGGTAGAGATATGAACAAGGTGAATTTGCATGTTTGGTTCACCGTCAGACTAAAATTCATTTGTTTGATTCAATGGCAATCCGCTGAATTGAATGTTCAGTTGTTTGAGTTTGATTTCGAAGTAGTTTGACAACAATACCCTTTTACCATTGAAAGGAAGCTCTCTTCAAAACAAAAAACACAGCAGAAGTTTGATTGAATAGTTCACATCTGCCAGTGGGGAACTGGCTTCATTTGATCAAACTTAACTGGATGTTTAGTTTGGTGTGAATACGCACAAAAGGGAACCATTCAAAATGTCAAGAACAAACTGAACTTTGCACACCGCTAATCCTGAGCCCTATAAGAACATAGGGTGCTGCATCTATTTGAGACAGGTATTGTAACGTCTGCATTAATCAGGTAGTGTATGAGTGTGCGTGCTGTAATAAGAAACATTATTAAGACTTGCTTATACCTCTGAGTACTGTGCCATTATTGAGTATAGTTAAAATAGGAATAGATACATTGCGTCCCACCCCCACGCCAGCCTTTTTGGGCTAGGCCACACGGGGACGGATTCCCCTTTCGCACATATGCAGGTAGGAACACGTGTCCACACGTTCCTTACCTGCCTAGGTGTGAATGGGGAAAGCGTCCCCAAGTGGTCTAGCCTTACTGCACTACAGCCATTCAGCTGTAGTGCGAAAAGGCCTACAGTTTCAGAAATTCAGGGAAAGTGAAACTAATGACAACAAGCATGAAGAGTGCTAGATGAGACTATAACTGGAAGCCATCTGACCAAGGATCCGAACTGACTTACATTGCCCCCCACTGTTTGTGCCATCTATTATCAAGGGGTTTTGAAGGCTTTTCCCTTCACAATATTGTCATTAGTTTGCTGTTCCCTGGTGCACTGAGGGCTAGCAATCTGTGAGTAGCATTCACAAACTGTTGCACAAGCAGAAATGTTTTCTTGCCACTGCTCAGGAAGCTGGGAAGTGTTTTGGCGCCTTCTTTGTATACGTTTGACATTGAAGTGGCATAAGAGTTGCTCATCACACCTCTGCAGGATGAATGTTCATGCCATGCCCAAACAAAGAACAACCATGATGCTGATGTCATGCGCCCTCGCAGTCACGACATTGGTGTTCGTGCTTGTTTAGGCATGTATAAGGAGTTGACCTTTGAACATGATCAAGCACTCAGGGGGAAGGTGGGGGCAGCCTTGTTTTAGGAATTCTCTTTTTCAAATGAAGCCAAACTAAACATTTCAGATCTGTCACAGGAAAGTGCACACAAATGCATTCTAAGTGTCATTGCCTCCCTCGTTTTCTTTGACCAGATAGATTCATAGTGCTATCACAATCTTCATAAGAGGAGACACTGAAGAAAAAAGCAGCCCTTTGTGTATGAATAAAACTTCCAGCACCGAAAGATTCTCCATTAAAACATAGCATGGCCCCATTCTGTATTCTTCCCTGGATTCAGCAGGAGGCCGACAGTATGACAGCTGATCTCCCAGGCTTCCCACTGTATTAACCCGACTAGGATATCGGATGAACCGACATAAAGGTAGCAGTGAGAAGCCTGCCATCCCTGAGCTGCATGCAGATGAAAGTGAATAATGCAACATGCACCATGCAGCTATGTCCTTCCCATACTGATTGCAGCGACACAACAAATACTTATCCCGATCACCCAGACATCGACTGAATCAATTAGACTTTTCTGAGAAGTGAAAAACAAAGGCTCTCATTTGCCAAAAAAAAAAAAAGGAAAATGAGAGAAAGGGGGGCAGCGGGAGAGGGGAAAAATGCCTGAGCTTACTAAATTGGCTGAAGGGAGGCAAGTCAGATAGTTTAAATATATTAACAAGAATGGGCGGTTTGACTAGCTGGATTTCTTTTGCAAGAAGTACAAGATGGCCTTTATGTCTTCTGTTCTAGAATATGGTTGGAAATACCAAGTAGGTATTTCTGTGCACTTTTTTCCCTTGGTCGCTTTGCATTGAAACAAATGTGAAGGAAATTGACACTTGTGCAAATGTAACCAATTCGAATATGGTGACATTCACATTTGGTTTGTATCCACTGCGAACGTTCAGTAAATCTTTGCTGTGGATGTAGAGCCACCAGGACTGGGTGGTATTACCACCTCAGCATTTGAATCTCTACATTCAAATTTAATCTGTACATTACAATTCTATTTCAGCATTCTAATCTGTACATTAAAACCTTATCTGGAAGTGCTGCCACCCGATTAGGGGTATGCACAAATGCATTTTTTTGCATTCAAATATTCGATTCGATTCAAAATTTAAAATCTGGATTTTCAAAAATCCAATTCGAATCCAGATGACCCGAATCTGTACTTTCAGAAATTCAATTCGAACTCAAAGCCACAAATGTTGGGAACATTTGTATCCAATTTTTGAATTTGCGTTCATCCCGTTTGCATCCCATATTATAAGCACAAATAAACATGATATTAAGATGCAACATACGATGTTCTATTCAGTCAAATCCAAAATCCGTTTGAATGTTTAAATTTGGTTTTTCAAAAATCTGATTTGAATTTGAATGTAAGAAGAGGTAAGTCATGTGCACCAGGCTGGGGGGTGGCGTGGACCCCTGGGTGGGTGCAGGTGGGCCCCAGGGAGTCCTCGCAGGGTCTTGCCAGCATGTTTGGGCTGTCAAGAGTCTGCAGGACCCTGAGATGGGCCTGCAAGCCAGTAAGCCAATACGACCTAATGGCAGCAGGCCTGGGCGGGGGTCCTGCCCCCCACAGCAGCCTTTTGGGGCTGGGACATGCAGAGATGGATGCGCCACTTGCAACTTACCGGCCAAAGTGTGAATGGGGGATCTGTCCCCACATGTCCCAGCCTAAGTGCTTGAAAAGGCCTTCGCTTATTGTGTGACTCCAGTGGCGGAAGAAGGAGTGAGCATTAAAAACTGCACCTCCAGAAGGGTCTATTTTCAAGTGGTCTCCCTTGCATTCCTTGGATGTGATCAGCTGCTGCCATGCCCAAGGTCACAAGTGCCACAAGTTATCTCTCTAACATGACTCTGAGTCACCCCTTTTGTTGTGCCTAAACATGCCAATGAATTCCTTTTGGTTTGCAATGTCACACCAAGGAAACAAAAATTCTCCCACTCCAATGGTAACTTGGGATAGGACTGGAGCAATACGGGCAGCCACTGGATTGCTCCACCATACCCCATCCTAATCCTGGCTGGATTCATTCATTAGGTTCACAGGGAGATCCAACAACTGTCACGTTTCGTTAAAGTGAAATTTTTCGTGGAAGGAAGGACTTTTTCCTCCCAAAACAAATACTGACAATTGATGTCACATTTATTTATTTATTTATTTATTTATTTATTTATTTATTTATTTATTTATTTATTTATTTATTTATTTATTTATTTATTTATTTATTTATTTATTTATTTATTTATCTATCCCGCCCCATACCCAAGTGTCTCTGTTCACTCCATAGTCTTAAAATGCCTTTCTACCATTAATGGGCGAATGAGGAACTCAATAGATATCAAGATGAGAATTGAGGATGAATTCTGGATATAGGATTTCCTATATCAAACATCAATCTTCTTACTGTTGATATGATAAGAGATTAGCCCCAAAGCACATGCTTATAGGTTTTGACAATTTTTTTGGCCTTTGTCACCCAACTAACCTCAGCCATTTTGAAACTCAGCTTTAAATGGAATACATGTGATAGCAGTTATACATGTGAAAAGTCCATGATGTCACAGAGATGCCATGGCCCCTGTGTGCACATTTGGCCTATCCTGTTTGAGACCAGCTTCTATGTTGCAATGGCCTATGTTCTCAAAACACCAGCTAGCTTCCCACAGGAAAGTATATTGTAGTTGGTGTACACACACACACACACACACACACACACTCAACACACAAGTTTGTTAAAATTTTACCCTAACCCACTTTTGTCCAGCAGAATTGGAAAAATACAAATGGTGTATCTTACACATAAGGCAAAATACATAACAGGATATGGAGGACATTGGAGGCATTTGGAGAACCATAACGTGTGGTAATAGCCCCCAAAATGTAATATTGTTAGTCCTGGGCCAATGGCTGGAGTTGAACAAAGGAAATATGAAATGAAGCATTAGTTTTCATTTATAGAAATGGAAGAATAGGAGTGTCTATTATACACACCTCCCAACTCAATTGCCTGGTGGCTTTTCAGTGGAAAATGTTGTTGCCAGCTTTCCACTTGTCTTGAATGACACATTGGAAAATATTTTTAGATAGAATTTTAAATCTACTGTAACATTCTAAATAAAGGAACCTATTTGGGGCTTGAGGTTTTTTTTATTTTAAAAAAGGCTTAGGTTAAGTTTAAAAGAGTTCATCCTGTTACTTTCAGGCATGTGCCATTTTCAATCCAAGCATTTGCTGGAGGGAGGGGGGTTAAAACAGGGATTTAGTGACTACCCAGTAATGATTGGTATGAATTACTAACTAAATCAATCTGCTTAGTTTAAAAGAATCATTTGTAGTTGCCAAGGGCTGCTTCTTTTCTCCAAGGCAACATACGTTCCTTTTCCAATGGAAAATTATACGGTTTGCTAATTGCTCGGGTGTAAAGAAGGGTCACTGTGCAATTTCCTTTTACTATAATTTGAAATCCCACAAATATAACTTGTCATCATCCCAGAAGAATTTGTGGTTTTGGCAAAGCCTAAGAGTAGGTAAAGCTATCCAAGGAAATGAATTTTCAAAAAATGGCAGAATATTTGCAGTTTTTTTGCTCCCATTACATGGCACAGTTAATTGTTGTTCAAAAAACTTGAAAAGCACTCCAAAAAATTCATTTTTATCTCATCATCTACCTCTCCCCAAAGTTTGTGGCTTAGCTCATAGTCCCAACTGAAATAAACTGGGCTAAATGGGGAAAATTATATTTGGCATCTTGTGGCCATTATCCAATTATTTGGGTCATGTAAAGCTGTTACAAGAGTAATACAGCAAGAGGGCAAATGCTATACAAGGAAATCAATTATGGGCATCTTCAGTTTTATCATATGTGATGAATTACTGATCCAACGGTGAACTGTTCTACCCACAAGCTCCATCTTGTCTCCATCATCCTTAGAGAAATGCGCAAATGAAAACTGCATGTTCAGTTCATTGTCGAACCAAATACCCAATTGTTCAACTTGACAGCAAACTGTTTAACTGGATGAAAGAGTTGTTTGTATTCAGTTCCAAACCTATGTGGAAAAAAAAACACATAGGATAAAAATCCCTTTTCAAGGAGAAATAGCACAATGAAGGCAAACTGTTTGATCCAGATAGTTTTAGTTCATGAGTGGGTGATTGGTTTGGTTCAACTGAATTTCTGGATAGGCGAACCACACAGGCTTAGTTCAATGCAAGCATCCATCAAAACAAACCATTCAATTGAATTTTCTAACACAAACCAAATTTTGCACATCTCTGTTCACCTTGTCCTACGGCTACAATGTAGGGCTGTGCACCCCCCAACCCACCCCGGGTCACGCGCGCACATTTGCGGCATTACCTGCAGGCTGCCAGGTTGATTCTGCCTGCAGGAGGCCTGGCATGCCATGCACATGCTCGCGAGGTGGCCCCTCATTGGCCAGCCACCCACACCTATGCAGATGGCCTGGTGAAGCCAAGAGGATGGCTGTCCAATGAGGGACCACCCCGCGACCGTACGCACAGCATGCCAGGCCTCCTGCAGGCAGAATCGACCTGGCAGCCTACAGGTAAGGACGTGAACATGCATGCTACTTACACTGCTACTTACCTTAATGACAACATTCACCTTTATCTACATCTGTATAATCTGGAGCTAAGGAAAGTCCAGGCTTAAGACTGTGCCACAGTGTATATGTTCCAGGGAGCATTCAAGCATTTTTAAACTCTAAGGCTGAGATCCAACACAGTAAAGGTAATCTGACTTCTCTGCAAATGAGCACTCAGTATTAGGGGTGCATATGAATCCAATTTTTGACATTAACGAATTGAATATTCAAAAATCTGAATTTGTACGAATAAAGAAAAATGAATGTCTGGACACTTGAACTGATCCAAAAACATTCATATCTATTCATTCAAATATTCTATATGTATCCAAATATACAAATCTCATACACATCCATACATAGAATCATAGAATCATAGAATGGTAGAGTTGGAGGGGACCTCCTGGGTCATCGAGTCCAACCCCCTGCTCAAGGCAGGATCTCCTAAACCATCTCAGACAGATGGCTGTCCAGTCTCTGCTTGAAGACCTCCATCGAAGGGGAACCAACCACCTCCCGTGGCAGCCTGTTCCACTGGTTGATCACTCTTACTGTTAGAAATTTTTTCCTAACACCTAAACTAAATCTTTTCCCATGCAGTTTCACCCCATTGTTTCTAGTCCTTCCTTGAGAGAGTGAGAACAGGGCTGATCCCTCTGCCCTGTGACAACCCTTGAGGTATTTGTAGACAGCTATCATGTCTCCTCTCAGTCTTCTTTTTGGTAGACTAAACATTCCTAGTTCCTTAAGCCGTTCCTCATAGGACATGGTTTGCAGACCGTTCACCATCTTGGTAGCTCTCCTTTGAACCTGCTCCAGCTTGTCAGTGTCTTTTTTAAACTGGGGTGACCAGAACTGGACACAGTACTCCAGATGAGGTCTGACCAAGGTAGAGTAGAGGGGGATAATAACTTCACGTGAGGGGGATAATAACATACACATCCCGTATGCATCCTGTTTTCATCCCACACGTATTTGTATGGATGTGTATGGATGTGTATGGATATGCACAAGATGTGTACACAAACGAGTGTCCAAATTATTAGTACCACTAACTCAAAATATTCGTATTTGTACGAATACTAAAGTACAAATGTCTGAACATTTGATTCATTAACAAATGTTTGAAATCATCTGAATTCATCTGAACAATGAATATTTCAAATATTTGTGCACATCCCTAACTCAGTATGATTTCAGATCATTCCCACAGTTGCCTTATAACACAGACTCAAAATGGACTCACACATTCCCTCTCTTCATTCTTCTGTGCCTGCCATGAAGAACAGCCTTGTTTTCTCTCCTCCCCTAACTCCTCCCCTCACCAAAAAAAACCCTCTCCATGCAGTTGGCAATTGGACACCAGTCTATTCTTCAAACCATGACTTCCACCATAGGCATTTCCGCACTGGATCGCGTTCGAAACCGAACGCGTTCAGGCGGAAAGCTTAAGCCAGCTTCGGGCGCTTTCCCCGTTCACACACAGACGCACCAGAACGCGTGTAAACGCGTTCCGGAGCGTCTGGGTGCGAAAGGGGAAAGCGCCCGAAGCTGGCTTAGCCGGCAAACGCCGGCCAGGGGCGCGCCGGCAGCCGCGGAGGCAGATCGACAATCAGCTGTTTGAGAAACAGCTGATTGTCAAAGCCGCGCGGCGTCGGAGGCGCGCCGGCAGCCGTTCGGGAGACAGAAGAAGCGCGAACGCTTCTTCTCCCGAACGGCTGCGGACGGCTCGTCCGCGTTGGAACGCGTGTAGAGCACTTCGAAGTGCTCTACATTTCGAACGCGGAAAAGCCAGCTGCGGACACGTCGGGACGCAAGCCGCGCGCGGCCAATGCGGATGACGTGTCCACAGCTGGCTTTTTCGCGTTCCGTTTTCCCCCGTGCGAAAACGTCTCATGACTTCCACCAAACCCCATCCTTTATATTTACTTGCCACCACATCAGAACAGAGTCATTTGGCAGCACTCTTCACTGACCGTTTTTCCCTTTCCCCCACCATCTTCTATCCATCTTAGTGCAACTTTTTCTACATAAGAGAAGCCTTGCTGGATCAGGCCACAGCCCATCTAGTCCAGCATCCTGTCGCACACAGTGGCCCACCAAATGCTCATGGGCATCTCAAGCAGAGACAAGGACAAACCTTCTCCTGCTCTCGAGTCCCAGCAGATGGCCCTAGAAGCGCCCCATTTCCTCCCCCCCCTCAGCCTGAAAGATGCACCTAGGCATTCGTTCTAGTAGCCATTGATACATCTGTCATCCATAAATTTGTCTAACCCTACCTTAAAGCCATCCAGACTGGTAGCTGTCACCACCTCTTCTGGCAGCACATTCCATAGGCCGATGACCCTCTGTGTGAAGAAATACTTCCCCCTGTCAGACCTTATTCTCCTACCCATCAGCTTCATAGAGTGCCCCCTGGTTCGAGTGTTGTGCGATAGAGAAAAGAAATTTTCTCTATCCACCTTTTCTATGCCGTGCATAATTTTATATACTTCAATCAGGTCCCCTCTCAAACGCCGTCTCTCCAGACTGAAGAGGCCTAGACGTTGCAGCCTGGTTTCGTAAGGAAGGTGTTCCAGACCCTTAATCATTCTGGTTGCCCTTCTCTGCACCTTCTCTAGTTCCACAATATCCTTTTTGAGGTGTGGTGACCAGAATTGTACACAGTATTCCAAATGTGGCCTCACTATAGATTTATAAAGGGGCAAAATGACACTTGCTGACTTATTTTCTATTCCCTTCCTAATTATTCCCAGCATTGAATTTGCTTTTTTTGCTGCTGCCGCACACTGGGTTGACACCTTCATTGAACTGTCCACCAAAACCCCAAGATCCCTTTCCTGGCGTGTTGCAGAAAGCTCAGACCCCATCAGTTTATAGATGTAATTTGGATTCTTGGCCCCAATGTGCATTACTTTACACTTGTTAAAATTAAAGCACATTTGCCACTTGGTTGCCCACTCACCCAATGCTAAGAGATCCCTCTAGAGCTCTTGGCAATCTCTTTCAGATTTTACTACCCTAAATAATTTAGTATCATCAGCAAACTTTGCTATTTTACTATGTACCCCTTTTTCTAGATCATTGATGAATAAATTAAAAAGCATTGGTCCCAGTACTGAGCCTTCTCCATATCTACAGGATGTAAAGCGTCTTTAAAGACCAGGCTCCCTTTTTTCAATATAGTAGCGGCTTTGCGCTACTTTGTGATTACATAATGGCAAGCAGCACAGCAAGAAGGGGAGAATGACAGAGGAGATCTATATTCATGCTGTTGAGGCCAGAGTTCAGAGTTTCTCATGTCCCCACCAAGAAACCCACAGAAGCAGAGGAAACAGACCAGTTCCCCTTCCGTTATTCATTATAATAGTGGTTATGTGATACTTTACAATCACAGAGCAGTGCAAAATGGCAGAGAGTATGGTGAAATGGGGGGGAATGAAACAGAAAATCAATATTGATTGTGAATGAAAGGAAACATTTGTTTCCATTATTCATGGAAAAGAGAAAAGGAACTATAAGATATATTGTATTTTTACTTGCATGGATGCAACATAAAGAAAATGGAGGATACACTGTCCTCCTTGCAGGGAATGCAGAGAAAGGAAAGAGGAGGAGGAGGAGGAGATACAGTGTAACGTCTTCTGTGTCTCCCTTTTTTTCTCTTGTCCCTCCCCAATAATGATACTCTCAGCCTTCCATGTACAATGTTTGCAATTGGGTAAGAAGAAAAAGGGAGAATGCCCCCGAAGTATTATTTAACCACACACAAAAAAGCCCACTTCTCTATCCCCACTTTGCAAAATAAAATGAGCTAATCCTCTGAATAGGAGTGAGAACTCATTTAACCCACATACAGTTTAGTTCACTTTCTGCAACTTTGGTCCACAAAAGGAATGGAACCTTTAAATAATGCTGGGACGATGAAGACATAGGCTAGTCTCTAAACTGATTATATACTGTGTCAGAACGCAGCCTAAAAGAATCTGCACAGTCTAGGGGTGAGCACGAATGCAATTTTTGACATTCAATTTGATTTGAACTGAATATTTGAATATCAGAATGATAAACAAATGTCTGGACACTGAAACCGATACAAATACATTCCTGTCTTACGAATATTCAATGTGTTTCCAATAATATGAATTTTGTACACATCCATACACATCTGTATGGATCCATATCCACTGTGTTTTTATCCCATACACATCCCGTTTTCATCCTGTACATATCCGTATGGATGCATACACATACAAATGTCCAGATAATTAAGACGAATAACTCAAAATAATTATATTCATGCAAATACCAAACAAAGAATGTCTGGACATTCAATTCATATATGAATGTCCGAATTTGTCTGAATGATGGATATTTTGAATATTCATGCACATCCCTAGCATAGTCTGAAACTATGGCCATTTCTGCATGCACCTGCTATAGAGCTTGATCAGTGCGTCTAGAATAACTGGAATCACAGATCCTGATTACAAGGAGTTGTGGGCTGGATCACCAACATTTGCACTAAGTTAGCCCATGTCCCCTCACAGCTGTGAACATTGTGTGAACTTTGAAGTGACCTCCTATGCCTCTGATGGCTAGAGATCAAAGTTCCTAGCCTCAGGGGTTGGAGGGGTGCTTTTCAACAGCACGGTATGACATGCCACTGAAAAGCAGCCTCCACTAGTCCTGGAACTCTGAAGCATGCCCTTATCACCCATGTTCTCAAACAAGGCCATTAATCCTTTGAGGTCTTCCAGAAATCTGAATTAAGGCTCTCCTAATCAAAGTTTGGCTCAATTTAGACCAGTGGGGGTGGATCAGTGAGTGGCGGGACCTCCATGATACACATGAATGTGCCTCCACTGCAAAATAGGAAACTAGGGGCCTTTCCGCATTTGCCACTGGAAAACAGATCTATTAAGATGGGATCTATAAAGCTGGGACGGGTTACTGCTGATATAGTCGAACATTGGTATTGGGATGGCTTGTCCCATGCCAGCCCTTGTAGCTGTTTCTGAAGGATGTGTACCAGTTTTAATGCTGGTCTTCTGAGTTCCTGGAGGCCTGTTTCAACAGTGTACCGTGCTGCACCAATGATGGTTCCTCTGTATTCTGGAACAGGAGGCTGTGTGCTTTCCACTTGTAACCTGCTGTGTGGGATAGGTAGGTAGCATCCCGATAGACCTTGATTTTGAGATCTACAGAATAGAGTTGCATTTTGGGCACCCTATTCTTTCCTCACTTCACCCCACACAGATGGAGTGTTTCAGGACTTAAGGGGCCTTCGCTATCCCAAAATAGCAAGTGGAAGCCAGAGGCCTTTTCACACGAGGGCTTTTTGAACGTGTGTAGAACATGTTGGGACCGAGCATTCACTCTTCAGGGGTGACCAGACCCATTCCGAACCACCCCAGCTGTCCCAATGCGTCTACACGTGTTCGAGTTTCAGAGCACAAAAAAGTGCTCTGAAACCGTCCCAGAGCACACATCACTTCCCAGTGCGTTCCCAGCTGTACCGGAGGGAAAGCATTTGCATGCTCTCGCTCCGTGACTGCTGGGCCCCGTCCCCGGGCTGCCCCGATTGGTTCCCTTTGAGCCAGGGGTGGGCAGCCCAGGCGCCTTTCTTCCCTGTGCTCTCGCTCACTCCAGGGGCCCTGATCGGGCTCCTAGGGCCAGCGGGACCCACACCCTACACCCCACCCCAGGGGCACACATGAACAGGGCTTACCTGTTCAGCACTGTGCAGTAACAAGCTGAGGAGGCCGGCCTCATTCTGCACCTGCATGCAGGGTGGTCCCTGATTCACCAGGAACCCACACCTGCACAGATGGCCAGTTGAAGCCAGGCGGGTCCCTAGCCAATCAGGGAACGTGTGGCGCACAGGTGCAAAACGCGACCGGCCTCCTCTCCTTGTACAGCCCAGTGCTGAACAGGTAATCCACATTCACACGTGCATGGCCCTGGGGTGGGGTGTGGGGTGTGGATCCCATTGGCCCTAGGAGCTCAATCTGGGCCCCAGGAGTGAGCGGGCGTGCATGGAAGGCACCCAACAGGCCTCTCGCCCTGGGTCTTGCCAGACCCAATGACAGGAGGTCGAAGGAGGAGCGTCCTGCCCACATCCCAGCCTTTCCAGGCTAGGACAGGCAGGAATACTTTCCAGGCTAGGACAGGCATGTAGATGCGTTCCTGCCTCCCTCCGTGTGAATGGAGAAAGTGTTCCCACACATCTTAGCCTTCTTCGCTCCAGCCATTCCAGCTGTAATGTGAAGAGGCCTCAGGCCTCATAGACCCCTTAATGAACTATGCTACCGGTGAGTCTGTAAGTGGCCTTAGGCTACCAGCAAATATTGTCTTACTGTGCAATTTATAATTCTTTATTTTGAAAAAGTGCCAAAGGATAGTTCTACATTGGAAGCTGCCCAATCCGAGACTAAAGGTAACTTTTACTGTTGAAGCTCAGTCATTATACAACAATTTGGGCCCTTTATGTACTGGGTTTCATTCTGGATTAGATCCTGAAGTAGGGGTCTGCTATCCACATGCTTGTTCAAAGTGTGGCAAACCTCACCTGGGGTCATACATAGTCCCCACTAGCATGAAGATGGCTGGTTTCTATTCCAGGATATAACCTAGAATAAGGCCCAGTGCAGAAAAAGCCTTATTTTCTTTCAATAAAACAACTGTACAGAATTATATTGTTTCTTATTTTTAAAATTTATTTCCATTTCTTCTTTTAGTTTATGCCAATATTAATTCTCCAAAGTTCTCTTACAGCTTGCTTTATTGCAAAATAAAATCCTAATGGTGGTAATTAATAACAAATTTTATTTTACTTTCAGAAATTACAGGCCCCTTTATGGTTATAGCTGTGTCAGCAATGCCAGGTCTAAACAATACTTTCAAAATATGCCCTTTGCAAATAATCAATAACCACAAAATAGAAAAGCATTCTAATTAAAATTAATAAGAAAGGTTAAAAGTGCCATTAGGAATTCAAAAGAAACTGCAGATGCTAGTTCAGGCCTTAATTCATGAACATGTGTGTACACACAGGAATAATTACAAGGATTAATTCTAATAGAGGTTTTGCAAATGAGCTCTATAACCTGATTTTATACACTTAGACCTGTCCTATGCAAACAGACGCTTAACTGCTAAAACTGTTACTGGACGGTATCAGCTGCATTGAGTCTGCAGATAGTGATGCGTGAGCTATGGACCAAAACTTTCCTCCAGTCAAAGATGCTGATAAGGTATTTTATATCCTGAACTTTCATATGCTTAATGGGACTTCAGCTAATGATATGCATTAATATATATTTATTCCAATATGTGCTAAATCTCCTATGCCTTTTTAAAGCCCTTTTTATGTACGATTTCAATGTCAGCTCCAAAGTATTGCTTTCACAGTACAATAATGCTATCCAGCCGTAGGTCCACTACAATTATATACTATATAAATTTCGGTACATTCATTTAGCTGAAGATGTACTCAACGACAACTAGTTAAGGTTGTATAGCGGGTATGTTTGAACAGCATTTCTCTTTGGGATTTAAATAGAAAATGATTAATTTAGAGGAGAATTGGCAGGATGAGTCCCTTTGCCCAGAAGAAGAAGAAGAAGAAGAAGAAGAAGAAAGAAGAAGAAGAAGAAGAAGAAGAAGAAGAAGAAGAAGAAAGAAGAAGAAGAAGAAGAAGAAGAAGAAGAGAGTTGGCTTTTCTACCCCACTTTTCTCACCAATTTAATTGGACTCAAAGTGGCTGGCAAAGCTTTTCTATTCTTCTTCCCACAACAGAACACCTGATGAGGTAGGCGGGGCTGTTAGAGCTCAGAGGAGAGCTGTGACTAGCACAAGGTCACCCAGCTGGCTTTGTGGGGGAAGGCGGAATCGAATCCAGTATTCCCAGATAAGAGTCCAGCTCTCTAACTATAGGAAGCCCCAAAATAAAAATTTATAACCCACCCTGAGACCTCAGAATATAGGGCAGGATATAAATGCAAACAAGCAAACATCAAATGACAACAGGGAAAGCGCTAATAGCTTACTCCAAGCTTATTGTTCCACACTCCTCATGACTTCACCTACCCCAAGATGATGTATCAAATGAGAATTCTCAGGCAACTCTCCAACTTGTTCCCTTTACGTGTAAGTTCATCCAGTAATGAAGTTGGGTATGGCCATTTACAAGCTACACTGAACAACGGTGTCATCAATTTCAGCTTCATTCTGTAAATTGGGCCCTTTCTGCATGGGCCTTTAATCGGGATTAAGTGTCTATGTAGTTTGGATGTTAATGCAGGTCATAGAGGCACCTGTGTGTGCACACACATACAAAGCTGGCATGGCCCTGTCTACATTAGATCCTGAAAAGCACTTCCCCGAGTCCTTAAAGATAGGGACTTATGTTCTTAGTCTTTGGAGTTTTTGGAGATTATTATTTTCCAGTTCATATTGTGGATTCACAGGTGCCAACAATAGATGTTCCATGAGAGTGCCACACAGTATTGCCTCATCCCACCACCACCCCCATTACCTATGGAGGGAACCAATCATTTACAGGGCCATGCATATTCCACTCTTTCAGAGATGATGTGAAACACTATAGAACAAACATGCACATGATTCAGAAGAGTAAGGACATCACTTTGGAACTCTGCACATCAGAAGACCTTCAGCTTAAGCGCCATACTGGAAACAAATCAGAGGAAGTCCATGATGGAAAACAGGACAAAGTTCTGTCAGAACTCATCTGCAATGTGTATGAAGTCCACAGCATTGTTTCTCCTTTCTTGCTATTAATTTTTTTGGTGACCAGTTTGCACATATAACTGCATCCACCTAGGATATGCTTCTTTGGTCTCTGAGATGTACCATACTACCCTATTTTGTGTCTTGTGGCCTGCAAGGGGCTTATTTCGTAATCACAATCACAGAAGTGGCACATAACGCACAGAAAGATTTGCAGAAACCTCTTTAAAATATATTTTTTTTAAAAAAACCCATACATTGTAGGTGGAGATATATTTATGCACAGCAGTTTTAGTCTCCTCCCCCCCCCCGACATCTTCACAAAACCAGAGGTAGCTACCCACCTTCAGACTCTGAGAATGATTACATGGCTCCTTGGCAGGCTGAGATGACAGCGTGTGGCTGGTGAGCTGTTTCTAGCTGTCATAATATGTAGCGTTTGAAAAGCAGAAAACAAAGACTTGCTTTAATGAGACCTACAACAACAGCAAACTCAAGTTATAAACACTTTTGCTGCTATTTTGAAATGTTGAGTGAACTTTTTCCCCTTACTTTCAAATATCTTTTTATCTTCCTCTTGCCACCTGCCACGATAACTTTGGCCTGTGTTTATGTGTCATTCCGTGTCAAACATGCTATAGAAAATTTCCTTCTTCCTTTTTCTTCCTTTTTCCTCCTTTCTTCTTTTCAAATGCATCTGTTTCTTTTGGATACTTTAGTTATTTAATCTCAGAGAAAGAAAGTCTTCCTTTTAACTGTTCCTATTTAATAAGAGTTTAGAAGTGTTAATTGGAGCAATTATGTACTTGGTGGAATGAAATGACACTGCTCAACCACACAGGCCTTGGACAAGTACAGTGTATGTATATATTTTCTTTTGAAAGCTTTTGCAGGTGGTGTCAGTGCTGGATATTCTGTTTACAAATCATTAATGAAGTGATTGTGACACCCTTTCCCCCCCTTTTTTATTTTCATTTACTCACACTTTTGAACTGCTCAGAGCGACACATTCCTAAATAGGAAACACAAGAGTGGAGAAAAGCACACAATAGTCCTATTATGGGGGGCCACACAAACACTGGTGGCGCTGAGGGTTTATATTAACCCAATCAATTAAAGGAGGATGGAAAGGGTTCAGTTAGTAGGAGACTGGGAAAAAATCAGAGATGGCAAAGAGTTGCTAGGCACTCAGGTCTGGACTCTGAAATTTTCCCTTGGTCCTGTATTTGTGCTTTCTTCCTTCATAATAAAAGGTCCCATTCAGAGCTGAGAGTCCTTAGCACTGCAACCTTTGGAAGTCAGTGGATTCTGTGAATGAAATAAATGCCTTCCTTTAATTCCTATACGGATGGAGTAAATTTCTCTCAGCACAGAGGCATTAGAATTCTGCAGGAAAAGTGCATATATTAGGCTATACTGTATACCTATTGTGCTCTAAGCATTCACTCTCATGGAACTGATATGGAGTATGAAGGCTTAAAAAAAAAAGAATAAAAGAATAAAGATCCTGCTTGGCAAACAAGCTGAACTGGTCCAAAAGAAGGAATTAGTTGGTTCAAAACAGAAACAAAAACTTGCAAATCTTGTTGAATAAGCAGTATAGTTTAAGCGAAGCAAATGATTGACAACTCATTCTATTCAAATTCTTGGGGGATCATCTTCCTATACCCATTTTTCCAAAGAACAATGAAGCTGAAGCTGAGTAACTGAGAAAATTCATGGGATGTATTAGACCTTAGTTCCACACCAGTTAAACTGCACTGAAAGTGGGACGTGTACGGATATTCATAATATTCATTGCTGGTATGATTTTGAATATTCAAATCGATTCAAAATTCAAAAATCTGGATTTTTCAAAAATCCGATTCGAATCCTGATTATCTGAAACCGTATTTTCAAAAATCCAATTCAAACGTGAATATACAAATGTTGGGAACATTCAAATCCAATTTTTGAAGCCGTTCACATTCCTTTTTTTCTGTTCACATCCTGTTTGCATCCCATATTATATGTGCAAATAGACCCAATTTTCAGATGTGATATATGATGTCAAATTCAGTCAAATTACTTGAAAATCCATATCGGATTTTCAAAAGTCCAGATTCAATCCAAATTCAAAAATTTGGATTTTCCAAAATCCGATTCAAATTCGAATATCAATATTTGTTGAATTTGAATTGGATTTTCAAATTTTCAGATATCTGTGCACATCCCTGCTGTAGCCTAGGTCTTAAGCAATGTCTCTGCTTATGAGGAGAACCATGTGCAGGCATGTCTTCAGCCACCACATGTCCATTTTTGGTTGCAAGTATGCTGTCCCAATGACAGATGCAATCACTGTGGAGGACCTTTGCCTATAGGGTGTGATTTTCTCGTGCTGGTGAAAACAACACCCTGTTTGCTGCTTCATCAAATACCTCTGTGCTCCTAAATGCAGCTCTACAGCATTGCGAAAAAAGATTGTTTTTGTTTTTCTGCTGAGGTGGATGCCTACAGTGAATGTCCAGAGACTCACTCCACATTGAAATGGAGCCATAGATATAAAGAATTCAGTTTCTTGTCATTTGGTTCCTCCAGATTTCCATTTCTACCACTCAGAACATCCTCAATTAAAGGCACACATTATTCACTCGATATTAATTGGAAATAAAATACATAAGGCTGTTGGCAATTGGGCAGCGTGAACTTTGTCTAGAATACGAAATGTCCAAGTATAATGCATTTCAATAGATGTGTTTGTTTGTTTTTTGACATCTATTCCTTTTTTTTCCCCCCCAGAAGAACTACAATGCGAAATTAAGAAAAGTACACATTTCCAGGACATTTTCAGCTTTTGGAGTCAAAAGCTTCCTTTCAATTTTTCTTATGGTCTCCTTCAATTCCGTATCTTCAGCTTTTAAATTAAATTCAAATTCATTGAGATTAGGGATGTGCATGAATGTTTTTTTTTTTTTTTACATTCTATTTGAATCAAATCTAATACCCAAAAATTCTATTCAATTTGAATCTGTTAAATTTGAATTTAGCAAGATTTAATTCATTTTTACTAAATTTGAATCTATTCGTTTGATTTTTTATTCAAATCTGCAATATGAATGCCCATACGCGTTTTCTCCACATGTGTACTCATCCATATCCACCCATACACGTCCATATGCATCCCATAGTTATCCCGTATGCAACCTGTTTTTGTCCAATACAGATCCGTACAAATGCATACGGATGCGGGAAAGATGCAGATCTTCAAGTATGCATCATGTACAAACTTGTACACATACAAATGTCTGCTTAATTCGAATGAATAAATCTGAAATTTGAAATTCAATTTGAATGTTTACATTCAAATTTTGGAACATTCTATTCGAGTTCAAATGTCAAAATCCGGCACATTCCATTGAATTTTGAATGCCTGCAAGTATTTGTGCACATACCTAATCAAGATTATGTCTTTAATTCAACTGTATTTATGAATGACTTTCATCGCCTTTTGTTTCTAATCTGTTTGTATTACTTTTATATGTTGTTAAGCTCCATGAAACTTTTGGTATAAGGTGTAATGTTAATAAATAAATAACTAAATGAATTATTGTAGACCGCTTTCAGATTATTTTAATGAAAAAGTGGTATAAAATTTTTGAAATAAATTTGAAATAAACCATTCCATATCACCAATTCTAACAAAACCCAGTGAGATGATGCTTACCTTGGGTAATGGTTACAAAGTTTTCCATTACAGCCTTTGTGGGGTTGTAAACACACATGATATTCTAGGAATCTAAACAGGTTCCTGATACAAAATGGCTGCTCAATGCATAGAAAAGCCAATTACATTATAGTAATAAGAACATGTTGCTTCACACTTCTGATAGGAAAACAAACAACTTAGAGTAATTAAAGGGAAAAAAATGCTTTTCAGGACAATAGAAAATTAATCCTTCAGTTGACAACTTTGTCACAATAGGCTAAGGGCTTGGCACAACTATCACACCATATCATATATTGTAATTTTGATTTCTCTTAATTCATGCTATTACTACATTCACTAATATTCCTAGGAAAAGATTCAAGACAAGCAGAAAAAGCATATTTCAGAATTCTTAGATAAGGATGAACTCCCTTATTTTTCAATGACTGATCTCTTCTTGATCTTCTTTCCATACATTTAGGCTTCCATAAGTTTTCTTTCTAGGGAAAAGGATGTTCTAATGGGCCGGCACATCTGGCTAACTGTCAAATTAAGGAGTTAGTTCTTCACAATTTCTCTGGTCTCACTTGTTATCAAGAATCTCATAACTGTGTTTTTAACAAAGATTACACTGATATTGCTCTCCAGCTACATGTCCTGCAGGGCTGTTTGTGGTCTTTCTGATCAGTAAAAATGTAATAACATTTTCACATAGTCAATATTTAATTCTGTAAATGCAACTGGTATTTGTAATCTAGGTTATTAACCACACTGTGATTTACGATGGAGGGCAGACAGTGGAGGGGAGCAGAGCACCAGGAAGGTCCTCTGGTGACAATAAAAATGCTATAAATTTCATAACTCTGCCTGAAAAATGTATTTATATCCAATATTAAAAATAGCTTTTTATAAATTTTAATGATCCATGTTATTAATGTTCCTGTCATCATTACTCCCTCTGCAAAACTATATTCTCTTTACAAAATCTTTTCCATTTGATTTTTTCTTTCAGAAACGTTTTTATTACTCATTCCACCACCACCACCCCCAAAGAAAGAAAGAAAAAAAGAAAACTTTAAGAGTTATATAAGTCTAGCTTTGTTGACTAGGCTGCAAAGGGTAGTTAGCATAAAGTTTACAACCAAAGCAAAAGGCTGGACTAATTGGAGATGAAAACAATTGCTTCTTTATCACATGGACCAAAAACAAGGCAGTGTGTGAGAAGCAAACAAAGCCCTGTAATAGAAAGAGGGAATTAGACCTGAGGTTCTTGTGTTCACCAATGATCAGGGGGGCAAAATCCTAAAAGGGAGAGAGTGATTATCCTAGCTGCTTGAAATACACATCCTACATTCCAAATCGTTCATGAGTTTAAATGGGTACCCAAAGAGACTCTTGGAGATAGGAAAGGGAGAGGGTAAAGGTTTAGTCTTATTGCTGAAGAGATTCAACAGGAGCAGCCACCATCAGCTTTCAGTGTCCTGGACTGTGACCCTTGGGATGTCATTTCTTCATCTTGTCATGTTTTACTTAGGCTGATAACATAGTCTGTAGTTTTATTTATTTATTTATTTAAATGTTCACAATGTAATGACTTATAATGGACAGAGATGATTCCAGAAGTACCTCCAGGGGTATTTTTCCACCGTGCTCCTTTAATCCAGATCTAAGAAGATCCGGAACTAGGGAATGGGTACTTCCCTTAATCCGGATCTAGTAGCAATAGGTGCTAGCCTCCCTGCCATGAAAACACTGGAGCACCCATTTGGAAATCCGGATCGACCCACAAGTGACTTCGGAGTGACTTTGAAGTTCACTCTGAAGATCAGCACAGACTTCAAAGATGCTCCGGAGCTATTTTGCACAGACTTGGAAATGACTTGGAAATGACTACGAAGCTTAGGTTTTGGGGCTCCCCCCCAAGGGTGCCCCCTCCCCCTAGCTTCCTCTAGACCCCATTGCCCTTTAATCCAGATTTTCTGGCTGAAGACCCCATTGTAGATCCAATTAATGGGGTCTACAGAAAATCTGGATTAAAGGCCAAAAAGTGCCCATATGATCTGGATTTCCCGAGGTGCGGTGTGTCCCTAATGGGTGCCGTGGTGGAAATGGGGTCATCTGGCTCTCACCCAAATGGGTCCTTAATGGATGCTAAAATGGGTACTAAGTGACCATGGAAAAACACCCCAGGGTTCATATTTGTTCTTCCTAAAAGACTGATGCCCTATTTAAGGTATGGAACATCTGCAATTCCCAAGCTCAGGGAGTTAGGCTGGGACATGAGAGGATGGATTCCCCATTCACACCTGGCCATGCATTCCTTACCTGCCTAGGTGCAAATGGGGAATCCATCACCTGTGTCTGTTGAGATTTATTGATAAGATAGCAGAACTGCACTAGGCATACTGCACAGCATAACGTGGGTAGAACACTGGAACCACAAGCAGAAGTTGTAGAGATGTGACTGAATTCCAAACAGAAGACACTTTATTCTTAGTGAGTGTACATAAGAACTACATAAATGTGAGAATACATGTTGCTTGCAAATGAGAAATAAAATGCAGGTATACAACTTATTTTTAATGTGAATACATGGATACAGCTTTGTATATCTTAGCTAATATAAAAGCAGATAAAGGAAGCATACAGCTTCTGGATCACTTATCATCATGGCTATTATAAGCCTTAGCATAACTTGGCCCAACTGGCTACTAGATAAATTGCATACTGCTACTCCCTAGTGCTACATATCACACAATAATAAGATGGATGCATAGAAGCAATCATACCTGTGTGAGATTTCATGACAACATAGGATAATGTTATGCTCATAATTGGTCAATCCAGTAACTACAAATAAACCTAGAAGTTTCTCATGGCTCCACTTGTTGTCTCACACAAAAATAGCAATTATTATGGCTGGGTAACAAAGCGTGATAAGACAGCTGGTGTTATTGTATTCTGGTGTTCTTGCAGTATTATGCAGTGTTATGCAGGCCGATTCCCAAAGCACACCCACATGATCTGGGAGATCACAACAATGTCCCAACCTGAAAAGCCTAGGGTGGGGGTGGGATGCCCCACCCAGGCCTGCTGCCACTGGGCCGTAGTGGCCCAATGGGAGACAGCCTGATCTCACCCCATCCTGGGGTCCTGCAGGCTTTAGCCAACCCAATCAGGTCAGCTGCAGCCCACAGGGACCCCCTGGCAACCACCTCCATCCAGGGGACCACACCACTCTGGAGACACATACACAACTTATCTCTTTGGAGTTTGGGATTGGACTGACAGGCCCCAGGGGGCAGTGCTTGTGAGTCCGATCTGGGGAGTTGTGCGCCAGTGTGTGGTGTGGCCTGTGATTGGGGCACAGCACGCACCTGCACACAATGCCCACTTAGATGGGACAGCCTTCCCATTTCGTGCTCCACACTCTGGCCACAATTTGGTCACCCTGGGATGGGACAGGATGGGATGGTTCCGGATGGAACTGAACACTCTGTCCCAGGGCTGGCCTAATTGTTCTACAGAGTCCCTTGTGCAAATAGGCCTAAGATCTCTAACTTTCTTCTCCTTCTCCCCTGCTCCTCCCCCTCCCCCTCCTCCTCTATCTTGTCAGGATTTATTGACCCTCATCCAGTTCATTAACCAAGAAATGGTTCATGATATGATTGCTAAAAATAAAGAAATAACTCAGATCCCAAGTTTATTTATCAGAGATCTGACAAACCAGTTCTTATTAAACTCAGTTCATATTAAACGGGGACTGTCTGATGTGTTCGTTATTGAACAACCTTGATGCTCACACCAAGGGCACATTCCCATAGGGGGTAAAATCTGGAGTGGATTCGGATTTGGTACTGAAGGATCCCATTACATTCCCCCAGTGCTTCAGATCCACCCCTGTTCCCATGCCAGTTTTCTTTCCCCAGATTTTCTGGGGAAAATCTGGGGAAAGAAAATCCCTGTTTCAACAGGGTGGTGTTTTTTTTTTGTTTTTTTTTTGGTTGACTTGAATTAAAGCTGAGCGAAGGAGGACAGCCAGCGGCTAGGTAAGTGACCTGGCCACCGGCTGTCCTCCTTTACTCAGCTTGAACCCAAGCCAACCTTTTCTTTCCCCCAGTTGAAACAGGGGGAGGAAAAAGGGAGGAAGGCAGCAGCTGCCAGCCTCCTCTCCTCCTAATGTCCTTGGCTGTCTTCTTTCCTTTTCGGCTGGGAACAGCTCTGAGTGCACGTTGAGCTGTTCCCAAAGAGGCCACAGGTGCACAAAAGGATACCTGCAAATGGCATGGTGCAGTGGGGTGCATCACCAGCCTCCTCATTGGCTGCCTCTTGGATGCAGCACCCCCTCACTGTCCTCCTTCACTCAGCTTTAAACTGAGCCAGCCTCTTCTTCCCCCATTGTTGTGTGCACCTACGGCCTCTTTGGGAACAGCCTGACGTACACTCGCTACTGTTCCCAAACTCCACCCCAACCCACAGCAGAACCTGGATTACTCCAGATCAAAGTAATCCGGATTTGCTTTGTGTTTGTGGGTAGGTGGAAACGTGACCAAAGTCGCATTTGGAGAGAATATGCATGTGCATTTCAGGTGTTGAAAATGGTTCGAAGAGTTGGTGCCTGTAAAAAGGACGGAAATGCAGCTAAACATGTGATGTAACTGAGCTTCAAAAACAAAAATCCTCTGAAGCTGAAAGGGATTGTTTGAAGGGACTGTTTGTCTCACAGCCTGAATGGGTTTGTGCTTCGCTTTTCTATCAACCAAAGCTGTCAGATAAGGCATTGGAATGGCTGGCATAATAATGGAATTCCTCTGAACCCAGATGAGAAATCCAAACAGGCATTCATTCCACTTGGCTGAATATGAGGACTGACTTTTTCCTCCAGGAGAACTGCTTTTGATCTCACAGCTTCAGTGAGTTTCTACATTCTTTAGGCAATTGGTGTGGCTGGGAGAAACAAATGAATTCCTCTGAACCGAGATAAGAGCTCCAAAGTGGGGATGTGCACGAAGCCCATTTCCCACACTTGATTCATACCAAATTGAATGTGGGAAAATTAGACTTTGGCTGAATCCCACTCCCATGAATGTGGGGGGCTTTGTATTCATGCAAATGAAACCTCCCCCCACCCTCCATTGCTGCCCCCCCCCACTAACCTGTCCTCGTCACCACCTTACCTTCTTCTAAAGCACTTCTGGGTCTATGTGCGCAAAACCGGAAGTGCCTTTTCAGCCTCTGGAGAGCAGCGAAATAGGGACACCACCAGAGCCCACCCCAAAAGGTCAGAGTGGGCATGGGAGGTGAGTAGGAAGTATCCAGTGGAATTCCCAGGCCTATTCCAGCATTCTCCAGAGGCCAAAATAGGTCTACTGGGGGCCGGAACAGGTCTTCTGGTTCTGTATGTGCATAGAGATGTATGTTTTGTTGTTCCTTATCAAGCACTTTACACTTGGCTGTATTCTGGAATATATCTCAGGATAGGGTTCTGCGGTCTGCTTGCTATCCGGCAACCCCCTATTCCAGAATAAAGCCAAGTGCGAACAGACCCCTATCACACACTAATTCAAAAGTGAAATTGCTATTGCTTTTGGACTAATAACTTTTTTCCTGTACAGGAAAGAGAAAGTTCCAGTAATTGTCATGCTGTTATAGTTTCTAGCCCAGAAAAGATCCTTCCTATCTGAAGAGAGGAGACCACTGACAAGTAAGGAGATCTCCATCTCAGCTCTCAGCACCAATGTAGAGTATTTTTCTGCCAACTTTAGAATTATTTATTCACGCCAGGCATTTGGGAAATTATAATTAATAGAATTTCGTTATTGGATTTTCAATCTGTTTTATGCCTTTTTTTGTAACTTTCATAATTGTGGTGGTTGATGTCTGTGGCATGTCATGCTCCTCCTCTGTTAATCTATGCAAGTTTTTTTTCCCTGAGAAAACGGAGCTGGTAACTTATTCATCTCATTTCGCCAGCCATGTAGCCATGACAGCTTCCTTATGCCTTGAGCTATGCATGATGCCAAGAGAAAGACAATACTGCCCCCTCATTAAGACCATGGGCACGGGAATGTAGAATACCACAGGTGACTGACTGATGACGCATCATGCTTATGGAATGGCCCTCCAATTCTAAGGAGACTCTGGGTAGATGTAGGTGAATGACTGATCAACTCATTTCCAATGCTGCACTTTATTTTCCACTTGAAAGAGTGGGGGAATAACTGACAGATGTTCCATAGCTGTTTCTGGAAAGGAGGGAAAGGGATTTGTTATCTAGGAAAATACAGGGAGAAATCTATCTGCTTTCAGTGCATTCAATGCCAGAATATATTTTGAAGCCAGCTCTTTTAAAACACTATTCTAAAACCTTATTTTTCAGTCAATCAGTTTTCTTCTGGAGGAGAAGAGAAACCCTTTCCCATTTTAGCTCTTTTTTCTTCCCATCTTTTGCTACTCCTCCTTGGTGTGGAGTAGAAGCATCAATTGATTTTGACAAAAGAGCCCATCTTAATATTAGGAAAGTTGAGGAACCCTGTTATTAATGAGGCAATCTGCTAGATAGGAAAATCTCTGTCAACAAGTCAAAATGGACTTTTCTAGCTAATATAGCACAGCCTGTTTCATAAACTGGTTTTGTGAAGCCCCAATATATTCCTAGCCTAGTTCCTTGGATTCTACTGCAGCCTAATCTGAACATGTCCGTGGCCTCCTGCAAGACTTTCTTTGTCTGGATCAAAGAATCCCTTCGTAGTTAAAAGTATCTTCATTTTGCAAAACAGAGAGGAACCAAGGCTGATCATTGCTAAAATACAGGTATTCAGTTCTCCCTGACAGATATAGGTACACATCAAAGCAGTTAGTACATAAGATAAACAAAGGGTTACATATCAAAGAACCTAGGCTATTACACTCCAGGCCAAGCTTTAATGGCTTTGTAGAAGAGATACCAGGTGAGAACATTTGCATCTCCTGGAATGAAGAAGAAGAGTTGGCTTTTCTACCCCACTTTTCTCACCCATTTAAGGGGACTCAAAGTGGCTGACAAAGCTTTCTATTCTTCTCCCCACAACAGACACCCTGTGAGGTAGGTGGGGCTGTCAGAACTCAGAAGAGAGCTGTGACTAGCCCAAGGTCAACCAGCTGGCTTCATGGGGGAGGGCGGAATCAAACCCGGTATTCCCAGATAGGAATCCGGCTCCCTGACCACTAGACCAAATTGGCTCACAAGAAATTGTAAAGTTGTGAGAATATGTAGAATCAGTTCCTTGTAATTTTAAATGCAATTTGTAGATTCACTGATCAGATAGATTCACCTACAGTTTTTGTCCTTTGCATCGATCTTCAAGAAGAAGAAGAAGAATTGGCTTTTCTACCCCACTTTTCTCATACATTTAAGGGGACTCAAAGCAACTGACAAACCTACTGTTCTTTTCCCCACAACAGACACCCTGTGAGGTAGGTGGGGTTGTGAGAGCTGTGACTAGCGCAAGGTCACACACCTGGCTTCATGGGGGAGGGCGGAATCAAACCCGGTATTTCCAGATAAGAGTCTGGCTCCCTAACCACTAGACCGAACTTTCTCAGAGACATTTGTTCATTTAAAAGATTACAGACTAGGTATCAAAGGCCCAACTGAACCCACAACCAGCCAAACGGGGGGGGGGGTACCCCTTTACCTTCCAGGCCACCACATCATTATCCAGCAGACTGATTGAGCAACTCAGTCTTCTGGTATGGAAAACCATGGTCAAATTGTAGTCAAATATGATTGGTCAAGTTCATAAGTCTACACACTTGGCCTTCTGGGACAGTCCATGATCTCCTATTCCTAGAGACCTAGTAGGCCACGAAAGAAGATTGAACAAACTTTGGATAACTGGGTGACTTCCAACAGCCATCCACCACTCCACTTGGAAGGTGGCCTGTGAACAGGCCAGGGTGCCATATATTTGATGGACATATTAGAAGTACCCAGTGATACAATTAAAGAAACAAAGGAGGCTGTGTGACTAATCAGGAAGGCCAGGAATACATTGGGGAGTAGGAATGAATTATCAAATTATTCCGTATCAAAATTCCATTGGTTCAGTTTGATATCATGCTAAATTCCCACAAAATCTGCAAAGTTTGGTTTGGTATAAAAGTCCTAGGACACCCATGACTAGAGGCCTTTTCGCATTACACTCGTTCCATTTGGAATGGGTGTAGGACGGGTGGCCTAAGACACTTCTGGACGCTTTCACCATTCACACACAGGAACGCAGGAACGCATGTAAACGCGTTCTGGCGTGCCTGTGTGTGAATGCTAAAAGCGTCCCGAAGTAATTTAGCCGGCAAAGGCCGGCCAGGGGCGGGGACACGGCCAGCGAGGCTGCCTCCCATTGGGTGTGAGCACCCAAGGGGCGGGCAGCCCTGTCATGCCACCTGCTCCGCCTCATGTGGGCTGCACAGGCCAGATCGGGCCCGTGCAACTGGCGCGAACGTGCCTGGGCATCCGGGCACCAACCCTGGAGCAGCTGCCTGTGGGGCAGGAGCCCTTCGGAGATTGGAGCCCCTGGCTCCGATCACCGAAGGCTTCCCTGCCACCCCGATCGCTTCCGTCTACGGGGTGTAGGCGCATGGATCTACGTGCTTACACCTCGCAGATGATTCCCACCCCCCACCATATCTAACCCCCACCCCCCACTCACTCCGCACCCACCCTGGGATGGGTCGGGGGAGAGGGAGGAGGAGAGGGAGGGACCCACCCCCACCTGATCGCCCCCCACCCAATCGCCCCCCCACCCCAGGCACTGGGACTCTGTGTGCGCAGGGGACCTAACTTCCCGGAGTCCTCGCTAGCAATGAGCGAGGATGCAGGGAAGGTAGGTCCCCTGCGCACACGCACTGTCCCCAATGGCCAGGGAGGGGGGCGATAGTTAGAGGGGGCGATGGTTAGGGGGGGCGATAGGGAGGGGGGCTGATCGGGTGGGGGTGGGGGGCCTCCCCCTCCCCCTCACTCTCCCTTTCCCCCTCCCCCTCACCATCCCCATCCCGGCATCAGAAAGTTTTACTCCAGCTTAACGTGGAAGCAGGAGTGAAAGTTTTCCTTCTCCCTGCCAAATCGCAGGCTTGGAGGGGTGGGCTGGGGTGCCCCCCCACTGCAGGTGAGTACCCTCAGGGCCTCTCAGCAGCAGGTGGGAGGGAGCCCCACGCCCCTTCCCTGTGGCGATCTTGCCGGGTAAGACTTTACTTGAAGCAAAGTTTTACCCGGCCAGATCGCCGGGCTGTTCTGCGGTGTGCAGGAGCCTAGATTCAGGCACCCGCGCCCCACAGACGGTCGCGATGGGTGCAGGGGATCCGGTCACCCAAGGGGTTCCTCGCCCCCAACCAGCCCAGCATCGGCCTCCTGCCACCCCGGAAAGGGGGTACAGGAAGCCAATGCTGCCAACTCCCCGACTCTGGCAGCCACAATTGGGCTGCTGGAGCCGGGAACAAGCCATGTCCCAGCGACCGTGGTAGGTGACAGAAGGGATCCACTGAATCGGGGGTCCCCTCTCCCATCTGCCATGGTCACTGACAGATGGCAGATGGGAGAGGGGACCCCCAATTTGGTGGGTCCCATCTACCGGCCTCACCGCGCCGGCGCAATCTCCAGCCCGGCAAGGCTGGTCATCAACCCCCCAGAGGCCAGCTGTGATGCCGGTTTTCAGCCCATGCTGGCCCTGGGGGCGTGCCGACAGCTGTCAGGGAGAGAAGCGTGTGCGAACGCTTCTCTCCCCGAACACGCCAGGACACTTCGTACACACGGGAATGGATGCAGAGCACTTTAAAGTGCTCTGCATCTGGAACGCGCGGAAGACAGCCCAGGACGTGCCGGGACGCAAACCCGCCTGCGGCAATGCGAATACCGCGTCCCAGGCTGTCTTCCGTGCGTTCCAAAACCGCGTGTGCGAAAAGCCCTTAGGTCTGTGCACAAATGCAATTTTCAGGATTCGATTCAATCTGAATTGAATACTAAAAAATTTCATTCGATTTAAAAGTTTAAAGTTCAAATTTAACCAAATTCAATTTGAATTAACCAAATTTAATTCTATTCATTTGAATTTTCACTTACAAATGTCAACAACATTTGCAGATACCTGTACACGTCTTCTTTTGGTCCATAGATATCTGTACGCATCCGTTCAATTCCATATGCATCCCATAGTTATCCCGTATGCAACCCGTTTTTATCGGTACAAATGCGTACAGATACAGGAAAGATGTGGATCTTCAAGTACTCATCGTGTATGGACCCATACAGTTTAAAGGAAGGAGTCCTTCCCTTGTATTAATTTATGATAATGTAGACCATGATGCTACAACTTTACAAGATGCTAGTAACATGTTTCAAATTGTCCTACAGGATAATTGGATGCCTGAAGATGAATTAATTAATACTAAACTCTCAAAAAGTGTTTTAATTCTTCTAAGTGTTTTAAAGTTTAATTTGCCAAAAGATGAAGATAAATGGACATAATGTTACCAACATTAGTTTGTGGGAAGATCATGATATTGTTGTATATTGATGAGGAAATGATGAACAAAATTATAACATCTGGATTTCGAGAAACTGATCAAGTGAGGAAGTTTTTCAAATAAAAGCTTCTCCGTGTTTGCGTGATGCTTCTAAGAAAAGTGAGGAAGCGATGGGAAATTTGTAATTGTACAATTGTACAAATTTACAATTGTAAAACAGCTAAATAATTATTGTTCTCTGTCACTACTCCTGCTC
This sequence comes from Aspidoscelis tigris stejnegeri, assembly GCA_023333525.1. Lineage (NCBI taxonomy): Eukaryota > Metazoa > Chordata > Lepidosauria > Squamata > Teiidae > Aspidoscelis > Aspidoscelis tigris. The sequence continues at coordinate 108,083,629 of JALMGA010000004.1, read as the reverse complement.
CTCAGAAGTTTATTCATCAGCCAAGAGCTATTTAGAGTAGTAGAAGTGTCTTGCAGTCTCTTCTGAAGTATATAAAGGGGGGGAAAAACCCATGAAACTATTTAGTCTTGGAGCTAGTAAAACAAGGCTTATGGTGACACGAAAGCACTTCCTGTCACCATCTTGTAATTCCCCTTCTGAGTTTTCGTTCACTCCCATCTGCCTGCTGTTGACTAAGTAAGTTAAATGCATCATGGACTTTTTCTTTCATCTCCTGCTCCCCAAGAAATTGGAGAATCGCTGTGTTCTGTTGTGCATATGTTGAATTGTTTTTAAATTTAGTATATAAAGTGCATTGGAGCTGATAGCCCTAGAAGTTACAAGAAGTGGTAAATTTTATTTTCCATTTCTGCAGAGAGTTCAAATTATAAGTGGATAAATACAATAAAAGATACTTCTTTTATAAGTGGATAAATATAATAAAAGACAGAGGCTATATGAATTGGTATACCCTAGCGTCCCTCTCTGAAACTCTGAAGAGGAGGATCCAGATGTCACTGGGGTACTGTGATTATCTGTACCCAGACAGCTCTTGAATCACCCCCACTGCCATGAAAGTTAATTTAACTGTCATAGAGGGTGAAGTGTTATAAGAAGAGCCTATTAAATATGTGTCTAATGTATCTTGCTATAAGGAGAAATGGGTTAACTCTTGTCAAAAGTATGCCTGAAAGTATGAGATCTTAGAAGTGCAGGACAATGACCAAAAAAATCATGACTCCTGTACCAGACAAACTCCATCTTGGAAAAAAAAGACAAACCCCATTTAAAAATGAATCCCTTTCTTTGTGCCCACAAGGAAATGACTCACATTCATTCAATCTGAAAAGCAATCAATGCTTAAACTATCTTATTTATTTGACTTGAATTAAAATCCCAGCAAAACTGGCCTGAACTGATACATTCTAATGAAAATCTTAAAAGACATTAAAATATGCCAGCTGTATTGCTTGGCAAGATCCAGGTGTAAATAATAGAGATGCAACTGATTCAAAATTGTTCTTCCATTTATAAAATAGCACTCTTGTATAGTAGTGAGAGCTGTGTGTGCCTGCGATCTGGGACCGTGTCCCCATGAAAGCCGTTTGGCTCTGGCTGAGCATGCATGTGACCGGGTGCGAGACATTCTTGGCAACGTGGGCTGGGTGCGGATACAGCTGTCCTCATGCAAACCGTGCCAAACCCCAGCATGGGGGAGCAGCACCATCTCCTCTCTGCCCCCTCTCTACTCATTGGAAGCTGGATTGATGTTACCCCACCCCTGTGCCGCCCACTGCAAATGCTGCATCCTCTCCTCAGCAGCACAGAGAAGCCAGAACTGAATAGCAAAAATAATAATTTTTAAAAACCCATCTGTTTGAGCAAAGCTGCTATGAGGTTTGGCAGCAGTTGAGCAGTTTTCTGCACCTCTGCTCTTCCCAGGAACCATGAGAACACCCAGCAAGCGGAAAATCAATCCATTATCATGCCTGCCTTGGCAATCCGGACATGGAGATGGAATATTTGCCAAGTAAAAGGGAGAAAAATCAAGCTATTACCCTGCCTGCCTTGGAGATTGGGGAAGGGTGTGTGGAATACTTGTATAAAAGTGTCTTGTGGGGCAGCAAAGGCCATTCGACCCCCCCCCATCATTTCAGCTTTAACACCATTTACTCCCCCAAAATCTCAGCGGTTGTGATCTCCAATGCACAGGGCAGGAACGGCAAGCACAGGACATGAAACCCCACCTCCCCAGATAGCCCTGGACCATCCCCAATCTCCTCTCCAAATAGCCCGGGACAGGCTTGGCTCACAAACCAATGTGTGCCAGGACACCAAACCGTGACAAGACTTTTTCCCCCAGTACCAAATTTGGTACGGCGTTGGTGCGGGGTTGGGCAATTTGGTCTGCAGAAATCTGACCAAATCTAAAATGCATGGGAACACCCCTTCCCACACCTGATTTCGTTTCAGACCAAAACTTTCATGGGGACGTGCCCAGGGAATACCCTCTAACTGTGCCTATCTTCTGCATTTTTGACAGTCTAGCAGTCATCTGTTTGTCAAAATGCTACCTTTTCTTACTTTTGCTTGCCATGATGGAATTTTTCTTCATTGTTTTAAATAAAGTGCTATTGTTTGTTAGATGAGTTTCTTGTGTGTGTTTGCTTTATTTTTGTTGCTTGCTATTTACATGGCACCACCACTAGTCAATTGTTCATGATTCCCTCTAACTAAAATGTCCTGCAAAGGTAGCGCCTTGGAAAACTTTCCCCACTATCCAGTAGAACCCAGAGAAGCTTTCTTACTAGAAAGACTCTCAAGACTAGCTAATTCACCTCCATGTCCATGGAGAGGGCAAGATCTGGGCAATGTCTGAAAATGGCCAACTCCTGGGTTTATATCTGCTAGAGCTCAAAGGTGTCCTAGGATAAAATCTCGCTTCCACCAGCCCCGTATTTGCAGGGGGATTCCAAGATCCGGATCTTCAAGATCTGGATCTTGGAGATGGGGTCCTCCTGGAGATCTGGATCTTCAAAATCCAGAACTCCAGGAAGACCCCATGCATCCCCACGGGCCCAAAGCACCATTTCCAGCTCTGTTTGACAGGAACCGGAAGAGGGCGGGGCAGAAAGGCAGGCTTAGCAGCTATTATTGTGTCACTATATAATTAATGATAAATTAACACAGAGACATCTGTGGAAGCGTGCACTGTAGAAAGAGGTCGTGTTACGTCACAGCTGAACATGGAAGATGAAAATAGTTTACGCAATCCAGACAAACTGATCTGAAGTTCTAAATGTATATACTCTGTGTTCCAAATTAAAGTCCAAATTAGCCTACATTAATTAAACTTATAATTTGACCCACAATGACACAGCACTGTCCTTTAACTTTATTGATGACCTTTTCACTATATGCTGTGAAGAGAAAATAAAACTCTTCTGATCAATGCAAAATGTATTTCAAAAGAACGTGTTTTTTTCCATTCTTAAAAGGCCTCCATAGCAATCAATGGCTTTCTGAAGCAGGTGCTGATCAAGCAGAGGCAGTTGTGGGGCAGGATACTAACTTGATCTCAGTTCAGAAGAGGAAATAACCTTGTAGTTGTCAAGTCTTGTAGAATATTCCTGCAAAGGAATCAAGATGAGCTGACTTGAATCTAGAAAGAAGACTGGTATAATTGCAGCATGATCACATACATTTGATAGCAGTGGAACTGGAAATCTATTATCCACTTCCTATTGCCTCCTATTGACCCTTGTCTGTTATTGAACATATGTATCTAGGAATTACTAGACAAGTCTCCCTTCCTTATAGATAAAGCCCTTTCTGTACAGCCCTTTAATCCATAGTAAAGCTCCAAGTAGTACACATCCAGGCCTTTGCATCCATACATTAATGTGCATCACACAAACCCTGTTTTCTGCCAGTCTGGCTTGATTGGCATTCAATAGATCCTGATCTGGATTGGGGGGCTGGTCTTGGTCACTGGGAGTCCTCTTTAATTAGTACTACCACTGAACGAATGACCTTAATTTGGAACACAGGAAGTGTGCAAAAGACATGCCTAATATGTTCCAAGACTTCTGAAGTGTGATTTTCAGGAGTGCACCATCACACAGCACCAAAAAGAATCCCCTGAATGGATCTCAAGTTAGGATTTGTTGTTGTTGTTGTTGTTATTCCTAGTCCTTGAAGGTCTGGAGGTGTGGCTTCAAAGTTTCTTCTACTTAGGTTGTATTCCCATGCAAGCCATTTAGTGCCATTTGTGTGCTGTTTGGGCTCATATGGGACTGGGTGCAGACTGAGATCAAATCTCGGGCATCCCCATGCCATTCCCTGTAACACGGGCTGGGGGCAGTCTGGGGGCGGATTCAGCTGCTCCCATGCAAACCGTGCCAGGATTGTGATTTTACTCCCTTTCCCAGGCAAGACACTTGTTTGCATCAAAAAGGGAGTAAAATCAAGTCTATCAGCCGGCTGACAGGAAAACAGAGTAAGGGGGTGCAGAAGCTTGACATTGCCCTGGTAGTCTGTTATACTATGGGGAATCCTTTTCGATGACACTCAATGTTGCCCCCCTGGAAAAGAGAGAAATCTCAAGCCTCTGCACCCTCTCTTCCTGATGTACTGACAGCAAAGAGGCTTGGCTTTACTCCCAAAGTAAACTCAAGCCTCTTTCCTGTCAGCCGAAGTCCAGGACTGTCCCCATGTGCAGACTCAGCTTGCACCAAATCGCCTGAACTGTGCCCAGACTTGTTTTTCCAGGTACCAAATTTGGTCCTGGTTTGACACTGATTTGGGCGATTTGGTCAGCAGAAATTGGGCCAAGTCTAAAACGCATGGGGACACCCCTTGCCGAACCCGATTTTGGTACTGGACCAAATGTGCATGGGGACACGCCCTTAGAGGATTTGAGCAGTTTCACTATTTCCAAGGTCTGGGGAATCCCCAAGGCTTAATTCCCTGGTGGTAGTGGGTGCAGTTGATTAGACTCTTAATGTCTAATCAGCCATTCACGGTATCTCACTTTATTAGATATTCAAGGAGGCATTTATAGCTGATAATTCCTGAGGTTTCTGGAACCTCTGCCTCTCCACTGTACCACAGTCTCCGAGGAAGGTTGCCAGAGTGCTGGGAACTCAATTCAAATTAATCCTCCTTCTGCTGCTATTGAGATTGATGTTAGCCTAATCTTCTGTATGAGTGCTTGTCTTTCGGCAGCATTTTCACTGTTGAAGCTGTGGAGATCATCCCTGATCAAGAGAAAGTTCCCTCCCTTTTCCTTTTGGTTTCTTTGGCATTCTTTCTCTCTCCATTACTCAAATTTCTCTCTCTTCATCCACTTTACTGCTCGGTCACCCCAATTCATTTTGCAGGCTCTAGATGGTGTTTGTGTCGGGAACCTTTGGTACTTGTGTGGGCAGCACTTGAAACGAGACTTAAATTAGCAAATTGTGGATAAGAGTTCATTATATCAAGGCATCCTGACCTGCAGGTCCATTTCATTACAACTGTTAAATTAAGGGTGTTTTTCCACTTAGCACTAAAGGACCCATTAAGGGTCCTTAATGGGTCCTTAAAGGGTACTCTAGTGCTAAGTGGAAAAACACCCCATGTTCTACTGATCATTATCTCCTCCTAGTAATCTGCCCTTCTACCTCCTAGCAAAAAGGCTTGAGTAGCTTTAAAATGCCCTGGTAGTCTGTTATACTATGGGGAATCCTTTTCGATGACACTCAGGAAGCATCACTAGAAACTGGTCCACCACAAATCTGTCCAAGCTGGAAACTCTGATGGCAAGAATAAAGGTTTTCAACTCTTGCCACTGCTTCCCAAAGCTTTCTGGAAACAGTGGAATGGGCCATCCAAAGGTTTAGCAGAGAACATTCATCTCATTCTGCATTGATGCTTGGGCCCATATGCATCCAGCCAACAAGAATCTCATCACCATCCTCTTTTCACTTGGGACGGAGGACCTCATGGTAGTGTCCTGTTATTGCAGAAGAGGGCTATCTTGAGGAAGATTCCCCAGGGCACACATTTCTTGCACCAGTCCTGGGTACTGGGGTGCACAAGAACTAGTCACACAGCAGGCTGCATGACGTAGGATGCTCCTCAGCACTCTGCAAAAAACACATCTATCCATCTTGGAGTGTCAGCAATGCCAGGCAGCAGCACATAACGAGAAGGATAGTGGTGGAATAGAATCTCTCATTCTAAGAATGCAAAGAAGCCGGGATGGAGTCCATGACAGTGTGTGTGTCTTGGGCAGATAAATGTAAGACCAGCTATACCACCCAGGCATGGAACATCAGTGCAGGTAAGCATTGGAGCACATCAACATGGAAGCAAGTGCCTGTGGAAGACCTGGGCTGGCTGCTACAGCTGTATGTTTGCTGCCTGGGCCACTCCATCACCCGACCGGGTATGAGAAATGTGATTGCTTCTGGCAATTGATGAGGAAGAAGATCTGAGCTGGATACCACCTTTCTCCTTCTGAAACTTTTGTTTAATTTTTCTATTGTTATCTTTATGTGATCTTGTATTTTTGATGTGAACCACCTTAAGCTTTATTTTATATACAATTCTAAATCCAAATGTATGCCAGGGGAAAGGTTATACGCTGTCATTGTGCATTGCTGTGGACAATGGGGATAGAGAGGGTCAAACCATTGAAGGAGAGTGTGAGTGTGGCATCATTGTGCATGGGCGCAGGCGAGCCCCAGGATGCATGTATATTTCATAAAGACAGCATCGGCACATAATAGAGAACAACTAAAATGTTTCAGATATGAGCAGATAAATGGAACTGATTGTGTGACAATTCAATTTCAATTTCAATTTATTTGATCAATGATCAGAATACAAAGTATAAAAGATAAAATGCCATTGCGCACAAACTGTAAAACTGTATATAACCAAGCCCATTAACAGGAGGCATAAATTATTCTGTCAGCATCAACTGTTTACATGTCTTAATAAGCATCACACAGAACTGTGACATGTAATATGTGACTTGAGGTATTTATATAGACCATCAATTCAAGGCAGGGACATAGACTGTTCTCCAGTTGCTCTGAAGTTTAATGGAACAATTTAGGAGTTCATTGATTTTAAAAAAGGCATCTTTATATTACATTTTTTTCTCAAAAAAGAGAAATAAATAAATATTATATGCAGATACATCTATTTTTTTAATCTCAGTCTCTACTTCTGGGCACACGTAGATACTAGTTATAACCTGATGTAGCTGAATATCAGTTCCTGGGGGCATTTGCCAAATCATAGGCTGCGTTTCCACTCATGTTATAAAACACTTTTTAAAATGCTACAACAAAACTCGATGCAAACACACACTCTGGCTGATCCCACTTCATTGACTTTAAAGTGCTGTCAACCCTGATTGATCTAAAATCTGCTGTTCCCACAGAAAACACTTCAAAGACGCATTGGGGAAGGCAGATGATTTCCTCCCTACCCTTCCAGCGAGCAGCACCCTTGTCCTTGGAGGAGGGGGCATTGGAGGAGGGACGGGGACCTCTGGAAGTGATCCCCGTGGTCATGCTCGCTGGAGAGGAGAGGAGGAGCTGAGATTCCCACTCTTGGCCATGTCATCCTGGGATCAAATCCAGTCGGGAGAAAGCAGTCGGGAGAAAGGGGTGGGCACCCAGTTGGCAAAGGGTGGGGAGGAAAAGATCTGCTTTCCCCAATGCGTCTTTGAAGTATTTTTTGTAGGAACAGCAGATTTTAGATCAATCAGGGTTGACTGCTTTAAAGTCAATGAAGTGGGATCAGCCAGAGTGCGTGTTTGCGTCAGGTTTTGTGGTAGCATTTAAAAAAGCGTTTTAAAAAGTGTTTTATAATGTGAGTGGAGACGCAGCCATGTATTTTCAGGTTTTTTCATTGTGGTTTTTAGTGATTTAATCCTCAGAAAACACAGGAACTGAATTGGTAATGGGAACAAAGAAAATTCACATCGTTTTGAAATAGCTTTTTAAAACAAGTAGAAACGCAGCCATAATTTAAAAATCCATTCTAGAAAAGTGTTGAACTGGTTTGAAATTCACCAGGGGTGTTTCAAACGTTTCAGTTCAAATCAAACACTCTGCCTCTTCAAAAACACATTTTGAATTTGAACCTAATAAAGAGGCGTTCCAATGAACCTGGCAAATACATCCTGTTCAACTGAGGTCTGAAGGGGTTAAGATGATTGAATGTATTGAACTGAAACAAACATCCTGCTATTCAAAGAAAAAAAACCAGCTCAAATGTGAAGCAAGCTACCCCCTGTTCAATTCAAACCAAACAAATATCTGGGCACTTCTTTCTTCAGTCCTCATCTGTATTAAGCAGAACATAGTAGGGATGTTCACAAATGCATTTTTTGCATTCAAATTCAATTGTCCGGATCCGCATTTTAGAAAGTCTGATTCGAATCAAATGATATGAATGTCGGGAACATTCATGTTTGATTTTTTAAATCTGTTCCCATCCTGTTTTTTTCATCTTTGCATTTCATTTGCATCCCGTTTGCATCCTGTATTATAAGCGCAAACAGACCCAATATTCTGCTGCAATATACGGAGACGACTTCATTCGAATCATGTGAAAATCCACATCGGATTTTCAAAGATCCGCATTGGATTTTCGTAAATCCATATTTGAATCCGAATCCAAACATCCAGATTTTCAGAACTCCAATTCGAATCCGGATTTGGATTTTCAGATATTTGGATTTTTGGATATCTGTGCACATCCCCAGAACATAGTTCAGAGTTTTGACTTCCCTGTAAATATGAAGGAACAGAGAACTTGATCAGGCTCAGTAGTGGCGCAGGAATGATTTCACCTTTTCATCCTACTGACTTTATCATATAGCCAATGATAAAAAGGCTGGGAAGGTGAAGAACTAAGCAGACAATTTAGCATCTGCCATCTTTCACAGTGCCTGATTTTGTACTTACGGTGCTGTGTCAGAAGCTGGTAGCAGTGCTTGGTTTTCCTTCCTTAAAGACCAGGTAAAGGAAAAGTAAATAAACACTGGACAAATGCAAACATGCTGGGCTAAGGAGCTAAGTCTGATCAAACAATGGCAGCGAAGGGAGAAGTTTAAGATAGTCTGATCAGGGGATTTAAAAGAAGAAACCCCTGGATAATAGCTGGAGGTTTGCTAAAAGGCAGAGTACTTCCCTCCTCCCCATTCTGGGCACTTGACACAGCTGAATCTTCAACGTCAAGGAGTTAACACAGTTTGGGTGTTAATTATGGATCACAGCGGGCAATAGAACGTGGAGGCAGTTCAAAGAGAATATTAGATCTCCCCCCCCCCAAATGCCAGCAGATGTGCAGCTCTGAGGTGAGTGTGGGGGTGGGGTGGGGTGTTGTGAGCAAATCTCTCAAGCTTCCTGAGCAGCCAGAAACAAACTTAGATCCCTGCGGGCAGTTGTAGGAACGGTACAACTCAAAACAGTCTTTGCTCTTGTTTTCCTTTTCCCTTAAAGCCGGTTGTTTGTGTGCACAATGCTCACAAGAGCCAAGAATATAATTCAGGTGCAAATGCCTGGAGATTTATCTTAGATAAATGGTGCCAAATAATATAAACTTGTTAAAAAGTGTGCTCAGTTTGATTGGTGTTTTTAAAATGCTCACACACTTTCCTTAGTCTTCAAAGGTCTTTCTTTCCAGGTCAGTATAACTGAAGGATGGTCCTTTAACTCTGTGTTTTTGTTCAATGATGGATGGAAGGAATTTCTGACTGTCTTTTCTGCTTTAGGTCCATTCCTTAAGTTAGCTTAAGTAAAGGGGCTTCAAAAGTAGAGGTAGATTCCAACTGGTCGAAAATGGCTCATGGTTCACTAATTATTCATTCCAGATTATGATGCACACCTAGGAATATAGCAGGTTTCAGAAAAGAACAAATTATATTAATGGCTAGCAACAAAATATCAGAAGCTAGCACACATCATATCGTCATTCCATGGGATCTTCTATGTGTATAGATTGGAATGCTATTTTATTGAGAGAGAATAAACATGCTACCAAAATGAAATCATAGGCCCTTTCTACACTTACCTATTGTAAGTCCAGAATAACTAGACCCACTCATTCTGACCATGAAGAGGAAGAAGAATTGGCCCACTTAAGGGGACTCAAAGCAGCTGACAAAGCTATTCTGTTCTTCTCCCTACAACAGAACACCCTGTGAGGTAGTTGGGGCTTTGATAGCTTAGAAGAGAGCTGTGATTAGCCCAAGGTCACCCAGCTGGCTTCATGGGGGAGGGCAGAATCAAACTCGGTATTCCCAGAAAAGATGGTCAGCACTATCTGTACCAATGGCACTGATCTGGATCAACCCATGCCTGAAAGTTCTAGCTGATTTTGTGTCGATCCCTTCTTTCCTTTCTTCAAGCAGTGCCTGATGGGTAAAGGTTCTGACATGCACAAGCTGTAACTCAACTATTTTTGGCACAATCTAAAAATGTGCCAACTCCATCACTTCTGAGAGAGCAGGCTCTGAGCCTCTTTCAACATTAATTGTGGAACTTGTGGTACACATTTACAACTTTTAGTAAAGTTATAAGTAGCATACTTACCCATATTATACCAGGCACAGTTTTTATTTTTAAAAAGTACCAAAATGCATTTTATTTTATAGTACATTTTGTAATAGTTAGTTGAAATTGGTACTTTAAGAGAAAACAGTGTTCTTTTCTGCACTTGACCTTATTCTAGATTATACCCTGGAATAGGGACCTTCTATCTGCATGAGGCCTACTATAGTGGGATATAATCCAGAATAAAGCCCAGTGCAAAAAGGACAAGTATTTCTGGGAAGGCTGAAATACAGGACCTCTCTGCATTAAAACGTTGTGATCCAAACCAGTGGGAGTGGACCAGTGAACCCCACTGGTTTGAACCATAGCAGGATGTGGTCATGACCTTGCTAGACCAGACCAGACCTGGCTCAAGCATGGGGGATGGGTTTAAAAAGGCTAGGAATAAAAGTTCCTACCCTCAGAGTCCATGGTGAGCCCATTTTGGTTGTGTCCTTTTTTGTACTGTGAAATAGGTTCTCCAGTAGTCAAGATCTAGATCACGCTCCAACCTATATGAACAGAGTATACTACTGGTGGAGGCCCTTAGTGGGCGTACTGGTATGGAATGCCAGCAAGTGCAGAAAGGTCCATGGTTTCATACATTGGTGTGGAACATAAATGTTTGTGAATGTACATATTAAACTTTGTCTGATGGCACAAATGTATTATGACAGCATCTGCGTCCAGTCTCTTTGCACGCTGATCATCACTGCTGGTTATCAGTACCTGTTGTCAGTGTGCTCTTTAGCTTTCATTGGCAACACTGAATGAATGTGAGGCCCTCCTGGTCATCTCACCACCTTCAGCAGTGAGGTTGGTGGGCACCTGGGAGAGAGCTTTTTCGATGATGGCCCCCAGACTGTGGAATAGTCTCCCCCTTGAGGTGTGTCATGCCCTTTCCTTACAAATATTTAGGAAGGCGGTGGAGATGCACCTCTTTACCCTGGCCTTCAGCTGAGATGATTATATTTCCCATCCCATCACAGATACCATCATTTTACACATGCTGTGTATTGTTTGAGATTTTTAGATTTTTTTAAAGTGCTTTTAATGCATATTCTATTTTTAATCTGTTGTTTTAACGGTGGTTACCCACCCAGAGACCTTCGGGTATGGGGTGGGATAGAAATGTAAATAATAAATAAATAGATAATAAACATTGACACATGCCTTGGAGGGGTTGCTGTAATTCTCCCTGAGACTTTCAGGTATAAGGTGGGATAAAAATACAAATAAATGAATATAGTTGTCAGACTCAAAAACACATATGAAATGCCACATACACCAAATTAGTATGTAGTGAACACCACCAGTCATCTTGATCTATAGCACATGGCCTTAACACTTCCCATCACTGTCATGCCCTGTTCAGCCTCCTTGAAGGATGAAGTTCTGCCTGGAATGCCACCACGGACTGAGAAGCAACCACTGGGGTTAAGGCCAGTTCCAGGTGAGCATGCAGACAGCTCTGATGAAGAAACTACAAGCAGTGAGCCTCACAAAAAGCCTTCCCGTCACCTGCTGAGACAACAGAAGCAGCTGAAGCGCAGATCAGAATGATTAGTATAGCTGAACCGTGAGCAGGGTAATGACTCCTCTACTTAGAGAGAAAACCCACCTTGCTTCAGTGTTGCAGACAACTTCATCCAACTCTGTGTAACTCCGTGCCTGCGCTCTGACTTTGGACTCCTTATGACTTGCTGACCTTTGGACTGACTGACCCTTGCTGACTTTCTGGACTCCTTGGCCCTGGATTAGAAGTGACCTCGAGTATGCCTGAGCCCTCTGGAACTGAGTATGCTGTGCAAGTGTTTGCCTGTTTGCCTTGGCTGCCTGAGACGCGGCAATCACCCAGTGCCCAGCTTCCAACACTTGTTGCAGTTAGCCAAAATGGCAGGTGCTGCCAGGTGTCACAATACCTGTTCCTCTTAGAATGGCAGGTATGTCTTTATCATATCAAAGGCTGCACCCACTGGTGTCTTTCCGAGTACCAAAGTGACTAGTGAGCTCTTTCAGAGGGTGTGTGAATGCTTCCTTTGCACAGAAGTGCCTCTGACAACCCTGGGGTAGCACATCTGTTGCTGCAAATGCCAACAGGCAGCATAATTTAGAAGTGGAGCAGATGTGGATAAGCTCAGCTCATTTACACAGAATACACAGAGGGTGTGTCCCCATGGAAGCCAGTTGCTTCACTTGTGACGCATGGCATAAAAATCCACGTTTTAACTCGCAATAAAGCATCCCCATGTGGTTTGGGGCAATGTGGATTCAAATCGCACATTCCTGTCCCCATGCAAGCCGCAGCGTGAACCTGCATCTTTTTCTCCCCACCCACCTTCTCCTCTGATAGGAAGCCAGGTTGATATCACCATAACCTGTCCCACCTGCTGCCACGATGACAGTCAAACAGCTGTGGCAATGACGGGCAAACACCTCCACAAACACAAAGATCATTCCTGTCCTTGTCTGTCACTGTCGTGCCCTGTTCAGCCTCATTAGAAGAGGAGGATATGCCTGCAATGCAACCACAGGCTGAGGAGCAGCCACAGCAGGGCATTGCAGGCATGGAAGAGCTAAGGCTGGGCCCAGGTGAGCAGCCAGACAGCTCTGGTGATTAATCCACTAGCAGTGAGCCTAATCAAAGGCTCTCTCATTGCCTGCTTAGGCAGCAGAAGCAGGTGAGACAGAGATCAGAGCGATTAGCCCAGCTGCACTGTGGGCGTGGCTCTGACTCCTCTATTTAAGAACAAGCTCACCTTGCCTTAAGTTGCTGCAGACAACGTCTTAGCAGCCTCGTGTTACCTGAGCTTGAAATCCTGGACTCCTTGTGACCTGCTGACCCTTGGACTGCCTGACCCTTGCTGACTTCTGGACTCCTAGACCCTGGACCAGAACTGACCATGAGTATGCCTGGAACCCTTGGGACTGAGTAGCTGCGCAAGTGTTTGCCTGTTGCCTGACCGGCCTGCGATGTGACAGCCACAGTTAAAAGCATAACTAAAAGTTAGTTAAAAGCATAAAAGCATATCATTCCCTTCCTTGACCGCCATAGGTTAGCAGAGGTACTCACATCTGCATGTTTTTATTGCCCTGCAATTCTGGTTCTGAAATTCTAAATAGAATCTTGAGCAGAAGGATTTATATTGCCACAAACCAGCATTCATGTTTTTAATTTTTTAAAAGGCGATAGCTTTACTAGCTATGGAGTTGAGGCTTTAAATGAAAACAACAAATGGCAGGAACAGGGAGCAGAGGCGAAACCCTGCCTGTTAATACTGCGGCTGCCAAGCTCCACCCCAAATAACCCGGGAGCATCCGCATGACCCCAGGACAATACGTGCTAACCCCTTATTTCAGATGTAGTACACTTGCTAAGTGGGGTGTTGCTGTTTTTTGACACATACAGTGGTACCTTGACATACGAGTTTAATTCGTTCCGTAACCTTGCTCTTATGTCATATCGCTCGTATCTCAAAGCAATTTTCCCATTAATCCATTCCAGCTCCCAAAACACCACCTCAGTTGTTTTTGTTATGTACTGTACTGTATTTACATACTCGTATCTCAAATCTTGCTCTCATCTCAAAGCAAAATATCACTCGCTCGGTGGCTTGTATCTCAAAACACTTGTATGTCAGGGCACTTGTATGTCGAGGTACCACTGTATTGTCTTGCATGTAGCCCGTATTAGGGCTTTGCATGGAGACGCTCCTAAGGCAACCTCAGAATACTTTCAGCATGGGGACAAGCCCACACTCTAGAGCAGTGATGGTGAACCTTTTGAGCTCGGTGTGTCAAAATTCACAAGAAAACTTAGCTTAACTCAGGTGCTGTGTCACATCTAGAAATATCCATAATTTTGTGATATTTGTAGCTCTAGTAAAAAAGTTTTATTTTTGATATATGTATTTTATTAAAAGCAAAAACAAATAATTCTTTACATTAGTGACTTTTGTTGCTAAATCTTCAATTGAAAGTTGGTATTTCATACACTTCAAGAGCAAGCAAGCACTACATGTCCAGGTGCCAGGGTGACCATGTGTGTCACCCAAAAGGGCTTGGCGTGTCACCTGTGACACGCATGTCATAGGTTGGCCATCACCGCTCTAGAGTTTTTCTAATTCAGACTGTCCGGCTAACATATTTATCATCACCACTACTATCACCATCATAATACCCTTCCTTCCTACTCCTTCCACTGTCTCTTAGCAAATTCAGTGGCACAGGATAGACTATAAGATAGGTAGTTTGCTATCAGACTTGAACATTAATCCACATGCATACATTAAGGGATGTTTTATCGAACCTAAAACACAGATTGGCTTAATTAATGAAGTCTCATTATATCCTTTTGATTTTACTGGTCCACTATTAGCCTTCAAATATCATGCCTTCCCCCAGAATGGGTCATCTTCTAGCAGAGGAGGAAGGCAACTCCTTTTGAATAAGTGGAATTTTACACACCTGTCCCTATGTGAAGCTAGTGGTCCATGAAAAATTATTTAGAAATTCCAAATCAGAAACTATTGCTATACAATAAACAGGTAGTGGCATTAGTGTTTAATTTTTTTAAAAGATTACTTAACTCCAGATTGAAGCAAAATAATAGACCTACACTGCATAGCACATTTTGACCAAACGACAACAAACCATCATAGAAAGCTAAGCACATATAGATGATGAATGAATCTCCCACATTTTGTTTTTCACAAATTTATTGTATTGCCAATTTGAAGTTTTATTCACTCTATTTCTACAACATTTTGTGAATCTTTCTCAGCTGTTCTTCTTTTTAAAAGGAAATAATGTTTTGTGCATAACTTTTTATATAGTGTTGCCTAACAAGTACATTTTAAGTTTTCCTTAACAGAACATATTTCATTAGTCTATGCATTTTATACTCATATTTCCTTAAATATTTTACACATCTTTCTGTCATTGAACTTCAGAATGGGTTTATGAAGCCACAAATTTCTAGCGCTTGGATTTCAACTCTCATATTGGTTCAGTAAATGCACTTAAATATGTATATACAGTATACATGCAAGAAAGACATATAAGATCCAAATATATACTTATGAACCAACGTAGGCATATAGATATTTATCATTGAAATCAACTGGATTTTAAAGTCCTTGATTCAAAACAATATTGTGTCTTACATTTAAGTGTTTGAGGTGGAATCTGCTTGTATCTTTAATCAACAATATATAAAACTGATTTTTGACAGGGTATCTAACTCGAAAAGAATTTTAAACTAGAATGCATATTTTCAAAGCTCCATAAGATCCTATCCGATGCAATCTCGCTTAGGAAAACACCAGCTTGCCACCTGATGGATAACCATCTCAAGACTAATACATTGTTAACATCAGGACTTCCTTCTTATTTGCCTTCTTGACATTTTCTAAAATATTTTGTTTTCATGGGAGGTACAGACTGCATTTAATATATTAGATTAAAATATAATTAATAACAGCTATTGGCTGAAACCTATATGAGAAAATATGCATGGGTAGATCTTTGCTTTTAGAGAGTGAAAATCAATATTTGAAATTCTGTAATGCAGTATGACAGAAACCTCTGAGTGCAATATGTCATTTCTTGTATGCAAAATCAATAAGCAAAGATTCTTAAAATAAATCAATATCACATAGTAATATATTGTATTATACAGTAGTATACACTTCAAGAAAATTTGAAGTTTTTAGTCCTATGATCTGTGTATTCAAAACATGCCAATTAATTAAAAAAGGTTTCTCAAAAAGAGCTCTCCTGTTTTATTAGTTCCTAGGATTTTTTTTTTCAAATGTATTTTTTCAAACTTCAGGAAAAAAGGGAGGGAGGAGGAAATATATTTATAGTGCAAAACAAAATTCAGTGTGCATTTTGCAATTATTATCCCAGCAACTTTATCAGTGAATGTTTTTCTTTATGAAAAACTATCATTATTATTTTCATAGAAATACTAGCAATATACTGTCTCTCTCTATCTCCCCACCCCTCATATAAATGGCATTAGCCCATTCAGAACTGGAAACATTATACAAGGGGAATTCATCTCATATTCCACTATCACAGCAGAATTTAATTACTACCTAGACATTTCAATATATGAATTTTGTTCAAAATTTCTTAGATATTACTTTTGAGCTCAAAAATTTGAGGTGAACTTTGAGATACATGAACCAGAAATGCTATTAATCAGACAGTCTTTATTATTACAGTCTTAAAGTACTGCAGCATATAACACAAGGACAGACACATCAAGCTGAGGAAATGTATGTATCCACAGTCTAGTTGCTTCCTTATTCTAATGGATTGAGATAGAAACTTGGCTATGCTGTAGGTAATTTTATTGCTTTTACATCTAATAAACCAAAATAATGTAAAATTAATCAGATATATAGGGCAGTTTTACTTTTCACATAGGAACCTGCTAAGTCCAGTAATTGGACAAATGTCTGAGTGCACAAAATGTATGGAATATACTCCTATCTTTTTGAAGTTCATTGCATATGTTTACTGTTTAATGCCAATTTAAAGCTCACTTTCATATATTGTTGATATGCTCACATATAAAATATTGGATAATTCCACATCTGATTACATTTATTCAGTTTACAAAACCACACACACCCACAATTTCCAAAGTGAAATTAATTCTGCTTTCAGTTAAGTAATAAAGTAAATCTCTAGATTTTCCTGCACCATTTTCTCAAAAAATAATATAACTGATTCATTCTGCAATGATCCTGCACATGATTACTAACCATCTTTTTTAAAAAAAATAAATAACAATTTGATAAGAAGCTTTATGAGAGCCGCATGTCAAGCAAAGTGGCACCATTCAAACTTTTAGTTGAGCTAGTGTTGCAAACTACCATAGTAAAGCATTTCTAGACTAATTAACAAATGCAGACAGAGAAAGCTAGAGGCATGTGACACATAAGAGCAGCAGAACATTGGCTTTTGAGTCTTTTACTTCAAAGTAGTGTCTGAACACCTGAGAACCTTTTGTTGCAGTGGCCTCAGAGTCTCAACCATGATATAAATTGGAGGTACCTTTTGATGAAAATATGACTAGTGGCAACTGGCATGTCAGAATCATAAGGTGGTCGAGCTGATTATCTAATTGGAAAAAATCACTCTGTTCTTCCTAAACTACAATTTGGCTGTGATAAGACACAGCAAAAAGAAAGTATCTCTGAGGCAGCTTAAAGAAGGCTTGAAGGCGAGATTGTTCATGCACCAGCACGCTCATCCACCCCTCTCATGAACAATCTACACTAGAAAAGCTTCAGTGTCCCTTTGAGGACCCCCTTTTGTTATGTTTGAACACTGCCTTTGATTGTCTGTGGGTTAAGAACATAAGAACATAAGAGAAGCCCTGCTGGATCAGGCCACAGCCCATCTAGTCCAGCATCCTGTCACACATGGTGGCCCACCAAATGCTCATGGGCATCTCAAGCAGAGACAAGGACAAACCTTTTCCTGCTCTCAAATCCCAGCAAATGGCCTTAGAAGCATCCTTCTTCCCCCCCTCCCCTCAGCAGGGTTGCTGCTGTGTAGCACTCATGGTATATGCATGTAGGTGCCTTTGGACTGGACTGTGATATGAAAATGTTAGTATGGCCTACTCCAATGGGAGAGGATTTGAAAGTGTTCTTTGAAGTATTCTTCAGTGGTAGACCAGCCCATTTCTCAACATGTGGATGGTATGGCAGGAAACACCTGGGCTGGTTCATTGGCAAGGAGTTCAGTGCCAAAAGGGTGTCACTTTGGGGTGCCCAGCAAAAAAAGCCACAGCCAGCAACTTGGAAGGCTGGAAACTTTTCTTCCCAGCCTCTGAGGTTAGGATGCCATCATTCATGGTGCAGAGGGCCCATGGCATACGCTGCCAGCCACATTTCTCATCTTGGGCTGGATCACTCTATCCAGAGTTTGATAATGCGCATGATTGCTGCTGATCCTAGCAGCTATGATTTTGTTTTAGGTAACAATTTTATCTGCTTTTATAGTGATTTTACTGTGCTCCACATGAACACCTTTAGCTATAAAGCATGGCAAAAAATATGAATGAATGAATGAATGAATGAATGAATGAATGAATGAATGAATGAATGAATGAATAGATATTTCCATAGAGGTATAAGGATGTGTCCAGCTGGGGTAAAACTGAAGGACTGAGAAAACAATTCTATAATTATTCTATAATAACTCAAAATGCAACTTGCAGAGAAATCTGAAGAGGAAAAAAATATATAACTACTGAGTGGAAGCAGGTAAAATTGAGTCAGGGAATAATACCCTGATAAGTGTATACGAACTGCTTAGAAGGACTCAAGGCAGAGACCTGGTAGAAGAAGCGGTATCATTGGCCTTTTTGTACTGGACCTTGGATTGGCATATATTCTGATCCAAGATCCACTCTTCTGCACTTAGCATGGAATATGAGAGGCACACAGCACCATGTTGTTGTTAGCAAGCTTTGTCCTCACTGGGTGAATCGATGGACTATGGTACCAAAATGGTGCAATATCTCTATCTTGCAGTAGGCCACAAGCAGACCCAAATCTGTATCCTGATTACAAATAATCTACCACCAGCCAGAATACTATGGGAAAATCATTTTGCCAGCACATCAGAAGGCACTGCTGGAAGTGGTACCAGAAACCAGCACATCACTGAAATGGGTCTTCCTGGCAACAATGAACATTGGAAGAGCTTTCTGAATAGCAGCTGGGGGGGGGGGGCTTTCACACTTACCTGTGTACAGCAGGGATGGCCAGATAAGACCCATTTCTGCTCCAGAAATGGTTCCACACATTCCAGAGCATCCTGGAGCTGACCACACATGGTACAATTTTGGAGCACAAAAACATGTACCACACTTTCACTAGCGCAGGGCTGTTAAGGCTCTACTAAGCTCCTTCTGCACCTCTTCCGCTGATGTGTAATGTGACACAATGCACACCCACGTGACGTCATGTGATGTGTTTGCACAAATTTTTTATTATTTGATCTGTATTTAATCGAATGCAAGAAAATTAAAATTTGTTCAAATAAGTCCCTTTGAGTGCCATCAGATTCAAATTCAATACGAATGTTTCATATGAATTTGATATGAATTTTAGTACGAATCCCATATGAATCTGTAATGAAGCTTAGTATGAATGTATCAAAACATTCTATTCAAATTCAAATAAATGTCAATTTTCTAATGTACCAATATTTGAGTCAAAATCGAATATTCAAATTTGGCCAAATTCATATGAATTTTGAATGTTACGAATATATTTGCACAACCCTATTGCCTGGCTAAGGCTCCAGTTCCCATGATGTGAGCATGGTTGCCATTCACATTTAAGGTAAGTTTTGGGGCCATTTCATCCAAGGCTACCCATGGCTGGGCCTGAAAAGGACCCACCTCTAGGAAAGGACAGGCTATCTAGACAGCCCAATCCTGTTCTAACTGTAACAGCATTGGATGGGTTGTATATTCCAGCTCAGGGCTGCCCTGAAATGAAAAAAGGGGTGTTTTTCCACTGTCACTAGAAGTACCCATTAAGTAAAATGACATTAATGGGTACTTCTAGTGACAGTGGAAAAACACCCAAGGAAAATGCAGAAGCATCCTGTGACGCCCATGGCCAGCGGCCACCAATTGTGAGGCCCCAGCCGGGCATCCAACTCTCTCCAGTTCAGCCGCTATAGCCACGGACTTCAAGTTCCTTTTTTAAGTAGGCCTCTGAGCCTTTTTTTCTCTTCAGCACCGAGCTTCTAAGTCTAGTAACAGAATTACCCTTATACCCTTATTACGGCAACACTCCCCCCCTCCCTTGAGTTTCTGAGCCAGTATCAGGCCTCAAGCAAAGTGTCTTTGAAACAATTGTAACTTTATTTGTTTACAGCTCTTATGTTAGTTCAACTTCAACACAAGCAGTTCACATTAACTTATTTTCTTAACTCAGGACCCTGACTAATCCCTATCTAGATTCTCCTCAGGACCCGGATCTGCACTGTCTAACTTCTTCCTAAGTCTAACCCAGTTACAGAACAATGGCTCTGACAGGAAGGCCCTTTTTATAGTCTCTGCCAGGGTTCCATCCCTTCTGATTGGCTGGTTTCTCTCTGGGCTTCCCCCCCTTTCTTCAATATGCTAATTGAGCTGGGCTTAGCCCCTCCTTCTCTGTTTACCAACCCTCCTGGCCAGTGCCACTTACCCTCAACACGTCATATAATATTTACACATATGCAATTAAAGCTGCAACAGGTGCATTAATCAAGCTTGGGCTCAACACATCCATTGTTGGTATAGCTATATCATTCTCTGGTTCACACTAAGAAATTACTTTTTAATGCCCTCAGAGGAAAAAAAGAAAAAAGAAACTTGCCCATTAACATCAATGGAGAAATGTTCAATTTAGATAGGACTGAACATAGCCCTCTTGACACCCCCCCAACCAAAAGACCATAATAACTGCCTCCAGACAGGATGAAAGCTCTGCAGTCCCTCCATGACTGCTCACTGTCTGACCAACAGGATGAACGGAAGCTGCCAGGGATCAAAGCGCAACTAAAAACTACAATTCATAGGAACATAAAAATAATAAGATGAACTGAAAAATCCAATGATTGCGGGAACTTAAAAAAAAAAAAAGTAAACACCAGACTTCGGTCTCAAGTTCCAACAGTTTTCTATTTCTTTTTAAAAAGAGAAAGAAACTAAGATACCTGTTTAAAACTCAGATAAAGTAATCTTACTGCAATCAGCAGCAATGATTCCAAAGACTGGACGGTGGTGTATCCTTGTGGCAAAGATTCATTACGTTGAATGCAAGGTTGCTTCCCCCCCCCCCATGAGATCTCACTTACAGCTTTGAGTTTAAGCTTGTAGCTTACACTGTCAAAATGCATGCTGATTTAACACCCCCCTTGAATAGGGCTGGATTGGTAGGAGGGCTCCGGTCTGTGATAATAATAAAGTCCTATTCACTGTGAGGTCTAAGATGATGCACAATCCGAGGGCCTTCTAGGACTCAAAATGGAGTTCTTGCACCCCCTACAGGCCAAACAATAACCATTCATGCTGAAAGGAGGCTAAACTTCACTAGTGTGATATTTTCCCATAATAATTTTGAGACGCCTATTAGCTGTTATGGAAGCATCACACCTAAGAAATATAGGACACCTGATTAAGAAAGAAATCTAGGGTGGGGGGAGGAGGAGACCTTGGTCTGTCTCCTCTATTTTGACCAGCCTGATGATCTGAACAAAATATGGATGATTATTTTGCAGTGTTGGATGACAGTTTGCAGGGAGTCAAGGAAATGGTGCAATTGAAACCATACTAACAGCCCATGCGAGGATCCAGTGCGTGATGGGCTATGGCAAGGCATATGAAACAAGGGTTTAAACCATGCTCTCTAGACCCATCTCCTTCATTCCATCTTTGGGCTTCCGGTTGCTAAAATGTTATATGTTTTGCCACCAGCATGCCAGTCCAGGAATTAGCTTTGCCTATAACATACTAGGACTTCATTATTGAATGAGATACTTTGACGGCTGTGTCTAATGGGCAGTTCAAGCTCACAGGGAGTGAAAATGTACTGCTGTATTTTTGGCTTCTCTTCAGATAGATTAACTGAAGACTTCTACATAGCTGCAAGATCACAAGACACAAACAATTCAGTGCTATTTTGAGAATTTTGTTTTTTTTTTTTAAACAACAGTGGGTTGTAAGAGCCTTTAAAAGATATATAGCAAACCAATAAAATGGAAATACTTCTCTATCTCTTGCTTGGGTGCTCAGCATGCTTATACGGTACTTGTAATCCATTGTCCATTGTTATTTTGAGTCATAGATTGTTGTGTTCATCGTTTTGTGCTGATTTTCCCATTTATTTGCTGCATAACTGCTATAGCTTCTGTTCTACCACAGGGTTACAATAAAGTTGTGAGAGAACTGATTCCCGCTGTGAGCAAATTGCATTCCCCTGGCTTAGCTCAGTAGAAAAATAAGCTGAAGTAGTTGTTAAAAGTGAGGTTAGGATTGCAGCCTAATTCAGAATTTGAGCTCTGGTCTCCTAGGCGGTTTCTGCATGTGAAAAGGAAGGTTGCTTTCTGAACAGGGATGTGCACGAATATTGTAAGCATTTGAAACTTGATCAAATTTGTTAAAATTTGGACATTCAACTTCAAATAGAATATCTTTACATTCATTTTTTAACAATTGAACCAATTCAATTTTTTTGAATCATTCATGCAAGTTATTCAGACATGCAAGTTATCTGTATGCATTACATACATATCCATACACATCTTATTCGTATCCGTACGCATTTGTACGGATACGCATGGGAGAAAAACGGGATGCATACAGAATAAAAACTGGATCTGTACGGATGCATATAGATGCTGCATACGAATGTCGTCGACGTTTGTATCTTCAAATACGAATCGAATATTCATACGGATAGACACAAATGTATTCAAATCAATTTGAATTTGAATACCTTCATTTTTTTCTCTGTTTGTTCAAATTCAAACATTCGAATATTCAGTTTGAATTGAATTGAATAAAAAAAATTGCATTTGTGCACCCCTACTTCTGAACAGAGAGGAGCAAATGTTCCTTTTACAGTGGTGGTGTGTTATTTGCACACTGCCTCATGCCCAGTCTGCCAAAATGACAGCAAGGAGATAGTTTTAATGAGTGGGGGAGGCTTTCTCTCCATCCTCCAGGATCAGCTGCGATTTTGACGTGGGACAGGGGAGGCTGTCTCCCCCCCCCCGCCTCATCCAAGGCAGCCTTCCCTCTCTCATGTAAAAATTACAGATAATCCTGGAGGACAGAGAGAAAGCCTCTGCAGCCTATCAAAATCATGTCTGTTACCCTCATGCTGCAATTGTGACAAGTGGAGTGAGGCCTGGCCCTACAATTAGAATCAAAGTGTGGGAATCCCTGGCTTTAAATATGATGATGGCAGTGGGGAGGTGAGGAACGCAAGGATATACAAGAGCTCCTGAGGAGACTGGTGGCTCTTCTAGAGCTGAGCAGTGCCAACAGGTCTTGGCCTATTTGAACAGCTCCCTCAAAGCTTTCCAGACAGATATGCGATGGAAGCACCATGAATGATGCTTGTTGTGATATGATGGGAAGAGAGCAGTGCTGTCCATGCTGATTTTGTCCTTTTCCTTTATATTGAATCTACCATGTCATGATGACACTATGCCTCATTAGGCATCCAAGGTGCCATAAAAGCACTGTGCAGATCCAAACCTAGACCAACACACTAATCAACATACTACAGTTCTACCTATAACTAATTTCAGTTTGCAATCCACACGCTTGAGTCTAAAATAGTATGCCAGAATTTGAAGGACACAGTGAAAATACTTTTGAAACACTCTCCTATCCTCCTCCCCCTGAAAAGCACTGCTCTTAGCTCAGTGACACTCTATTTACACACTGTTAAAAACAAGAAGAAGAAGAAGAAGTCTCGGAAGCACATTAGAAATGGTGGCATGCGTCCCTGGTGTTCTCATTTCTAATCCACCTTTTCTAGCCTAGACTGTTCATGAAAGAGGAAAGGGCCAAACTGGCCACCTGCAAACCATCTCTTGGCCACGTTGTTTTTATTTTATTTTCTTTCTCTGTGTGAGCAAAGCCAGAATACGAAGTCCAGAATGTAGTCTCAAAATTAGTGTTTGAATGTTACTCAAGGCTACAGTGCAACCAGGGTCCTCCTTATTGATTGATAGCACAAAGCCTTTTCATAGCTTCTCAGAAATAAGCCCTTTTGGGTTTGCTCAGACTCAGAATTCAACTGCACACAGGGGTTCACTGAATGAAGAAGGTAGATATGTTCTCTGAACTCTTCGTAAACCTAAAATTCAGTGACACCTGCTTGCTGAGTAGCAGAGGCTAAACACCAATTCCTTACTGGCAAGAACAGAAAAAGAATTTAAAAGATTCTGTAAGAAATTCCACAATCTCTCAGGCTAGCAGATGCATGTTTGAGGAAGTGTACATATTAACCTGGGACTCGAGAGAAAAGGACTATAAAAGAAATGTTTTATGTAGACAATGTCTAGAGAGAATTTTTATCACTTGAAATTGATACTTAGGTTAGCACATTAATAAGCTCTGTCTCAAATTAGACATACCACAAACTGGCAGACACCGCTGAGCTCCCAACCAGAGTTCTTTCATAGCATGAGGTCTTCCTTGAGAAGCAACTGCCAGTCATAATAAATTATGAAATGAGTATATAATGCAAATAAATATTCATAAGTTGTTGCAGAGAGATCATTGACGATAGCTTAAACCCAAACACTGTACTGGATGGTATCAATCTGGAAGTAGACAGGGGGGAGCAGTTTTTAACAGATTTTGATATCAGTAACCCTGACACAAATGTGAAACAGCTCAATTGGCATTGATAAAATTACTTGTGAGATTAGCACCAACATAATCTAGATCAAAGTCTGTCTGCTTGCTTATATAGCACTTCTGTTTGACAGAGATAATAAAACAGGGTTGCAACACCTTAGGCCTAAAATGGGAATGAAATAAAAAACCTAATTCAGAGCAGTGTCAGTTTCACAGTGTAGTGAAGTTCATTTCATCAAGTTTTGTGCTTGTTTATTTTTTAATGAAGAACCCCACGTTATAATAGTTCATAGTGTGTATGAGCATTTTAAATTTTAAAAACCCACATTTATCTTAGTACTTACTGACAAATTTAGTGTAATCTGAAGAAAACCTGGCATTCTGATCCACAAGCGAGCTTGTAGATGGCAAAAAAAAGTTGATCTGTGGTAAAAAGGGGACTAAGCAAATGTCTAAACAGAATTTGGTTTAAAGAGGAAAAAAGAGAAACCAATATATAAAAAGTGAAAATGCTGGACAGATGCTTATAACCATATTATAGAATAGTAACAGGACATTACATCAGCACATTACAGATGTCAAATTAAAATTGGGGATAGCATGAAGAAAGTACCATTTTCTATTATCAGTATCAGTATTAACATTATTAGCAGTATTAGATGCAAATGGTAGCTACTGTATATCAAAAAGATCAGGTAGAAAACAGAACCATGAAACACAGCATAGCAACCCCAAAACTGTAACAAGTGTGATGAAAAGTGGTAATTCTTCCATTCTTAGTGTTATTAACACAAATACATTAGAAATTTCAGTGAAAAAAAAATGCAAAAGCCAAAAGGTAATAAAAGCAGGCATGCAGCATTATTAAATCAACCCTGGAAAACCAGGCAGATATTGGCAATTATTTCCTTTAACATCATAGAATTAACACAATTAAATTCAAGGCCTTTTGAGATGATGGTGATGGCTACCAACCTGGATGACTTCAAAACGGATAAGACAAGTTTATGAATAATCAAATTATTAATGAGTTTTAATATGATGGCTGAGTGCTGTCTGCAGAATCAGCTGCCGTAGTGAGGTGCTGAAAGCCTGAAGGGATTGCTATTATACTTATGTCCTTCTCGTGGGCTTCCTGCTAACCAATAACTAGCTACTGATGTACTAGCTGAGCAACTGGACTAGGGAAATGCATGGATGTGTGTGTTGTTTAATTCAATTCGTATGGAATTGTTTGAATAGATCCCCTTCGAATGTAGTGGGATTTGAATTTGATACAAATGTTCAATCCCATATGAGTGCATATGAATCCCATACGAATCCCATACAAATGTATCAAAACATTCAATTTGAATTTGAATGTTAATCTTTGAATGTGCCAAATTTGTACAAATTTTCTAATGTTACAAATATTCGTGCACATCCCTAAAATGGACCTATCCCACAGGGTACCTAAGCTTCTTATGTGCTTAACTTTTTGCTGATATAATGTTAGCTTAAAAATTAAGCTAATTGAATTTTGCTGGGCCAAGGGCCAGTTTTCACATTCATATATACATCAATTGATTTTTCAGCTGACATCTAGATGTTAAAAACTAACATTTTATGCATCACTGTGGTGTTCATTCATTTTAGAAAGGTATAATCTACGTGGCACAGTGCTTTCAGGCAGAAGGCATGAGAGCTGCCAGAGAAGTGAAATGGCTGAGTTTCTTAGGTGATAAATGCAACACTTGCAATAATCCCCAGAACTCCCTTTGGAGGTCTACAAATGATACTAGAAGTTGGCCATTTTCAGTTCTCCAAGTGGTGGTTCTGGGCACAGCCCTCACCGAGTAAGTTGTCTCTTTCCCTCTTTCTGCATCCACTTGTGGGAAAAGGGTGACATCTCCTAAACAAATAGACCTTGGAGTATTTAAAACTGGATTAAAATAAGATTACTTTGATCAGGGTATGAGATGGTTTGGGGCTTAGAAGCATTCCCCCCCCCTCCCTGATCTCAATCTGTCCTCAGATACCTTGGATGTTACAATACTCATTGAATAATTGTGCATCTGTGGACTAGCTAGTAGTATTAAACAAAATGGACTAAAGATATTTATTTTTCATCTTTGTGCAATTAAAATCTCGCTTTGAATCCTGTTCCATCCCTCCATGTGTAGCCAACTTATTCAATCCAACTGGAAACAAGGAATTAGTAGGACACAGAAATAAGCATAGATAAGACTTCTGGGTGAAACATTCACGGTGATGATAATATATAATAACAATAATAATTCAAATAAAAATATCCTACCATAAATTCAATTAATAATCCTTTTGAATAATGTATAGTTTGCCTGTACTTTGAAAGCTGTCTAATAAAAACTGCTGACCTTATCATGTCTTGGGTTGCATCCCCACAATGACAATTCAAGGGCAGGACAACTTAATCTTCATGCCACTTGTCTCCCTCTTTCACTGTCTGTTCAAAGCTGGGGAATAAAAGTTCCTCAGCACTGAAGAGGCAGTGCAGGCAATGACCCCAGAAGATGAGCCTTTTTGGCACAATGAAAAAGATGTCTGGATTAGGGATGTAAACAGATATTCAAAAATGCAAAAATCTAATTAGAATTCGACAAATATCGATACTCAAATTCGAATCAGATTGAATTCGGATTTTTGAAAATCTGATACGGATTTTTGAATGATTAGACTGAATTTGACATCCTATATCGTATCCGAATATTGGGTCTATTTGTGCTTAGAATACGGCATGCAAATAGGATGTAAACAGAATGCAAACCAGATAAAAATGAGATGTGAACAAATCAGATATGAATGTTCCCGACATTCGTATCATTCGATTTGAATCGGATTTTCAAAAATACGGATCCGGTTGATCAGGATTCGAATCGGATTTTCAAAAATATGGATATTCAAATATTCTATTCAAATCGGATCCAAATGCAAAAAACGCATTCGTGCCAATCCCTAGTCTGGATGAACTGAAGCACCATTAAGGGGTTTGCACGGTTGCTGTGTATTTACATGTTAAGTTGAGTGACCTTAGAGTCAGAAGAATACTTCCAAGAGTGGTTCTTATCCCTTAGAATCATGGCGGACCACTGACACCACACCCCTTAGGCCTTCACTGTTGGACTTCTTTGGAACGTTGCTAGTTATGCATATTATGTGAAATATGTGAATTGCCAACTTCCTTGGAATTTTCCCCACCACAGAAAACCCTGATCAACTTGTCATATCACTCACATTCTGGGTCCGCAACTGCCAAAGGTCCCTTCCTCTCCAAATGGCATTCTCCTCTGCAGACTTCACAGCTTCTGCTGACAACTCTTTCTTTCTCTTCACTCAGCCATCACTCTTTGTTCAAGCTTTCAATCTGACCTTATAATTGTCAATTTCAAGAATCTACGTGCATATAAAACATAGCGGCTCAAGTTCTTCTTTTGTTATTTTCAGCTCTCAGCATACTCTTTTCTCTATTAAAACTGATAAAATGAATTTCTCTTTAGGCAGAAGGGTGGTCTTTTTATTATCTTAAGGTATGTATTGTAGAAATAAAACTCTTCCTATATTGACTTTACATTAAGAAACAATAATAGGGGAGGTAAATTTCCAAGACTCGGGGGTTTATTTGAGTTTTCTTAGAGCTACCTGGATTTAAATAGTAAGAATATTCCTTTACAGACACATGAAGATCTATTTTTTAATTATTACTTACATCAAGAATTTGAACAAAGGAAGAATGCTCATACTGTGCATTTTTAACACGAAGTAATAAATATACTGTTCAGAAGAAGAAACACAAGAAAGAAATATATCAGTGCAGAACCATTAAATCAGGATTTCTCTGAGTTAAAGCTGTAAATATTTACACTGAAAAACTCCCATCACTTCTAATCCAACATAGGTAGTGTTGATCCCATCAGGTCTAGGGTAAACATGGACATAATCGCCACAGTAGCCACTGGCTACTTGCCAAGTAACCCAACCTCCATCCTGCCAAATAGCTTCTATCTCATTGCTCTGTTCAGAAGGCACTACCCTGATGATGGTGATGAGAAATTTTATGCACTTAAAAATAAGCATTTCAAGAAAAAGTAGGGTTTCCTTGGAAGCATGAAGATCGGTTGCTGAACAATGATAGGTAAGTGTTCATAGTGGGCTTTTAAGGAAAGGCTGGCCTCCCTTGAAACATTTGTTTTGGGTTTTTTTAAAGGATACATACCTATTCATGGCACACATAGATTATGGTAAGATACATGGTGGCTCAGGGTGTTGGATTCCTAGTAACGATGAAATCAGACAGGGCATTTTTTAGTCACTTCTTTTCCAAGGATTGTACCAGAAGACAGGGGAAAAAGCATCACACAGTTTTCAAAATAAGAACCTAAAAACCTACCTGTCCTTTGCCTTCCATGATAACCACTCATCACTGACTGAGGAGCCATTTACAGTCTGAGACTGGCCACAGAAGCCTCTATAGCTTCCCTTCCAAATTGAGGATTTGCCTCAATTTGACTGTTTTCTGTTTGAGAAAGAGGTGCACATTCGAAGGCTTTGGGATATTTTCATGTTTTTAATGTCTGTCTCTTGAGTCTCAAATTCACTCAGAATGTGCCCTTTTAATGCATCGCAAAACATCAATGGTAATAATGCTACTTCGTGGATGAGTGTGTCCTCCCATATAGACTGTGTGGCCATTAAGATTGAAAAGAGAGGTTCTCTTGCATTTCTGCCACCAAAAGAGAAATAATAGGGGATAGTACATAAGAACATAAGGGAAGCCCTGCTGGATCAGGCCACAGCCCATCTAGTCCAGTGTCCTGTCACACACAGTGGCCCACCAAATGCTCACGGGCATCTCAAGCAGAGACAAGGACAAACCCTTTCCTGCTCTTGAATCCTAGCAAATGGCCTTAGAAGCATCCTGCTTTCCTCACCAACCTGCTTTCTTCACCATTCTAGTAGCCACTGATACATCTGTTATCCATAAATTTGTCTAACCCTACCTTAAAGCCATCTAGGCTGGTAGCTGTCACCACCTCTTCCAGCAGCAAACTCCATAAACCAATGATGCTCTGGGTGAAGAAATACTTCCCTTTGTCAGATCCTTCTCTCCTTCCCATCATCTTCATAGATGCTCCCTGGTTCTAATGTTGTGTAATAGAGAAAAATTTTCTCTATCCACCTTTTCTATACCATGCATAATTTTATATCCTTCAATCAGGTCCCCTCTTAAACGCCATCTCTCCAGACTTAAGAGGCTGTCTGATTATGTAACGGAGCTGTTTCAGCCCCTTAATCATTCTGGTTGCCCTTTTCTGCACTTTTCTAATTCCATAATATCCTATTTGAGAGGATCTAGTCTGTGGTGGCTCCCAGGCTTTGATTCATTTTATTTCTTTAGATCCCTTTACATAGGCCTTTGATTCTTAACTTCCTCTGAATGTAATCCTGCCAGAATGGGAAGGCTTTATGTTAAATAAATAAAGTGTTAGTACTTTGCATTTGGGTGAAGAGTGGAATATAGGGGTATGCACAAATGCATTTTTTTTGCATTCCAGTTTGAGTTGATTTGAATATTTGATTCAATTTGAAATTTTCAAAAATCCGATTTGAATCTGGACTATCTGAATCCGTACTTTCAAAAATTTGATTCGAACTCAAAAATACGTATGTTGGGAGCATTTGCATCCAACTTTCAAATACATTTTTATCGCATTTGCAACCTGTTTGCTTCTTGTGTTATATGTAAGCGCAAATAAACACGATATTTGGATGCGATATATGACGTTCTATTCAGTTGAATTATTAAAAAATCCATATTGGATTTCCGAAAATCCAAAATCCATTTGAATTTGAAAATTTGGATTTGAATGTTGAAGTTTGTCAAATTCGAATTGGATTTTTGAATTTTTGAATATCTGTGCAAAATAAATCATATTTTGTTCCTCTACTTGAACTGTTATTTTCACATTTGTTACATTTGGTTAGCAGTACTCTTCATCATCTTACTGATGAAAAACATGGATTTTTGAGGAGATGCTTTAGGCGTCACACCAGTTTGTTTCTGACAGGCCAGGCTGCACATGCCAAAAAGTTTTCTAGTACTGGAAAATGCTTCAGGGTCACAACTGCATCCCAAGGCACTATGTTAGTGACCCTGCTGTAAGCCTCATGCAAAGATGATCAAAGTCGATGAGATCCATAGAAAATGAAAATGGATCCAAACTTTAGTTTTAAAACTTGATTCCAAAACCATTCAAGTAGTCCTGTTTCCATGTCATTCTCCAGAAGACATTGTCATAATGAGGCAGGGGCCTTGCCCAATTATTATTTGTAAAATCAAAGTAATTTACTTCATGTCATTTTCAGCTTTTGTTTACAGTGCTTCTGAGTTTAATTCCATTAGTGACTGTATAGGTAGCAGCAAAGCAAATGGCAGAAACAAGGTAATGTTTTATAAGATTGGATTACTAATCTCCTGAGACTCTTTCTTTAGCTGCAGCACTGAAAATTGCCTCTCCATAGGCCAACATCAGAAATACTTAAAATATTATCAAAAAACACCACCTGAGTAAAAGTAAAGAAGAAAAAAAGTGAAAGCAACATATAATGCAAGGATTTCAAGCTATTTAAGAGCTTTTCGCCACAGTTTGGGGGTAATGTGAACTCCCACTAAGAGAACTATATATTTTAAATTAGTTTTACTGCATACAAATTGCAAATAGCACATTACATAATGATGTAAGTGCCATAAAGACAGTTTTGTGCTCTTTCTAAAATGTATTAGGTCACCAATATTTTGAGTTTGCAAGCTGAGCTATTTAAAAATAATAAAGAAGAGCAGGGTTATATAAATTATTATTATTTTTTAAAAAAGTATTCTTTGACCATTCAGTTTACCCAGGGGATGTAAAGAGGAATGCATAGTTGTTAGCGGGGTGAAAGCTGATATTATAAGTCTTCTATAGAGGTAAAGAAGGCATGTTAACAACACCATTCAGTTTATAGAAACTTTCCACTCACAGTAATAAGTTGTCCATTTATCCTCCTGTTTCATTTCACCTTCCTGCTGTATAAAGTAGTTCATGATAGTTCAACAGTTTTCAAATGTTTTGAGCACTCTGTTCACAGTAGACAGGCCCCTTTCTATTCTCTAGGTGGGGTCCCCAATCTAACACCATTTGTATTGTCCACTAATCAAAAGACTATCAGGACAAGGCCTTCCTGATTTTGTAATGGGACAAGATGTATCAGATTGTCTCCCCTACAATTTGAAACATAAGCAGAATGCCAGAGCAGCATTTGCCAGAAAGGCTTCAACTACCCAGGAGTGCTGGAAGGACAGCACCAGTCACAGAATTCTACCTCTTCCTGAAAGTTCATTGCCCTTCACTAGGTAGATATGCTCCAAGGAGGAGGAGGAGGAGAGTTGGCTTTTCTACTCCATTTAAGGGGACTCAGAGTGGCTGACAAAGCTTTTCTATTCTTCTCCCCACAACAGAACATCCTGTGAGGCAGAAGAGAGCTGTGGCTCACCCAAGGTCACCCAGCTGGCTTCATGGGGGAGGGCAAAATTGAACCCGGTATTCCCAGATAAGAGTCCAGCTCTCTAACCACTGGACCAAACTGGAAGGAAGCTCATATTTTGAAAACTGGTCTCAGAGGATACTACCCTTGAATGACCAGGTTTACAATCTGAGAGTATGCACTAGGGGCGTGCAGAAATATTCGTAATGTTATTTATTCATATGAATTCATACAAATTTGGACGTTTGTACATGAATCAAATGTTACAACATTCATACATTAACATTTCTACGAATGTGGGTGTTTAGGAACATTCATACGATTCCTTTGTACATTCATTGAACTGGGGATACATATCGGATAAGTATTGATATGTATGCGTTACATAGGATATGTATCCGATACTTATGCATTGGCATAGGATATGTATCCAATATGTATGCATTCATATAAGATCCGTATCTAGGATCTATATCCTGGATCTGTATCCAGGATCCATATGCATTCATATCGGATATTTGTACAAATTCATACAAATACATTCGTATCGAATAGAATTCTACCACATTCAAAGGGGATCTATTCAAAGAAAAATGGATTTTCTAACATTCGATTCATTATGAATTGAATGCCAAAAACCTATTTGTGCACATCCCTAGTATGCACTGATCTGGTGTTTCTAGTAAAGTACTCTGTTGTGTCAGTCTGGAGAAGTAGATGTGACCCTACCTCAGTGGAAACATCTTGAAATCTGCAATCTATACCTTAGTAGCTGCTTTTCCACCAAACCCAGTTTGCTTGGACAATCACCTTGGATAATGGAAGTTGGAGTCAACAGTGACTGATAAAATGAGAAAAAAATGGCAGTGACAGCTGGACTGCATTGCATGTGTTGTTTTCACTTACCTACACAGCACAGTATAACCCAGAAACCACAACAAATTGACTGTTTAGTTAACTTCATTTCATTTATTCATCCATTTGCACACCACCTTTACAGACAAAATAATGTTCAAGGGAATAAAATACTACTAGTTTGCATAATCCAATTAGCAATTGGCATGCCTTCAATGTGCATGAAATACAAAGAAATCTGACAGGATCTGTGGCTTTGGGTCAGAAGCAAGAGATCAAGAGGCATCAGCCTTGCAATGAGCAGCAGCAGGTTACAGCAGAAGAAACTTCCTCTTAGGAAGGAAGGGCAGGAAGCAGATGGAGCAGCAGCCAGGGAGGTTGAGCGTAGAAGACCAATGTGCTTGTCCCTCCTGGAAGAATCTGGCAGGATCCCTTCCTGTTTGCTGTAGGTGACTCAGTGCTACGCATGTGCAAAAATATTCAAAATTTTGAATATTCCATTTGAATCCATCAAACGTTGACATTTGAACTCGAATTGGATTTTTGAAAATCTGATATGGATTTTCGCATAATTGAAATGGGTAGATTCATATCTGTTGCATACAAATCTGTGTTAAAATTATACATATCTTGCACTTAAAATACGGGATTAAAGCGGGATACATACGGAATAATGCGGGATGCATACGGATTTTTACGGAATGCGCCCACATACATATAACAGATACAAATGTTGTCGACATTTGTATCTTTAAATACAAATCTAACATCTGAATGTACGGATTCGAATGTTATGGATTCAAATCAGATTTTATGACATTTGAATCTTAAATATCTGAATCAAATCAGATTTTATGACATTTGAATCTACTCAGATTCTAATGTCAGAAATACATGCATGCACATTCCTACTCAGAGCAAGCTTCTATTTTCCCTGACCAACTGTAAGCTGATTAAGGATGTGCATGAAAAAAAAAATCACATTTGTTTCACTATCAAATGGAAAATCTAATAATTCATTTCATTGTTGAATCTTCAATTGAACAACCATATTTTCACATTCATTTTTGAACTTTTTTGCAAACTTTTTCATGATTTTTCCCCAGATCAAAAAAGTCCTTTTTTGTGACCCAGAACATATTGAAATATGAATATTAAATCAAAATGTGCATTTTTGCAGGCAGGAAACTAATTACTTGGATCAAATCTTTGGATATTCAAAAAACTGGATATTCAATTTGATATCTGAAAATTCAGAATGTTTTATGGAATTTGCAAACATGAATCTCATTTCAGACATCCTTAGAAACTGATGAAGTTACCCCATCCAGCAGCATCCAGTGGTATCCAGAGGCAGCCTCATCTACATATCTATGATGCACAGAGGAGCACATGGCATACGACACAAGCATGCTGATGTGTCATGTGACATGTTAGCATCACTGTGTGCATGCGCCACATCACTATTGTCCCAATGAGGGCACCAGTGCATGTGCAGTGACACCAGCATTATAAACCAAGATGGTGGCATCCAGACCATGCATCCACACCAGGTAAGAGTCATGTCCAGATGCATGAGAGGGTGTTGGTGTGGACAGGTCAAGAAGTACGACCTTTCCTCAGGGTTGGGGTGGCCTCACAGATCCACATTAACATGCAGATCTATGAGGTCTAGAAGTGTACTGCATAGACTTTTAAACCATATTGATGGTGCACAATTTTTTTTTTGTACTGAATCAAATGCAAGAAAATCCCTTCAAATTTGGTGGGATTCATATTTGATATGAATGTTCAATCCCATATGGATCCCATACAAATCCCATACAGATTCTATATGAAGCGTCATACAAAGCATCAAAACATTCAATTCAAATTCGAATGTCCATCTTTGAATGTGCCAACATTCGATTTGAATTCAAATGTCTGAATTCAGCCAAATTCGTACAAATTTTGAATATCAGAGAAATAGCTGTGTTAGTCTGATTCAAAAAGTCCAGCAAGGTTGTTAGTAGCACTTGGAGACTAACAGGAGAAGGGTTGGTGGCATGAGCTAGGGGGCCCAATCAGCTCATCTACTTCTTCTGGTGCTAGGGGGCCCAGTGGGCAAGTCTACTTCTTCAGATGCTAGGGGGCCCAAAGTGGCACTTGGAGACTAACAGGAGAAGGGTTGGTGGCATGAGCTTTCGTAGACACCTCTACTTCTTCAGATGCCATTAACCCTTCTCTTGTTAGTCTCCAAGTGCTACTAACTACCTTGCTGGACTTTACCAATTTTGAATGTTATGAATAATTGTGTACATCCCCAACTGATGGATCTTGCAAAAAGGCCCACAATGAAAGATCTGGGGACTGATTAGAAATAGATTTGAAGACACAGAATTCCATGTAGTGTTGTAGTTTGTCTCACTGAAATTCTGATAGAAACCAACATACAAGAGATGGCCAGAGACATGCCATCTATTTAATACTGAAATCTGGTCGACAGTTCAAAAGTTAATGAGAAATTCCTGCTTGCTTTCAGAACTGAACCATGAAAATCACCTGACCTTTTATTCTGTGTTGTCAAACTCATGCCGATTATAGTGCATTTCACAACCACTCTTGAAGTGTTCCCCCGAAGCATACAGAAATAAAATACTGCTATTTGAGAATACTGGAATCTATCTGGCTTTGTTTTCTCTCTGTGCGTTCGCTGTTGTTTAAAAACCACTTTTATCAAAAATGTTAATCTGGCTGCAAGTGAAGGTCCTCTTGTAAGAAAAGCAGATCACAGAAGCCACTGCGACACTGTTTTCCAAAGTCATGACCTACAGCTTTTATTAAAAACAAAGGGTGAAGACTTTTCAGAAGCATATGTTAACCTTATGCTGACACTGCAGTAGTGAAGTATGCAGAGTGTTTTATGTTGAATGGCTGTGGGTTTGAGAAAGGCCCTGAGGTTTCATTCTGATGCTGTATAAAAAAGGGGAAGCCACACTCTCATAATGTCACGGCAGCTTCTAAGGTTTCCAAGCATTATGTCAATCTACTTAACATATATTTTTGGGGTGAAAACAAAATCAGAACACTGCAGCTGAATATTTCCTTCTGTCTGGGTGCTGCTGAGAACAGCTTAAGGATTTAATTTAGAAAAGAAATGAAAGGGAGGAAAAAATGTGGGCGGGGGAAGCCCATGCTCTTTACATAGCACAGCTGGATTCCAGGTTGAGGCTGTCTGAAGATCTGCACATCATAAGTGGCAGAATACAGCTTATCACTGAACCCTGGATCTTCACAATCTGAAGTTGCCTTTTGTGTTTCCAACAAAACAAAAAAATAAACAAAATTTAAAAATTTAAAAATAGATTTCCAGAGCTAGGTCTCTCTCTCTCTCTCTCCCTACACATTTCCATAAAACTAAGAGTAAAGGATAAACAAAACAAAGCAACCTTACAGAATGGCATGAAATGTGCATGTGTTAATAAAAATAATCACCATGAGTGAAATTGGAATGCTAGGCGCCTATTCAGTCTGCTGTCCAGATGCTGGCAGTGAACTGATATTTTAGAGGACTCTTCTATGCTCCTCATTTAGGATTTTTGATCTTTCTATCAGACAGGGCATCCCTTCAATCAGACAGTTGCAAATAGGGGGTTACAGCACATCACCTCCCTATGAAGAGCTTTGATGGCTGTACTCAGATTTGGACAATGTGATCCTTTGTCCAGGTGACACATAAATAAATAAATAAATAAATTATGAATGAATGAATGAATGAATGAATGAATGAATGAATGAATGAATGAATACAGCAGAAGCCCTGAATTTATTCCCTGCAGTTAAAGGGTGAAGAGAAGATCCTGTTGCTCATTTTACCAGGCAAGGATAAAGACTCGGAGCATTAGTGGACCCCCAATTAATAAGGGGGCTCAGTACTACAACAAGTAGTTTGATGTTTTCTAAAGGAGACCATCTACCTAGGGCAATATGCCAACACAATTAAGCAGACAGCAGCATTTCATGATTTCAGGAGTCATGTCCAGTCCTACCTCAGGATACTGTGACTTGAATCTGGGTAGTGGGCATTCAAAATATATTCTCTGTCACTGAGTTTTCATTCTTTGGCCCCATCCAGATTGGGAGGAGGAGGCAACCCTACCATCGGCCTGCTATTTCTACACACACACACACACACACACACACACACACACACACACACACACACACACACACACACACACACACACACACACACAAATAAATAAATAAATAAATAAATAAATAAATAAATAAATAAATAAATAAATAAATAAATAAATAAATAGTAGAAACTTCTGGAAAACCCAGCACTGGATGTTGGTTTTCCACTTTCTACAAACTTTCTGGACAAATGAGTGGAGGCCAAAACAGGTGCTCACACATGTTCAAAAGCTGGGATGCCCAAATGCCTAGATGCATGTATCAGTGAATGTGCAAAGCAGTGTCAGCAGTGGTTGCGTCTAAGTAGAAGGCGGTAATTGCGGAGGGAGAATTTCCCATATTATCAACTCCAAGCAGAATATCTGGTCACCATCTGGAGGTGGCCTTTCTTGAATTTCAGTACACCTGTGCTTGCAGTCTGCATTCACATGTAAGGAAACAAAATGGGGGGGAAGTACCTCAAAAGCTTCTTAGAAGTGGTAGGATTGTTCTACCCATCTCCAATATGCTTTTGAAGTATCTCTAGTCTTCAGCTCTCCCTCTGAACTATCTCTGAGTTGCCTTTGAGCCCCACATTTAACTTCACGTGATTGCAGTCAAGAGTGCTTTATTTTGAAAACTGACCCTGAAATCTGGCAACACCGCATTCCAAATAGACTAGATAATGTCCTAGCATCAGATCATGAGCTTCTGATTTAAGATAAAGAATTATTAAAATCTGATGTCTTTAAAAGAGGGGGGAAAGGGAGGGAAAGAAGGGGGAGAGGCAGTTATGATTTATCATGAAGATGGACTTTAGTCAATAGATGGGCATGTTCACTCCATAAGTAATTCCGTCTTGTTAAGTGTTTATAGGGGGAAAAGAAAGAAAGGCTTGGTTAGGATACTCAGAGAGCCCATTTTCCTACCATATTGATGTTCTTCTTCTCAAAACCAAAAAAAGGAAACTGAAAGGTCACTTTATGATTGAAAGAATGGCTCTTACTAGTTGTTGAAGAAGAAGAATCTGGAGATTCAAATTCAGATAAAATGCTGGCACATTTGAAGATTGACTTTTGGATTTAAATCAAATGTTTTGATACATTTGTATGAAGCTTCGTATGTGACCCATACTTTTTTGGTTGGTTGGTTGGTTGGTTGGTTGACTGATTATTTGTATTTCTATCCCATCCTATACCTAAAGGTCTCAGGACAGGTAACAACATTTAAAATCAACATATTGGGTTTTTTTCCACTGTCACTAGAAGTACCCATTAAGTACCCATTAGTACTTAATGTACAATAACAATAGTACTTAGTACAATAACAGTACCTATTCAAACAGTGTCTGCAAGTGGGAAGGGAAAGTGTATCCCAATTTAACTGAAGGCCAGGGCAAAAAGGTGCATCTTCACTGCCTTCCTAAATGTGTACAGTGAAGGCGATAGACGCACCTCAAGGGGGAGACCATTCCACAGCCTAGGGGCCATCACTGAGAAGGCCCTTTCCCGGGTGCCCACTCCCTTTGCTGCTGAGGGTGGTGTTACAACCAGGAGGGCCTCCTCTTCAGATCTTAAGGCACAGGCAGGATGATATTTAATAATAGATCATGCTTACCTAATTGATCAGCATAAACACACCAACTTCTATTTTGATTAACAAAATTGTGAAAGAGTTGAAGTTAAAGACATCTTCAAGAGATTGTAGAATGTAGTTTGATTTTCAGCCAGACACAGTATAAGAGCTGAAAAATGCTGCTCTTATATGTCCTTTTAAAATTTTATTTAGGTTCTTGAGCAAATACACATTTGTGTATGGGATTCGTATGTTATTCGTATGCATTCGTATATAGGAATGCAAAAGAGATTATAATATAAAATAGTAAGAAATGATTAAAAATAGCATAATCATATATTGATCTACAATATAAAGCATAAAAAAGAGAATCAACACCTGTGTGTATCTGAAATAGTGTCCTACAGAAGTTAAGGTCAGGGGCCTTTCTGTACTTGGTCTAGTGGTTAGGGGGCTGGACTTTTATCTGGGAATGCCAGGTTTGATTCTGCCCTTCCCCATGAAGCCAGCTGGGTGACCTTGGACTAGTCACAGCTCTCTTCTGAGCTCTCACGGCCCCACTTATATCACAGGGTGTTCTGTTGTGGGGGAGAAGAACAGAAAGCTTTGTCAGCCACTTTAAACCCCCTTAAGTGGGTGAGAAAAGCAGGGTAGAAAAGCCAAATCCTCCTCTTCCTCCTCCTCCTCCTGTCCCATCTGGGGATGGGAACAGTTCATTCCCACTGGCATGTACTAGCATTTGCATCTGTGAACACCAGTGCATGCCATCGCCCCCCCCCCATCTGCAGACTGACCTTAGGTCTGGACATATGACCAGGTGTTGCCATTCTCATCCCAGGAGCTGGCACATCTGCGCATACCCATGCACTCATGTTTTGGGACCATCTGAGTTGCCATAGAGGTGTGGATGGGCTCTGCTAGAGATGGCAAAGGGCATCTCTGGTCAAGGTTAAGTCTTTGTGTGGAGGACAAAATGGTGCTCGACACGTAGTTCATGCACAGTTTGCTCCTGCGTGGAAGGGGCTGCTTTATGTGCAGATGCTCCGTCTGGAAGTGTACTGCATCAAGACTATGGGTCCAAGTGCAAACACTTCACCCAAACTTATCTGGATCCGGGTGCAAATGCTCCTGTCTAAGAGCACCTGCCCCAATGCAGCGACAGCCATAAGCACTGGGCTGTTCCTCTGGTGACTGGGTGACACAACATGTGACTGCACAACTACAGCCAGCACACCCCACCCGCAGGCAGCACAACCATGTCAATGCTGCATCTGCAGCTGTACTAAGAGTGCAGTAAACTAGTAAATTAGTGCCTCGAATTAATTTCAAGCTATGGAGCATTTTTTTTTTTTTTACTGCTCCACAGCTTGTAGCAATCAGGGCAACTCTTGGCTGCTCTGGGAGAGAAGCAGCTCTGTTGTGCGCAAAAGCACCTGTGTTGGAGCATCTGCCAAATGCCAGAAAGTCCAGTGAAGCAGTTTTGAGTCTCCTCAGGCAGATTGTGTGGATGCCTTTGCTTGCAAGAGGATAGAAACAGAAACCAGAGGCCTATTTGCACTTAGGCCTCTAGTATGAAATCGGGACAGCTCTGGTGAAGTACATACAGTACACATGCTTACTAGGCTGCTACAGTCTAGAAGAATGCCTGCCCTCAGCATAGCTCTCCTAATTGCTGATTAAGTATGGAGCATGAAATTGTGCTCTCCACACCTATCCTAACATTTGCCCTGGACTTTCCTGGAACGTCTGGTGAGGGGAGAGCATTTGCTCTTCCTCTGGCTTGCTGCAGAAGTCCTGCCCCCTAGCTGGCATGATTGCTGGCGGCCGCATTCTGTGATGTGCTGGCAGGCAGGTGACTGATTTGGGGGGGGGGGAATGCCTCGCAGAGCCTTTCCCAAGTGAGGAGGATGAAGCTTTGAAATGAAAACTTTGTCCTCTTGGCTTGGAAGAAGAGGGAGGGTGGCTGGCAGTTAATGACCCAGGCACCTCCGTCAGGTGATCCTGTGGCAAGAGCAGCACAGAGGGCATGATCCAGAAGTGGCACGCCACACCACCGAGTCAGATTGATCTCCACCCCTGGCATGGCTGCCTGCCAGCCAGCATGCCAGCGGTGGCCTATCATGCCAGCCAGGGGGTGAGACTCCCAGCATGCACAGCGGTGGTGCAGTCTGGTATGTTCCATGTGCAGGAGGACCATTTGTATTTTCTCACCAGCCAGAAATGCATATGATCCTCCTGTATCTGGAGTATACTGGTCTTAGTACATGATGCTCTAGAAACACTAGTGCAAAAATGTCTCAGGAAGAATCTCAGGCAGGCCAAACAGTCCCTAGCAAGATCCACTGAACAATCTTTGGCCCACTTTCTAAGGGATGAAGGCAGTCCTTTCACTGTACTTATAATATATATAAGATATGTACAGATAACTGAGTATTTTATTAACTGGTTTACGCTCACCCATCAACTTCTTCTTCTTCTCCTCCTCCTTCTCCTGGTCCACAGGCCAGATGCTGGTCTCCACTGAAATAATTGGAGATATTTGGCAGCGGCTAACACGGAAGCAGGATTGGGTCCTAAGCTCCAAAAGGCAGAACAAGAATGATGTGTCTAGGGCTGAACAATGCTTCCGTCATCACGCCCAATCAGCTTTTATTAGCTCATTTTGAAAAGCTTCACTTTCAGCATATACTTGCTGCTCAAGTCTTTTCAAATCTCTGATGTGGATGTAGAAATGCCTGTGAATATAATGCTGTTTCAGTATCCAATCAGAAGGAAAGTTTCAATTATGCCATTGCTTTTAAAGAAGACTTAAAATTAAGACTCTTAACAGAGGCTCCTCCAAATCTTCAAAAACTTCAGACTTCCCTTGTTAAATAAAGGCAGCAAAGGCGAAAACCATCGCTGACTACTTTAAACTGAGCCTTTGAGCAAGGGCTTCTTAAAGAAAGTTGTTTCTTACTGAAAGCCTTGGTGAGGACCTAATTACATCTTTTAGAGTCACTTTGAATTGAGCCCTAAGATTCTAATGTGTATTGAATTTAAATTCTACTTATGGGCTCGCTTCCTTTGATTCTGCATTGCTAGCAAAGGGAGCTCCTTACGGTACATTAATCATAATATTCGGAAGGGCTTCTGCGTTGGCTTGTTGCCGGGCTGTAAGTTGTCCCTGAAGATAAAAAATAAAATAAAATCCCCCTTGGAAGGAAAATCTCATTCTAAATGAAGATTTAAATTGAAATTATCGGAGAAGATGGAGCAAAGATGTGCCCAGCAAAATTAGAACAAGCGTTTAAATGGAAAAGGAGGTATCTTAAATTATTATTTTTTCTTCCTTTGCACATAAGGAAAATCCCATGGTATGAGAGCTTCAGAGGTTCAGGCTGATGGGTACCATATGTACAATGTCAGAACATTTCACTTCACCATCAGCCTCATATTAGTCTGAGATAAAGAGAGAGGTGAAATGGGTTCTTCACAGCGCTACACCAGTCTGCTGGGAAGTAAATTAATGCTTCTAATTAATCTCCTGTATCACAAAGAAGTATATACATTTGATCAGATGCAACAATAGCTATCTAGGCACAGGGAAAAGGGGATTTTGAATTCAAAAGAGTGCTGTGAGCGAGAGGGGAGCTACACCTCAAACTGGCTGAACTTGTGAGCCAGTTTGGTCTAGTGGTTAGGGAGCCGGACTCTTATCTGGGAATTCGATTCTGCCCTCCCCCATGAAGCCAGCTGGGTGACCTTGGGCTAGTTACAGCTCTCTTCTATGCTATCACAGCCCCACCTACCTCCCAGGGTGTCTGTTGTGGGGAGAAGAATAGAAAAGCCTTGTCAGCTGCTTTGAGTCCCCTTAAATGGGTGAGAAAAGTGGGGTAGAAAAGCCAACTCTTCTTCTTTTTCAAAAGAGTAAAGCTGGGTACATGAGTGTTTATGGTAGAACCTATATAGATGTAAAGCAGAAAAGAAAAGATGAATTTATTCCTTTTACCTTTTGAGCTAGGAAACCAAAATGAAATGGTAAAAGCAGCAGTCTAAAGATTTCAAAAGTTTCAAAAACCTTTGACAAGCTCTTCAAGGTGTTATAGAAATCCTGCATGGACTATGCAAGATGGTGAAGAAAGGGCCTATCCACTCTTACCATTACTGTTCTGGGACAGGGCAGGATATTGGACTAGAGCAAATCCATCACCATTTGGATGGCCTGTGCTACTCCAGCCCCAGCGCTGTCTTTGGAGATCCCTCAGAGACAGCACCAAGGCTTCAAAGGCCAGGAATGAAAGTTCTTGACCTTTGCAGTTTCCAGTCTGCCCATTTTGGGGCTGGATTCACTTCCAGGGACTCTGTCAAAATGAGTCACTTATGGTATACCAGACCACAAAAGTGTACCGTCCACATGTCTCCGTGGCCCCTATACCAGCCCTGGATTGGTTGTCCACCTTAGTGCACAGATATACCAGTCTTGGGTGCCATTTTGAGTGGCCTAACTCAGGCTTTGGCCAATGTGGACAAAGTGTGACAGAGAGGTGGGGAAGAGACCTGACATAGTCCATACTAGCATGTGGATGGCAGGTCCTTGTTCTGGAATTCATCCTGGAACAACTTCTCCATTCATTTTCACAAGGTGTGAGAACAAGTTTTGAAGTTCAGGAAGTCACCCTGAGAGTGCTCAAACCAAAAGATGAGAAAGTAGCAACTACAACACATACACACAAGCAGGAGTGATACCAAATTTGTTAATATCATTTGCCGGTCATGTAATGCTGTATATAGCTGCAGAAGGGATTGAGCTTCAGTAACTCAAGCTTCAAAAATCTTATGAAAGTCTGTGGGGAGAAACTGTTAGTAGCCATGTATTTTACTTTTCAAATAAGCACAGGGTCCCAGACATGAGGCCGTCATGAAGTATAGTAAAGCAGTAGTTTTGACCTTTGAACTTCCCATAAGCCCTTCTTACTGATACTGAAAAATAAAACATAATACATTAACAATTTATAAGAACCTAAGAGGAGCCCTGCTGGATCAGGCCACAGCCATCTAGTCCAGTGTCCTGTCGCGCACCGCGGCCCACCAAATGCTCATGGGCATCGCAAGCAGAGGCAAGGACAAACCTTCTCCTGCTCTCAAATCCCAGAAAATGGCTGTAGAAGCGTCCTGCTTTCCCCGCAGGCCTGAAAGATGTACCCAGGCATTCATTCAATATGCTGCCCTTTCATGACATATAAAACAAGTTTATGCCTAGCAGTAATTCTAATTCTAGGCTGTGTTCACACCTAAGTTTTAATCCAGCTTCAGGCTGCTTTCAGAATGAGAGAACACATCAGGAAAGCAACAAGCTGATCCTCTTTCAACATCCTCTAACTCAGAAAATCCACCTTTGAATTAGATAATGAAAAAAGAAAACGACCATTCACTTAGCTGATGTGTTCTTCCATTCTGAAGGTGGACTGAAGCCGGATTAAAACTTAGGTGTGAACGCAGCCCTAGAGATGCACTGGAGTCATAATGAAGTGGTCAGGCAGCAACAAAGCTGCCTGGTTGTTTTGGCTATTACTTGTCTATTGTGAAATGCCCTCCTCTCACAGAATGCCTCTTTTTGACCACAGGCAGCAAATTTTCTATTTATCTTGCATAAATATTCTACCTGCAACCATATTAAGATGGGTTTTAACTATTCTTCTTTTGGTTGCATATTCTAGCATCCATGCAGCTGATGGTAGGGATGTGAGCAAATATTCTAAAGAGTCAAAATCCAATTGAATTCATCCGAATGTGGACATTTGAATTCAAATCAAATGTCTTCACATTCGAATTTTAGACATTCAAACGAATTTTGAATGTTCTGAAAAATTTGCTCAAATCATTTGAATGTACAGATACGTATGTATTACATACCTATCTGTACAAATATACGTATTTGTACGCATTTGTGCTTACAATACGGAATGAAAACAGAATGCATATGGATAAAACAGGATGCATACGAAATGCATACAGATACGTATAATACAAACAAATGTTGTCGACATTCGTATCTTCAGATTTGTACGAATAGATTCAAATGTATCAGATGCA
Source organism: Aspidoscelis tigris stejnegeri (assembly GCA_023333525.1). Taxonomy (NCBI): domain Eukaryota; kingdom Metazoa; phylum Chordata; class Lepidosauria; order Squamata; family Teiidae; genus Aspidoscelis; species Aspidoscelis tigris. Next base: position 108,038,908 of record JALMGA010000004.1, on the reverse strand, counting down.
AATCGGGTTTTGTTGCATTCAGATTTTAAACATTCGAATCAAATGGAATGTTTTGACATTCAATTTGATTCAACTCAAATTCAAATGCAAAAATAAAAATAAAAAATCATTCGTGCACACCCCTAGCTGATGGCTGATATGAAATATTCAAGTGCCATATGAGTTCATCCTTAGAATGATAAATCCAATAATGAAGTTGCAAAATGGGCACCACCTTCAGAATAGGAAGGAAAGAATCTAAATAAGTTCCAATAGTTTGCCATTTGTCATACTGCCTGATCATTTGGAGTCCATTTCTCAGTAGTTTGCTTTCCTATTATGCCCCCATTTATAAGCATAATCTCTCCATAAAGGCTTGACAAATGTATACTTTGTTAGCTTTCCAGTGCTGTGCTTATAAATGCTGGGTTTTCTCCTCTTTTTTGGTTTTGGAAACTGAAGACACAGACTAATGCAAGCAGATTTCATCCAATTTTGTGAATTGTAATTAGTTTTCTAATACTTTAATTGCTACACGTCAGTCTAATAAACATATTTCCAGAGGCATTTGTTCCGTTAGAGTAGTTACACTCTTAAAAAGCAGTAGGCTGCTGCCTTTATAATAGAAGAGACTCAGGGTGCTTCCGCATTTTGCAGCCGAAAAATGGATCTAAGAAGATCCGTTTTTCAGCGATCCGACCTCCTGAGGGTCCGTCCCAAATAGGGAGGGATCTGAAGGGCCCTCACGCGTCTGCACATGCACAGGGAGGCCGGATCCATCAGGATGGATGGTCTGGGTACTGTGCGGAAGCCACAGCACCCATTTGAAAAGTCCGTCAGATTCCCGCGCCGCCAACTCCGCCCCTGGAGCTATGGGACTGGAGCAGGCAGCTGCCAGTCACCACAAGTTTCTGGAGGCGCACAGCACATGAGGGAGGGGCTTCCGAGGCAGGGCATCCTGCTTCCTCCCCTCCCAACATGGTGGCCGCCAGGACATCCATCCCTTCACCTGGCCTTGTGCGGAAGCATCCTGCTTCCACACAGATCCAGGCGAAGTGACGGATTGAAGACCTAATTTTTGGGGTCTTCATTTTAATCTGGTTTTCGGAAGTGAGACCCATTTTAGAAAAGGATCTCATGTGCTGAAATGCGGAAGCAGATGCCTGGAAGGGTCGCAAATGAGGTCCGCAATGTGGAAGGTAAGTGCCAATGTGACTCATATGTGTCTTAAATCTCGGGTTAATCCAGTTTCAGCCCCAAATGGTGATAAACTTACTAAATGGTAAGTTATTAACACAGTCTGTGTAAATCATTGTACTATGGCATCTCTTTGTACAGGGCAGCACATTGCCTCAATATAGTAAAGTCTACCTCTTGTCAAACTGTATAACATGATCACATCAGAGAATTGAAAGGGTTCCCTTTCTCTTATATGTGGTGCTTTGGAGAAAAGTGTATTTTTGACTGCAGCCATTTCCCCACAAACACCTCTTCTCCTAATAAGAAACATAGCCGACACCATCAACAACAGAATCATTTCCTAACCTTTATTTTTGTCGGTAGCCAAAGGCCACTGAATTTCGTTGTTCAAAAACATGATGGTAACAGTGTCCTGGCAACGGAGGGCCAAATGATAAGACTGCTAATTTATATTTGAAACTGTGGTTCCTTCCTCAGATAATGGCTGTACCAGTGGCAAATCTACCTTGGAGGCAACTTTCTTTTATAATCACACTGTCATCTTAAACTAAACGTCCAGAGCAAAGGTGGTGTGCTCCGCCATAATTTAAAGGCCTATGATATAAAATGAAGTGCTATGATGTTTAACTTATAGGGCATCCAAATGTCATAGGCTCAAGCAGGCTCCTATTAGCAATAATTCAGGTCCCACTGAAGAGATCTGGCATTCTAAACTGATGAGTGTTGTTCCCTGGGGATTGCTCCTCCAGGACCATGCTCAGGCCAATGGGTAACCCAGATGACCCAGGAGTCAAACTATGATAACCCTCTTCAATTTAAAGAGCTGCTTCTCCCCATCTGTCTGAGGCCTGACTCTGCACAATAAATTTCCCAAAGAGCATAAAGAGCCATCTAGTGTATATCAAATCGATATCGTTGTGGCTTGCAGCAATATCTGGGGCTACAGTTCACAAAATAAACTAGGCCAGGGGCTGGTTTACTGCCCTAGGCAATCAATCAGGCTCTCTGGGTCATAGATTTTAGTGTAAATTAACACAGCAGAAACAATCACACTGCCCAGATGATGATATAATACTGTATTTGCTTTCCTTTCTCCCCCTCCCTATTTGGCAGCGAAGCTACATGGAACAAGAATAAAGAAGCAATGATTTTAAAAGACCGTGGTAGTCATATGACTGGGCATTAGTGTTTCCCTGTCAAATGTATAGAAATGTATGTGTTTGCCTCTGTGTGTGTGTGTACATGAATGCATGCATGTGTGTAGGAAATGAGGATTGCCAGGTAGCATAAATGATCTTTCATATATTACTATGTGAAAATGTATGTTCATGTGCTGGATTCCCATGCAGATGCTACAGCAGTCTTGCTGCAGTATCATTGCTGACAAAGCACAAGATATGTGCTGTGGCAAGCTGCAAAGTCAACACAACACTGTGTTGTACTTACATAAATCAGGTTTATTTGCAATTTTGTGGTGGCTTAGGGGGGTTTTGTTTTGGTTTTTGGACAAAAATGATTTCCAGTCACTTTGAGAGGGGGTATCTACACAAGGATGGCTTCTTGTCCTGTTTAGGCAACTTAAAGCTTCATGCATGCTAACCACAGGGACCTTCTTTCTGTGCTTGCCTTGGGGCTGGTCAATGTTGTAAACTATGAACACTCCTATCAAAGACCAAAGGAGGTCCCATTCAATGTTGGTATGTTCCATCCCCATAAAATGGAGAAAATTCCATATCATTGGACCCTTGATCTGGATTCTCAGTAGACATGATTAAATAGGTCTACTAGTGGACCAGTGAGCCCCAGTCTGGAATACAGAAGCATGTATGACTGAAGAATCCGTTTCAGTGGGTCCCTCAGGAGTTCCTCAGAGGTCAGCACTGCAACTCATGCAGCCAGTGAAGACAATGCTGTTCCATACCTCTTTGAGCAGTGATCTGGACCAACAACTTGGCTGGCCCAGACCCATTGGTCCAGATCATTGTCTTTGTCATACTACTGAAATGTGTCCCTCGCTAGGCTTGAATATGGGAGGCCCACTCTGATTCACTAATTTGTTTAATTAAATCTACCAGTATCCTCAATCAGGATCATGCTCCATCTTGTATAGATAGAGCATATCTGTGTCTGGGGGTGTCAATAATGCCCCAAAGCTTATAATCCAGACCCTTGTCCCTGATTAACAGTAAGTGCATAAAGGGCCATTGTAATCATTCAAGTAGATTTAAATAATTCACATTAATATAAGTAATATCATCCCTTGACATGTAAATCACTAGACAGTCCAAGTCACTCAAATATACAGATTTAGAATATTTGGCCTTAAACATTAAGTGAGATTCTGATTTCAGAATCTCCACTCTGAAATAGCTCTGCTCTATTTTTGCCTGTGGGACATGCACAGCTATCATGGAGAGGGAAACATCACCCCCCCCCCCATGCTAGCACTGGCATTCCCCTGTGATGGTCATGCCATGCCTCCTCAGTGCATATTGATTGATAAAATATATGCACTCGGTCTTAGATAAACTGAGGAGACAGACAGAAATTGCCAGATTTGGGCTGTTATTTGGTTAAAGATCACGGAGTACCTACAGCCAAACCATGTAAGGAAATAATGGAGGAAGAAGTGGGAGCCAAGGACAAGTAAACACAGCCAGAAGTTTACATGATACAGGCACAAGTCACATCAGTTTCCACATGGTGGGGAAAGTGAATTCTCCTGCCCCATCTACCCTCCAAATTGTTTTTCCCGCTCTGTATGATAGGGTACTTGCAGCACATTTAGGATAGATTGGCCACTGAATGGATTTAGGTCAATATATTGAGTCTGCACCCAATGCTCTCCAGCAGACGCTCTCAGGCCGCGCCCCCATGCACTCTGTTTAGTGTGGATTAATTAATTTAATAATTAATTTGTATTTCTATCCCGCCCTATACATGGAGGTCTCAGGGCGGGTTACAATATTATATTAATCCAATATTATATTATGGATTGGACTATTTTTAGTCTGGATGCAGGGCCAAATTTGAATTAAGCCGTCCCCATGCATTTGCTGATAATGAGGGCTCAATTCAAATGTGGGTGTCACCACGCAAACCATGCTAAACCCATGCACAGGGGAACAACATCTTTTTCGCTCTGCCCCCTCTCTCCTGACAGGAAGCTGAGCTGACATCAGCAATCCCTGTGCTGCCCGCTGTAGTGATGCAGAAATGCAATAACAAAGCATGTTTTAGGGGGAAAGCATCTCTATATGTTTGTACCCCTAGAGATGGAGGAAAGACCCCTAGAGATGGAATTAGAAGGTTATATTGTCTTGGATCTCAGTGGATCTGATTGTCCTTTTAAGGCAAATTAATGGGATTATACCTTCTAGGGATGAGCTAGAATCCCTTGATTCCTAAAATTCCAGGAATCCCTTGGAAAATAATGACTCCAATACCAGGTAACACACTTAAAATAAGAAAACTATTAGTTTCTAGTGAGTCTTGCAGTTATGTAGCCCCAAAAGTCAATTGTTGTATTTTGAAAGAACAAACTAAATTTGAATGGTGCTAATTTCAACATTCCTTCACGTTGTTTGTGACATGTCTTCTGAAAAACAAAATTAAAAAGATAAATAAACTAGGAGTATGAAGTGACTATGTTATGTAACTCCTGAAACTATTAGCTATTTTGTGCTTCAAGTAAAATTAAGAAGCACCTTTCTATAAACAGAAGAGCATAAAGAAATCATTTATAATTAAGTTATATTTAGATCAATTCATAGCAAACTTATTATCTTTCATGTTTATGTCAGAATTAGATTTCTTTCATGTTTGCTTAAGCTTGGAATGTCTATTTCAAAGACAAGTAGAACACTATTAGAGTAATCAATGCAGGTTGTGTGTACCAAATATGCAAATAAAAGAAGTAGTTGAAAAGGGATCCTGGAGCATCTTTTGCAGTACAGAATTCAACTAAACTTCCTTTAGAGAAACAGATTTCATCAGCGAATTCTCTCCTATTTGATAATTTACCCTACCGTAGGCTTGGAGATATTATGTGCATTTGGAGGAAATTCAGATTCAAATCCCACTGAACTAGTGGGGCACCTTCACAAGTTACTGGTTGATTATTGCATTCTTTGCAATAAGCTCTGCTATGAAGACTTTTTTTAAAAAAAAAAATCATTCACCTTTTTTGTTCAGTAGCCAGTCCAGATCATGGAGACATATAGAAGACACATCACTATCTAACCATCTTGCTCTCTTCCTTCAATCTTTGCAGCATCTGTATCTTTTCCAATGAGTCCTGTCCTCTGATTATGTGGCCAGTAACAGGGGGTTGGACTCGATGACCCAGGAGGTCCCCTCCAACTCTACCATTCTATGATTCTATGATTCTATGATTCTATGTGTTTGTTCAGCATGTCTGTCACATGTTGTGACTCACAGCAGTACACTAGTGGACCTGTTGAATCAGGCCCATTGGTAATCTAGATCAGGACTGTACTAGTACAGTATTGTACCAGTGGTGGGTAGGACTTCTAACCAACATGCAGACAAAAGAGGCCCTGAAGAGGACTCTGAAGTGCTCAAATCTGGAATACAGGTAAGTGAAGGAAGGCTGCTTAATTTAAGAACATAAGAACATAAGAGAAGCCCTGCTGGATCAAGCCACAGCTCATCTAGTCCAGGATCTCGTCGTATATGGTGGCCCACCAAATGCTCATGGGCATCTCAAGCAGAGACAAGGACAAACCTTTTCCTGCTCTTGAATCCCAGCAAATGGCATTAGAAGAGTTCTGTTCCCCCACCCCAGCCTGAAAGATGGACTTAGGCATCCATTCTAGTAGCCATCGATACATCTGTCATCCATACATTTGACTAACCCTACCTTAAAGCCATCTAGGCTGGTAGCTGTTACCACCTCTTCCGGCAGCACATTCCATAAAGTGATGACCCTCTGGGTAAAGCAAAACTTGCCCTTGTTGGATCTGACTCTCCTACCCATCAGCTTCATACAGTGCCCCCTGGTTCTAGTGTTGTGTGATAGAGAAAAGAAATTTCTCCTGTCAGAGTGGTATTGTCTGCATTTCTGAAGTTCTTGTTATTTCTCCTGACAGATCCAGCTTTTGATTAATCCGCTGTGGCATTTTGCATGATGTATTCTGCATATAAGTTAAATAACTAGGGTGACAATATTTAGCCTTGTTGCCTTCCTTTCTCTATCTCGAACCCATCTCTTGTTCTGTTCCCGATTTTCTGCACTTACTTTTTTGCTACCTTGCTTAATAGTGACAAAGCACACTCAAAAGTCCTGCAGTCTACCTATTCCCCTGATTGGCTATGGCTCAGTGGCAGACCAAACTGCCTGAAAATAAGAAAGAAAGAGTGGAGGACAGAAGAACTTGGTGAGCTATGATCATGAAGAGTAGAACACAACAGAAAAGTCCTCAGCTGCTTAATAGTGCCAATGGAGGTATGTAATAGTCATCCATGAGTTAGATCTAACTCAATGTTACCCAGCAACAGCAGCAACAATGTGCCTACAAATAATCCACATACAAACCACATAGGAAATTGACTGACATTAGAGCACAATATTGTGGCCTAAGACTTGGCCTGTTCACACTCAAGTACCAGCACCAACCCCAGTTTACCTCTGGGTGCTTGTGATGCAGATAGTCCTTCCTGTACCAATCCCAATCCAGTTTCTAAAGTGGTGTGGTGATCACTGCTGAAAAAGATGCCTCCTCCATTTCTGTCTTGCCTCTGTAACAAGTTTGTTTATGTTAGAGTTTGAGTTGTAAGCCTTGTTTATTAGAAGTTTTAGAAGAGAATGTTAGCCTGCCTCTTTAAGAAGTGGGTTTGTGGATAAGGAGCATTAGAGCTTACAGAGAAGAGTTACTTCCAGTTTTCAGTCTGCAGTCAGAGTGGAATGTAGCTTCATTCTTAGACAAGAAGAAACTCCTCATAGGCCAGAGGAAAGCAAGAACTCCTCATAGGCCAGCGCAAATAGCAAGAGAAAAGTAGAAATTCCTTCTGGACCAGCCAGTGTCGTGACAAAGAAGGGAAGAAACTTCCTACAGGCCAGTCAGTGCCTCAACAAAAAAAGTTACTGGAGAAGCCACGAAGAACTGAGACCAGAAGATCTAAGAAGCTGCATTGGAAACTGTAAGCTCTTAGGAAAGTTGTTATATTTGTTTTACTGTTCCAATAAATAATATCATTCATTTATATCAAGAAAGACTTGTGGATTCTCCAAAGTGTGAGGAGTTTCTCTTGTTCAAGATCTCTGCCCAAGATCATGGTACAGACTGAACTCAGAAGCTTAAGTTTACCTGGGGCAGAACAATTTCCATTTCAGAAAAAGAAAGCTTTCTTTTTCAACAGTGAATGGAAGTACTTCTATTTGAGTTGACGAATCACACCCTGGAACAGTGGTGCTTCAGGGTGTTTCCGCACTTGCCCTTAAAACTCCATTAAGTACACAATAAGGACACATATGGCACCTGCCGCACAGCAGGACAGATTAGGGTCCTTTCAAGGACGCCGGTTCCTCACGGCCTCATGCGAGATCCATCTCTAATGGGTTCTAGAGGCTGCCAAAACTAGTTTCCGGGAAGACCTGAAAAATTAGGTCTTCAAACTGTTCCTGCTTGCAAAATCCACATCAAAGGATGACGCTTCTGCACAGGGACAGGAGAGGGAATGCATGTGGGTGGGACAGGAAGTCACCTTGTTGACTGAGGCAGCAGGAAGTCGCCATGTTGACTGAGGCAGCAGCACCACAGCAGCCACTGGGATCTCAGGCAAGCCACTGATTGGTGGGGAAATGAGCAATGACTGACAGCTGGGTGCTCCAATCATGCAGCTCCTTGGGCTGCAAGGCAGCAGAGAAACCTGACTCTTCTGGATATCAGTGCTGCTGCATCCACACAGCAAACATGAAGTGTTCCTTGCTATCTGTTTCCCACATGAGTGTGGAAGCGTTAGATCTCATTTGGATCCATCCCTTTTTCAGACGGATCTTCCCAGGGACGGATTTCAGAAATCTGGATTTCTTTAGTCTGGATTTCAAGTGGTAAGTGAGGAAACAGCCTCTGTCAGCAATTGCATCCAGAAATGCAATGGCACCTCCTTTCCTCACAAATGGAGAGGCAGCAGTAGGATGTGTTTTCTTGAGTGGCAGCAGACATGTCCATGTGTAAGTGGAGAAAGGGCCTGAATCCTTTTATTGTGACTGTCCAGATTCTTCAGTTCTTCATTCAAAACTGAAGCCAAAATCTTCCCCATAATCTCATATCACAAGATCTGATCTACACATGCTAATCTCATTTTCTCTGAATCTTGGCACTAGACTTTTTTTTTTTTTTTTTTGCTATATATCCGGCACTGCAACACATATTTTAAAACACTGCATTGCAAACCATTTCACTCACTATCTTGCAAGTGAAAGCCATGCCCTGGGGTCTATGGTTTCTGACAGGTGAGTAATCAGTAAAGCAAGGGAAACATCATCTCTGTCCTTTTCTGAAAGATCAGCGCCACTGGAAACAAACAAACACACACAAAAAAACAAAATCCAAGAGCAAGCAAAATCACAAATGTTCCAGCTGTTAGCAATTAGATGTGTTGTGTCACGTGGACATCTATCTTCACTTATTTCCATCAAAGAATCTCAGCTGCAGTAATCATGGCATTGGTGTCTGGTTGATACAGCATAATAAACCACAGAGTCTCTAGCTCACCAAATCTACTGTCATGACAGAAGAATCAAGTATCTGGCCAAGTGGTTAATTTCACATTAAAGTTTTTATCTGAGAGATCAAATATTCCTATAAATGTTTTTTAAGTCCCCTCAGCCAAGCTGTGGAAAGGTCAATATTCTGCTTCTACTCCTGATGGCATCAGTGCCTCTTTCGTCTTACTCCTTTTGCCTACACCACCACCCCATGGCCTATTAGGTACTTACTAATGTTGGGACAACTTTTTCTATGCAATGATGGAGCCAAAGTTAGATATTGAGAGTGAGGGAAAAATAGTGAGGGCAAGGGGAGAAATGCTGTGAGTGGTTTGTTTATTTTATAGTAGCGTCTTGTTCTGTGTGGAAAAAAATTACAATGCAGAACAAAAACGTCTAGTGATATCAGGACTGGAGATTTATTTGTACAGCCTATGAGCCTTTCTGCGTTCCCCTCTCCATATCCAAGCCAGTGAGGTTGATACTGCCAAAATCTCAAAACAACTTGCCTACACAGAAATAGGCCAGAGGAATGGAGAAAGAGTGCAGTGTAAAGCTTACCCTTGGCCATTCTGACTGCTCAGATGCTCATCTGGCTTGAATAGTATACCACAGGGGCTACACGCTATCTTAAGCCAATACTCTTCATTCCAGCATAGTGGCAGCTGAAGAAAACAATGTTGGAACCTGTTACATAAGAGGAGCCCTGCTGGATCAGGCCGCAGCCCATCTAGTCCAGCATTCTGTTGCACACCGTGGCCCACCAGTTGCCCGTGGGCATCTCAAGCAGAGACAAGGGCAAACCTCCTCCTGCTCTCAAATTCCAGCAAATGGCCTTAGAGGCATCCTGCTTGTCGTCCCCCCCCCCCCCAGCCTGAAAGATGTACTTAGGTATCCATTCTAATAGCCATTGAAACATCTGTCATCCACCTGTTCTGGCCCCAAATTCCATAGACCCATGATCTTCTGGATGAGGAAATACTTCCTCTTGTCTGATCTGACTCTCCTACCCATCAGCTTCATGGAGTGCCAACTGGTTCTAGTGTTGTGTGATAGAGAAAAGAAATTTTCTCTATCCACCTTTTCTATAACATGCAAGATTTTATATACTTCAGTCAGGTCCCCTCTTAAACTCCATCTTTCCAGGCTTAAGAGGCCTAGACATTGCAGTTTGTTTTCATAAGGGAGGTGTTCCAGCCCCTTAATCATTCTGGTTTCCCTTTTCTGCACCTTTTCCAGTTCCACAACTTACTTTTTGAGGTGAGGTACAGATCTGGTCAGTTCACACTGGAATTCATGTTGACCAAATGATTTGAGCATCCATTGTACTGAACAACATACTATTTCACCTCCAAAGTTATTCAATCATGTCACAGTCTACCACGATCAATACAGGCTAATAGAGCAGACCTGTGTTATTAGTATTCTTTACAACCTCAACATACCTCATTTTATGTACAGATTCCTATGAAAACCCTGGTTTATCTCTTGTCTAGACAATGCTTTATATGGCCATTCAAATTAATAACGTGCAAGAATTATCCTATGCTTATTACATCTGCTCTCAATATTGACTCTGAAAATTAAATTTTCTTCACAGTCTTATTGACAGCTGAGTCTCAAGCATATTTAATGTATCTGCAGGCAATCCTGTATTGTGGTAAAAACATTGATAGTTAATCACTTTCCTTAAAAGTATACAAACGTACATTTTATATACATGACAGTTCCACAGCTGAACAATATCAAAAGCTCTTCAGAACTCTCTTGTCAGGAATGGTGGGAGAAATATTTCTTTTAAGTTTTTAATAGCACATTTAGGCCACATTTCCATTTACCATAGCAGTGAATTGGGATGTACTGGGAAAGGGGGAAAGATCTGCAATCACCCTAGTTCTGTGGAAGACCTTTGAGCTATTGGCTTTAAAAACAACAAATCTACTAGCATGAGCCATGCAGAAATAAGGCATGGACACGGCATAAAGAGTTTCTAGTAAAAATAAATATTGCTTTATTAAGAGAAAAAAAATCAGCATCAAGGCAAAAACAAAACGTGGGCTGGCTGACCAATCAGAGGCCATGCGGCACCGCCTGAGCTGGGTCATTCAGACCCAGCACAGGCAGCAGGTAGGTACACGCATGCGCGTCCCCAGGCCCCGGGGTGGGTGCCCAGGGTGTGTGGGTTCCCAAGGATGCTCTGCAGGGCTCAGCCACCTGGATCCAGGTGGCTGAGCCCCCCAAAGGCCAGCAATCTGCCCCAATGGGCTGGGGGATGTGAGGCCCTTGGTATACCGGGACCACATGGGCCCAATCTATGGAAGGGTCCCACATCCCCTGGCCCATAGACAGCTGCGGTTCAACCTCCCCCCACCCTGGAAAAGGGCAATGGGAGGCCAAACTGGGTGTCTCCCCCTCTGCTTCAGTCCCCCCTCCCCCCCTGAGGCGCACGATCGCTTACCTTGCCGGCTCCGGGGTTACCATCTGCCACTGTCTGCACAGGCACGCACGCTCCTGGTAGATGGGACCCACGTGATTAGCTTGGGTCCCGTCTACCAGAGTCTGTGCACCTGCGTGGAGTGCGGCAGATGGCAACCTCAGAGCCAGCCCTGCCACCTGTTTGGCCGATTTTCACCCAATCGTGGAGGGGTGTGTGTGCCCACAGCTGTCAGGGAGGGAAGCGTGTGCAAACACTTCGCTCCCTGGACGGGCGGGGATGGTCGGAACGCGTAAAGATGTGTGTAGAGCAGAATTAACTGCTCTAAATCTGGAATGCATGAAGAACGCACAGAGATGGGCCGGGACAGAACCGCCGCCCCAGCAATGCGAATGCTCCTTCTCCGTGTGTTCTCCACACGTTCCAGATGGCCTCGTGTGAAAAGGTGAGCTGCACACTGATGCATCAATCAGGGCCCTCATTTTCATCTTACCAAAACACATTTTGTTTCACAGAAACTTTGCAGGTAAATATTCTTTCACAGGGTCAAAGCATTCCGGAATCAAAAGTATCCTCTCTGTGGCTCCCTAAAACTATAGGCATTTTAAATACTCCATTTTAGGGAGGGGGAGTTTAAAGCAGTTGATTGATACATCTCCTAACTCTCTTTTTGATTTGGACTGAAATGCCTTCACAAGGAAAAAAACAAACCCTGTTGCTTGTAACAATTTGTGCATTAGTATACAATGAATTTGGGAAAGTGTTCATCTGAACAATGGCATCACATCTGTCAGCAAAGGATCATTGCCAAACTGAATGGCAATTATACTCTCCAGATGTTGTTTACAGAACTTATTTGTACAAGACTATTTGTTTGCCATGTGTACAGATGGCCAGACTTAACCAACTGATGAAGGAAAGTTGAAGAAGGAATTCTTTCTTAGAATCAGTCCTGGGCTACTGACAGCTGAGTTGTGGGTCAATATTTTATACTGAGATTATGACTGGATCACAAAGTTCTGATAACACTCATACACTTGAGGTTTAATGATCCTCTTTTTTGCACTTACCTTCACAGTCCCAGGACAGTGCAAACAAGACACGAAGGATGTGCATGAATCATTAGTTATTTATACAAATTCATACACATTCAGACATTTGTACACAAATCAATGTTATGACACTTGTATATTAACATTCGTAGGAATACAAATGTTTTGGAACATTCGTACAAATAGTTTGAACATTTGTTAAACTGGGGATACTTATCGGATATGTATCATGTACGTATTTGTATGGGATATGTATCCGATATATATGCCTTTGTATAGGATATGTATCCAGGATCTGTATGCATTTGTATCGGATATTAGTACAAATTTGTATGAATACATTCGTATCAAATAGAATCCTACCACATTTGAAGGGGATCTATTTGAATCAATGTGCATTTTCTAACATTCAGTTCATTACAAACTGAATGCCAAAAAAAAAAACCATTTGGGCACATCCCTACAAGACATCCTTCCCTAGCTGGGAGTGGTTGCTGTTGCTACAGGGCAGGAGAGTCTGAACTGGACAGTCCATCCACCCCACCCCACCAGCTCTGAAGACTGGGCTGACTTTCAGTGCAGGAGTCTCTGAAGGCCAGGAATGAAATTTTTGGGCTTTCAGGGTTCTGGGAGGGGAGGAGCAATTTGGGTTTTGCACCACCAAAATGTTTTCTGCACATGGCCCACTGTTTTAGGGCAGGTAAGTAGTATGCCAGTAGCCCGTCATGACCAGTGAACCATGCAAGACTTGAAATGACTTGGCCCAGTCAATGCTTCAGCTTAAGATGAGGAGGGGAGGCAAATAGACTCTATCCAGTTGTGGAACAAAGTTCTGTATGGAAAAGACCTAGAAATGCCTAGTATAAGGAAGATTCAGGGTGTTTTTCCACTGTAGCCCTTAGATCCAGATCTAAGAAGATCCGGATCTAAGGAATGGGTACATTCCTTAATCCTGTCATGCCCTGTTCAGCCTCATCGGAAGAGGAGGCTATGCCTGCAATGCAACCACTGGCTGAGGAGCAGCCACAGCAGGGCATCGCAGGCATGGAAGAGCTAAGGCCGGGCCCAGGTGATCAGCTAGACAGTTCAGGTGATGAATCCACCAGCAGTGAGCCTAATCAAAGGCTCTCTCATCGCCTGCTTAGGCAGCAGAAGCAGGTGAGGCAGAGATCAGAGCGATTAGCCCAGCTGCACCGCAGGCATGGCTCTGACTCTCCTATTTAAGAACAAGCTCACCTTGCCTCCAGTTGGTGCAGACAACGTCTGAACAGCCTCTTGTTAGCTGAGCTGAAATCCTGGACTCCTTGTGACCTGCTGACCCTTGCTGACTTCTGAACTCCTACCTAGACGCTGGACTGGAACTGACTTCAAGTACGCCTGGAACCTTTGGTACTGAATAGCTGCACAAGTGTTTGCCTGTTGCCTGACTGGCCTGCGATGTGACAAATCCGGATCCGGATTAAGGGAATCACCTCATGTGTTTCCACGGATTGCTAATGGGTGCTAACACCCCTACTGTGGAAACAGCTTTGCACCCATGTGGGGAATCTAGATTGACCCCCAAGGGGTCGGTCCATTACCCCAGGTGCTTCAGGGGGCAGGGGAGGTGCAGTCTTCGAAGCCACTTCAAACTGACTTCAAAGTAATTTTGAAGTCTGTGGAAAACAGTGCCTTTGAAGTCTGTGCTGATCTTCGGAGTGAACTTCACAATGACTTTGGAGTCACTTTGGAGTCACTTCGGAGCCACTTCAGAGTCACTTCGGAACCACTTCGAAATGACTTCAAAGTCAATTCGAAGTGACTTCAAAATGACTTTGAAATGACTTTGAAGTGGCTTTGGAGCCTAGGTTTAGGGGGACCCCAAAGGGTGCATCCCCTTCCCCTAGCCTCCTTTGGACCCCATTAATTTAATCTGGATTTTCTGGCAGAAGACCCCGTTGTAGACCCCGTTAATGGGGTCTACAGAAAATCTGAATTAAAGGCCAAAATGTACTCATTAGATCTGGATTTCCCCCACGGCAGTGGAAACAATCGGGTCCCAAATGGGTGCCATGGTGGAAATGGGATCATCTGGCTCACACCCAAATGGGTCCTAAATGGGTGCAAAAGTGGGTACTTTTTGACAGTGGAAAAACACCCTCAGTCTCCACCTAGACAAAACCTGGGAAACAGATAAAGAGACTCGGAGTTCAAAGAAACAGGGACTTGTCATGTCCCTTTAGAGACTAAGAAATAGAACCAAAAGTTGTCAATATTTTATTCAACAGAATCAAATCGTGATAGGTTCCTCAGCCCTTAAACTGCATCCTTCCACCCATGATTCATGTGGAGGAAGGAGATGAATTCTCTTAACAGAAATGGCCAATATAGATGTCCCACACTTGAAAACTATTGATTCAATTCAGCTTCTTAGCCCTGGCAACTTGCCTCAGCAAGCTTGGAGTGAAGAGGATCTGTGGGTGTATGATACTTTCTTAACCCTGACACTTCTAAAACTTTATTTGATTTTAGACAGTGATTATATCAATCTCAACTTCCTCTGTCTTTATATCTATAATGCTTATTTCTATATAATAAAACTACAACAGCCTAAATATAAATATTGCAATTTTACAAATATAGACTTATTCTTAAATCCATTAATCTCAGCTACTCCTCACATGCAATATGTGAAAAATGGCAATTTTTCTTCTTCAGACCTTGCTTTTTAAGAAATCCATCCATTCCTTAAAAACAAAGTCCCTTGGGTCCTATAGCCACTAATGATGGATGAGACGCTGTACAGAAAGTGCAATTACATCATCCAGGAATACTTTAGACTAGATTTCCTCAGAATGTCAGC
The DNA here is from genome assembly GCA_023333525.1 of Aspidoscelis tigris stejnegeri. NCBI lineage: Eukaryota > Metazoa > Chordata > Lepidosauria > Squamata > Teiidae > Aspidoscelis > Aspidoscelis tigris. The sequence continues at coordinate 108,023,669 of JALMGA010000004.1, read as the reverse complement.
AATTTTTATTTTCTACTGTTTCTTCCATCTCATACACTTTAAGTGGTGGTTTGTTTGTTTGTTTTTTGTTATTTGTGGGACAGTGAGAGTGTAGGAGAATAATAAACAAGTAAGCAGATTAGAAAAGGAAGATGACAACTGGACATATAACACTACATGCTAAGTGAGTTCATGAGCACATCTATCCCAGTATTGTCTGTTCCAAAATGTAGCATTCACTATAAATTTTTTTTTGGTGTGTGTGTGTGGATGGGTGGGGTTCTTTCACCTTTTCTTTTTTTAAAGTTTTCTTTTTATAATAATATCAACATAAACAAATATAAAAACAATAACATCATAACAATATACAGTGAAAAGTGGCATACTGTACACGTACATCCCTCCACCTTCCTTGTGTGTACTCAGTTGGCAACATCATATAATTTTTCTCCTTCACCTCTTGATATACTTTTAGTTGGACCAAAGGAATAGTCTTAATATTTCATCTCTCAGAATTTCTGGAGCTTGAGGTCTTGTTGAATAGTTCAATAATTCTTTCCAGTTATTCTCTGTCTTGGAGTGTAGTTTCAATCCTTGGCTTTTATATCTTATTTCCCTCATTTTCTCAGATCCATATTGTTCCATTAGATACTTGTACCAATTATCTAATGTCCATTTAGTATTCTCTCTCCATCCGAATACAATTGTAGATTGTGTAGCATATATCATTTATCCAAATAAATACTGTTTTTCTGCACTTATTCTCCCTGTTGTCACATGAAACAAAGCTATTTCAGGTGTTAATTCCAAATTTATATTTAAAATACTAATATAATTCTGAATACTTCTCAAAAATCTTTTAATACTATCACACTCCCACCATAGGTGGAAATATGTCTCTCTATGCCTACACCCATGTCAGCATTGTGGTGACATTCCTGGAATCATATATGACAATTGAGATGTGTGGGAAGGCTCCCCTGCTTGGATGGCAAACCTCAGCAGAAGGAAGCATTTCAGAGCATGTCGACCCTTCTAATCTTTCTTAAGCATAAACATGCACCATGCCCAAGGACATGGTTTACGCAAATGGTTCACGAGGATATCACACGCTAGTTCAGCCGGCATCTGAACATTTTCCTTTTCCTAACCAATGATCTGTCTCATTTTATCAATAACAATGTATCCTGTAGAAACAGATATATTAATTGTGTAGCCTACTAAAGCAAGCAATACTCTCCATTCTCGCCTCTGTGTCATTCATTAAATCAGAGATGGTCTTCTATGCCGTTTATAAAATATCTTTAGTGCCATATCTTGTTCCCTATTATTTTTAATTTTACTAATTTTCTCTAATTTTTGCTCAACATTATCTCTTGTAATATTAATATCTGACTGCCAATTTTGAAACATACTACCCAGTACTTCATTCTTTTGATTTAATAATCCCACACTAATTTACTTCCTACTCCTCTAGACCCCTCCAAAAATTATCCCAATATTTCTTCAAACTTTATCAAAGGCCTGTTGATTTGTAATTGTATATTATTATTTACATACCAGTTCCTAATAGAATGATAACTCAACCATTCTCCCCAAAGACTATTTTATCTCTTATTCCTTCTATAGCTCTGTACTATCATACAAATCCTTTATACATTTAAAAGATCTTATCCTTTCGCTGAAATATTAATCTTTCCCTTAAGACCTCTTGATCTTTATTTATATATTCTATAGTTGCATATTTTGATATTCCTGTATAAATATAAAGTTTTCTAAGTTTTCAGTAGCTTGTGTGAACTAGGTTTATGTGATCCTGCCGGCAGATTTTTTGCTGCATGATGCTTCTAGCAATATACATGGGGGTATAAAATATTACTGGATCAGTATAGGATCAGCTCAATTCACAATATTTTCATACTGAAGAAGAAGAAAAAGAAGAAGAGTTTGCTTTTCTGCCCCACTTTTATCACCCATTTAAGGGGACTCAAAGTGGCTGATAAACCTTGTGTTCCTCTCCCCACAACAGACACCCTGTGAGGTGGGTGGGGCTGTGAGAGCTCAGAAAAGAGCTATGACTAGTGCAAGGTCACCCAGCTTGCTTAGTGGAGGAAGAACAATTGGCTTTTCTACCCCGCTTTTCTCACCCATTTAAGGGGACTGATAAAGCTTTCTGTTCTTCTCAGAAAGAAGAGAGCTGTGACTAGCCCAGGGTCACCCAGCTGGCTTCATGGAGGAGTGTGGAATCAAGCCCGGTATTCCCAGATAAGAATCTGGCTCTGTAACCGCTAGACCAAACTGGCTCATCTACCTGTAATACTGATAGATCTAATAATTCCCCATACCCAGGGAGATGGCATGGAGCAGCTAAAACCTTAAAAAGTTTTAACAGCAAGGTTCTCCAAGAATGTGTTGTGTGTATTCCTAAAAACCATTCAAAGTTGTCTGGCTTCAGTATGTCTGCATTAGGGATGTGCACAGATATTCAAAAATTTGAATATTCAGTTCGAATCTGTTGAATTTTGACATTCAAACTCAAACTGGATTTTCTAAAATCCGAATTTACACATTCAGATGAATTTTGGATTTTCAAAAATCTGATAAGGATTTTCATTTAATTCGGATGAATAGATTCATATCAATTGAATACAAATATGCGTGAAAATTATACATATTTGTGCATATAACGCGGGGTGAAAATGGGATGCATACAGAATGCATACAGGATAAATATGTATTTGCACAAATTTGTATATTGGATACAAATCTTATCGACATTTACATATCCGGATACGAAAATCCAGATTTTTGATATTTGAATCAAATTGAATTTTTTAATATTCAATTCCAATCAAATTTGAATGCAAAAAATACATTTGTGCACATTCTAGTCTACATTGAGTGAAAAAGTCCCTTACCATCATGCAAAAGAGCCTACCAATGGCCCTTTCTGCTATTACTTGTTAATCCAAATCAAGGAGTTGCTTAGTATATGTCACCTGCATGGGACCAAAGTTAATCCAAATAAGGGGTGATTTCTCACTTCACTTCGCAGCCGTTGGACAGGAAAGGAGTACACTTGGGAGCTTTGGGGAAAGTTGCACTTGGGAACACGAGTCAATATTAGGCTTTTCCCCCTGAAATCAAATACCTCCATTCAGGCATGAGGCTAGGCCTCCTCAGGGCACCGCCATCTTGAGTGCGGCACCCTCCACAACTGCGCATGCATCAGCACCATCACCACTGTCAACGCTGATGCTCTGCATTAGAAACGTGCACGGATATTCAAAAATGCAAAAATCAGATTTGAATTCAGTGAATATTGACATTCGAATTCGAATGGCATTTTCAAAAATCTGAATTTTCGGATTCGAATGAATTTTGAATTTTCAGAAATCCGATGTGGATTTTTGAATAATTCGACCAAATACATACGTTGATATCGCATCCGAATATCAGGTCTATTTGCACATATAACATGGGATGATGATGCAAATGGGATGCGTGCAAATTCAAAAATTGCATATGAATGTTGCCGACATTCGTATCATTTGATTTGAATTGGATTTTCGACAATACAGATTCGGATAATCCAGATTTGAATTGGATTTTTGAAAATTCTGATTTTTTTATTTTCTAATTGAATATTTGAATATTCAAATTGACTCAAATTTAGATGCATTTGTGCACTTCCCTACTCTGGATAGTCACAGTCATGTCAGGAGAGCAGCAGAGCTGTCAGCGTGTTTGCACGGCCGCTCTATTGACCTCTCCGTCCCGCAGAAGAGCAAATGGTCACTGGCTGGATGCAAAAGGTAACCTTTTGGGAAAGGCTGGGAAGGCTGTGGAGCACAATTTCATGCTCCACACCTAGTTGATAATTAGGGAACTTCTGGGAAGTCAGGGGGCGCTTGGAGGCTGTAACAGCCAGATGCTCTTCCCCAGGTTTTGCCTAATTGTAACTATGGGCTGCAGTACAAAAAGGCTTACGATCTCTGCTGAGGATTTAGTGATGCAGATTACTTATTGACCTGTTAAGTGTGGACTAAATCTGTGCTAGCACGGTCTGATCAAAGAAGGTCCATACGCACATAAAACAGATCTAAGAAGAATGTGGGCATAGTTTAAAGTAAAATATGCAATTATACTGTTACTACAAAGAAACCTTCGCAGCACCTTTGCAACAGCAGCCACACTGCCAGCTATGGTATTTCCACAGTGCCTGTGAAGACACCTCACATATGCCATGAAGGTGTCTCCACATATTCTATGAAGGTACCTTGCGTCTACAACCCAGACGCAGAGTTTGAACCACAGGCATTGTGGTTTGGGCTATTCTTACAATGGTTGTTTGCACCCACTGATGTGGAACTGGGCTTGTGAATCTGCATTGTGTCACCCCCTAGCATACATCTGCTGACCTAAAGCCCACTCAATGAAGCTGCCTTTGCCTGTGGTCAATCTTGATCTAGTGAATCCCGATTTACCAATGTGGATTGGAGTATGATAAGTGAAGAAAGGGCCATTATTTCACTGTTGCACTCATTTTTAGGGATGTGCATGAATGCATTTTTTGCATCTGAATTCAATTCGAATATTCGAATATTCAATTTGATTCAAAATTCAAAAATCTGTATTTTCAAAAATCCAATTTGAATAAAATGATATGAGTGACAGCAACATTCATATCCAATTTTTGAATTTGCACACATCCCATTTGCATCCTGTTGTCATCCCGTCTTATAAGCGCAAATAGACCCAATATTCAGAGGCAATATAAATGGATCTATTCATTCAAATTATTCAAAAATCCATATTGAATGAATGAATGAATCATGGTCAGTCAACTGCCTGCAGACTTGAAAGGGAACAGTTAGCGTGTTGAAATCTAACAATAACTTGTTAACATAAGATTTTCCAGAGCTGATTATTGAATTTGTATTAAACAATTGTTTAACAACCTTGTGCAATAGGAAGTATGTGGGCTCTGAAATAATATTATTTGTTTGGATTTAAAAAGCCACATGACTCAAATCCGCCTGAAGTGAAACTGCTTTAAGGAAAAGCCAATCTGACTGATTTTTCTGTAACGGAAGAGAGCATAGTCACTGTAACATGCCTGAAAGAGACAGGCACATTGATGTGGTTCTTTGTTCAAGCTTTGATTGAGAAATATGCCAAGGGGCTCACAATAGCAGGTTATAATTAAGCAAGCAGACACTGAAGAGAGTTATCTTCAGCTGCCAAGCCTAAAGTGCCACATGGAAGATTATTTCATTTGGGGGGGCGGTGGAGAGAACATTAACTGTAAATAAAACTTATGGCATTGTACCATGTATTTGCTCAGGTGTGATGTTAGCTATCTCAGTGCTTTCTTTGGCATTTGTATAGCACAAAGCAGAGGTTTAGAATATGGCCAAAGGTAAATTGGAATATTACCAAAATCAGTTTATTCTTATGGTATGGACTCTGGGATTCTATCAACGATGGCTCCAGAGAATCTGATCCAAGTAAGTAATAATAGAGAAGCCAGTGATTCCATCTTAAGAAAAAAAATTCCTCCTGATGAATAGTTTGGAACACAAGAGATTCCCTTTTTACCTGTTGGCAACTTAGTTTGTTTCAGATTTCTGTTCTGTTCTCACAATAAACCAAAGTACTTTCTCATTTGAGGACAATTGTGAATAGTTTGCCAAAACCGTCCGTAAATCAAACAAAGAAGACTTCATGTATTGCAATCTTAATTCCCTAGAACGTGTAAAATATTGCAAATCCAAATGTTCCAATTCAGAACAGGGCATTCTATGTGTCCCTGTTCTGATTATACGAGAAAAAAAAATACTATTTGAAATTTGGGCTTTTTCTGAATTTGATACAAAACAAGACCTTGTTCTTTTGTGATTTGGATGTAAGATTCAGGACGTCCTGTCTTTGCATGTACTATAGTTTGGGAAGCCTTGACCCCCCAACAGTAAATTAAAAAAAGAAAAGAAAAATATTTCCCCTTTGTTTGTTATGGGCCAAACACTCAGGGGGGAATTCAGAATAGATCTGTTCCAAAGAGGGCCAACCAAAGCAATAACTCCCAATACATAAATTCAGACCTGAAAAGAATGTTTAAAAAGAGTTTATTGAAAGACATTCAAAATCATCAATAATCAGTTGTATTAAATAAATCCACAAACTGGCGATATGTATACAGTTAATTATATAATTCCTAGAAACACATATGCAACAGCAAAATAGACCACTATAATAATTTAGGAAATAACTAAATGAGGAGTCTCAATGGCTCATAATAAAAATATTTACGAATGTTCTTGTCATACGTAACTGTACACATTCCGTAAAAATCCATATGCATCCTGTATTATCCACTTTGCATCCCATTCTAATCCATTAATTTAAGCGCAAGATATGTATAATTTTCGTGCAGATTCGTATATGACAGATATGAATCTACACATTTGACTAGCTAAGATTAGTCTCTTCATGGTGTGGTAGTTGGCTGTCACTTCATACAGAGATTCCATTGAATTCGGTAGAGACCATGAGTAGATTAGTATAAGCACATGCCATGCATGTAGTAACGGCAACCAGTCTAGATAACATTAAGGAAAGATTAGACAAATTCCTGGACAACAGGTGTATCAATGGCTACTAGAATGGATGTCTAAGTGTCAGGCAGGATGCCTCTAAAGGCCATTTGCAGGGAGTCGGCAGGCGAAGGTTTTGTCTTTGTCCTCTTCTTGAGATGCCCAGAAGCAGTTGGTGGGCCACTGTGTGAGACAGGATGCTGGACTAGATGGGCGGTGGCCAGATCCAGCAGGGCTTCTCTTATGTTCTGATGTCTTCCAAATATCCCATCACTTCCCACAGGAGATCATATGTTTCTCAGTTCATTTAACAACATGCAGCTGGACAGTTCAATAAGAATTTAGCAGGCAATATAACTGAGATATGTACTCTTGTGTACATATCTATCCCTTTGCTAAATCAGGGCCTAGGTATTTTGCTTATATTTTTATTTATTTGTGTGTGTGTGTGTGTGAGTGAGTGAGAGTGAGTGTGTGTGTGTGAGAGAGAGAGAAACCCAAATATATGCAAAGAAAAAGAATGTAAGAGGCCAACTCCAAATATTTTACTTATTAGACTTCTTTGACAGAGTGCCTGTAAGTTAATGTTATGTTATGAGTTTCACTGTAAACTGTTTCTTTTTTTAATAAGTTGGCAATAAAATAGTACCTTGGGGGATAAAATGCCAGTTGCAAGCACAAAGGCTGCCGTTTTTATGTATACATTTTCACATACTAAAAAAAGACTTTTATGCAGATTATTCTCTATATTTTAACATGTACAGATGTCCATGGTTCAGTGTTTCACAACCTTAAACTATGTTAAGTTCAAGTATCTCCAAAAGGGACTTGGTTTGATTTAAAAGGTTTTTTAAAAAAAATCATTAATCAGTATACACAGCCAGCCCCATGCTTTTCATTTAATATTTTGTTTTAATTAGCAAGACATGAGATGGAGTGAGCTTTGCTGTGGGAAATAGAAAACCTGCCACATGGCTTTACCTCCCAAACTAGATTCCCTTCCCCCTACCACGGTCAACATGATACACTTCATTAAACACAGCAGTTCTCTGTTGCATTAGGAGGTTTATAGAAAGTAGCCAGGTAGGCTCTTACACTTCCTGTGAGAAATGAATATTGACTTCCTCTAAAGAAGATGTAAATGGATTTGCTTAATAGGACTTGGGCCGCCAGAGCAATTAATAAAAGCTTCTGTCATAGTGAAGGCTTTGTTCATATTTGAAGCAATAAATTACAAGTATTAAATTTATATTTATTCAAAGTTAAACTCATTTGTAATTGACAGATTACTTAGCCCCAGGCTTTTAAGATCTTTTAGTATAATTAAATTAATACAGGGTTATAGATCACTCCATGATAAACAAACAGCATGGACTTTAATATGACAGATATACAAAGAAAAGGCCATGTTAGTAGATCATTATTATCGGCTTACCTTCAGCAGAAATGCAACTGAAGTCTCAGCAAAAGAGGTGAGAGCAAGCCATCGCATGAAAAGCAGTAATTTAATTGAATATTAATTTCCTAACCAAGGGCGCAATCCAGGCCTAAAAAACAAAGGAGTAAGGAAGCATGTGAACCAACTTTGTGATGCATGAGCTAGGGTAGGAGAAGAAATTGGCCCCCCTTCCATTTCCCCACATGGTAGCAGAAATCTTGGAGCAAAATACATCTTATCTATATAAAGTTTTAAGTGCATAGAGAAAAATAAAATGCACATGTTAGTAGATCATTATTATCCATTTGCCTTCAGCAGAAAGGACGTGGGAACGCGTTCTTACGTTCCTAGGTGTGAATGGGGAATCCGTCCCTGTGTGACCTAACCCAAAAAGGTTGGCACAGGGGCAGGACCCCCCTCCCAGGCCTGCTGCCATTGGGCCATGTTGGCCCAGTGGCGGAGAGGCTGGTCATGGCCCTGGGCTCTAAACTTAGAACGCAATTAGTTCGCTCTGGGGCAGCCCATCAGTGTAATGCTCTGCCCCAGGGCTGTCCTATGAAGGACATGCAGGCCTATGTAGCTGTGAATGGCAGGGCAGAGCCGGAACTGGATCTGTCCTGCTGCAAATGGAGGTGGCTAAGCCAACCCTTGGACCCCATTCTGGTCACAGTGGCGCCACATGGCGGAAGACCAGAGACGTTTTCGCACGGGGCTGAACGGTACGCGTGGGAGACAGCTGCGGACACGGCATACGCATTGCCCGAGCGGGGCTTGCGCTCCGACGTGTCCGGAGCTGTCTTCGGCGCGTTCGAAATGTAGAGCACTTTAAAGTGCTCTACATGCATTCGAACGCGGACGAGCCACCCGCAGGCGTTCGGGAGGAGAAGCATTCGCGCCTGCTTCTCCCTCCCTAACAGCTGCGGGCTTGCCTCCGACGCCGGCGCAGGTTTGGCAATCAGCTGTTTGACAATCAGCTGATTGCCGATCTGCCTCCGCGGCTGTCTCCACGCCCCTGGCCGGCCTTTGCCGGCCAAGACAGCTCCCGGCGCTTTCACCTTTCGCACACAGACGCGCCGGTACGCGTTCCGGCGCGTCTGTGTGTGAACGCTGAAAGCGCCGGGAGCTGTCTTAAGCTTTCCGCCTGAACGCGTTCCGTTTGGAACGCGTTGCAGTGCGGAAAAGTCTCAGATTGAAGACACCATCAAGGGAGTCTTCCATTAATCTGGATTTAAGGGTCCAATGACCCCATTCCATTCCAGAGGCCTAGTGCAAATAGGCCTCAAGTTATCTGTAAGACATGAGAGTATTTAAAACACACACACACTGGAATCTGTTGCAACTGCTTCAAAGTATGCTATTTCTATGCATTCAGCAATAACAGTCCCAGCTGGAAATTTGCAGACCCAAAACAGTTGTTCCCAGTCTCTATATTTAGAGTTGAGCCAGGTCACCACAATGAAAGTTCCCTTGACCTGGGCCAAGCCTAACCCTCACATCATGCACCAATGGGTTCCACATGAAAATTAGCAAAGAGTCTGACAGTTAACATGTTGGGCCAGATGCCTAAAGGCTCAGGAAGCATTAGTTCATGCAAGGAAGGGAGAGCATAGACCAAAACCACAATTGGCACCCCACCTTGTGTTGTGGCAGAACAATTTGAATCCATAGTGGACTGAAGCACAGTTTCACTCAATTAAAGGAAGGGCCAGTTGACACCTTCATAAAATGCAGGTGGACACAATGGGTGTTTCTGCACTAGCAATGAAGACTCCATTTAGAACCCGTTAGGAACTCGACTGGTACCCTATTGGTACTGATCTGTCATGTACTGTTTGTACACAGGACCCTTTAAAACCCCATTTATTTGCACTAGCACCAACAAAATCTGGATTTAATGAAGTCTTTGGGCCCTCAAAGACCAATGGGGTCCAAGGGTGGGCTTAGCCACTGCTCCGGCTCCGGCTCCGCCCTGCCATTCACAGCTACATAGGCCTGCATGTCCATCATAGCTGGATTACGCAAATCAGCTATGCAATATCTGCCAGGCTTCATAGTTGCTGCATAGGTAGCTATGAAGCCATGCCTCCTTTCCACATCATTGTCAACAGAAGTGCGTCTTGAGTGACGTCCGCGCTGGCCAATTGTGCCACACTGCTGGCAGCCCTTCAGCTTCAGGTCAAATGGATCCTCTGGATAGGTGCTTCAGCATCCAAACTTCAAGGACCAGATTCAGCGAGGACCTGATTTCACAGATGCGGATCTTCTAAATCCGGATTATTGGAGGTAAGTGCAGAAACAGCCTAATGCTGTGCAGTTGGTGCACTTATTCTGATGCTCATGGGGAAGAATAAACAAATAAAGTCTTACTGCTAAGATGTCTCTTCTACTGCTACTGTATTGGTCTCAAGGAAAACGTTTAAGTCCTTTCTGCAGTGAGTCTTATTTTGGATTATATTGCAGAAAAGGAATAAATAGAAGTCTGCCATTTGCATGCTAAGGAAGACTATGGCAGACCTCATGAGAGCCCTGCCATTGGCTCTTTCCTTACCTTAGATCCAAATTGTGTCCATTTAGGCCACATGCTGGACCTTCTATTTGCATGTTAGTGTGGATCCAGAAGGCCACGAATGGGTCTCTGTCTGCCCTAGGTGAAGCATGATCTCAACTAAGAGGCCCTTAATCCAGCCCTTTGGTGGACACAATTAAATGGGTTCATCAGATGAGCCCTCTGGAACACTGGAGGAATGCAGACAGCACATCTCTGTGTTATGGGAATCTATAGGCATCGTCACCACCAAAAGCACACCCCAGGCTCCAAGGCTAGGAACTTTCACTCCTAGCCTTTGACAGCATGAGGGGCAACTGCAAAGCTTGTATGAAGATTAGTGCCATCAGTGCAGTCAACTCTAATCTTGCCCATGCTGCTCCAAACCTACTGATCCAAATTAAATATAGGTAAGTGTGGAAAGGGCCATAGTCTGCTATAGCATGAGAATGGCAGGTCTCTATATAGTCTAGAATCAGGCCCAGTGCAAAAAGGGCCTTAATGTGCCAAAGTGTGTAAGACTAGGCAAAGCAGCATGAGTAGCAGACTGATCTTCATTGCTTTAAAATGAGCCATTAGCCATAGAATGGGATCAAAATATATTTATAAGCCCTGGCCAGCACAAAATCTATTTGTAAACCCTGGTCATTTTTAAGGCCACAGAGTGTAATATTCCATAGACATTTATTGTGCATAATAACAGATAGTCGTTTCTCCTTCTGATATTTGTTAGGCTAGTTTGTAATCCTTCGGTCTGACTGAGGTTCTCGCTCAGAATTGCCACGCAGCAAAGCCATGCACAGTTTGGAATGGAATTCTGGACTAAGCAAAGGCAGAGACTGCGGGAGCTGGAGGTTTCATGCACATCGGATAAACCTCAGAGGAGTTCAGTGAGCCAGAAGGCATGTTGTTCACAAAGCATTTTGCAAAGCATGGCTAGCAGATGATTCCTAACCACAAGTATTAGGCTGTTTGAGTCTGGATCACTGATGGATGACACATGCTAAAAGACAATGGAAACAACTTTGGACATACCCACTGTGCTCATTAAATTCAGTATTTTGGCTGTGCAATTAGTGGTGTGCCTCAATTTGGATTCTTGACTTTTTTGGGGAAGGTGGTTAATTCTGAAAAACTCAAGTGACTGCACAGCTCTAGTTGAGCCAAGTTGTAACTGATACTTAGAAAATGTAAGATTATACACAAACAACTATTTTAGGACTCAGGTTTTGCAAGTGGGTCAGAGGGCCTTTCCACACATGCCACACATGCGCAGTGGATGCCGGGCTTCCCCATGTCAGGACCCACAGTGCAGCAACCAGGTAAGCACCGGATTGAGAGCGCACGACCCTGGGCAGGGTGGGGGGGGTGGCGGCTACGTCTTCCCTCTCTCTCAAGAAGGTGCCATTGTGCCTTCTGGGATGAAGGGGAACTCAGGGAAGCCAGCTGCCAACTTTGCCACGGCAGCTCCAAAGGAGCCAATGGCGAAGGCCGGTGGGCAGGGCCAGCTGTCAAAGAGGGGGAGCATGCGCTCTCCCTGTTTGACAGCTGGACATGCACCGGCAATGTGGCTTTTCCCTTGCCACTGCGGAAGCGTTTGCTTCCGAATCCGTTTCAGGGGAAAAGCCAGATGTAAGATTTGAGGCCTTTTCGCACTACACCCGTTCCATTTGGAACGGGTAGCCTAAGTCACTTCGGGACGCTTTCAGTATTCACACACAGGTACGCAGGAACGCGTGTAAATGCGTTCCGGCGTGCCTGTGCGCAAATGCTAAAAGCGTTCCAAAGTGACTTAGCCAGCAAAGGCCGGCCAGGGGTGGGGATATGGCCGGCGAGACTGCCTCCCATTGGGTGCGAACACCCAAGGGGCAGGCAGCGCTGTCAGGCCGCTTGCCCCGCTTTGTGTTGGCTCTACAGGCCCCGATCAGGCCCCGTGCAGCCAGCATGAAGGTGCCCGGGCACCCGGGCACTCATCGTGGGGCCCGGGGCAAGGTCCTTATGGGGCAGGACCCCTTCGGAGATCGGAGCGCGTGGCTCCGGTCTCCGAAGGCTTCCCTGCCACCCCGATCGTGGCCCTCTGCGGGGTGTAGGCGCCTGGATAAAGGCGCCTACAATGTGCAGATAACCCCCCCACCGCACCCACGCCCACCTACCGACCCAATCGCCCCACCCCCACCCCGGGCGTGCAGGGGACCTACCTTCCCGGCGTCCAGGCGGCTTGCAATGAGTGAGGGATGCCAGGAGCGCGCCCCACGTGTCTGTGCTGCAGGTCCAAAGCTGCGATCTGGCAGGGAGAAGGGGCTGCTTTACTCCTGGTTCCACTTTGGAACCAGAGTAAAGGCTTCTCCTGGCCAGATCGAGAGGGGAGAGGGGCATGGGGGCTGCCTCCCTCCTACTCCTGTTAGGCACCGAGGGTGCCCACCTGGAGCAGGTGGAGGTGCCCCCCTCCCCTCCCAGCCCTTGATCTGCACTGGAGAAGGAAAGCTTTTATTCCCGGTTCCAGCTTAGAACCAGGAATGAAACCTTCTGGAGCGGGGATCAGGAGGAGGGGGAGGGGGAGGGGTCAAATGGCCTTAATGGTGTTACCGCCATTCAGTTTACTTTTCATGATTTTTCTAGTCCTTTGGATATACTCTTTGCTGACCACAGATTTCACATGGCCATGCTTAATGTTATCCAGTTGCAGGATGCCCAGGTATTTGTAGACTGGTGGGACCTGATGACTTGACCATTTGTTATTTCAATCCCTTCACTTTCAGTAATCTTCCCCTTCTTCAGTGCCACTGTGGCACATTTGTCCAAGCCAAACTCCATACTGATGTCGCTACTGAATATTCGCACTGTGTTGGTCAATGACTGGATCTCGATTTCAGATTTTCCATAAAGCTTCAAGTCATCCATGTACAGTTGATGTGAAATTTTCTGTGAATTCCTGGCAGTTTGATAGGCCAGGTTTGTTTTCTGTAGGATGAGTGACAGCGGGATCATAACAATGATGAAAAGCAGTGGGGACAATGAAATTTTGTGATGTTCTGACTGATCCCGATGGTTTCCAGGCACTTTGTGATCCAACCATGTGACAGTGAATCAAAAGCTTTTTTATAGTTGATCCAAGTCATATGCAGGTTTGTTTTTCGGCTTTTGCAGTTCTCCAGAATCATTTTGTCAATCAGTAGCTGGTCTTTTGTGCCCCTGCTTCTCCGTTTGTTTCCTTTTTGCTCTACTGGAATGATGTTGTTGTCTTTGAGGTAGTCTTGAATCCTGTCTGCTATTATGCCTGTAGCAGCTTGAGCATAGTAGGTAGACAAGTTATCGGCCTGTAGTTTCTTGGTGTGGCTCCCTTTGCTGCATCTTTCTGTATTAAGTATGTTTTGCCAGTTATTAGCCATTCACTGATGTTTCCTGTTTGCAGCAATTCATTAAACAGTTTGGCCATTTTTGCATGCAGACTGGTCAGGTATTTGAGCCAGAAGCCATGCAACTGGTCAGTGCCAGGGGATGTCCAGTTCTTCACTTTCTTCACTCTTTTTGTGACCATTTCAGGTGTTATTTCCAGCTGCCGCATTTTGTTCTTGGAGAATTTCTTCTCAAAATCCTTTATCCACCCAGCACTTTTGTTGTATTCTTTTTCAGCCTCCCAGAGATCTTTCCAGAAGTTGGTTGTTGCTTCTTTCTCTGGCTTTTCAATTTTCTTGTCTACTTGCTCATGCAGGCTTTGGTAGAACTGCCTCTGATTAGACTGGAACATTTGGTTCTGCCTGTACTGGATGATTCTTGCTTCATTATCTTTCGATTTTCCTGGCTGTAGCTGTTATCTGCTGTTTCACGATTTCCAAAGCTTCATCAATTTTCCTTGTATTCAGCCAGTATTTTTTGATCAGATGTTCTTTAGTCTTCTCATTGTTCAGTTTCTGCTCCTTCATATTTTTTAGGTTGCGGGCATCTGATCTCAGGCTTTTTATTTTCAGTTCCAGTCAAACTTTCCACTTTGGTTTTCCAGTTGATTTTCTAGTTGGTTTTGGCTGCAGTAACCCTAGTTCTTCTGTTACTATCACAGCTATACTGTAAGCGAGCTGGTTCAGTTCTTCGATCGATGCTATCTGGACAGTTACAAGGGCAGAGTTGATGTCATTCATCAGTGGGACAAGTCATTTTCTGCCTATAGTTTTTAGGGTTTGCAGTCGCTTTCACTCTGTACTTGATGCTGTATGAGCCATTACTCTGTCCTTCAGTTCCTGCTGTCTTTGAGACAATGTGCCAGGTGTTTCATCCATGACTTCATGCTGCTGTTCTTCCTCTTCTTGGAGAATTTCCAGATTTTCATCAGGTTCTAGTTGATCAGTGACTCCTGGTCTTGTTGGAGCTTCTGTTGCTGCCACAATAGGCTGTGGTGCTTCAGTTTCATTAGTTTTTCGTATTTCTTTGAGTTCAGCTTCACTGAACACTTTAGTCCCGCTTATGAATCTTCTCTGATCAGCTAGCCGCAGTTCTGTTATCTTCGAATCTGGGTATTCTTGTTTCCATAGCGGGTGCATCCATTTTTGATAGGCTCGTTTTCCAGGTTCTGATTTGTAGTAACACTTCATGACTATATGATTCTCTGACCTTGAGAATTTCTGCCACTTCCTTGTTTGTGGATTTTGTTCCTGTAGCCCATTTGTCGACAATTGCCCAGGTTCCTCAGCAACCGCCATGGTCCTTTTTATCCTGGGCGACGACCGAGCCAGTAAAGACTTCTTTTTTGTTTGTGTCTCCATTGTGTCAAATGGGTTGGGTGTACTTAGTCTGGCTCCTCTGCTTCAGCCACTCCAGCATGGTTGAACCTGCCAGTAGTTTGCACTACCGCCGGCCCAGCTCTCAGTTTCATTGGAGCACTCAAGCCCCACTGCCACGACAAGGCCACACCCATCGGGGGGATGATGATGATGATGATTATCTGTAAGAATATGTGACTGCGCAGAAACACATGGAACCCTTGCATATGAGCATGGAATAAAGACTGGGGATTGCATATGGAAAGAAGGCTTCTAGTAGAAACATCTCTAAATCCTTGAAATTAGAACTTGGAAGTTACAACTGCCATTGTCTCTTCCTCCAGGCCTATCTCCATTCTCTTCATCCCCAGGAGACACTGGTTTTTCCATTCCTGTAAATAAAAAACAATTACTGTCCAAAGTTTTGGCTTTCTTGACAAAAGAAACATCTGTTTTTATTTACTTTTTTTCTTAGTAACATGTGTTCTCAGCAGAGATATATTCATTCCAAATGAAACCAAAAAAAGAGAACAAAGTGGATTGCACTTCGCTAACCCCAAATGCTAAGCTCTATGCCTGTAAATCTGAGTAGATATAACAACCAATTGATCTGCTACACATGGCAGCAATGTGGTGAGCTTAATGACTCCTTCATTTCTTTTGTACCTTTGCATCACTAATCCACAGGGATGTAGATACAACTTCAGTAAAAATAGAAAACTGTCCCCTATGTCTCTCCGGAGCTGGGTACTGATGGTAGTACTTTTCCATCTTCCGGTCTTTTTCTGAAGTGTCTTTAACAGATTGAAAGAGGGATTGCTACCTAGGATACATTCATCGTTGGTACAAAGGTTTCACCAATGTGCATAATTTCAAAAAAACAACAAAAAACAACCCTACAAACTCTCCTTGACCAGAGAAGAAGAGTTGGCTTTTCTACCCCACTTTTCTCACCCATTCAAGGGGACTCAAAGCGGCTGACAAACTTTTTGTTCTTCTTCCCACGACAGAACACCCTTTGAGATACATGGGGCTGTGAGAGCTTAGAAGAGAGCTGTGACTCACCCAAGGTCACCCAGCTGGCTTTGTGGAGGAGGGGAGAATCAAACCTGGTATTCCTAGATAAGAGGCTGGCTCCCTAACCACTAGACCAAACTGGCTCATAGAGATGAGGGTAACATAATATTGTATGCAGCATGTCAGATTATACTTCTTTTGAGAGACATATCAGTTGAAGAGCATTCTCAATCCCATTTCTTTATCATCTGTGTTTTGCATTACTCCTTTTTCTTAACAAAACAAAATATGTGTGAGTGAATTTAGGGAATTGGAAGCACCATTAGGTCCTTTCCACACTGAATCCTGGTGTGGTCAGGAATATGTCTAAGGATCTGGCTGCTGTATACTATTGGGGGATGGTCCAAGGTCACACCCCTCATGGAACATTCCTTCCTCATGAGACGGGACACAGAATTGGAAAGGGCACTCAAAGTGTCACCCTATCTCATTCAA
This sequence comes from Aspidoscelis tigris stejnegeri, assembly GCA_023333525.1. Classification (NCBI taxonomy): domain Eukaryota; kingdom Metazoa; phylum Chordata; class Lepidosauria; order Squamata; family Teiidae; genus Aspidoscelis; species Aspidoscelis tigris. The sequence continues at coordinate 108,006,845 of JALMGA010000004.1, read as the reverse complement.
CCAGTAGACCTCAACACTGAGGTGCTACTTATCTGTCTCAGAACAGCAGGCCATGTGTAGAAGGTCCATGCCTGCCTAATGGGAAAACCATTTTGGTGGCACAATATGGTGTACCACCAAAATGGGGAGTCTGGGAATTCCAAAGGCCAGGAACTTTAGTTCTTCCAATACTGGCTCCAAAGTTGGCACTGCCTTTAGAGATGGCAGTGGAGCTCGGCATGAGACAGCCATCCCAAAGTGGAACACCCTGTTCTATACTAGCTGCAGCCAGTCCCAGCAGGGACAGGTTGAGTATCCCAGGAGAGGAACCTCATCCTCTCTCAGGATATGAAGAGGAAATGCAGAAATGATGTTAGTTGTCTTCTTTAGCAAACCTGCTGAAACAAATGGTTCATGAAGAATCACATCCAGACAGATTGTTGCTGGTTTTAACTGTGAGGATATGACAGTTTTTACAGCTACTGACTCTGCTTTTTAGAATTCCTATGAGAGATGTTTTAAGAACAGGAATTAAAGAATCATGCATGTTTGAACAGAAGCATGGCAGTTCTTGCTGGTAGAACACTATTCTCACAGTGTAATGAAGAAGAAGAGTTGGCTTTCCTGCCCCACTTTTCTCACCCATTTCAGAGGACTCAAAGCAGCTGACAAAGCTTTCTATTCCACACACCGACACCCTGTGAGATAGGTGGGGCTGTGAGAGCTCAGAAGAGAGCTGTGACTAGTCAAGGTCACCCAGCTGGCTTTGTGGAAGAGGATGGAATCAAACCTGGTATTCCCATATAAGAATCCAGTTCCTTATCCTCTAGACCAAACTGAATCAGTCCATATCATGACAGCAAAGCTTGTGTGAGCTTCATGGCTACATCTTCATGAAGACACCCTCATGACAAAGGTTCCTAGCCTTGAGGCCTTTGGGGCATGATTTTTGATGGTAAACTCTGGTGTGCTACTGAAAGGCACCCCTCAATAGTCCTGAACATAGCAGGCAATTCTTCTGCATGCGTCCTGTTTTATAAATCAGGGTTGTACTGGTCATCTGGTAGACACAATTATATGGATCTGTCAGTGATCTGTAATAACTCTTCCTTGCAGATAGAGTGAACCAGCGATAGGCATGGCCTCATGAATTTGCACCGACAAACACATCCATGTCGGGATGTGCACTGATATTCAAAACTTTGAAAATAGATTCGAATTTGACAAATGTCGATATTTGAATTCAAATCAGATTTTCAAAAATCCAAATTTTCAAATTCAGATTGAATTTTTGAAAATCCGATATAGATTTTTGAATAATTCGATTGAATAGAGCGTCCTTTATCACATCCAAAAATCAGGTCTATTTGTGCATATAATACGTATGCAAATGGAATGCAAACTGGAAAAAAAAGGGATGCAAACGGATTCAAAAATCAAATCCAAATTCGAATCAGATTTTTGAAAATGTGCATCCAGATAATCCGGATTCAAATTGGATTTTCGAAAATCCAGATTTTTGAATTTTAATTCAAATTGAATATTCAAATATTCATTTCAAATTGGATTCGAATGCAAAAAATGCATTTGTGTACATCCCTACATCCATGAAGCCTGTGAAGTCTAAAAACATTTTTCAGAATTGTGTCTGTCAGCAGGGTTTCTCCTTTTGTTTTAATTGTAAATTTTCCCATGATCAATAAGATTAAATTATCCGTCTATGACCTCTGTATATTAACCGTGTATTGAGTTATATATATTCACATTGTAACATCTAAAAATAATGCGATAGGTATTGTTACGTTATTATGTTTGAAAAGTAAAATTAAAATTACACCTTAAAAAAACCTGGTTCACTCACAAAATGTTTACAAATCAGTGAAATAATTATTTCAGGCATAAGATTACCATGACTTCCCAGACTTAAATCACCTTTTGTGTATAGATTTTATTTATACACTTATTTGTATGATTTTGAACAGTCTTTGTGAGAATCTCACGTTCCCCTTATGAATTTTCTCATTGAAAATTAATTTGTACAACTAAGGAGTTCACTTCTGTTTCTAACTAGACTAATCCTATTTTGGATAATCTTTATAATATCTGTACTACCAGTAATATCTTGAACAGCATGAGAAAAAGCAATGTGATAAAACACGCAGCCTTGGCAAAAGCTTTTATTAGTTCCTTGGAAATTATTCTTGGCATAGCACCTTTTGCTTAATTAGACTGTTTCCATTTTAAAACATAGTTTCCTAGGAGATTTCAAACCTTTTATGAGACTTCTCTGGATTTGTGACATTTTGACCAATTTTGTACACACCTTAAACTTCATAGGAGCTGCTTCCGCAATCTCTGTGAAACACACTTATGCAGTTTAATTTGAGTGCATAAATATACCATTGCCACATGGATAGGGCCAATCACATTAGCATTTCACTCTTCTGGAATAGATAATGTTGATTGGATTGAAGAGCTCATGTGATCAACAGCATAGTAATGCTCACACATAAAATTTCTCTGGTGCCCTGTGTATGGATGGATGGCACACAGGTTGCCAACAACTGAAAATCTTTTGTAAAATAGTCGTATCAAATATCTCACACGGCCAGGTGAAGGGACGGATGTCCTGGCGGCCACCATGTTGGGAGTGGCGGAAGCAGGACGGCCAGCCTCAGAAGTCCCTCCCTCGCACGCCGTGCGCCACCGGAAACACACGGTGATAGGCAGCTGCCTGCTCCAGTACCACAGCTCCAGGGGCATCAGCGTCGGTGTGAAAATCTGGCTGACTTTTCAAATGGGTGCTGTGCCTTCCGCACAGCACCCAGACCATCCATCCTACCGGATCTGGCCTGATCGCTGAAAGGACAAGTACTGAAACTGAAGCTCTAATACTTTGGGCATATGAGTGAATATATGAAAGTAACACGTACATGGTTTACAGACTATCCACAAAGACCTATGTCTTCAGTCAGGAACACACAGATCAAACAGCACACATTACAACATTATTAAGGTAGTATGGACACTTGCGAGATTGCATGAAATCATTAAGCCCGGCCCCCACATGTCCATACTTGGTTTCTCAGGAAAGCAGAGGCCTAGCTGAAATAATCAGGCTGTTCCCGCAGTAAAACAGAAACTTAGTTGTGTCTATGTTACAGAAATAACACATCACTTCTTGTTTATGAGAATATCTACCAGAATGTTCCTGGATAGCTAGACAAGCGTTTCCTGTTTGAACAATATACCAACAAATGACAATACAGGACTCATTGTTGGAAAAAACCCTGATGCTGGGAAAGATTGAGGGCAAAATGAGAAAGAGATGGCAGAGAACGAGATGGAGCAGCAAACATGAGCTTGGGCAAACTTCAGGAGACACTGAAGGATAGAAAGACTGATGTGCCATGGTTCATAGTGCCCTAATGATTCAGACATGTCATAATGAGTGATCAACATGCTAGTGGCAATTGATTTGCCTGACTTCCTTTGGAATATGCATAGTATATCAACCCTTGCTTAAGGAAAGATGGCTTGGATCTATTTGTGTCTCAGTAGATGTCTGGCAACCATATGATGGAAGAAAGGCAGGATATATGAATGGATCTAATAAACGTATATAGCCAAATAGTAGCTGCATTTCCTCAGTCAGGGAAAGCATCTCTGAGTTCCAGCTGAGATGGAGAGACAAAGATCTGAGAAAACCTTCTGCTATATATTATGGTTCTGGGCTTCCAGAGTCAAGCAGTTGACCACTGAAAGAAACTATCCCCCTTTTCCACGCCCAGTCAAAGATCTGGATCTTCAAGATCCTGATCTTTGAGATGGGCTCCTTCTGGAGATCCAGATCTTGAAGATGCCTGAAGACTCCGTTAATCAGGTCCTCACAAAATCCAGATTTAAGGGCCTGAAGGGCCTATTAAGTCCAGATTTTCCCTGCCCTCATAGGAACAGGGCCTTGCAGATGGGGCCTTCAATGGGGTCCAGGTGGGGACAGGGCCTTCCTGAGTGGTACCAATCAGGTACCAATTGGGTTCCTAATGGGGTCTTAGAAGGATTCTAAGGCTTAGTGGGAAAAGGTCCAATACTTACAGTAGATCGTATGAATCTTGCCCAACATGGCTCGTCTTCAGTGCTGTTGAGCAAATGAAAACTTTGCAAATACCTTCAAAACACTGTTTTCTCCTATATAAATTATCAGTCTATGCTTTCAGATAAAACTGGCCCCAGGTTTAAGAGGACATAACCAACTTCGTGCCTCCTGTTCATGGTGTTAACAAGAGGAAACCATTTCTGTAATCCATGGAAAGGCTGCTTTCACATACTGGCCTATTCATAATTTTGTTGTTGCTGCTGTTCTGCTGCAGCACTTCAGAACTTCCATTGTTTTATATGGGAGCTTGGAGTCTGGTTTAATTAAAGTGATCTGAACAGGAATACAGTATGCCAGATGTGTGTTATAAATATAAAATAGATTATGTAATGGTAAACTATCATGAAATTTATGGGAATGGTTTATGATAACACATTGTTAGCTAATATAAACTGTAATTTGTTTCACTGTTTTAAAGCAGTCCACCCCACCCCACCTTATTAAAAGCTCAAATGAACTTTTGAGCCATGACACAATTAAAACCCTAGTGCATACATTTGGGTAGTTTCCCCCTTGTCTTGGTGGAGCTAAGGTCTACCAGCTTAAACCATTGGATGAATTGCCATTTTAACAGTAAAGCAAAAGAAAAAAAATATTTCAAAAAGCAAAAGGAAATAATATTTTAATATTTTTGGATGCACAAAAGAGTTAAAATTGCAATTTTATTTCTTCTGAGTCAAAGGGCTTTTCTCCATGATTATGGACTGTCCATGTAGTTCATTTCTAGGCCTCATAAATCTGCAGATTAATACAGATATATGGGACCACACACTCACTGGCCACGGTGTGTGCAATAATGTGATCTATTAAGGGAGGCCTTAATCTAGATCACTGTGGGCCTTATATTGCCTTTTGTATAGTGCAGACCACAGTATTCCACATTAGCTGGCACTGGATGCTTCAAAGGTGAGTAACTTTCCTAGCCTTTGAAATTTTGGGGCGGAGGAAATTTATTGATGTACTCTTTCTACTGGCACTTTCTGGAGCACACCAAAAAGGGTCCCCATTTTAATTCTAGCCTATGCAACCAGGCCATACATATATCTACGTGGCCCAGCATGCTAGTTAATAGCTGGTAGTAGACCATGGCTGTTTATGCACTTGCATGGCTGCAGTGGTCCAGCTGGCTCCAAACAAGGTCACCCACACACGAGGGGAAGACCTTTATTAAGGGTGCATCTGGACACACACACACACATCACACATTAAATGCAGATTTATCAGCATTTTTTTAATGTGAACTTACCTTCAAATGCTCCATCACTGCTGGCGATGGAGCTTCCCATGTGGCAGATGGGAAGGCACATCACAGGGACATTGAAGTTTCCAACCCACCAGTCTGGTGCACCAGAAGCCGATAATGGGTGTTTTTCCACTGTCAGAAAGTACCCATTTTTGCACCCATTAAGGACCCATTTGGGTGTGAGCCGGATGATCCCATTTCCACCATGGCACCCATTTGGGACCCGATTGTTTCTACTGCCACTGGGAAATCCAGATCAAGTGGATACCTTCTGGCCTTTAATCTGGATTTTCTGTAGACCCTATTAATGAGGTCTACAATGAGGTCTTCAGGCAGAAAATCCGGATTAAAGGAGTGTGGTGGAAAAACACCCATTGACATCCCTGCAAAGCTTCCAATCCACCTGTCTGGCAGACTGGAAGCCCCTGAGCAGAGATGCCGAAGCTGCTGCATGGGGAAGAGGAAGTGTGGAGGCACCCTCTCTACTTCTTCATTACTCACACCTTGCACAGGTACACAGGTACAGACAGTACGTGGTGATTCTCACATCTCCAAGAGTGTTTAGCAAATGGTTATTAATCTACTAGAAGACTGGGAAGAGAGCAAGCCGATTGGCTTCTTTGAACAGTTGGTTGACCAATCTGGTCCTTTCCACCCCACCCCTTTGTTCTGGTGTTATGTGGGATGCTCTTTCTTTGAATAAGCAGTCTGTCATATTCTAAGCAGGATTGCTGCTGGAGCAGATCAAAGCCATATACATCTGAATGGTCTGTTCCACCCCAGCCCTAGCCACTACCACTAAAGAACCTTTGGAGGACAGCAATGAGACTCCAGATTGAGTCCCCTAGAGCCCACAGAACCCCCCCCTAGGGCACCTACCCACCCCGGGCACAGGCCTACATGGGGACGTGCATGCATGCAAGGCACTTACCTCCTGCTCGCCAGGTTCCAAAGTGGCCAGCGCGGCCAGCTGTGTTGTGCATCTGCATGTGCCACCAGCTCTGATTGGCTAGCTACCCACGTTTTGAGCACCGCACAGTTGTTTCTGCATAGAAAAATGTCTGACTTCTGGCCATTTTTCTAACCTGTTGGAAGACTCACTGGCATGAACAAAATTCTAGGTAAGTCATGGTTTCTCCTTCCATTCTTCCTCATGGAGGAGGGACAAATTGTTTACAGGACAGACAACTCCTAGGGTGATTGCGTTGGTAGAGATGTTTCTCCTTAGTGGACAGGTTTGTTCAGCCTACTTTTAGAACTACTGTCTAGGTGGCCTTTGTGTTACTGTCCTCATTTGCATTGGCAGCCAGCAAGTTCCTGCCAGGTTGCTAGAAACATTTATCAAATGCAGCTTCCTGGAAGATGCTGTTAACTCTTATTTTCAGAAGTGGTCATCAAATGGCGGATGGCAGTATTAGGGATGTGCACAAATGCATTTTTTGCATTCGAATTTGATTCAAATAGAATATTTGAATATTCAATTTGAATTGAAATTCAAAAATCCAATTCAAATCGAATCATATGAATGTCAGGAACATTCGTATCTGAATTTTTAATCCATTTACATTCCATTTTTATCACGTTTGCATTTTGTTTGCATCCTGTTTGCATGCCGTATTATAAGCACAAAGAGACTTGATATTCGGATGTGATGTACGGAGACAATTTCAATCAAATTATTCAAAAATCCATATCAGATTTTTGAAAATCCAATTTGAATTCGAATATCGATATTCATTGAATTCAAATTGAACTTTTGAATTTTTGAATATCCTTGCCATCCCTAGACAGTCATGCTATTCAGCCTTATATCCTGGGCCTCCACTGCTTCCATGATTAGTAAGTTCACAGAAAGTTTACTTATTCGGCTAAACTTCTGGAAATGAGTTATAAGAAACACATTTACTTTTTCATTAAAAATTTCACATTGTTCTAATTTGCAACCTGCCAAGTTATATCATCCACATGAAGCAGGGATTTCTGGCTTGTTGCTTAGGCCAACTGCAGCATCTGATAGAAATAACCAGATAAAGGGGTGGAATGGTTCTATATATAAAAGACTGCTAACCTATAAAATATGGTTATCAAACATTCGGATAGATCCCCAGCAAGTGAATAAACATGATCAAAAGCCATTTTTAATGCTAGACCACCATTAAAGGAATAACATTCCTACCAGCCATATATGTAGTGCATGAAAACTGAATACGCTACGTTAAGTCAATACAGTTTGCCAGCCTAATTTAAAGGTAGGATGTACTGGATATCTTTCTTTCAGAAACTGTGTTGTTCATTTGATATGCTGGTCCAGATAAACTAGTGTCTTTATTCTTTCTTTTAAAATGTTGCTAACAAAAGTGATTTATTATAAGTTTCCTGATACCAGATGTAGAGTTGGAAGTAATTAAAATATGAGGGGAGAAACAGAAAAACATCTGCATAAATAAAATTCTCTTCTTTCTTTCTTTCTTTCTTTCTTTCTTTCTTTCTTTCTTTCTTTCTTTCTTTCTTTCTTTCTTTCTTTCCTTTCTTTCTTCCCCACAAACTTCTGGTCTTCAGCTCACGTCTGGATGACAAGTACTTGGAATACAAAATGCCCCCATTTTTTATTTCTCTTAAATTCATTGCATAGAGATAGAAGCAGGCTGTTTTCAATTTGCTATCATAACTATTTGTCAGTCATCTGATAAAAGCAACTTTTATACTGTTTCTTTGTTGGGTTGACTTCTCTTTAGACGTTACCAAAGATAACAACCTCCTGTCTCCAATGCTGTCATTATAAATCTTAGGTTTAAAAGTCTGAGCTTGGATGCAGTCAATATCTAAGGTTGGAAGCACATGGGAGAAACTTACCTCTATGGAAGAGTCCTCAGTGGAAAACCACAGCCTCATTCTACCCAAACTGGAATAACTTAGGAGACCTGGAATGGAACTTTATCTGTACTGGTTGCCTGTTTGTTGCGTAGGATGCCATCAGACATGACACCACTGCAGTGCTGTCCGTCATGGGGCTGGTCATGTGATGATCAATCAAGAGCAGTGCCAGCACAGTAACACGGAAAATGTGATGTAAAAAGTTGTTGTTTAATCTGCAGCTTTTTACTTTGTACTAGGGGTGTGCATCAATGCATTGTTTGCATTCAAATTTGAGCCAATTCAAACATTTGAATATTTGATTCAATTCAAAATTTGAAAATCCAGATTTTTGAAAATCCGGTTCGAATCCAGATTATCCAAATCCATATTTTTGGAAATTTGATATGAGCTTGAAAATATGAATGTCAGCAACATATGTATCTGATTTTCAGATTTGCGTGCCTCCCGTTTTCATCCCATGTGCCTCCCATTTCCATCTCGCACTATAAGTGCAAATAAACATGATATTTGGATGCGGTATATGATGCTCTATTCAGTTGAATTATTCAAAAGTCCGTATCGAATTTTCAAAAATCCAAAATTCCATCAAACGTTTAAATCCGGATTTTTGAAAATCCAATTCAAAGTTGAATGTCGATATTTTCAAATTTTTGAGTATCTGTGCACATCCCTACTTTGTACTTTCCATCTTGTGCTGTGGGGATACAGCAGAGTATCGATTGTCCCATCTAGATGACAGGATTTGGCTCTGCCGGGCTCAGCCCTCCCTGCATGGCTTTCCCTTGGCCCGGTGGGATGACAGAAAGTGTCCCCATGCAAGCCGTTTGGCTCTGATTGGGCACGTATTGGACCGGGTGTGGGTCCGAGATTGGATCTTGCCTATCCCCATGCCATTCCCAGCAATGCAGGCTGAGTGTGGGCTGGGTGCAGATGCAGCCAGCCCCATGCAAACTGCGCCGTACCCCAGTACAGAGGAGCAGCCCCATCTCCTCTCCAGCCCCTCTCTCCTCATTGGAAGCCAGATTGACGTCACCCCACCTCTGTGCCACCAGCTGCAAATGCAGCATCTTCTCCCCCACCCCCATTAGCAGCACAGAAGCCAAGACCGCATGTAAAAAATAATAATTTAAGTTTAATGAATTTTTATATAATTAAAAAAACCCAAAGCTGCTATGAGGTTTGGCGGCAGCTGAGCGGTTGAGCAGTTTTGCACACCTCCGCTCCACCCGGGAACCACGAGAACCCCCGGCAAGCTTAAAAGGGAGAAAAATCAATCCATTCTCATGCCTGCCTTGGCAACTGGGAAACAGGGGTGGAATGTTTGGGAAAAGGGACAAAAATCAAACCATTATCCTGCCTGACCTGTGACCAGGATTTTTTTACTCCCCCAGAATCCCAGTGGTTGCAATCTCCAAACCACTAAGCAGAAACGGCAAGCACACTCCACTTCCCACTGGCACAAGTGACAATCTCCTCCCCAAATAGCCCGGGACTGTCCCCATGCACAGGCTCAGCTTGCAAGGCAATGTGTGTCGGGACACCAAACCGTGATGAGACTTGTATTTTCAGGTACCAAATCTGGCATGGGTTTGGTACCAATTTGGATTATTTGGTCCACAGAAATCAGACCATATCAAAAGTGCATGGGGGCACCATTTGCCGAACCCGATTTTGGTTTGGATCAAAACATGCATGGGGATGCACCCACAAGCAAGAGCCCAACTGGAGGGCCATTTCCTGCATTCATAGCAACTATTCTGGTCAGAAGCATCAGAGCAGAGGAATGCAAATTCCTCAGCTGCAGTGTTCAGAGGCAGGACAACAGGAGGATGAGGGGTTCTCATATGAAAAGAAACACCTCACTCTTCTGGATCCTGCTTTAGTGACTTATAATTGTTGTTGTTGTTGTTGTTATGGAGTAGAACTTTCCGATGCTGATTTAACAATTGGAAACGACTCCCAATAGTTAATTCTGTAAAATGTCATTCTTATTTGGCACAGGCTTTTCTTTGAATCACTGGCTGTAATCATGTTCTCTTTGTGGCAGCCCAAGGATCTATTTTTCTAGCTGCTTCTTTTAGCTTATAGTAAATTATCTATCTTTCTCTTTCTCCACTGCACTACTAAAATTGTGCATCAGGAATTAAAGCACAAGGAGAACAAACTAGTATCTTCTGAGATCAGGAATTTTTCTCATTGATTTCAAAATCATCAGTTCCTTATCCCAATAAAAGGCAGTTAGAAATGGTCACTACACAAATACATTTGTTTCAATAATAGAATTCAACAAAATAAAAAATGTTAGAAACTACATATTTGAAACACATAAATAAATATGTAATAGAGAAACATACGGCAGATCCAAATGAATAAAATTAGTGTACAATCTTGATAACATGAACTAAAGGCCTATTCACATGAGGGTGTGTAGGATGCCCTGGATGGAGTATTCGCTCCCCTGGGCTGGTGGTTCCATTCAGAACCACCATAGCCTGTCCCAGGGCACCCACACGCGTTCTGGGTGTAGAGCATGAAATTGTGCTCTACACCCAGCTGTGGGCCCCACCTCCGGCTGCCCCCATTGAGTTCCTGCAGGTTCCGTCCCCGGGTTCCTGTGGGTTCAAGGCTAGCTCTAATTGGCCAGCAAGGCACACTTCAGAATCCGGTGAGCATGAGGTAAGTGTCTCACATGCATGTCCGCACATAGACCCATGCCTGGAGTGGGTGGGTACATGGGAGGGGGGTTCCCGCAGGACCTGGGAACCCATTCCAGTCCCTTAGAACCCGCAGGGACCCAGGGAAGGAATGCAACAGGCCTGCCCGCCCCTGGGTCAAATTCGACCCAATAGGGGCAGGCCGGGGAGGGGCATCCCACCCCCGCGCTAGCCTTTTCGGGCTAGACCATGTGGGGACAGATTCCCCTTTCACACATAGGCAGGTAGGAACGTGTGCCCATGCGAAAAGGCCTCAGCTTTCCAGAATAAGGTAGTTATTTGAGAAAAGAAGGAAGACATAATAATACTTCTGTTTGTACTGACTTTTGAATGCATCAAAATCATTCAGATTCTCTCCAAGTCATCAGGAGCACATTTTCCCAATCAAATCTTGCTCTCTGAAAATATTTGCATTACTTTTCAGACTTGTGCCAGCTACAAATATGACAAGAGTGCAATATGACAAGAGTACTTGCCAGTTCTTTTTTTCAAGTTACTGATAGTAATCTTGAACAATACTGTAAGTAGGGCAACTCCCTTCACAGAACTATTTGTTTCTTTTTCTCAGCTTGGCTGCTAATCATTCGTCATCCATTGCTTGTGACTTATCAAAGGATTGTGGGCAAACCAAGTAATAGAGCTCTCAAGTTCAGATTTCCTGACCTTGTTTATGAGTAGGTCATATGGAACTATGTTGCCAGAGCTGTTTCCTGTGCACATTCAACCATTTGTGGTAATCCATTTATTGCCAAAAAGAAGAAGAAGAAGGGGTAGAACAAAAATTGTTTTCCTCTTCATATTCTTGAAGCTGCCAACATAGCAATAGAAGAGCGGGTGGAACTGGACAGTGTTGACTTTGGCCGGTACATCTACCGATTTGTTAACTCATTTATAACAGCAGAAAATAGTTATGCAAGACTACAAATAAGTTTTTGTTTAAAAAGTGAGGTTCAGTTTGCTGTCCTGGCAGCTACAAAGACTGCAGGTTGCTATAAATTTCCTGCATACAAGAGGCCCTTTTGCATTCCTACGCATCCCTTACCTGCCTAGGTACGAATGGGGAATCCGTCCCTGCATGTCTTAGCCCAAAAAGGCTGGCACAGGAGCAAAATGCCCCACCCAGGTCTGCTGCCATTGGGCTGTAGCAGCCCACTGGCTGGTAGGCTGGTCCTGGCCCATCTGGGATCCCACGGGCTTTAGTTGACCCAACTGGGTCAGCTGCAGCCCACAGGGACTCCCTGGTCACCGCAAACCCACCCAGAGGCCCGCGCTGCCCCCCAGACACTCTCAAATGCGGCTTTCCTGCTTGGCACCCGGGATCGAACCGGCAAGTCCCATCGGCTAGGGCTTGCTGAGTTTGATCTGTGGCATTCTGCACTTGCATGCACAGCAGCCTGTGATTGGTCCACAGCGCACACCTGTGCACAATGCCTAGTTCGATTCCATGGCCCAATCGCAGGCCACAGTGTGTGCAAGCGCAGAATGCTGTGAATCAAACTCAGCAAGCCCCGCCCATGGGGCTTGCTAGTGCAATTGCAGTCACTGAGCAGTTAACTCAATGCCCGTGTGTCTGGGGGGTGGGGTGGGCCCCTAGGTGGGGTGGTGTCCAGGGGGTCCCTGTGGGCTGCAGCTGACCCAGTTGGGTCAGTTAAAGCCCATGGGACCCCAGGATGGGCTGGCCCAGTCTCACCCCTCCCCCAAAAGGACCCAATGGCCATGGGCCAGGGTGAGGCCCAGAACTGTCTGGCGGAGAAAGTGCAAATGCTCTCCCTGCCAGACAGCTCTGGGACAGCTGGGTGTAGAGCACTATTTCATGCTCTACACTCTGGCTGCAATTAGGCTGGCCTGGGGTGATATGGGATGGTTCCAGACGGAACTGCCCACCCAGCAGAGCGAATGCCTGAAAAGGCAGGAATTGCACTACAGAGGCCCTAGGGCGAATAGGCCTAGGATTAAGTGCAACCATGGGTCCTTCTGAATTTTCTCAAATTTTGCTTTGCCTCTAAAATGCAATGCAAACCACTGCCAACTAAATCAACTATATCTGCATTCTCCTGCATCTCCATGCAATACTAAAATGGAGTGTGATTTTATCAGAATGCAGTGAAAGTACAAAATCAAGCACCCTCAAAGCACAATAAAGGTACTATATGGATTCAGCCAATGTCCCATCCACCTAAGATATATGATTATTAAGGGTGACCCAAGTCAGTACTGACAGTAATATTAGTGAAAAAGGAAAATGGTCTCTGATGCTGCGTTGGTAGCCAAGCACCCTGGACTATAGCAATCCTTCACTCACACACATGCCACCTATCATAATAACATGGTAGATACTTCGGTTATTCTTTATAGTTATGTTGAAAAAAAATTGGAAGAAATTAAAATCTACAGACCAAGGAATATAACCTATCTCTCTTCCAACCTCCCCATTGAGGTGCATCAGGCCCCTTCCTTATATATATTTAGGAGGGCAGTAAAGACACACCTCTTTGCCCTGGCCTTTGACTAAGTTGTTAATGTTCCCTCCCCCAGTACAGACATTATCATTTTAAACATGTTGTATATTGTTTTATATGTACGGAATTTTTAACGTATTTAATGTGCATTCTGTTTTAATCTGTTTTAAAGTTGTAACCCGCCCAGAGACCTTCGGGTATGGGGCGGGATATAAATGTAAATAATAAATAAATAAATAAACTGAAGGGTGCCTGCAAGTTCTTGAACATTTAGAGAAATGTTGTGCAAGTCCAAGACTGTTGCCTTCTCAGAATCACATCAGCAAATGTTCTCTCTATATATATGTTCTTAATATACCACTTAATAGATAGATAGATAGATAGACAGACAGACAGACAGACAGACATATTCTATGTATAGATATAGAATAGAATGTTCTAGATATAGATATAGACAGATATAGATATAGATAGATATGTTCTATATATATAGAGAATGTTTTATATATATATCATATCATATATTAAGAATTTCAAAGAGTAGAAAGCACTATAAACCTCAATCTCTCTAATGAAAGGAATTTCAGATAAGCACTGCTGCTGGGACACACCCCATTCAAGGTTCAAGAGAATCCATAGGAGTACAAAATGCAGCAGATCAGGGCACCTCTTATGAGTAGGGAGATGCTTTATGTACAAAGAGTTATCAGCTAGATGAGCAAAATCATATCAGGTGCCAGTGTACAACGGTGAGAATTGCTAACAGTGTTACAACATGTTCCTCTTGCCTTTTTATAAATAAATAAATAAATAAATAAATGATGTTATTATTAATAACACCATATACCTACCCCCACTCCTTTTCATCCTCTTCCACCAGATCCAGTCTGTCTGATCAAAACAAATTGTGGGACAGCCTTATGAATTAGTTACAGTAGACTAGTGTCTGATGGTGACAGGTCTGGTTTGCTATGGTGATGAACATCCTCCAGAGGTAATGTCACCAAGGTTGTCAGGCAAGAAACATCATTTTCATAAATAATCCATGTGATGCTAATGTAGAATGAGAAGTGATGCTTTGTGAAAATTTGGGGGAAATTTTACTGGATTTTGCTTATAAATACAAATATTGCACTGATGACAAGCAGATGTCGGGAGCAACAGAGGTTGGAAACTCCCTGGTCCCTTGGGCTTATGTTCCTTGCTTGGTAGACACTTTTGCAAGAGGTTGTCTCAACTGATGGAGTCATTCTGGGACATTGTTTCCCCATCATTATGACCCTTGAGGTCCCCAGATCTTTTCTTCTCATACAGTAGCATTCTGGGCCATGAAACTATTTTGGCATATGACTGCATAGCACATTGATTGCCAGCAGCCTATTTATTTTACATACTTGAAGACCATCATATTTGGCATGGAGCTTGGATTAGGTCACTGAAACAAATATCCCAAAATAATTTGCTGAAGTGGAAAAAAAATCTATCAAATTATTTTATCCTTCCAAGATTTAAGCTGAATTTAATAGGGAAAATATTTTTCTGGCTTTGTAATTGCTTTCATAAGATTCCATAACATGCATGATAACATAGCACCTACTTTTTACTAATAAGGGCAAAAGTGCAAATACACAAGTATAAGTTAAATTAGTCCCAATCTGTATTTCATAAATGTAAACCAGATGGGATTTTAATAGTTGAAAAATCTCTCAGGATGTCCCCTTTTAAAAAAAGAAAAAATGGACCAAAGACCACCTCCAAAACACTTGCTTTTCTGGGCAGCTGGTTTCTGTTCTCGCTGTTCTCTCATTTCTTTTGCCAATGAGCTACTTCCTGGACTTTTAAGATCTTCTGAAGTGCAACTTTTTTGCGTTTCAAAGTATCAAAATCTGTCTTCACTCAAAAGGTAATGTGGGCTCATGTGGGATATTCTCTGATTTCCTGCAAATAGGCCTCAGCATCATGATTCCCTAAGTAGTCTCTCTCTCAGGCAATTCTGAGGCCTTCCTCTCCCATTCCTTTCATTCCCCTTCCTTTGGCATACACAATATTAAGTGGTCTATTTTTCCCCCTTCCCTGGAAGAAGAAGAAGAAGAAGAAGAGTTGGCTTTTCCGCCCCACTTTTCTCACCCATTTAAGGGGACTCAAAGTGGCTGACAAAGCTTTTCTATTCTTCTCCCCACAACAGAACACCCTGTGGGGTAGGTGGGGCTGTGAGAGACTGGCTTCATGGGGGGAGGGTAGAATTTAACCCGGTACTCCCAGATAAGAGTCTGGCTCCCTAGCCACTAGACCAAACTGGCTCACGGTGTTAGTGTAAGCATATGGAAGTGTAAGCATACGGAAACTTGAACAAGGTGACTTCACTATGCATGAAGTTTACATGGCTACTGAAGCAGTAGAAATAACTGGATTTAGAAAGAGAGAGGAGGGTTTGATTGGACACCTCACATTACCTTCTCTAAACCACACTTTGTGTACATAACAAAAGAAGAATGGGGCTGCCCTTGAAGATGGTTCAGAAGTTGCAGCTAGTGCAAAATGCAGCCACCAAAGTGCTGGCCAGAACAGCTAGCTGGATGCACATTACGCCGGTCTTAAAAGAGTTGCATTATCAGCCAGATGAGATCTGGATCTTGAAGATGCCTGAAGACCCCGTTGTGGACATCTTTAATCAGGTACACATGAAATCCAGATTTAAGGACCCGAAGGACCCATTAAATCCAGATTTCCCCTGCCCTTGTGGGGACAGGGCCTGGCAGATGGGGCCTTCAGTGGGGTCCAGGTGGGGACAGGCCTTCCTGATTGGTACCACTCAGGTACTAATTGGGTTCCTAATGGGGTCTTAGAAGGGTTCTAAACCCTAGTAGAAAAAGGCCCCAAGAGTGCAATCACATATTTCCTTACCTTTGAAGGTTGTGTGCTGGCTACAAAGACTGGACTCAGTCTCCAAAGCCTACAGCCAACTCTAGACTGCAGTGGGTTGTCCAAGTCTCAGCCCTTGGAGTGGGTTGATAGTAGCCAACACCACCAAGGCCCATACTCATTGGCCTATATCACATGGGCCAGATCAAACCACATATTGCAGAAATGTTCAAAGAGTCTTGCAGTATCTGCAGGACCAACACATTTATTACACCATTATTTTATGGTATACATTTCTTTTCATCAGTTCCATGAAATATTATGTCCAGTTACAGATACTATATATGTACATGCTTGTGATTTAGAAAGAGAGCGATGAAATGTAGAATTTCCCTTCCTGACCTCCCCTTAATCTATGTGGTGTAGATATGCACCTACTGTATCATTTAGGATAATGCCAAATACATTTGATGGTTTAGGTGGTCCTTCACACACACACAAATCATGTTATAATAAATTCAATGATCTTGAAGGCATCACAAGAATCTTTGCAGTACTTATATAATTATTGAAGGCATCTCAGTCCGCATTAAGCCTTTTAAGGAAGTCATTCAGAAGCAATGCCTAGATAATCTTTTTTGAAATAATCTGATGCAGTTCTCACTTGTTGTTATTGTTGTTGTTATTTTATACTCCATTGAATCCTAGTACATTGGGATCATAGTTATGACCTAGAGGGCATGTGGTTTCCCTGACATCAAGTTTATTTTTCTAAACCCTCAGCTTGATATTCCAGCACTTAATTTCAGAATGCAGCTTAAATCACACGAAGCCCATAATATGTCAAATGATCCTACAGTTGCAGGGAGAAAACAGTAAGTAATGAAAAAGCTATGATTGCTTTTCTGTCCCTCCAAATGACAGTTATCACCTCAATGACCTGCTCCGGGCTGAACCATCTACACATGACACACTAAGGGATAACGTCATCTAACAGAGTAGTTACAAAAATCAATACAAAACCCATTTCAAATATATTCTGTGTAAGAATCCTGGTGTAACGTTCATTTATCGAATAGGCCTGGGGAGAAAAGAAACCACCAACATTTCTGATATATGTGCTTTACCTCCCAAGCAAAAGAACTCTATAGGTAAGCAATAATTGTATTTTTCAATCTATTACTTAGTCTTGCTATGGCTCAGCCTGGAATCTAATATGTGGATGACTGCTATAAGTCAGTTATGAAACCAAAGTGGAGTCCTAGCAAAACAAACAGGAAACTACCAAGCAACTTCCCACAGCCCTTTAGAAGTGGTAAGGTTGTGTGGGTTTGACATTGCGCCACTCAGGCAAACAGGAAGAAGACCAAGCATTGTCTCTATTAGCCCACAGTAAGCTTTAAGTCCCACTTGTTAAATCCCACAATGTTAAATCCCCCTTCCCAACAGTTTGATCTAGCAATGTGAAGGGAATTTGCTTCAGATTTCTCTACTTTACGCTGATTTTTAAGAGAGGGAAACATATTAGGAAAAAATAAGATACTGTGATAAAATTTTCATGGATGATATGCAAAATTTTGGCTCTCCGTTCTTATTTTAAATATGGCCAAAGGGTCTTTATAAGTATCCTTTAATTCATTCCAATAATCACCTCATCTGAAAAGTGCACAACAGCTGTGTGCAACTTGTCTAAGCTACATCTGACAGATGCTGCTTCTTTTTAAAGTCAAGTCTTTTCACTTTTAAAGAAATCAGCAAGGGAAGGTTTTTTGAAATCTCTTCAAAAATTCTGCAAACTCTTCTTCACCACGACTCATCTATTCTGAAGTCTTCTCTCTTCGTATGCCTTCATTCAAATATATAATTATTTCATAATTTGTTTTGTTTATCTGGCTCCTTCTAAGCTAAACAAATGCCTTCATAGATAAATAAACACCTAGCTTTCAGACTTCTGAATTCATTAATTTTGTTCTCATTCATTTACAAAGTAGAAATTTTTGACATCTACAGAGATTAAGCATCTTTGGTAGTAGCTTTGCATTAAATGAAAGCACCTACAGGGTTTCAGTGGGCTGTAAGCTTAGATAAAGAAATGCTCAAAAAATAATTCCTGTGGCTAATGCTAATACATATAGCATTCCTCAACGTGCATCTGAAACTGTGGTATTTCTGTTTAAACATTTCAAGCTCCCAATGGCTTGGGTGGATGCAAGATATCAATCAAAAGAGTATCATATCAAGGTATTGGGGAGACTGTTTTATGCATTCCTATTTGCTTCAGCCTTAACAGCTTCTCCAGATACTGTGATCAGAATACTCAGATGAAGGAAGACCAGTAATTGTGATAGCAAAAACTTTTGGATGATGGCATTAGGGAAGAGCACAAATATTGATAACATTTGTTATTTGGATGAATTCTGACCAATTCTGACCTTTGCACACAAATCAAATGTTATGACATCCATACATTAATATTCATACGAATATGAATTTTTCAGAACATTCATACGAATAGTTCATACAGGCCCTGTCCCCATGCAATTGAAAGTCTGCTGGAACTCTTCTTTTGCCTCTGAGCGGCCCCATTCCAGGCTTTACAAGGCGCTTAGGGAGCTTAGGAAAGTGAGACACCCGCGATAAAATACGTGCACTTTAAAGAAGAGTTCCAGTGCTCTTTCGGCGATTCATGGGTTTTGCTCGCTATATCTGCCTTGAGGACGCTCCGTGGCAAAAGGGGCAGGGATTGCTTGCCTGCACACACAGCCAAAAAGCGTTCACACATCTGAGAAATGCAGCAGGTTCGCTTCCTTTCCTTTGTAAAAAGAGCCAGAATTGCTCAGAATTGAAACATTGTTATCAAGTGATCTGTGAAAGCCTTAAAAGAGAATGAGCGAAGGATCGCGCTGCCGATGCCTGCAGCCGCTGACTTTGCTGGGGCAGAAAGCCTTTTCTAACAGAGAACTGAGTGAAAGTAAGTGCTGAAAGTGAATGAATGAGCGATCATCTGCCTTTGCTAGGGGCGGGAAGCCGTTTCAGGAGACGGAGATCTGGCTATTTTTCCTTTTAACAAGAGAAGGGGCGGGGGGGGAAGATGCCCGGAAAGAGAAGACGGCTACCATGGGGACGGAAAGTCCGTTTAGATCGTGGCTACCATGGGGACGCTTATTCCGGAAGTGGAGGGGACTTTTAAAGTCAGCTATAACAGAGTGACGGCAGAGGAAGCCGAGAGGGGCTCATAAGTCTTTTGGGGACAGGGCCACATTCGTTAAACTGGGGATCTGTATCGGATACATATCAATGCATATGCATTCATATAAGATCCAAATCTGATCTGTATTCTGTACATATGTGTTGATATAGGATACATATCTGATATGTATGTGTTCATATAGGATCCATATCCAGGATCTGAATCCAGCATACACATGCATTCATATTGGATATTCATATGAATTCATACAGATACATTCATATCAAATAAAATCCTACCACATTCAAAGGGGATCTATTCAAACTAATATTTATCCCACCCCATACCCAAAGGTCTCTGGGCAGGTAACAACCTTAAAACAACCGATTAAAACAGAATATACATTAAAAGACTTTAAAAATTCAACAGTTTTGTATTCATGTGTTAGTCTGCATTCCACCATCAGGCCAGAGGCTATGCAAATATGTGAATGTATCCAAACACTACGAAGATAAGAAAATAAGAGAAGCCCTGCTGGATCAGGCCACAGCCCATCTAGTCCAGCATCCCATCGCACAAAGTGGCCCACCAAATGCTCATGGGCATTCAAGCAGAGACAAGGACAAACCTTTGCCTGCTCTCAAATCCCAGCAAATGACCTTTGAAGCATCCTGCTCCCCCCCCCAGCCTGAAAGATGTACCTAGGCATTCATTCTAGTAGCCATTGATACATCTGTCATCCATCAATTTGTCTAACCCTACCTTAAAGTCATCTAGATTGGTAGCTGTTACCACCTCTTCCGGCAGCAAATTCCATAGACCAATGACCCTCTGAGTGAAGAAATACTTCCCCTTGTCGGATCCGACTCTCCTACCCATCAGCTTCATAGATGCCCCCTGGTTCTAGTGTTGTGCTAGAGAGAAAAGAAATTTTCTCTATCCACCTTTTCTATACCATGCATAATTTTATATACTTCAATCAGATCCCCTCTTAAATGTCATCTCTCCAGACTGAAGAGGCCTAGACGTTGCAGACCCTTAATCGTTCTGGTCGCCCTTTTCTGCTCCTTCTCTAGTTCCGCAACACTGTTTAATTTTCATTGCAGTTTTTGCCCCCTAATTCCTTATCCCTCTTTTCCCACCAAATCACCTCTATCCATGAATCCATTGGAGAAATTTCATGATGCCATTCCACAATTCTGTTCTTGTTAGGTTCCTTTTGTATGGGGCCAATTCCTGATGCTACCTGGTGTACTCAAGTGGAAGAAGTCTGAAGAAGAGAAAGATGCTTCCTTAGTAGGCCCTCCTTCCTTAGAATATGTTCCTATATCATTTTTAAACCAAAGATATTCCTCCATGGACGTCTGGCATTTAATGTTTAAAAAACTGAGAGCAGCTTTTAAACTGATCCCTGGGAGAAAATTGACAAAAACTGAGCACCATATGGTTTGGGAAAGTCTCCATTTGAGAGAGGAGGGTTGGAATTGTGCACATAGTACTGAATTTACTGAAGAACTAATCAATAATATTCAAGCTGAAAAAGGAGGCTATTTGAACGATTTTCTTGCAGGACTGAGATGCACCAGAGGGGCATGTGGAAATGCTGGAAGCTTGCTAGCCAAAATAGAGGCACTGGAATACTTAGTGATAGATAAAAACATTATTTACAAAATGGAAACCTGTTGGACCAATGAAAAACAATGCAATATATAGTTGTCCCAGGTTACAAAGTGAACAGGAAAGACAGAAGAGGTTGGACTGGAGGTGGTTGCCTTCATCTTCTGCTGGAGAATGCCAAAATACAATTGGTGGGCCACTGTGTGGGACATGATGCTGGACGACATAGGCTGTTCAAGGAGGCAGGCTGTAGCCGCAGCGCCATTTCACAGACTTTTTGGCAGCCTGAGTGACAGCAGAGGTGGAGCACCAGGAGGAGCCTCGCCAGCCTGCTGAAAATGGACCAATGGGAACAGCCGGATCACAGACTATATAAAGCAGCAACCTGGTGTTCTGGTCATCTCTCGTCTTGCAGCTTTAAGCAGAGAGGGGATCAGGGAGAGTTTGGTATACCCTTGGAATATCTAGTTTGCTTTCTCTCGGGATAAAGGGGACAGGACTGGAGGGAGGTCTTGCCTCTGGAGAAGGGTGCACCCACTGACAGGAGGGTGTGTGGACAAATGATCTCGTTCAGACCGAGAGTAGAGCAGGGTCCAGCAGGGCAAACAACATTGCCATGAGGCTAACTCTATTATTAGGGGGACTTATCTCACTGAATGGTAGAGGGAAGCTGTGAGGAAAGGACTGAGAAGTGGAAGGGCTTACTGTAGAGCTTGTCAGGCACTGCTAGCTTACAAGGGAGCTCCTTAAAGGGAAAAGGACAATATATTATTGACAGTAACCAACTTTTCAAGCAACTCTAGAACATTTAAGCTATTCACAATCTTGCTTCTTTATTTTATTTTGTTGTAGTAATAAACTTTGAGCATTTGGTTTACAACAGTCTATGCTTGCTGCTTTAGGGCAGTCTTTCTCAGGGACATACAAAGGAGGATGCCAGTGGCCTGGTATACAGCCCTACCATAACTGGCAGTGGGCCATGGTGCTTGGCAGCTCCCTTTCTCCGCAGCTCTGTGGAGGGCGAGGAGGGAGGGGCCGGGCTGAGTCACCACAGCTGTGACCTGAACCAGCAGGGTTCCTCATGTTCTTGTATAATGCCATGTAGTTTTGGGCTGATGTAGAAGTGGATATTATCTTCTTTTAGGGAAATGTTGGAGGTTGTTTCCCAGACAGTGGTTCTACCACTGAGTTATTGACTCGTCTATACTAATCTGCAAATGAACACAAAAGCAGCAACAACACAGCAGTGCCGAGTTAATATATCAGACTGTATTACCAGCTTATTGTTTATTATGCCAAAGTGTCATTTCAAAACTGGATATTTACAATGTAAATAATATTAATAATATTAATAATATTAATAATAATATTAATAATAATATTAATAATATTAATAACAATAACAATAACAATAAATAAGTTTTTACTCACAAGAGTTAAAATGGTCAATGTAATATATTCCCCTAGTATGATGCATTACCAGTACAATTTTCCAGTTTATTTATATACTGCACAGGGCATTTTTGGTCAGTGATGAAGGGTTTCTTTCTGTCTTATTCATTCTGTAAAATTGAGTCATAGTCGTGCCGATATTGGCTAGTGTTATATCTTCATTACTCCTAGGAATATGGATTGCTGGAAACCCATCCTATGCCACTTCATGCATCACTAGAAATACACCCAACAGGGAGAATGACTAGCTTCTCCTGAAGGACAGAATAGGCATCCCAAAAGTGACATTTCAGTTAGTCCAATTGTGAAATCAATTCCATTGTGGTTTTCTGACAATCATACTTCAAATGAAGGGAAAAAATATCGGCAGCTCTTTCAATGACCCTATATCTTAAATGCCACCGTATATCAAAGACATTACAGTGTCTCTTATTGATGATACTGTTATACATTATTTGCCTTCAGCTCTAAGTAAAAAATGTGACTGGTGTGGATTTGTTCAATACACAACTCTCAGGCATAAGAACTGTGTATATGCACGTCCACACACGGATCTAAGAAGCCACCAGACAAAGAGTGCTATTTCAGGTATTGTTAAGGGAAGGAAGAAGCATTCAACGGGTAGAGGGCACATGATTTCGAATGCGATCCACATCTATGCTTCTGAATTGTAATTGGCAATTTCTGTCATGGGAAGACTTATGTGAATTCAGTTCTCACTCATAGGTCTAAAAATAAGGCATTTGGGAATCAGACTAGTGTGTGTGTGGTTCACAGAACACCAAACCATAATAGACCTTAAGAAGCCCCTAAAATCCATTGACGGCTTATACTTTTCAGAAAAGTATTAACTAATGAAATCCGCTTAGTTGAGAAGTTTGCTTTCTGTGGCAAACCCTTGCTACTAATAATTTTCCTATCCTGCCACATTAGTCTGGGATCGCCATTTTCAATGGTCTGTTCACATTTTCTGTTACTCTCTGCCTGTGTCTCTGAAGTTCACTTGCAAAAAATGTGGAGGGAAAGATTTAAAAACCAAGGACTGAAACTACAACAGAGGATAATTGGAAAAATTTATTGACCTATTCAATGAGACTCCAAGCTCTAAAAGAAGAGAAGAAAAGCCATCTCTTCTTCTTCTTCTTCTTCTTCTTCTTCTTCTTCTTCTTCTTCTTCTTCTTCTTCTTCTTCTTCTTCTTCTTCTTCTTCTTCTTCTTCTACCACCCCACTTTTCTCACCCATTTAAGGGAACTCAAAGTGGCTGACAAAGCTTTTCTGTTCTTCTCCCCACAACAGAACACTCTGTGAGGTAGGTGGGGCTGTAAGAGCTCAGAAGAGAGCTGTGACTAGCCCAAGGTCACCCAGCTGGCTTTGTGGGGGAGGGCAGAATCAAACACAGCATTCCCAGACAAGAGTCCGGCTCCCTAACCACTAGACCAAACTGGCTCTAGAATTTTTGAGAGATTAAATAGCAAGACTATTTATCAGGTCCAACTAAAGTAGAAGAAAATGAGTAGAATCATAACATGTTGTCAACTGGTGGAAGGGACATGTGTGTGTCCAGCTATTTCTGTATAGTCTCATTTTTTTCATTCTCTTATGTTATTTCTTTATTACGTGTTTGTTGAAAATCAATTAAAATGTTAAAAATAAAAATGAAAAAAACCTTCCTTTTTTTAATGAAGTTCATTTGCAACATGAAAGCCAGTCAAAGAGTATCATGACACACATTGGAAGGGATAGCTATTGTGTATGGAGCAAGCAGAAGGTCAAATCACTACAAGACTAAACCTGAAGAGAAGGAGTAGGAGGAGAATAGTAGTAGTAGTAGGAGTTGGTCTTTCTACCTCGCTTTTCTCACCCATTCAAGGGGATTCAAAGTGGCTGACAGAGCTTTCTATTCTTCTCCCCACAATGAAGACTCTGGAGCTGTGAGAGCTCAGCAAGAGAGCTGTGACTAGTCTGAAGGCACTGGGATGTGCATGAATGCATTTTTTGCATTTGAATTTGAGCCGATTCAAATATTCAAATATTCTATTTGATTCAAAATTCAAAAATCCAAATTTTTGAAAATCTGAATTTTTGAAAATCCAATTCGGATCCAGATTATCTGAATCCGTATTTTTTAACATCTGATTTGAATCAAATGATATGAATGTTGGGAATATTCGTATCCAATTTTAAATTTGCTCGCATCCCATTTTCATCCAGTTTTTGTCCTGTTTGCATCCCATTGTCATCCCGTGTTATATGTGCAAATAGATCTGATATTCGGATGCAATATAAATGGATCTATTCAGTCGAATTATTCAAAAATCTGTATCGGATTTCTGAAAATTCAAAATTCCACTGAATTCAGAAATTCAGATTTCCGAAAATCCAATTCAAATTTGAATGTTGTT
The DNA here is from genome assembly GCA_023333525.1 of Aspidoscelis tigris stejnegeri. Taxonomy (NCBI): domain Eukaryota; kingdom Metazoa; phylum Chordata; class Lepidosauria; order Squamata; family Teiidae; genus Aspidoscelis; species Aspidoscelis tigris. Next base: position 107,981,894 of record JALMGA010000004.1, on the reverse strand, counting down.
ATTTGTCGAATTCGAATTTGAATTTTTGAATTTTCAAATATCCGTGCACATCCCTAAAAGGAACTCAGGCAGCTTCATGGAGGGGTCAGGAATCAAACCCAGTGATTCCTGGAAAAGAACCAGGAATCACAAGACCAAACTGGCTCACTAGAAGCTGAGGAGGATCCAATGAAAGGTCACTTTTCCACAGGAGCACTATACAAAGTGCAAGGGCATACAGCTCAAGTGCTGCTACTTGATATACCACATGCACATACAGGGAATGGTAAGGAAAGATGTCTGGCCTACAGAAGCATGAGAATGATGGACATGTGATTTTGCGATCACCATACATCTGCCTGAAAATGGATGACTCTGAGATCCTTGGAGGAGAGGAAGTGGTTTGCAGTGGTTTGTTCTTCTTTTTTCTTCTTTACTAGGTCCATTGTTGGCCAGCAGAGCAACAACAACAAATATTTGGTTCTATACAGCAGAAGTACACAAATGTGCATTAAAAGAATTGCTCTTTTATTTTCCTTCTCCCTCTTAAAGGAAAAGGGGGAAATGCTGTTGCTGGAATAATGACCATTCCTGACATGAGTAGGGTGAAAAGTATTTGAGGAACAGTCACCTGACTAAACCCCCTCTCCTTTCTTGTTTGCATTTTCCAGCGAATCTTATTTCCATCTTCATCAGCACTTTCTCTAGTCAATCCTTCCACGCAAATCCCCGTCTTCACTCTAGCCCCCATTTCTTTCCAAAATTAATTCAGTCCATAATACCCAAACCCTTCCCCCGCCCCCCAAAAAACCCAGATGAAATGGGAGAGTTTTATTGGTCAGAAGGGGAAGATTTAGAAGGGATGCAGGGACAGAAGAAACTGGCATTGTCAAGATGAGTCCCCATCTAATGATAAATTAATGTCATTATAAAATATATTAACAAGTCAGGGTCTTCATGGAGGCCTGACCCAATCTACCAATATAAGTCAATCTACTTTTTTGCACTTCATATCCCAGGTCAAGGTTGACATGCGACCTGCAACATGTTGGGAAAAGTTGATGCTCAGGTGATACAGGACCATCAACATTGAATTAACCTCGCTTTTTCCAACCTTAGGCACCAGTACCAAAGACTTCAAAATCCACGAATGGAAATGTATTGTCTTCAGTGTTTCCAGGGCACTTCATTGATGTTCCCTGTTGCATCACCAAAATAGCTCTCCCATATTCCAGAACATGTGTGTGTTAGGGATGTGCACAAATATTCCAAGATTTGAAAATCCGAATCAAATTCGACCAATATTGATATTTGAATTCAAATCGGATTTTTGAAAATCCAAATTTTTGAATTCAAAGGGTGCTTCCGCACCTGCCACCAGGAAACTGATTTAAGAAAATCCATTTCCTGGCCATCCGGCCTCCAGAGGATCTGTCTGAAATAGAGACGGATCCTCAGAGGCCTCCCACGCATCTGCACATGTGTGGGGCAGCCGGATCAGGTGACCAGATCCCCTGGTGCTGCGTAGAGGCCACAGCACACATTCCAAAGGGCATCCAGCCTCCCACGTCACTGGTGCTACCCCCGGAGCTGCAGGACTGGAGCACACAGCTGCCAGTCACTGAGCACTTCCAGTGGCATGCAGAACACAGGGAAAGGGTGAAAAAAAGGCAGACTGGCCTACTTCCGCCCTTTCCAAGATGGCGGCCACCAACAAATCCGGCCCCTTGCCTCTCCAGGCACGGAAGCATCCTGCTTCCGAATGGATCGAGGGGTGGGGCCGGATGGAAGACCTTATTTTTGAGGTCTTCCTGGAGGCTGGATCTTTCGGTGGCAAGACCCGATTAGGGTCAGATCTTGCACGTCGGAATGCAGAAGCGGCCGCACAAAAAGTCCCGGATCTGGCCTCCTGCACGGAAGGTAAGTTTTTATGTGTACTCTGTGTGTCTTGTATGTGTCCTTATATGTGTTTTAAGGCCCTGTGCAGAACCACCCAAACAGATTTTAGGTTTTCAAAAACCCGATATGGATTTTTGAATAATTCGACTAAATAAAACATTGTAAACCACATCCAAATATTGTGTTTATTTGCGCTTATAATATGGGATGCAAACGCGGTGCAGGCGTGATGCAGATGTGATAAAAATGTGATGCAAACATGATAAAAATAGGAAATTGTATTTGAATGTTCCCGACATTCATATTTTTTAATTTGAATTGAATTTCCAAAACTACGGATTTTTGAATTTTGAATAGAACTGAATATTCCAATATTTGAATCAACTAGAATTCAAATGCAAAAAATGCATACGTGCGCACCCCTAGTGTGTATGTGCCTTCCAAACATGGTCCACTGGTCCAGGCTGGGCCTGCCCAGAACAATTGGCAGGCTGCTGTGTGAGATGGGATCCTGGACTATCAACATCTACTAATGGATCATTTTGGGTGCCTTAATTTACTCTATGCTCTATCCTGTGGAAGCAGAGTGTGCTGCTAGGAGGAGATTATCCTTTTTCCAAAGAGGTATGTGGAAAAGAAGTTCATAATCCCTTCCCTAGCATGGGATAGTGTCCAGTGTGGAAAGGGCCAATGACATCACATGTCACAGTTTACCAGCCCAGTGAAAGCAAAATTATGTAATACAACAGATGATTGGATAGAAAAATAACACTCTTCCCAGCAACTCAGTTTTTATCTTTTGTTAATTTATCTTGCTGCCAGACTCTTTATAGCCAATTAGCAACTAACAAAGTTACAGTTTTACTATTCACATGTTGAGTACTGTAGAGGGAAGGTGCAAAAGTAATCCTATGTCCTTGATCTCTGCACCTAACATAAAGCCAAATAAAGCTTATTTGCAACTTTTCTACTTGTGTTTGTGTCTTTTAGGCATAGATAAATATTTGGAAAAAGTTTAATGAATGTTTACTGTACTGATTATTGTATTAATTGCAGCCCTGTCTTAGCGTGTGATTATTAATTTCACTGACTCTTTCATAAATTCTTTGGGCTCAGATACTGAGTGTCCTTCTGTGCTTCAGAAATAGGAATGTGCACAAATATTTGAAATATTCGTTATTCGGACAAATTTGGATGAACTTGGACATTCTTATACAATGGTATTATATACATTTGGTAATACATTTAGTATTACTATGAATATGAATACTTCAAGTTATTCATATGAATAATTTGGACATTCATATGTTTGTTTGTATTTCTATACCCAGAGGTCTCAGGGCGGGTTACAATATTATATTAATCTTAGACATGTCCCTGCCCTCTGGTTTACAATCTAAAGAGACAAGATACAAAAGGAAAATGGTGTGGGAGGGAACAGGGACACTCTTAATGATAATAAAATTACATACAAATTAAAACGAGGTTCTTAAATATCTTAACTTGACCAGATATGTATCACATATGTATCCATACGCATCTTGTGCATATCTGTACGGGTCCATACAGAAGCATATGATATTAATATAATTGGATACATATCAAATATTCAAACCATTATATACGAATGTATTCGTATCGGTTTGAATGTCCAGACATTTGTTTTTTTCTTTATTCATACAAATTTGGAAAATGAATGTCAAAAATTGCATTGTGCACACCTGTATTTAAAGAAGTCTATGGCCCTAACTGCATTTGACCTTGTTTCGGATTATATCCTGGAATAGGGACTGCCACCCTCATGCTAGCACAAGCTGATTCAGGTGACCATACTTACATGGCTTCACATGTATACTCATTATTGAATGAGTATTGTTGAAAGTATATTGTTAAGAAGAACCCCACTCAATGACTTATCTAGTTGAGAAACCTGTTCACCTCATGGGGAGTGTTCCCACCTGGCTATATTCTGGAATACATCCTGCTGTCCACATGCTATTGCAGGTTACAGCAGACCCCAGGTGAGGCCTACCAGCATCTGCAGTAGCATGTAGACCCCAGACCTGAGATATTCTTCAGAAAAAGACCAAGTACAAACAGGACCATGATCAACCAAGTGTCTGTGGAAAGCCTGCAAGCAAACATGAAAGCCATAGCACTTTATTATTCATTTATGAGCTACTGCTCCTTGAAGATGCTCCATTTCTAACGCTGGATGTGATTTATAACCATGCTGAGCAGCAACCATTGATAGGGTTATCCATTTGGCCAATCACCTTTTAAACCAATGAGGTAAGTAACCATCACTGCATCATGTGTCAGTACATCCCATAATTTATTATTGTAGCAGATCTGTATATGTAGGAAAAGAATTCGACATGCCACTATAAAACCATTGTGGGCTTATGTGATCCTCTCGTCATTCGGCTTCCTACTGAAAACTACTGATCTGCAATATTTCACATGGGCATTTCAACTGTTTACTTCAATAAGTGAAAAGACTTAAGGTGCATAAAGAACATATGTGTTTGCCATGTCTCTGGGAAAGGTGTGCTTGTGGTCTGCTGAGGACACACCAATAATTCAAGGCAATCAGCAGAGTACATTATGGAAGAAAATGCTGAAAGTACAAGCTGTGCAAACAAAATAGCAATCAGAAGATTTAATGCATTTCTGATGTACATTTAAGGCAGTGATACTGGGCCACAGATGTACATGTGTTGTGTTTTATCTTGTTGAGATATGGCCTGGGAGAACCAATTATAGCATATCATCAGCAACAACGAGAGGCACTAGGAAAAGAAAGGATTCCATTACACATTACTCCTGCAGATATATTAGAGAAACAAATTGTACTCGGGATTGAAAAGTCACAGGGTTTATTCCATCTTAATAAATCCCTGCCAAAGGCTAAGTGTAAAACTCGAAATACTTCCCAAATGTTGTTATTGTATTATCATCTTTGACATCTCAAGGGCTGCTCGGGGATCATCTTGATATCACTCCAGAGTTCTCAAAATAAGCCTGTTTATTTTTAACCTGTGCTTGATTCTGGTACTAACCACTTCATCTTGCTATGCTTGTGATTTAACATCTTTTCCAAAGGACTAGAGTTTGCTTCAAACAATCAAACAAACAAAAATCCCTGGCAACACAATGATCAAAAGCCACATTGAATGTGAAGACTGGCACAATTGTTACTGCACTGTAAATATTAAGGGTACAATGTTAAATCTGTTGACAATACAGCAAAGCAACTCTTTGTCTGTAAGAGCTTGAGTTGATATGACTTTGCTCTTAAAATTCCTCCTTCATCAAGTGTTAATGTCAATAGTGCCAAAAAGCTCATTACTGGTTGGATACAAACTTTGGGTGCATTAACAGGAAGGAAGGAAGGAAGGAAGGAAGGAAGGAAGGAAGGAAGGAAGGAAGGAAGGAAGGAAGGAAGGAAGGAAGGAAGGAAGGAAGGACCATAGAGTTGGTAATGTATGGCATTCTCTGGTCTTCATGCACTACAGGAGGAATGGATACAATAGCAGGGGTCACCTACCATCTCTCTGAATCATCTCTGAGCCACATTTAAGGACTCAGTGGTCTAGTGGTTAATGAGCTGGACTCTCAAACACTGACATCGCCTGCACTTACTCAGATAATAAGCAAACCACTTACTCCTATAGAACAAGTTATAAAGGAAACTAACAAAGCATTTAAAGGTCTAACGTCAAAAGTTTATAAACTATTAATGGACACACATACTTCATTAGACCATATTAAATCCCTATGGGAAACGGACCTGGCAGTGAACATACCAGAAGAAGACTGGGACAGAATAACAAATAATAAGCAGATATGGATGAAATCAGCAAGGATTAAGGAAACACATACAAAACTAATCTATAGGTGGTACTTAACACCAGTCCATATTGCAAGAATAACAAGATCTCACACAGCACAGTGCTGGAGAGGATGTAATGACACTCCTATGTACTTCCATATGGTATGGGAATGCACACCCTTGCAGATATTCAGAAGGTCAGTACAACAAGAAATAGCAACAATAATTGGTATGACCCTAGATCCACAGATCTATCTTTTGCAAAACCTTAATACAATTCAAACTTCTTCTGACCTTAAAACTCTCTTGCATTTCATGATTCACGCAACAAACATAATAATAGCTGAACAATGGAAGCAAGCACAAGCACTGAATATAAGAGAAAGGTATGCACAACTTTGGGATATTGCAATGAATGAGTTTGTGACTATCTTAAAAAATAAGATGTTGGGAGAAGGACGACAAGAGGTGTGGAAGAAAGTCTGGATTCCTTTTATCAGGGCTGCGCAAAACAATAACAACATCAGCATACCTGACGAAGCTCATTTCTTGAGAATTGTAAACTAAAATTGTACTGTAACAAACACATCCATGTCCCAGGAGGAAGGGGGAGGGTAGAAGGGGAGGGTGAAGGGTGGGTTAAAATATAAATAAAGAAAATAGAAAAAAAATATAAAAAAAATGAGCTGGACTCTGATCTGGGAATACCGGCTTTGAGTCTGCAGTCCTCTATGAAGCCAGCTGGGTGATCTTGAGGCAGTCACAGCTCTCTTCTGAGCTTTCACAGCCCCACCTACCTCACAGGGTGTTCTGTTGTGGGGAAAAGAATAGAAAGCTTTGGCAGCTGCTTTGAGTCCCCAGCCTTCGAGCTAAAATAGGGGAGCTAGAAAGCTTAGTGATGGACAATAGGGTTGATATTATTGATATAACTGAAACCTGGTGGACCAGTGAAAACCAATGGGATACAGTCATCCAAGGTTACAAACTGTACAGGAAAGACAGAGAAGCCTTGTATTTTAAGGAAGAGATAGAATCTTATGAACTGGAATGTCCAGGTGAGTCTGACTCTTCCACAGAAGCAGTGCACGTAAAAATACCAAACCAAAAGGGAAGCCTATAGGGACATGCTATTGTCTTCCCAACCAAATGCCCAAAGGAAATCAGCAATTGGAAAAGGATGTAAAGTAGGTATCCCCAAAAGATAGGATAGTTATAATGGGGGACTTCAATTATCCTCACATAGACTGGGTGATCTCCTGGTTAACTCAGGAAAGAGAGAAAAAATTCCTAGACCTGCTAAATGACTGTTCCATGGAGCAAATGGTCATGGAACCAACCAGGGGAAATGCAGTCCTGGACTTGATCCTAAGTAATACTCAAGATCTGGTAAAGGATGTCACTGTGGCTGATCCAATTGGGAACAGTAACCACAATGCAATAACCTTCAACTTAAATACAGGGAGTAAGTTCTTAATAAAGTCTAACACAGTCCTAATGAGGAGAATAGGAGGGAACATAGACACTGGCAATACAAATGCAAGATGACCATTAGGAAAGCTAAGAAAGATTTTGAGGAGCACATTGCTAAAAACATCAAAAGAAATAACAAGAACTTCTATAAGTACATCAGTAGTAGGAATCCAACCAGGAAAGTAGTTGGACCATTAGATGGTAAAAAAGGGCAGAAAAGGATAATTAAAGAAGACACATTGATTGCAGAGAGACTAAATGAATTATTTGCCTCCCTATTCATGGAGGAAGACAGAGGACACATGCCAGTAGTTGAGCCTGTATTTTCTGAAGAATTAAACTGGACAGAGATAACCAAGGAAGAGGTCCTTGCATGTCTTAATAAACTAAATGTGAACAAGTCACCGGGACCAGATGGTATTCATCCAAGAGGCCTTAAGAAACTCAAATGCAAAATTGCGGACCTTCTAGCAAAAATATATAATCTTTCCCTAACATCAGGCTCTGTACCTGAGGACTGGAGGGTAGCAAGTGTAACACCACTCATTTCCACCATACGTGGGTGTGTCAGGGACAGACTGCTCACCAATCAACGTGCCTGAGATCCCATGGCTGCCTGGCTGCGATCAACATGGCGACTTTCAGTCGCACCCACATGTGTTCTTTCTCCTGTCCCTGTGCAGAAGCATTGTCCTTTGATCCAGAATTTGCAGGTAGGAACGGTTTGAAGACCTAATTTTTCAGGTTTTCCCGAAAACCGGATTTGGCAGACTCTAGACCGCATTAGAGATGGATCTCGTGTGAGGCCATGCGGAAGATGTGTGCCATTTGTGTCCTTATGGGGTGCTTAATGGGGTCCTAATGGCCGGTGCAGCTTTATGTTTACCCTAGGTGACGGAAAACAAGTGGCAACTGTATTCCATGGTTATGTATGAAATAGCTGATAGCCTACAACTTGTTAACATGATACAGGTGAACGAATGAAAGCAATGTGATCCCTCAGTAGCATGATGATAACATGAGAACAAGACATCCAAATCTCAGAGACCTTCCACATCCCTAGTGGACAGGCTTTATGAACAACTTTTGCTTACACTCTGCACCTGCAGCCTCCTGCTAAATTGTCCAGACTGAGCATTTTACTGTAAGTCAGGGCAGTTAATCACAAGTTGGCCTCGGGGCAACCACATACGGCTTTATTTATGGGGAAATCAAGAAACTGAAATACTCGACCGTGCCTGATTAGCTGCCCTAATATGCTACTTGCGGCTAATTTCTGAGCTGCTTAACTTAACAGGTGTTGCCCCCAGCCAGTAAATCATTCCTTCCTTCTCGTCTTTGCGCTCCCAGACCTGCCATGCATATGTGAAACCTGTTTAAGTGACAGGCAGGAAATAATTGATGGAGCATTAAATCATGGTAGTGTTTAGTGAACTGCATCTCTTTGAAACAAGCTAAGCTACATTCTCATGCTCGGACTCATTTCAGATGTTATTGTAACCCAAGACATCTGTGCCACTGGTCTCAACCTTTGCAAGGTACAATGTGTGCATTTCCTTATTTTTATTTGTTATCCTTGTTAAGAGCAACCTTTGCATAACATGTTCCTATTAAAAATTCTCACGCTGGTTAGTGAGCCGTACAGCACAGCAGAACCAAAGTCCATTCAGTTTGAAACAGAGAGAAAATTTGCTAAGACATTATATGTCCGCTTTTCTTGCCTCTATTTAGAGGCTTCTATCCTAAGGTAGGAAGGTCCACTTAACGTAAAAGAACTTACTTGTATATAACAATGAATTAAATTGCAATACATTAAAAGTGTGGCCATTTCCCACTTCGTCCGCTGGAGAGGAAGAAGAAGAGTTGGCTTTTCTACCCCACTTTTCTCACCCATTTAAGGGGACTCAAAGCGGCTGACAAAGCTTTTCTATTCTTCTCCCCACAACAGACGCCCTGTGAGGTGGGTGGGGCTGTGAGAGCTCAGAGGAGAGCTGTGACTAGCCCAAGGTCACCCAGCTGGCTTCATGGGGGAGGACGGAATCGAACCCGGTAATCCCAGATAAGAGTCCAGCTCCCTAACTACTAGACCAAACTGGTGAGTTATCAGTTCCCTTAGAGGGACTAGTGCGCATTCACTCTAACCCATTTAAGGAATCTCATGTGGAGGCAGGCAACCTCTTTTTGTATTTTATCATCAGTAAATTTTACACGACATACTGTAATATTTTTGTATTAATCAGGGTGTTTCCGCACAGACCCTTTAACACCCATTAAGCACACATCCAGAAAACCGCGTCCGCACAGCGACACCCATTAAGAACACTTTGGGAAACCCGCATCCGCACAGTCAGACCTATTTAGCACACTTCCAGCAACCCGCATCCGCACATATCCGTCTCTAATGTGTGCTTAATGGGGTTTAACTGAACACCACACTGAAGGTAGTCTTAATGGGTATTTCTCCTCTAGAACCACATTAACGCAGGATGCGTCTGCACACAGACAGGAGAGAGAACACATGGTGTGGGACAGGAAGTCGCCATGTTGAGTGTGGTGATGCTGCGTGGAGCAGCCATGTTGACAAGGCAGGGAGAAGCACAGTCCAGCCATGAATTCCCCCCCTCCCAAGGGCTTCCCATCGGGCAGGCGCCCAGCTATGGCGGCAGAGGCACAACAAGCTGGACGCGGGGGCCAGACAGGAAACCCCAGGGGTCATTTGGCCCCACGGAAAGGGCCCCACTGGTGGATGGGTAGCGATGGCATCTCGGCTGGGGCACGGAGCCTCCCGTGGCAGCGGCATCACAGCGGCCACAGCTCTGTCTGGCTGACAAAAGGGGACCCACGGCCATGGCAGCCCCAGGCTGCACCAGGGTGCAGGAGGGAGCCCCTCGCTGGCCCTGCCACCTGAAGGGAAGTCTCTGGAAAGGTGGTTCACCTATCCTGCTTCTCCCTTCTGCATAAGGGGCATCCAAGTGGCTGGGGATCGTTGCTGCGATCTGCCCTGCCCTGTCCTGCCCCTCGTGGTGTCGGCAAACCCGGGATGCGAGGGCGAGAGGGCTGCGACTGGAACTCTGCAGCCATCGGCGCACACACGGCTCCCCTCCCAGTCCCTTGCCCAGCTGTCAAATGTGGCAATTCTATTCACAAAAAGCAGGCTTTGCTGCCTTGCAGGCATGGGTGCCCAGGCATGCCGCTGATTGGTCGGCAGCCCATCCCTGGCGTGCCCGCGCATGGCTGGAAAGTAGCAGTGACTGATGGCTGAATGCTCCAATCACCCCACTCCTGGGGCAGCCATCTTGAAATCTGTACTACTGCGTCCGCACAGCGAGGGCAGAATCTGTTCCTCGCAAGGCGTCCTTCCTACGCCTGTAAGGGGTGCGGGCAGATCCGTATTTGATAGATGTGGATCTACCTTCAACCAGATTCAGTAAATCCAGATCTACCTTAAACAGGATTTAGTTAATCCGGTTCTACCGGTAACCGGATTTACTAAGGGCCTTTCCGCACTTGACCTTATTTTTTAATATATCCCAGGATAGGGGCCTGTTGTCTGCATCCTCGTGCAGACTATGGTAGGCCGGGCCTACCATAGCCTTTATTAACATGTGGACAATAGACCCCTATCCTGAGATACATTCCAGAATAAGGCCCAGTGCGGAAAGGGCCTAAATCCAGATGGAATAGATCTGGATTTCCAGCGGTAAATGCGGAAGCACCCATATTGACTATTTCTGGACTATGTTGTGTTATATTGTAAATCATTTTAGCATTTTATGAATAAACAGATGAAGATACACGCTCTGAATGGCTTCTAATATATGTGAGACCTCCTGACATTAGGACACTTCTTAGAGAAAGCAAAGCCCCTATAAGTATGATTCAAGTCAAGGGTCATTTGTTAATTTCATTCATGCTACTCATTTTAAATTTCTTAGCATCAAGTATTAACCCTTATTTTTAATACTGAGAGTAAATGTAGAATGGTTTGGCATATTTTTCCCGTATTGGACACAATTTAATAGCAGCAATTTCATTATCACATTAATATACACACTCAAGTGAACTAATTTCCCACACAGGGATCTTAAATTTAATAATTAAGCCATTGTTGGAAGCTAAGAACATAAAAATTGTCTTGCTGAGTGAGGCCAAAGTTCACCTGATTCAACATGCAACTTTTAGAAATAACCAGCTAGATGCAACTAGTAAGGAATTTGTTCTGCCTTAATTCTAGAGCAAATTTAATAGAGTAAAATTCTTGCACAGAATTTGCTTATGAAAGATTTGTACTGGCTATCTTGCATATTTTTATCCATATAATAGGTGTGTGTGTGTATTGCTTTGCTGTCTAAAATTGCTATTTCACATAAAAAGGAAAATACAGTTTAGTTTACAGAAAGTGTTGAATCTGTAAAATTCTCCAAAGTTCTTAATATCCTCCTAGCATCATGAGCCCTTCCAACTCATTCTGATGCCCAGAGGCAGAAAGTGTAATCTTTAAACATTATACTCTTGTGTGTATCTCTGTTACATGAAGGAAAGATTTTTGTTTTTGTTGTAATTGAGGGGAAAAACTCTGGCAAATTGCTGTTAGGTAAGTCTTTCATGTTTAACATTGGGATATTGGCTTCGTTGTACGCTCAGGTAAAAATGCATAAACCAAATGCTTGTCCTTTTCAGGCGTTTTCGCATTACAGCAAAGACGCCTCAGAACGCTTCGGCCTGAACACATTGAGAGCAGTTCCACATCTACACTGTCAGGTAAAAGACGCATTCCAAATTCATCTTTTACCTGCCTATATGCGGACAGGGAACTGTTCTCAGCCCATTCGGGCCTAAGACCCTCCCCTGGGCTGCTCCGATTGGCTCCTCTGGAGTCAGTGGTGGGCAGCCCAGGGGGCCCCTTTCCGTCGGCTCCTGCTGTCTCCTAACACCCCCCCCAACCCACCCCGGGTCACATGTGTGCATTCACAGCCTTACCTGCAGGCTGCCAGGTTGATTCTACCTGTAGGAGGCCCAGTGTGCTGTGCGCATGCTTGCGGAGCAGCACCTCATTGGTCAACCACCGGCGCAGATGACCTGGTGAAGCCAGGTGAAGCCCCTTGCCTCTCAAACCATACAAACAGTGCATAAAGGCGATGTTGGCCATCATCGTTGTCTGCTGAACCTTTGAGCAAGAAAAGACCTAGCTGCTTATTACAAAGTTAGCTAAGGCTCTCCAAAGCTTTTGAATGTGGTAAAATTCTATTCGATACGAATCTATTCGTCTGTATTTGTATGAACATTTGATCTGTATCAGACATGTATTGAATACGTATCTGATATGTATCTGATACGAACTGATATGTATCTGACACAAATAGATACGTATCTGATATGTCCAGAAACATTCATATTCATTCAAATGTTAGCATACGGATGTCGTAACATTCGATTCGAGCTCGAATATCCAAATTTGACTGCATTTTGAATGTTACGAGTATTTGTGCACATCCCTAATTCCCACTGGTGTGCATGAGCATTCGCACTTGTGAATGCTAGTATACATCAACCCACCCACCCCATGCATACAGAAAACTACCAGAAGCGAAGACGCATGCCTGGGCGCTGTTCTCTGGGGTTCAGACACTGCCATCTTGGGTCAGGAACCTGATGCAACTGCACGTGCACTGGTGCCATCACCAGGATGATGGTGACAGGCCTCACACTCATTGATCAGAATCCTACCACGTTCAAGGGGTATCCATTCAAATGAATACAGATTTTCTAACAGTCAGTTCATTTTACGAATTGAATGTCAAAAAACCCATTATCGGTAATCCCAGTCAAGAACATCATGGCTGCTGAGCCTCCTTGCTTTGCATGTTAGTGTAGGATAGCGAGCACTTGCTCCCCTGCTTCTATGCTCCATGTGCATTAGAAAAAATGTGATCCAGATCAGGGAGGTCCTGGGACGTTTTCACGCTTCCCTTCCCATCTGCTGCATGAGAAAGGAGCACAATCACCCAACACTGACTAGCGCTCGCACAATCGGTCACTCACCTGTGATCAATCCCAGGGCCAGCCCTCTTCAGGGCACTGCCATCTTGAGTTCAGTACGTTCCATGACTGCACCATTGCCATGATTATCACTGATGCTCTGCATAGTCACAGTTGCATCAGGGGGGCGGTAGAGCTGCCAGCACACTTGTGTGGCAGATCTGTTGACCTCCTCATCCAGCAGAAGAGTGAATACTCCATGGCTGGATGTGCCAGGTAAGCTCTGCGGAAGGTTGGGAAAGTTGTGGAACATGATTTCATGCTCCACATCTAATAAACAATTAGGCAACTTCTGGGAAGACGGGGGGCTCCTGGAGGCTGTAACACTTCCTCTAGGTGCAGATAGATGTTCTTCCCCAGATGTTGTCTAATTGTTGACTACAGGCTGAAGTGTGAATTGGCCCCTGGTTAGGATCTCTGGTAGTCCTGTATAAGTGAATCTACCAGAACATGGGAGATATAACTAACGTATAAAGCCCCAAACAGCTTGGGCTCTGGGTATCTGAAGGAGTACCTTCTTCCATAGAGACCTGCCTAGACACTGAGATCTCAGGGAGAGAACCTTCTTGTAGTTCCTTCCCTTTCAGAGGTACTAGGCATAGGGACTTACAGGAGGGCCTCTTCTGTTGTGGCCCCCAGACTCTGGAACAGCCTCCCTGTTCATGCTCACTACATGCCTTCATTGTATAGTTTTTTGCACCTGTTGAAAACATATCTTTTTACCCAAGCCTCTGCTTCTTAAACAGCTTCCTCAGGGTGCTGTCCTGTTAGAGAAGGAGGGTAGGGGTAGGAAGAAGGGGGTTATTTTTTAATTATGTTTTACTATTCAGTATGATTTAATTTCATTGTAACTTGTTCTGGGACCATTCTGTGAAGGGCAAGATACAAATTTTCTAAATAAATAAATATTCAGAAGATGCACCTCTAGTATTCATCACTAGCTGTGGGCACATTTCAGTGGTGCACAGTTGTTCTGGGGCTAGGAACATTTGTTTCTAGTACCTGATGTTCTCAGAACCTGAATGTGGTTTGAGGCTGAGGTGGGGACTGGTCAGGATTAGCACCTTCGTGTAGATGGTGGCATTCTTTCCATGGTTGGAACTATTGGGCCTTGCTGGTCCAGATCCCACTGGTTCAGAACACTGTTAGGTAAGTACAAAAAACGGTCTTACATGCAGTGTGACCTTTTTAACTAGCTAGAACCCACATTCATTTGGATGAAGTTGCTTAGATTAGTTTCGAACAGTGTTGATGAACCTCTACACAGAATATCCAGAAATGTGCTCAAGCAGACAAAATTGCATTGTTTTGAGACGTATTTGAGATGTATTGTGCTACTCTTCATTGCTTATTCCAACACAGTTATCAGCCCTTATAAATTTCTCTATTACTTATTTTTAGCTTCTATAAAAAAAAAATACTAAAAAGCTCAACCACTTTAGCCTTTCCTTGTAGGGAAGGTGTTCTTCCAACCTCTTCATCATTTTAGTTGCCCTTTTCTGTACCTTTTTTCTATGAGCTGTCAGAACTGTCAAACATAAAGCCAAAAAGGTAATTCCACACTTTAGGTACAGGTTACCCAGCCTGAAAACATTTATTTCTACAGCTTCTTGTACGATTTGTGATACGTAGTAATTGAAAGCTGATGTTCAAAGTAATATCTCCTGGCCTGAGAATCTAAAGGCCAATTCCTGAGCCTGTGATGATTTTCTGCCAGTCTTGTCACAAGTGGACACCTGTGTGGAAGCTGTTCTTCAGAAAGTGTTCAGCACAAACCCTAGAGAAAACTTTAAGGTCCCAGGCAACCTAAAACTTAAATCTCTTTGAGCTACAGGCCCTCTGGTGGTGCAGCAGTTACGAGCACTCAGCTAAAGCTCATGAATCTCTCGGTTCAAATTCCCACTCTGACACAGAAGCTCATTGGTCTTTCCTAGACATGGGTAAAATGTTGTCACAGCTTAATGAGTACTTTGACATAAAAGAAAGACTAAGGGGATGCATCTCAACTTAAAATTTGGGCCAGAACCCCTAAGGTCAGTTAGATGGACTACAGGTTATTTCTCTAGCAGCATTTGCTCTTCTAACCTACCATAGCCTACATTAGCATGTGGACAACAAACCCCTTTCCCAACATATATTCCAGAATAAGGCCAAGTTCAGAAAGGGCCCTGCCCTGAGACCATGATGGAATATGGACATGAAGCATGGTTTGAAGTTGGAAATGGTGTCTGTTGTTGTTCTCGTTAATTTATTTTTATTGTTTTCACTATGGGGATGTCCTAACACATTTCAGTTGCTTTGAGTAAACAAAAAAAATATTGACCATTGTTAGAAAATAAAATGTTTCATCACACTTTAGAAACAGGGATCATTGCAGAATTAAATGTGTGTCGGTTTTGTTTTGTTTTTGCTGTCAGATAATGCTTTCGGGATTCTGCTGTTGAAGAATTATATGACAAAGGTCACTAGCAGAAAGGAAAGTGTCACCAAGTTAAGCACAGCTAGGGGAAAAAAATCTCAGATAAGATAGCAACTCATGCCCCCTCCCCACTAGCTAAAATGATAGATTGCAAGAGAGCTAAAATGGACCACATGGCAGATATAAAAGACAAGAAGAATAAAATAAAATAGAACAATATGATAGGAAGGCAGCTGTAAAAATCATAAACAAAATGCTCAGAAACAAGAGTGAAACTTATTGAATGAAGTTTAATTTATTCCCAGTATTCTGATCGTGAGAGAAAGGGGTAGAAATAACCCACAGAATGGCACTCTGGATGAGTACAAGTTGCTAGAAGAATACATTTTTAAAATTGTCATGTTTTCATATGACACCATATGAATAATTGAACAGGAATGCCAAGTTTTATTATAGAGTATTATCAGTGAAATGTTAATGCCAGATTGCAAGTACTGTATCCTCTTTCTTTTATCACTTTTTTAAAGCAAAATTGAGGTATAGTTTCTAAGTACTAATAGCAATTAATGTTATTCTTGTATAATATGGAACTAAATTTATCTCAGATTCACAGAAACCCACCAAAAACACTTGATACATTTTATTTACTGAATGATGAATTGTTATTGGTCAAGCCTGCCTGCTTTACTAAAGGGGGTATAGTTGTATAACATACATACAAGAGAGAAAGAGCATTTTGTGAGGGGCGTCCAATACGAGAATAAGTAGAAGGACCGAACATCAATTTAGTCTGAATCTATGTTCTTCCATTTATTCTCCCATGCCACAACAAATCACCCTTTGATTTACTTCAGATCAGAGACTGGTTTGCATGCCATATGACAACCAAAAGTAAATAAAAAGAAGCAGAATTGAGGGAGTTTTGGTCTTAGGCCATTTCCTCTTTTAGAAGAAGAGTTGGCTTTTCTACCCTGCTTTTCTCACCCATTTAAGGGGACTTGAAGTAGCTGACAAAGGTTTTCTATTCTTCTCCCCACAACAGACACCCTGTGAGGTGGGTGGGGCTGTGAGAGCTCAGAAGATTGCTGTGACTAGCCCAAGGTCACCCAACTGGCTTCATAGCAGAGGGCGGAATCAAACCCAGTATTCCCAGGTAAGAGTCTGGTTCCTTAACCACTAGACCAAACTGGCTCACTTGTTTCATTTCACGTCTATTCAAACTGTCTGAGTGATAATGAAAGGAGTTCCTACAAAGAACCAAATAGTGCCAAAGGTATCTATGGGCAATGATCTGTTCACAAGTAAGGAGCACCATGGCTATTGGTTCTTTGCAGGTTAATGAGTAAGACATATCTTGTTGTCTATCCTCTTGGATGAAATACCTAAGTGAATAATGGGACAATATAACCAAGTATTTTCAAAGTAGATTTTCCATAGTATATTGTTTAGTGATCATAAGGTTTTATATGGAATATCAGGAAAATATATATGTGAGCAGATGAAGAGAAGAGCCTCCAAGTTGGATCTTCACACAAGTTGTTGGAATTTCACACAAGTATAAGTGTATTTCATTTCACTAACAGGATGGCCGATACACACCTAAATGTCTTTGGGATTTTAGTCTGAACTAGAGGTCTATGAAGTCCATTTCTGTGTCCAATTTATTGCAGACCCATGAGGCCCTGCCCCCAACTGGAACATTTGGTCAGCATTAGACAGAGCATAGTCTACCAGTGCATCTATTAAAGCAGGTCTACCAGCTGACTAGCTGGCACTGTGCAGACCCTGGAGATATAGAGAAGCCATGCTTCCTATGCGCAGACAGAGGGTTGTAGCTGTATCCCTACATTTCCAAAGGCTAGGAACAAAAGTTCCTAGCTTCAGGACCTTTGGGGCTGATTTTTCAGTGGCACACAATGCTGAGCCACTGAAAGATGTCCCCCAGCAGTTCCAAACAAGAATGCATGCCTCTCATGTTCCACACTGGTCCACTGGTAGACTCAATTAAATGGCCTACCAATGAACCAGATTAAGACCTCATTAATCCAAATCACACTCTGCCTAATTGCAGACAGAGTGGGTCAGGAAATGGTGTGGCCTCACTGATCTGCATAAATGTGCAAATCTATGAGGCCTTGAAGTGTACTGCACAGACCCTTAATCCATATTAAAGACCCATGAAAAGCAACAACAACAACCCTAAGCTATAGTTTGTAAGGTGTGACTAAAGGGTATATTCTAAAATTTAAAATGAATCCATCAGTGATTTGAATCTGCAGATCTTGGGAACCCAGAAATAAATGCCTATAAAGACTTGCTTAATGTTGCTAATAATGTTTCAATCAAGTCATTCTTCATTTTCTATAAAATTTAAATAGGCTAGAAGTGATTCAGGGTTTCCCCCCCTTTTTTTTACAAGTACTAATGAATAAAGTAAATGTGTACTTTCCAATAAATTACACTGTTGTGGTGTGAAAATGAGGCACGTTAAAATGTGTCACCTTTATTTCCATAGTATATCCATTAGAAGAGACATTCAGCTATGTTTACTTTAACCCTTAGCTCTGGACAGAAACTCATAGAATATTTTTCCCCCTAAAGGAAACCTTGTCAGGAAAAAGGAATCTTGTGACCTCTCATTGAATCAAAGGATTTGCAAAATAGGGTTCTACATTGCTTAGTAACTTTATCGAGGTAGTTCAGGTAACTTTGGACTGCCACCTTCCACCACAGAACAGCAAAGACAAGGGTGTTAATCTGCTCTTTCCCACTCTTCCCAGTCACATGTTGATTTAACCCAAAAGACAAATGCCTGGCTAATGTAGAACTGATTTTTTTTTTCATTCAGAAAAGGGACCCTTACATAAGTTTCATATTGTGTGCTTAAGGGCCTTTTTCCAGTAGGACTTAGAATTGTTCCAAGAACCCATTTGCAACCCAATTGATACCTGATTGATACCAATCGGGAAGGCCCTATCCCCACCCTGGACCCCATTGAAGGCCCCATCTGCAAGCCTCTATCCCTATGAGGGCAGGGGAAGTCTGGATTTAATGGATCCTTCAGGCCCCTAAATCTGGATTTGTGTGGACCTGATTAAAGGTATCCACAATGGGGTCTTCAGGCATCTTCAAGATCTGGATCTCCAGGAGGACCCCATCTCTTGAAGATCAGGATCCTTGACTGTTAGTGGAAAAAGGGGTCAAAATTCCACATTACTTTGGACTGTGCACTAAGCGATTAAACTTCAGGTTTTAATACATCTTTTGGAATAGATTTTAAGGGACAATTCAGGCATGCAAGGCCATAAGGGGGCATGAGCAGAACTTCTGAATGACCATGGTGTTGTGTTTTGCTAGCTTATGGTACTCAGACTGAAGAATGCCATCTTATTTGTTTAGTATTGCTGATAATGTATGTAGCACACTATAGTAATTTATTTATAAGCAAGAAACTGTTTTCAGAGTTATTCAAATTTTGTATTTTTTTAAAACATTTGCCTAAATCTCCATTTTTGTATTAGGTATAATAAAATTTCTAAAGATTACTAGAGTAAGCAGAAATAAAGAACATTTACAATAACAGGTGAGATTGTTATTCAGCTTGGTGGTGATTATTATGAAGTGATTAATGGATTGGCAGTGGGGTAGGAAAGATTTTTGCCCCAGAATCACCACACCGAGAGGTTTATCTCTGATGGAATAAATTTCTTTCTCCTTCTCACCCTCACAAAAAGGCTTAAGTTATTGCAACTACTCAGATATACAAAGCCCTCAGGAGAATAAATATCACACTGAATATTGACAGAGTTAGTGCTATATTAGCTGTGCCACAAACTGTGAAATAAATGGCCATGATGGATGTGAAATATTTATTGCTTTGCTGCACAGAAAATCTGAATTTGCATCTCGAAATGATCCAGCCTAGAAGAATCCAGTGCTGGCTGAGAGGAGGTCTGAAAGCACAGCAAGGGGCAATATTTTAATTGCACTGAACACAAATTCTACGCCATTAAAGTACAGAGGGATTCTCGAGTATATCAACCATTGTACAATTATTTTCTTTAATCATTTTGAAGTCTAAAAGGTATATTGGACTAAAACTGAGTGACCCTCTGCAGTCCAAAGGCTTTCATAGCTGCTGAGACCCCAGTATCTAATTCTGCTCCATCACTACATGACTTCTTCCCATTTAAATGTGGATGAATTTGCATAAATATGCATGTTACCAAAGGCAAGAATGTAAGCTTGTACCATATCTTCTTCAGCTGTTAGCAGGCAACCTTGAGATCCCTTTATTTTAAATTGCCCATAAAATTTATGGAACTCTTATATAGAATGCTGTAATCAGACAGCTGTCCAAAGAAGGTACAACCTTCTTCCCTTATTGTGTGAATCACATTGGATCAAGCCATTTATCCATGATGTACTAGGCCAGGACAGTAGAAGACCATTGTGGGTAAACTCGTACAGGGAAACTTGTAGAAGGATACAATGATCACCAAAATATATCCCCCAGGGTCTCCAAAGCCAAGAATGTTAGCTCTTGAACATCAGACCCCTAGCAGCAGGCTCCAAAGGTTGCCAGGCTTCAGAGAAGTGTGGGGTGGTGCAGGGAATGTCCCAGGACAGCATTCTTACATGTGGATTGACCTTTCCAGGACAGCTGTTCCAATAAGATCTGTTCCAGCTGGAATGGTTCAATTAAATGCAGAAACAGCAATACTTATGACCACAGGTGGGGCTTGCTTTGGGTGTTTTTCCACCACGCTCCTTTAATCTGGATCTAAGAAGATCTGGATCTAGGGAATGGGTACTTCCCTTAATCCAGATCTAGTAGATCCGGATTAAGGGAAGTACCCAATGTGTTTCCATGGGTGGTCTAGCCCCCAATAGCAATGGGTGCTAGCCTGCCTGCCGTGGAAACACCGAAGCACCCATTTGGAAATCCAGATCTACCTACGAGGGGTCTGCCTGTCACCCCAGGTGTTTGGGGGGACAGGGGGTGCATTCTCCAAAGCGGCTCTGAAGTCACTTCGAAGTCACTCCAGAGCCATTTCAGAGAGTCTTCAAAGTCTGTGCAAAATAGCTCCGGAGCGTCATTGAAGTCCGTGCTGATCTTTGGAGTGAACTTTGAAGTGACTTCAGAGTGACTTCGGAGTGACTTTTCGGAGTGACTTTGGAGTGACTTCGAAGTTCACTCCGAAAATCAGCACAGACTTCAAAGACATTCCAGAGCTATTTTGCAAAGACTTCGAAGACGCTCCGAGATGGCTCTGGAGTGACTTCAAAGGGACTTTGGAGATTAGGTTTTGGGGCTCCCTCTCAAGGGTGCCCTCCCCCTAGCCTCCTGTAGACCCCATTGCCAGACTATCATGGAAACAGGCTCCCTATAATCCGGATTTTCAGGCTGAAGACCCCATTGTAAACCCCATTAATGGGGTCTACACAAAATCCAAATTAAAGGCCCTGAAGTACCCATATGATCCAGATTTCCCAAGCTGTGGTGGAAACAAATGTGTCCCTAATGGGTGCTGTGGTGGAAATGGGGTCATCTGGCTCTCAGCCAAATGGGTCCTTAATGGGTGCTAAAATGGGTACTTACTGCCAGTGGAAAAACACCCTTTATCTCACTTGTTCCAGCAGTTGTGATCTGAACACTTGAATGGGAGGGTTGGCAGACGACAGATTAAACTCCAGTGGGACTTCATTGGTCTTCCGCTGCCCTGATTTGCCTCATGCATCCACAAAGTACAATTTGGGTCAATGGATTGCATTTCCTTCTTTCATTCAGCTCACAGAATTTCTGCAAAGCTCTGAATTCACAGTGCTGAAATAATGGACACACAATGCACTTTTTTAGGAAACACAATTTATTGTGATCTACGACCAAAGCTGTTGCTAGGAAATTATTTGAGTAACTTTTTAGGAAAGATAACCAACCTTGCCTTTTGCATATATATTTAAAAGCAGAGGTTTTCTATTTATCATTCTAAATCTTATTGTTTAAAACATTCTTATATTTATTTCTGCCATACACAATAGACTGCAAGAAACTGGTACAAATGTTTGTTGACACATTTGCATTCATATTTATCACTTATGTTTATGAATTCTTCAGTTGACATCATACAACAAAATTTGTGATTTCAGAGAAATGTGACACAAAAATCCACCCTTTATTCATTTCAAATGCTGACAATGTTACACATACTCAAAGATCTCACAGAACACATGGGGAAACATGAGAGGAAGTTGCAAAAAAGGATATCACTTTACAGATATTCATTTTTGAGGTTGTGGAAGAAATGAAATTCCCTTTTTTAATTCAAAATATTGTTCATCCAAAGTCCATGCGGCATATTTTTGCTTTTATCTTAGGCAAATACAGTTTTACTAGAACTCTGATAAGAGGGCTA
Organism: Aspidoscelis tigris stejnegeri; assembly: GCA_023333525.1. Lineage (NCBI taxonomy): Eukaryota > Metazoa > Chordata > Lepidosauria > Squamata > Teiidae > Aspidoscelis > Aspidoscelis tigris. Next base: position 107,959,837 of record JALMGA010000004.1, on the reverse strand, counting down.
CAATCTAAAATGGCCAATCCAATCAAACCCAAAACCACATATCTATGTTAAGACTGAAAGAAAGCATTTTGTGGGGTCCATTGGTGGATTTGAAAAGTCTCTCTCACTGTTAGGGATGTGTATGGAAATTCAAAAATTCAAATGTCCAATTTGATTCTGCCAAATGTTGACATTTGAGCTCGAAACAGATTTTCTAAAATCCGATGTGGATTTTCAAATAATTCAAATGTGTAGATTCATATCTGTCGTATATGAATCTGCGTGAAAATTATATACATATCTTGCGCTTAAAATACAGAATTAAAACGGGATGCATACAGGATAATACAGGATGCATATGGATTTTTAGGGAATGTGTAAAGATACATATATGAGACAAGACATTGGTTCAGTTCTACTTTCTCTCTCATTCTCTCTTTTTCTCTCCCCCCCCCCCTCACAGACACTGCAGTAGGGGAGAATGGAAGTCTATGTACATGAATGAAGAAAAACTCAGATCCAATTATTTTATCAATCAAAAATTAATTGCAGCTCTCCATCATGCTGCCTTGCCATCCTCATCCTATGATACTGATCCTTCATCCTCTGCTGGTAAGCATAATCAAATACTTACCTACTCAAATGTAAGTCCCATTAAGCTTAATGGGGCTTACTGGCAGATAAGTGGGCACAGAGCTGTAGTCTTCATGTTGTAATCCAGCATTATGTTTCGGAAGTCCACTCAATGACTAATACATCTGTTTAATGTAATATAGACCTGCCTAACTTGTGGCTCACATAGCAAAAAGCAGCCTACCAGCCATGCACTCTGTCCTGCTAGATCTGTCAAAAGCTTGACACCTACTGCCAGTTTTTACAGTTCCAAGCAGGCAGCAAACATTTCAGCAAACATCTTTCTTGTTTCAAAAGAATATAGAGAAGAGGCTTTTCTGCCCACAGTTTGGGCTGGTCACATTATTCTGCATCTTTTCCCGCTTAAAGGCACAGAGCTCTCTTTATTAGTCCTCTCTACTGTTGTTTCAATTCCAATTCAGCACACTAGCTCACTTTATGGTTCACAGAAAGAAGAAGAAGGTTTGCTTTTCTACCCTGCTTTTCTCACCCATGTAAGGGGACTTAAAGCGGCTGACAAAGCTTTTCTATTCTTCTCCCCACAACAGGACACTCCATGAGGTAGGTGGGGCTGTGAGAGCTGTGACTAGCCCAAGGTCACCCAGCTGGCTTCATGGGGGAGGGCGGAATCAAACTCGGTATTCCCAGATAAGAGCCCGGCTCCCTAACCACTAGACCAAACTGGCCTTGTTACAGTAAAGTTTATTTTATTGTAACAAACGCTTGTAAACAGAAACAGTCTTGAACTCCAAACTTGGTTCACTGAACTACTTTTCCAGTCATATAAAGAACACCCAATTATCAGGACTCTCAAACTGAACTGCCCCCCCCTCCCTAGGGAAATCGCAACAAGAACCCGTTTCCTTCCAACCCACCCCTAGTGAGATTCCGCTGGAAAGGACCAAGAATACCCATTGACTAGGCTTTTATAGTCTGCTTCTCAGTGGATGATGAACCCTGATTGGCTCAAGCAAGGAGCAAAAAAAAACCCTCCTTCATGTTTGCACTAGCCACACCCACTCATCACTTACCAGGCAACCTACGGGGGAAAAAACTTGCATAATCCAAACCTACCTTTCAACTGCGGTCGTCACAGCATCCTTGGTCACTAGCTGGGTAAGCTGGCAGTGGTTAATGTTCTTCCTAATTTTTCATGTAGGACAGAAATGACAATGCTAAGGTTATCATGCATTTATAAAGCTGTCCAGTTACGAGTGGATATCAGAAGGGCCAACAGCAGAAGTAGGTTAGATGTGAACTCATCAAAAAATAGTGGGGATTCTAGAGTTCTGTGTTTTGCGTAAATTAAATTTTGTCCAAGAAGTCCTAATATATCTACATCACTTAGCTGCACTTGGAAGCATTCAGTTTAAACTAATATAACCCAGAGTGTGTCTCTCTACCACTGAACAGCCTGGTTTTCTTTGCAATAATTTTTACCACCATATTGGTTGCATGCACAGACCAAAAACATCTTGCCATTATTTTGACACATGGCCAATTGTTGTTGTTTTTCTGGTAGAATATTTCTAGTCGCCCATGAGCCTTTCAAAATTGCAGGGTGAGGAAACTAACATAAATTCCCCCATCGTCTGATTTATTCAAAGTGTCCTCCAAAATACCTACTTGTAGAATTTAAATATAAAGAAGGAGAAACAACATTATGGTACCTGTAGGCATTTGTAATCTTACATATTTGCAGTTCCCCACTTACCTATTCTTGCCGCTGCCAGGCCTCCTTCTAAGACACTTCCAGGTTCAGGCTCTGGAAAGCCTGTTTTGCACTCTGAAGAGCCCGGAAAGAGGCCCAGGATGCCACCAGAGTGCATCTGAGAAGGTAAGGGGGCATGGGGGAGGGCACAGGAGGAGGTTTGGGGGGAGGGAGGCCACAGGATATCTATTATCCATAGAAGCTTTGACCAAAGCTTCTAAGAATACTGGATTATCTTATTCGTGGATGGATAGGGCCTTACAAATAGGGCCCTATTCAATCAGTCCACAAATCTCAGAATTTGTTCATATTTGTACAAATTCCAAATGGAACTAATAATTCATGCAGATCCGTACTGGCAGGTGAGATTGTTCGTGCCAGTCTGTCACTCTCCCTACTCATGAATACTCTGGACTGGAAAATGTGCCTAAGAAATGGGATGAAAACTCAAGTGCCACACGCTACCATTCCTAAAGTGCTACTGAGACCTTTTCATTCTACCCTGCAATGTAGCCTGTATTAAAACGAATGATTCCAGGAAAGGCTTATAAAGGAACTCTAACCACAAGAAGGTAACTCTTTTTGCTATTTTCCTTCCTTATATATTGTGGGAAAGGATTGTTTGTAATTTCAAAGAACACAGAAAACTACAGCAAACACTTTTTACACTGAACCAATTCAAGTCACACACAGAGAGACATGAGTAGCTGAGTCGAATAGTGGGCTGGGATTCACTTGCTGACATATACATTATTAATATTTAATACCCAAAGGTATTTGAATACACATTTTCTTCTAAAATATTATTAAGCTTTGGGGGATGGGGGATATTTCCAGGATCGTGGCCTTAAATTGTCAAAAATTACATTGTCATTTCTAAGGAAATAGAAAACAACATTTTGAATTGCATGTTCAGTTAAAAGCTGTGGATTGGCTCTTTCCCTTTTGGAACTATCTGAAGTTAAATTGTTAAGGCATTTATCTTTTGAATGGTCATATTTAGTTCATAATCTTTGGGTGGCCTCTTAACTAGCTAGGGTCACTGGGAAATGGAAAACACACACACAAACACAAGTATCTTCCCAATGTAACAGTGAAGGAAAATAAAGCTAGCAAAGAATCTGGAAATCTCATTGTACCATTTCCCAAAGGTTCAAGAACAAACATTTGCCACTGTGCCTCCATCACACTTCATCCACACGGGACTCAGTGTGGGCTGGGTGAGGGCACTAAAACTCTTGTCCTGGCTTGATATCTTTAAAGAGGCCTACAACTGGCTCAGTGCCAGTATTTTGGACCACAGAGGTATTTGAATAGTGTGCTCTTGTGGCCAGTATACTACAGGAAAACACTTCTAAAAGTGGCTGCCACAAAACTAGCTAGGCAGAAAACTCTGAAGACCAGGAACTTTAATTCCCACCCATCAGAACCTTGATGTTGCTTTTGAGAGTTCTCCAGAGGCAGCAACAAAGACTGGAGAGGAAAGGGCCATTCAGATGTGGATGCCCCTTTCCACTCCACCAGAAACCCGTCTGGAATGGAACCCTGCATGTAATGGTGGAAATGGCTTTATTGTCCAGTGATAACAGTTTCTAAGATGTGCTGCTATATTATTACAGGTGTACATCACTTCAGGGTCAAAGGGGTTAATTTACTGTCTATATTAGAGTTGCTGATTGGCTAACTCTGCCGTAACAGTTTGTATGTCACACTTTCTGTATCTAGCTTGTAGTAGAAAGATGGACTCTAGCCTCTCTAGACATGTATGATGTAAATAAGTTATGACTCACAAGTTATAGATAAGTTGTTATGTTGAAACAAATTAAGAAGTTTCATGCTTCAAGTTTGTTCTTTAGCATGCTCTCGGTGAAAGTATAGTTTCTTGAATGTAAAAGAAAACAGCAAATAGGTTATGGGCCCATAGATCACTTGGTAGGAGCCAAGAAGAAAAGCTGCATATCTAACTCATGAGGAAGACTTCCAAAAGGAGCTGAAACATGTCTCTGAGAGAAGGAGCGCAACCTTTAAGCACCAACTCGTCAGGAAGCATGAGTCAAAACCTTTGCCTTGCATTGCCCCCACTAAAACGCTTGGAGCAGCATAATTTTACAGTCTGGAAACATTGCATGAAATACATCCTAACAATGCAAAGGATTCACTATGTCCCTACAGAGGATTCTCTGACTACAGATCAGGATACAGTGACAAAATTTGAAGTTGATAACGCAAAGTTGTCATCCGCTCTAAACAATAAAGAATCCAGTCTTCTGTTAAGTTGCAAAACAGTTTTGGAAATCTTTACAGGATTGCTATGCAACTAAAACAGTAAATCAACTTAGATACTTAAGATGTAAACTATAATGCTCAAATGGAAAATGATGGGAATGTAGACAGCCATGTTCAGTATATGCTAGAACTTGCATTTAAAATTTGAAAAATAGGAAAAATTTTGGATGGGGCCTAAAAAATATGAGTATAGAACTGCTGTGTTGGAAGCTTAATCATGTATTAGGGTATCTTCATGATTGTGAACTAGATAGAACATAGTCTAGAAGAATATCTGCATTGAAGGTTGACCATGGTGCAAAAGAGTCCTAAGAAAAATGTTGAATGCTATATTTGTGGGAAAGCGGGTCATTTGGCAAGGGACTGAAGACAAAAAGTTGCAAGCAAAATGGTGGGAAAAATCTCCAGTCTTGGGAGCGCTAATTTGCATAGCAAGAGTTACGTCAACTCAGCCAGAAAGAAGTGGCCCCCTACAGGCAGAGAAGATAGCAAGAATTCAAGCAAAGAAAATATTTTCATGCTTGATACAGGAGCAAATTGTCATGTAGTGAATGATAAATCATTGTTTGTGGATATTAATTCTTGTATTGATACTTTAACACAAGCAAACAGAGATAGTTTTAATGCATCTGCAGAAGGGACTATTAAGATAAAAATTGCAAGTATTTATGGGGAGAATACACAGCACACTTTGCTGGACACTTTGTGGATGCCAACTGCCCAAGAGAATCTGATTTCTGTACCCAGACTTCTAAATGAGAATCCTAAGACTGAAATAATTAAAGGCTACTGTAAAATCTTTGACAATGAGCTTGGGATTGCGTATTTAGTAAGAAACACGACAATTATTTCTACTTAAGAAATGTTGAGAAAATAAATATGTTCTGTTCAAAAAAGGAAATTGTTGCCATACTAACTGTTTATATGCTTGGCATGTGAAATTATGCCACAGAAATTTTGAAAGTACAGAAAGGTATATTTTGAATTGTGGCATAAAGTTGGTTGAATGTGATAAAAAGCAACAAGAAAGTTATATCAAACTTCTCAGACTCAAGTTATGGAAAGAGTCCATAGTGATCTGATTGGGTCACTAGTGCCATCCCTAGGCAGCGCCCAGTATGTCTTGACCTTTATTGACCATGCAAGTCATTTTGCTTATGGGTATCTGATCAAGCCAAAGGATCAAGTGCTGCATAAATTTAAAAGCTATGTAGCTGCTGTTAGAAGCAAATTTGGAAAAGCCCCACAGATTCTGTACACAGACAATGGTAGTGAATACTGAATTCCAGAAGTATCTTGAATCTGAAGGCATAGAACATGCCAGAACTGTACCATAAACCTCAAGCCAGAATGGGAAAGCAGAAAGATTCAATCACACTATAATGGAGACAGCATGATGCTTATTAATGCAAGCAGACCTACCTGAGCCTTGTTGGGGAGAAGCAATACAGTTGTCTACCTTCATAACAGGATCATATATAAAGCTACTAGAAAAAGTCCTTTTAAAATATGGCACAAGAGAAAACCAGGCCTAAAACACCTGAAAGCTTTTGGAGCAAAAGTATATTTCCAAAGAAAAAGGAGGAAAATTAGATCCTAGAGCAAAGCTTGCAGTTCTAGTGCTCTACAATCAAAATTCTAAAGGCTATCGAGTGATGAATCCTGAAACCTTTGAAGTAAACATACTAAATATAGCTTATACTGATGACAGCTTTAAAGAAGGAATAAAGCCAGGAACCTGAATTTACCTTCACAGAATGGGTCAGTGTACAACATATTACAACTGTAACTCAGGTACAAGATACACATTCAGAAGGGGCATCTGGAGAGGCGAAATCACCAGAAAAAGGAGAAGTTCCTGTTCTAAAAAGAACGAAAAGGGCTAACAGAGGAACTTTACCCAAAATATTTGAAGAGCCTCCTCCTTTTTCCATGCTCATTTAAAGTTCCAGATCTTCAAGATTGGGAACTTTTAGATGGGGTCCTCTTGGAGACCTGGATCTTGAAAATCCAGATCTTCAGGAAGACCACTTGTGTTCCACGGGCCTGCTAACACCCAATAGGAATGGGTGCTGAGCAGGGCACCATGGGGACACCGAAGAACCCTTTTCTGGCTCTGTTTGACAGGAGCCAGAAGAGGGCAGGGCAGAGAGGTGGGCTTCACAGCTATGAAGCCTGTGCTCAGCTCCATAAACAGTTACGGAGCTGACTGCAGGCCTCCAGAACTGTCAGGACCAATTCCGCCCCACCACTTGCAGCAACAGAGCTGCGAGCCAGCTGTGATGGCTATGGAGGCCTGCAGGGAGCGGCAGAGGGCAAGGAGGGGTTAGTGCTATCTCTCCTTCGCCCTCTGCCATGGCGATTGTCCCTCCACTGCTGCCCAGAGTGGCATAGGGGGCAGGGAAGGGGGCAGCCATCCCTCTCCTTCCCCCCAGCCACCCGGAGAGGTAGAGGGTGCAGGGGAGGGGTAGCCATTTCTCCCCTTTCCCCCCAGGCACCTGGAGAGGCAGAGGGGAACTCTGCCCCACCACTCCCCCCCCCCCCCCCGAGGCAGATGCAATGAGGAGAGAGGTGGCGGAGGTGGAGGCAAGCCCCCACCACTGCTGCCTCCTGTCCAAAGCAGCTGTCATCAGGATGTGGGAGGGGTAAGGTGGCAACTGCTGCTGCTGCCACAAAAGCAACTCTCCAGCCATTGTCGTGGCTGTGGCTGCAGCCTCACCCCTCACGTCTCAATGGCAGCTGCTTTGAGCGGGAGGAGGGAGGCAGCAGTGGGGGGGGCTTTGGCTGTCTTGGAGCCCCTATGGCTGCATGGGGGGTGGGTGATCGGATCGGATCGCCCCCCCCCCATGCAGCCCAGATCTGTCACCCTCCCGTGCCGTTGTGGCAGCTATGGAGGCTGCCTTGCATGTAGCTGTCAATCAGGGCAGAGCTGGCTTCACATGTCTGAAGACGCCATTGTGGTCCCCTTTAATCAGGTCTGAAGGAAATCCATATTTAAGTGCCTGAAGGACCCATTAAATCCAGAATTCCCCTGCCCTCATGGGGACAGGGTCTATTTGATGAGCCCTTAGTTGGGTCCCAGTGGGGATATGGCCTTCCCAATTGGTACCAATCAGGTTCCTAATCAGGTTCTAAGCCAATGGAAAAGGGCCCTGTGTTTGCTATATGAATGTACAAAATAAGATTGAACTCACAGGCTGGGACAGAATGATTCAGCTACTCACTTCAGAAGAAATGATAGCCAATATATTGACTAAGCCACTGAATAAACTGAAATCTGAGAATCTCCATGAGGTTATGACTTCATAACTCAAGTGATTGACACTTGAAAAGGGGTTTGTTGGTATATTATTACAAGTGAACATCACTTGAGAGTAAAATGGGTGAATTTTCTATGTATATTAATGCTGCAGTATGGGAACTGCTGATTGGCTAACTCTGCTGCAACTGTTTGTATGTCCCATGCTCTCTCTCTCTCTCTTCAAGCTAGTAGAAAGATGGACTTTAGCATCTCTAGACATGTATATCTGATGTAAAGAAGTTATGAGACTCACAAGTTATAGATCAGTAATGTTATGTTGAAACAGATCGAAGAATTTGTATGCTTCAAGTCTGTTCTTTAACATGCACTCTGCTCAAGTATAGTTTTCTGAGTGTAAAAGGGAACAACAAGACGGAAAAGCTTTACTTCAAATTAAGAGGGAAGAAAACAGCAAAAGAAAAGTTTCAATCCGTTCTGCCAAATGATTAGTTAGAAACATCATTCAGTTTAATTTACCTTCAGCTCTTACTCCAATTTTTCCTTTAACAGAATTTGAATGCACAGCCGGGTCACATCTGTTTTGGCTTTATGTTGCTGTGGTGGTGGAACTTTATCATTTAAATCAGGGGTGTCCAAACTTTTTGCATTTCTGGGCCACACTGGAAGAAGAATTATCTTGGGCCTTACACTGAATACATGAACACTAACAAAAACCGATGAACAAAAAAATAGCTCAGTGAATAATTTCATAATGTTTAAGTAAAGTGCTGTGCCGTATTCATAGCTGTCCTGGGCTGCATGAGGGCCACAGGTTTAAAACCCCTGATTTAAATAATACCAGGTACACATCAGAGAAGAGAGGTGCACGGATATTCAAAAATTCAAAAATCTGATTTGAATCCGTTGAATCTCGACATTCTAATTTGAGTCGGATTTTCAAAAATCCAAATTTACACATTTGGATGAATTTCGGATTTTCAAAAATCCGACACGGATTTTTGAATGACTCAAATGAGAGGATCCATATCCAACATATATGAATGTGCATGAAAATTATACATATTTGCACATATAATGTGGAATGAAAACGGGACACATATGAGATAAATATGGATTTGTGCAAATTCATATAACGGATACGAATCTTATCGACATTTGTATATGCGGATACAAATCAGATTTTGGGAAGTACAGATAGCTCCGGAGTGTCTTTGAAGTCTGTGCTGATCTTCGAAGTAAACTTTGAAGTGACTTCGGAGTGACTTTGGAGTCACTTTGAAGTTCACTCTGATCACCACAGACTTCAAAGACACTCTGGAGCTATTTTGCACAGACTTCAAAGTGACTTTGAGGTGACTTCGAAGCTTAGGTTTTGGGGCTCCCCCCCACAAAGGGTGCCCCTTCCCCTAGCCTCCTCTAGACCCCACTGCCAAACTAACGTGGAAACAGGCTCCCTTTAATCCATATTTTCTGGCTGAAGACCCCATTGTAGACCCCATTATTGGAGTCTACAGAAAATCCGGATTAAAGCCCAAAAAGTACCCATATGATCCAGATTTCCTGAGGTGCAGTGGAAACAAATGTGTCCCTAATGGGTGCCGTGGTGGAAATGAGGTCATCCGGCTCTCACCCAAATGGGTCCTTAATGGCTGCTAAAATGGGTAATAAGTGACCATGGAAAAACACCCCAGGAGTCAGTAAGGAAATGGCTTTAATCTAAATTAAAATGATTAGGGTTTTTCTCAGTGCAGAGCTTCTCCCCCAAACTGTGGTTGTGGAGGAAACCAAATAGTCTCTGGGCTAAGTAGTTAATTTCCTACTTTAAAGTGAAAAAAATTACATCAATCTGGAATTGACTTTCAGCAGATTTCAGTTGACAGTCTGCTGGGTAAGTTGATGGAGAAAGAAATCCTGTCTTGGATCTAACAACAACAACAATATTTTGGCAATATGGAAAAAAATGTCATTTTATGAGTCTGTGTGCATTTTTGGTATTGTCTGTACAGCTATTTGCCATAACTATCTGGAAGTCCCACATAACAGGACAAGAAATCAGTACTGGAAAGCCAAGAAGATTATTTCAGCTGCAGCAGGTAAGAGGAAGTTATTACAACAAACAAACAAGGCTAGAATATGGCTATTTTCATGATCTCAAAAAATTCCAGGAAATGATTTATTTATTTATTTATTTACATTTCAAGAGTGTTCTTTTTCAGTTAAAAACATTAAAATGAGAATATGTTGCAAAGTCTTACAAGTTGCAGAGGTGGTCACAGCCAGAGTCCAAGTGGACCTTTAACTATACTGTTTATACCATGCAGCAAAGTTCACAAATGAATTCACAGAAGGTCAAGCAAGCAACTTAGAGCTTTTCAGTGTAGTTAAATTTGTTGTGGGAATGGGAACACACAGTTAGCAGGTTACACCTATTAGAACTTTGACAATGCTGCCACCTACTGGACAGCTGCAGTTTTCTGTAGATTATTACCATTATGTTTAAAGGGAATTCGGTGAGGCTGGTTTGTGAAATGACCAGGGCTGTGGTCACACCTGAGTTTAATCCCGTTTCAGTCCACTTTCAGAGTGAGAGAACACATCAGCAAAGTGAACAGTAATTTCCTGAGGTGAATTTCCTGAGTTATTTAACATTGAAAGAGAACAGCTTGTCACTTTGCTGATGTGTTCTCTCACTCTGAAAGTGAAGCTTGATTAAATCTTAGTTGTGGTCACACCTAGGGTTTAATCCAGCTTCAGCCCACCTTCAGAGCAAGAAAACACACCAGCAAAGTGACCAGTAATTTTATTTCCACATTCTCTATCCCAAAGGTGAATTTTCTGAGTTATGTAACACTGAAAGGAAACACCTTGTAAATTTGCTGATGTATTCTCTCACTCTGAAAGTGGACTGAAGCTGGATTAAACCTTAGGTGTGACGACAGTCTAAATCTAGAGAACTTAATCTTGGCTTAGCAGATTTCTTAAGACTTTTAGGACAGTCTAGGAACAGTCATCCTACATCTTTTCATCCCTTTCAGTTAGGGTGCCACCAGATGTAGGCTAAAACCTGTGATTCTCCTGGGACAATGTTTGAAATGCCAGATGCATTTGCGGCATTTGCGCTGCCAGGACAGTGAGCCGATATCTCCTAATGCTGCAATTACAAGAAATCCAGAAATGATGTTGGGTTTCCCCTAACAGCAATGCTTATCTGGTGTCTGCTTCTTGATTTCATTATCATCCCACTTGTGGTCCCAAAAACAAAGAGAGGTAGGCAGGTCCTTGGCTAGCTTTCAGGTTGCTACAAGTGGAATTCTAATAAAATGAGCCAGCAGACATACAGGTAAACATACAAGCACCTTCTGGGTGACGAGAGACCATTGCAGGAATGTCCTTTATAGGAGGCACACGAGTATTCAGAACATTCAAAATTCAGCTGAGTTTGAACAAACTTGAATCAAATGTTACGGTATTTGTAGGCTAATATTCAAACGAATATGAATGTCTCCAGACATTCGTACAAATAGTTCAGACATTCTTTAAGCTGGGGAAACGTATCAGATACGTATCTATTCATATCAGATACATAATTTAGGCATGTGCACAGATATTAAAAAATTCAAAAATCCAGTTCGAATTTGATGAATTTGAATCGGATTTTCAAAAATCCAAATTTCCGAATTTACACAGATTTTGAATATTCAATTGAATAATTCGACTGAATAGATCCTTTTATATCACACCTGAATATCAGGTCTATTTGCACTCATAACATGGGATGACAATGGGATGCAAATGGGATGTAAACACAATGCAAACAGGATGCACACGAATTCAAAAAATCAGATATGAATGTTGCCTATATTCGTATCATTTGATTCAAGTTGGAATTTTGAAAATTCAGATTTTTTATTTATTATTTATTTATTTACATTTCTATCCTGCCCCATACCCGAAGGTCTCTGGCTGGGTAACAACATATTAAAATAGAATATACATTAAAAGACATTAAAAATTCACACAAGTGTAAAACAATATACAATATGTTTAAAATGACAGTGTCTGTGCTGGGTGGGTGGGGGGCATAAGCAGCTCAGCCAAAGGCCAGGGCAAAGAGGAAGGGGCATGACGCAGCTCGAGAGGGAGGCTATTCCATAGTCTGGGGGCCATCACAGAAAAGGCTCTCTCCCGGGTGCCCACCAACCTCACTACTGAAGGTGGTGGGACAACCAGGAGGGCCTCACCACTTGATCTTAAGGCACGGGCAGGTCAATATGGGCGAATGCATTCCTTTAGATATTTTGGGCCCAAGTCATTTAGAGCCTTATAAGTCAGAGTCAAAACCTTGAATTGGGCTCGGTAGCGAATTGGCAGCCAGTGCAATTCTTTTAAGACTGGCATGATGTTCATCCAGCTAGGTGTTCCGGTCAGCATTCTAGCGGCTGCATTTTGCACTAGCTGCAACTTCCAAACTGTCTTCAAGGGTAGCCCTGTTAGCTGTGAGAAAGAGTGAAGGAAAAAACACAGTCGGATGTACGGAAAGATTTTTTCAAAACACACTGATAGTGAGTCTGTCTCTCTCCTGGGAACGGACTATGAAGCAGATATGCTGCAAGGTCGACAAGTGTTTTCGAGCACGTAGGCCAAATTGGGAGGGGGAGACAGAGCTCACAAGCCCCGGAAGTTGTCATAAAACAACGTCCGGTTGCTAGTATGTAAAAGGCTTCTGTAGTCTTTGCTTGTAACCTGTTTTAGCTTTTTAGCCGTATTGCTTATGTAGTTTGCTTGCTGCTTGCCAAGTATGTAAACTGATAAACATGGAATGGATTGGAGATCCGCCAGGCTAATGCCTGAACTTGCTTTCTATATGCCTTTGTAATCTTACTTGCAATAAAACGTAGAGTTAGAAGTAACTCTTGGACTGCCGTGATTTTAATGAGCTGGAATGCTGTAAGCTGGGAGCAGAGCCAAGGAATTCTGCCGGCGTAACGAAAAGCCAGGAGACGAAATAGCAATCAGGTAACCACTCTGCATCCACATCTTATCTACAGATCTTATCAAGATCTCAACAAGCCCCATGTAGAGTGCATTACAGCAGTCCAATCTAGAGGTTACCAGAGCATGGATAACTGTGGCTAAGTCGTCTCTATCCAGAAGAGGCTTCAGTTGCCGGACTAGCCGTAGTTGGGAGTAGGCGCTCCTGGCCACAGCCTCCACCTGAGCTTCAAGTGTTAGCGTGGAGTCCAGGAGTACACCCAGGTTACGGACCTGTCCCTTCCAGGGCATTGCAACCCCATCAAGGACAGGGTATCTCCCAACTACCCGGACCCAAGACCTTGTAACACACAGCACCTCTGTCTTGTCTGGATTCAGTTTCAATTTATTCACCCTCATCCAGACCATTACCACTTCCAGACACCTGTCAAGCACTTCAACCGCCTCTCCTGATTCAGATGGTACAGAGAGATAGAGCTGGGTATCATCAGCATACTGATGACACCTTACTCCAAATCTCCTGATAACCTCTCCCAACGACTTCATATAGATGTTAAATAGCATGGGAGATAAGATCGATCCCTGAGGAACCCCACGGGGGAGTGCCCAGGGAGTCGAAAAAGTATCTCCCACAGCCACTATCTGGGATCTATACTGGAGATAGGAGTAGAACCAGTGCCAAGCATTGCCTCTCACTCCTAAACTCCATAGTCTCTCCCAAAGGATACCATGGTCAATGGTATCAAAAGCCTCTAAGAGATCCAGGAGAACCAACAGGGTAGCATTCCCCCTGTCTCTCTCCCGGAGAAGGTTATCAACCAGGGTGACCAAGGCAGTTTCCGTGCCCTGACCGGGTCTGAAGCCAGATTGAAATGGGTCTAGATAATCAGCTTCTTCCAAGCATGCTTGCAGTTGAACAGTGACAGCCCTCTCCAGAACCTTGCCTAGAAAAGGTATGTTGGCCACCGAGCTATAGTTGTTTAGGTCTTCCGGATCCAGGGAGGCCCTCTTCAGGAGGGGGCACACCACAGCCTGTTTCAGGGGCAATGGGACTACCCTTCTCTCAGAGATGCATTCACTACCTTCTGGATCCACCCGGTCATACCTTGTCGGCTAGTCTTTACCAGCCATGAAGGGCAGGGATCCAGAGAGCACGTCGTCGGCCGCACCCCTGCAAGCAGCTTGTCCACATCCTCAGGCTGCAATAATTGAAACTGATCCAACCAAACAGGACCTGACAGTTCTCTGGACGCCTCGTCTGGACTCTGTCCAATTGCGACATCCAATTCCCTACGAATCTGGGCGACTTTGTCCTCAAAGTGCTTTGCAAAATTGTCAAAGCAGATATTGCTTGGCCCTGGCTCATGCTTCTTTGAGCTTGGTTTTCTGAGGCCATTTACTATTCTGAAAAGCTCTGCTGGACGGCTACTTGAGGATGCAATAGTTGCGGAGAAAAAGTTCTTTTTCACTGCCATCACTGCCACATGGTAGGCACAATAGTGTGCTCTAACCCGTGTTCGGTCAGATTCACAGCCGGATTTACGCCACCTGCGCTCTAGCCGTCGACCTTCCTGTTTCATGGCCCGTAGTTCCATGGAATACCAAGGAGCTTTTTGGGCTCCACAAGCATGCCGAGGGCACTTGGGAGCAATCGTGTCAATAGCCCTGCTCATCTCTCGGTTCCAGAGAGAAAACAGAACTTTGACAGGAGCGCCAGACATACCAAACGGAAAATCCCCCAGAGCATTCAGGAATCGCTCGGATTCCATAAGTCTCTGAGGGCGGACCATCTCAATAGGTCCTACTTCCTCACAGAGGGGAGTTGCCATAGTAAGTCCAAACCTCACCAGCGAATGATCCGTCCATGACAACGGGTTGACAGTCAGCCCTCCTATCAATGGATACTCACCAACCCGCTCTGAAGCAAAAACCAAATCAAGGATGTGACCTGCTATATGAGTCGGGTCAGATACAAATTGAGACAGCCCCATGGTTGTCATGGCGGACATGAAGAACTGAGCTGTTCCACTGAGTGCAGCCTCAGCATGGATGTTGAGATCCCCCAACACCACCATGGCAGAGGCGTCCAACACCACGTCTGAGACCACCTCAGCCAGCTCAGATAGGGAGGATGCTGGGCAGTGGGGTGAACGGTACACCAGCAGCATCCCTATCCTGTCTCTCTGGCCCAACAGCATAAACAGGCCCTCAACCCCCGTTACAGCGCGAACTGGTTGTCTGGTGAGGGAGATGGAAGTCCGATGGACTTTTTGAATCAAATTGATTATTTGAATATTCAAATCGACTTGAATCCCTTATACATATCTGTTCATATCTGATACATATCAAATGATCATACAAATATAAACAAATAGATTGTACCGAATAGAATTTTACCACATTCAAATGCAATCTACTCGCACAATACAAATTTTCAAACATTCAATTCATTTCGAATCTCCCTGGTCGTGAAGAGATGTTGTGAGGACCATTACTAGATCCCTTTTTATTTCTCCATTGATATTGTTATGAGACTGTGGAAACCAGAAATATATCCTGAAGTCTGAAGATCTATGCTTGTGAGTTTTGCTTAGATACAGCTTGAAACCTGTTATCTGAATCCCCCTCCTTTCTTCCCCTTTTGATAAAGACCTCTCACTATTAGAGATTGCATGGTTAAGAGAATGTGAGCCCTAGCTGCACATCCTCAGCCCAGGTCCAGCTGGATGAACTTTAAATAATATTTCCTTTTGTGCTAACTGTTCTTGCCAAAGCAGGAGAATGGAGAAGTGGTTCTTTTGGTGATTTTTTCCCAAGAAAATCCAGAATCTCCAAGGGTGGTAGCACCAGGTACCGAGCACTGCCCACTTGAGAAAAGAGTAGGGTTCCTTCCAGATTAGTGGATTAAAATCTGTAGTTCCTAGAAAAATCTAATCTTACCAGCTATGAAGTGACAACTTGCTGTCCCCACCTGAAATGCAGCTCTCTAGCTTCCTGCTCGGGGAGCTGAGAGACATCCACGTAGTGTGAGCAGTCACATGGGTGAGGTATGCATCACATGAGATGGGGCAGCAGCCAATGGGAGTGGAGCTGATGTCCCAGCTCTTGTTGGCTGTTCTCACCGTTCTGTCCAGACTGGCAGGAACATTCAAATTTACTTAATGCTGCATAGCGAGTGCTGTTATATCAGCATTAAGTAAATTCGCAGTGGCACCACAATTTTTCTGCAACTGTAAAGTACAGTATTGCATAACTCTAATGCAAGATTTATGAACCAAGGTAAGCTGGATGTGATCAAACATGAGTTGGCAAGATTAAACGCCTACATCTTGGGAACTAAAATGGAATGGAATTTATTACTTTAATTCAGATGGACATTATGCCTAATACTGTGGGGGGAAATAGCTTAGAAGAAATGGAATTGTCCTTGTAATCAATAAAATAGTGAAAAAAGTCTATGCTCCACCACTGATGTCAAAGACGCTGAAGGTGGCTAACTTTATCTAACATCTTGTAGAATTACCACCAAAACAAGATACCACTTTCATCATAGGTTTTAGAATGCTGAAGAAGGAAATAAGAAGATAAGTGGAATAACAGGCAAGTTTGGGCTTGGAGGACAAAATGGAGCACAACAAAGACTAACAGAGGGTGTTTCTGCACTAGCTGCAGAAACCGGTTTAACATCACCCCTTAAGTAAGATATAAAACACTTTCCTTAAAATGGCTTCCGCACTGCAGACCTGATTGGAAACTCTTTGCAGATGGTGCTTCTGCATTTCAGTGTGCAAGACTGGTTTTTAAAACTGGTTTTGCCGCTGAGGTCCAGATTAAATGTAAGACCTGAAGGGCCTTTCTGCACATGCCGCCGAAAATGGATCTAAAAGATCCATTTTCTGGCGAAACAGTTCTAAAAAAGAATCTGTCTCAAATAGAGACAGATTCTTGGAGGCCCTGTGCATACGCACACACGCGGGGCAGCAGTGGCAGGGCCGGATGGGAAAACAGATTGGGGTGGGTGCTGTGCGAATGCACCAGCACCCATCCCAAACCGGCCCTGCCGGCGCATGCCCACCTATCAAAGAGGCAGAGTGCATGCTCTGTGAGTCTGACAGGCGGGCGAATCTGATGGCCAGCTTCCCTGCCTTCCCCCTGGCCAAAGAACCGACACTCCGCAGTTCTCTGGCCAGGGTAAGGCGGCTCCTACTCCTACTCTCACCCCCACCCCACCGAGAGTCCCTCTGACTTACCTCATTGTCTCCAGCCCGATTCTGAGGCTGGCAGGGCCAGCGCCAATCATGCATGCGTGCGCCAGAGCCCTGACGGTTCCAGCCATCTTCCCTCCCCCCCTGGGTGATTGTGGGCCATTTCCTCCCCCCTCTCAGGGATTGTGGCTTTTCAAGTCCCATGATCCCTCAGATGGAAGAGAAAAAGCCCTGTGTTATTCCTGAGAGGGGGGCGGGAGGGGCATCCCGGCACACACACCCGGGCAATGCCCTGGATGGGCAGGTCATCAAGGGGGGTGATCCAGGGGTGGGGAGGCAAGCCATCAACCTTCTGCCAGCAGCCAGCATGTCACATGGCAGAGGCATGGGCCAGTATGCTCTGGGCACAGGAGCATCCTTTGCCTTTCTGGCTGCCGAGGAGCATCCTTGCCTGTCAGAAATGCATATGGTCATTGTGCACCCAGAGTGTACCGGGCTTAGAACACTACAGCCTGCTGGCCATAGTGGGAAGAGGCCTCAGGCCTTTCTCCCTGAGTCTCTTTCTGCATTCAAATTTGAGTCAATGTGAATATTTGAATATTCAATTCGATCCAAAATGCGAAAATCCGGATTTTTGGAAATCTGATTAGAATCCAGATTATCAGGATCCATACTTTCAAAAATCCGATTTGAACTCAAAGACACGAATGTTGGCAACATTCGTATCCAATTTTTGGATTTTCGTGCATCCTGTTTTTATTCCATTTTTGTTTTGTATGAATCCCATTTTCATCCCACATTATGAGCACAAATAAACACAATATTCAGATGTGATATACAACGTCCTATTCAGTGAAATCATTCGAAAATCCATATTGGATTTTCAAATATCCGAAATTCGATTGAATGTGTTAATTGGGATTTTCAAAAATCCAATTTGAATTTGAATATCGAAATTTGTGCGATTCGAATCGGATTTTTTAATTTTGAATTTTTGAATATCTGTGCACATCCCTAGTTTGGTATAAAGAGGAAAGAAGGAAGTTGAACTGTATTTACAACAACAGCTCAGTGCTGTGTATCAAGGACAATAATTTTAAACTAATTAAATCCTATACACAAAGCAGTTTTCTAAATAAATAAATAAATAATTTACCACCTTTAAAGATTCTTTTCCAGAATTTCCTATTGATTTTACAAGGGAAAGAAAAGCCGTGCATTTCAGTGCAAATGCTAGATTTCCAAACAAGTCAATAGGGATTATCCACATATCTAAAATCTTCTCCCTTCCTTTACCGTTTCAAAGAGGTTTGTTTTTCGTCTTAAATTAAGGCGTTCCTCTAAGATTTATCGTTTTTCCCCTTAAATGCTCACTCCATCCTCGTATTTCGAAAGAGCAATGCATCAGAGTATTGAAGGATCTGAGGTAGAATATCAATGCTTCCTAAACTTCTTGAATTAAAATGATTATCCAGCACAGGAATTGGGATAACTCAAATTTTTGAGCCACTTCACAAAAGCAGATAAGCAACCACAAACCTGTAAGCAAAGTAATTTTAAAACGTGTGAGTAAATTTTGGTTTTGTACATACGCAGAATACACACATGTGCGCACACACACGAATGCAATTTTCAGGATTCAAATCGATTTGAATGTTTAAAATTTGAATGTATTCACATTAGATTAAATTCAAATACATTTGCAACTATTTGTGCAAATTTTGTATCTGTATTTGCAAAAACGGATGTTGACAACATTCATAAGTGCCTGTATGCATCCTGTACACATCTGTACGAATGCGGGAAAGATGCCTATGGGCAAGTATGCACCATGTCCGTATTCATACACAAATGTCCAAATAATTCATACAAATGATTCAAAAATTCAAAATTCATTTGAACATTTAAATTTGAATTTCTAGACATTCTATTCAAATTCGGACAAATTCAATCAAATTTTGAATGTTTCACATATTTGCACATTGTTAACACACTCACACACATTTTATTAACATTTCAAGACTAAGCTCTCATTCAGATTGGAATCTAAACCCTGGAACCTGTGATATCTGAGAAGGAAACTTCTCCCATTTCCAGCTGTGTCACTTCACCTGCTTTCCAGATCTAATATGTTCAGTTATAAACTTGTACTTCAAAGTCACGTTCTTCCTTGTCAGGAGGCAATTGTAGGGAAATGATTGCTTTTTGACCTTGGCTGCTATATACAGTATCAAAATGCCACATTTCAGTCTCCCAACAGCAGTATAATAAAGGACATATATAACAGTGCCAACCTGAAGGAAGCAAATAAAGGATATTTAAGAATGATGAGATAAAAAGTTGCTACTATTGGCTCAAACTGCTCAAAGGAAAAGAAATCATTGACAAGAATAAGGGTGAGGCATTTCTGACTAGGCCTAATTAGAGCTCTCACCCTACAGAGAAAGAGGCCCTGTCACTCTGGGGCAAGCCCCAAGCAAGGAAGAATAGCTAACACTCGGTTTATCCTGAAATGATTTGCTAATCTTGGGGGGGGGTGAATTCCTAAATGCCCATAAGGTCCCCATGTACATTCAGTAATGCTGATAATGAAAGAGCAACAACAACACCTAATTTGTAGCAATGAACATTTTTATTTTGTTTAGCAAATCAAAATCTCAGAATACAACAAACTCTTTTGACAGTTTACAAAAGAAAGGAAGGAAGGGAGAAAAGGATAGGGAGAGATCGTCTGAAACAAGCTTGAAATAACTGTAGTACGAGTGATTGCAAGAGTATAATAGCAAATAGCAAGGATAAAGCAATCAGATTAAAAAATGTGGAACTATTCATAGGATTCAAAATCTGATCGAATGTGCTGACCGTTGACATTCAAATGTCCCGAAATTCAAAAGTAAACATTCAAATCGAATTTTGAATTTTGGATCTATTTGTTCAAATTATCCGGGCATTCATATCTGAGGCTTTTCCGCACTGCAACGCGTTCCAAACGGAACGCGTTCAGGCGGGAAGCTTAAGACAGCTTCGGGCGCTTTCACCGTTCACACACAGGCACGCCGGAACGCGTTCCGGCGCGCCTGTGTGTGAACGGTAAAAGCGCCCGGAGCTGTCTTGGCCGGCAAAGGCCGGCCAGGGGCGCGGAGACAGCTGCGGAGGCAGATCGGCAATCAGCTGATTGTCAAACAGCTGATTGCCAAACCTGCGCCGGCGGGGGAGGCGGGCCCACGGCTGTTCGGGAGCGAGAAGCAAGCGCGAATCCTTCTCCTCCCGAACGCCTTCGGGCAGTTCGTCCGCGCCCGAACGCATGTAGAGCACTTCAAAGTGCTCTACATTTGGAACGCGCGAGAGACAGCTCCGGATACGTCGGATCGCAAGCCCCGCGGCGGCAATGCGTTTGCCGCGTTCTGGGCTGTCTCCCGCACGTTCCAAACACCCCCGTGCGAAAACGTCTCTGTACAGTTTCATACATAATGCGTACTTGAAGATCCGCATCTTTCCCGCATCCTTACTCGTTTGTATGGATCTGTAGGATGAAAATGTGTTGCATATGGAATAACTACGGAATGGATACGGACGTGTACAGATGTGGGGAAGATGCGTACGTGCACATACGAATGTTGTATGGAATACAAGGAGAAGGAATGGCTTTAAGGTTTATCTTCTCTTTTTAAAGGTGACCTTGAAAATGCTTAGAGAAAGCTAGAGAGAAAAGCAATTACATTTTTCAAATTACATACCATTGTTCTCATTCAATTTGATAAGCACTTTTAAGAAATCTAAAAGAAGGGTTAGATATGTCTGTTACATAGGCTAAGGAAACTCACTTCAGCAAAGGCAGTTTTAAAATGAGATGTAGAATTTTTATTTCTTTATTTATCCAATTGGGCATTACGATCATTTTTAAAAAGAGATCTCTCTCCCCCACCCCCACCCCGCCCATCTTTCGGAAACTATGAGCTGATTTCCAGGTGTTGCCCTTTTTCAGACAATAGTGGCTGTAAATTTGTCCCTTAAATTAATGATGAATGAATAATAGAGCAACAAGAGGCAGATAGTCCAGAACCATCTAACAAAAAGGGCCACCTTCTACCTGAAGCACAACACCAATATGACATCCTATACTCTCACACAGAGTACTCTCACTCTCACTCACCTATGCAGATGCCTGCCATCTCCAACTGGACCACTGTTTTATTTGTCCATTTCTGTCATAGAATCATAGAATCATAGAATGGTAGAGTTGGAGGGGACCTCCTGGGTCATCGAGTCCAACCCCCTGCTCAAGGCAGGATCTCCTAAACCATCTCAGACAGATGGCTGTCCATAGAATCATAGAATGGTAGAGTCAGCAAGTCAGATAAGGTGCGTCCCCATGCAGGGTTTTTAGTCCTGGTTTAGTCCTGTTTGGACTATTTTTGGGGACTATTTTTATTCCAAATTGAGTTCTTGTTAATTAATCCAAATATAGCCATCCCCATGCAGCTTTTTTAGTCCTGGTTTTGGGACTATTTTTAAATGTAAAAAACAGGACTTTTAAATTCCCCCCTGCGCAAACCCTGCCTGCAATAAAGGAAGCAAAATGGCAGTTTTAAAAAGAAATTCTAGCTGCAAATACTTTGGGCCTATTCGCACTTGGCTTTATTCTGGAATATATCCTGGAATAGGGACTTGCTGTACATATGCTAGTGCAGGCTTCAGCTGGCCCAAAGTGAAGTCTGCTAGAGTCTGCATTAGCATGTGGACCACAGACCCCTATCCTGAGATATACTCTAGAAAAAGGCCAAGTGCGAATAGGCCCCCTCTTCTTCACATCTCTCCCTTTTGAGATTACTGGCAAAAGTGTGCTCATGCAGATCTGTGAGGCATCGAACCCAGCATGATTAAATTTGGGAGGCTTTTAACCTCCCCATGCAAACCCTGCCTGCAATAAAAGAAGCAAACCTGAAGGGGCTTTATTAATTACTTTCTTTTTCACACCTGTCCCTTTTGAGATTACCAGCAAATGTGTATGATGAAATGTATCATTTCAAAGTGTTTCAAGTATTTAAAAGCTTCTCCCATGTATCTTTACATGTTTCCAGCAAAAATGTTTTTGAAAGCACCTTTAAGTAAAGGACAAATAAAAGCCCCCTCTCCCCCCTTTCTGCCTTTTTCATACCGTACAGAGCTTTTGTGAACATGGCAAGAGAGGGGGGGAAGATTTACATCTGTAAAAAATCACCCACAGATGGCTGCCATTGGTCAGAAGGCTAGACCTCCACCCCAAATAGCCTGGTATCATCCCCATGTGGGGGGAAATAAGTGGACTTGGCTCCAAAAAGGGGACTCAGTCCTCTTTTCATCAGGATTTTTTTTCTCTAGATTTAGGCAGGATAGTCCTCATAAAATCCTGGAATAATGAATTGCATGGGGACACCTGGTACCGAATTCGGATTACTTACAGTAGCTATCGGGAATTTGAATTATAGTGCCCATGGGGACACAACCATAGGGTATTTTTATTTTGCTTATGACAAATTCACATTGTGATACATTACAAGATAGAAAACAGGAAAAGTCTGGAAAGATCCCATGGTAATATCACAAATCTATACCTAAATCACATATATAGAGTGTTTTTCCACTGCAGCCCTTAGATCCGGATCTAAGAAGATCTGGATCTAAGGAATGGGTACATTCCTTAATCCGAATCTAGTAGATCTGGATTAAGGGAAGTACCCAATGTTTTCCATGGGAGGTGTTAAAAGCTCTGTTTTTTTACATTCCACACCCCTGCTGTGGAAACAGCTTTGCACCCATGTGGAGAATCCGGATTGACCCAAAAGGGGTCGGTCCAGTACCCCAGGTGTTTCGGGGGGTGAGGGGGGCAGTCTTCGAATTCACTTTGAAGTCACTTTGGAGTCACTTCGAAGTCACTTCGAAGTCTATGCAAAATAGCTCCAGAGTGCCTTTGAAGTCTGTGCTGATCTTCGGAGTGAACTTCGAAATGACTTCGGAGTCACTTCGGAGTCACTTCGAAGTTCACTCCGAAGATCACACAGACTTCAGAGGCACTCTAGAGCTATTTTGCACAGACTTCGAAATGACTTCAAAGTGACTTTGAAGTGACCCCGGAGCCTAGGTTTAGGGGGGCCCCAATGGGTGCATCCCCTCCCCCTAGCCTCCTTTGGACCCCATTGCCTGTTTCCAGTGGAAACAGGCTCCCTTTAATCTGGATTTTCTGGCAGAAGGCCCCATTGTAAACCCCATTAATGGGGTCTACAGAAAATCCGGATTAAAGGCCCAAATGTACCCATTAGATCCGGATTTCCCCCATGGCAGTGGTTCCACATGGGTGACATGGTGGAAATGGGATCATCCAGCTCACACCCAAATGGGTCCTAAATGGGTGCAAAAATGGGTACTTTTTGACAGTGGAAAAACACCCATAGTCTCCTGTGCCTTTTGTCACTGTCAGGACATCACATGTATTCCTTGGGTGGTGCTAAAGAGAAGTCACTTTGAGGCTACCATCTAAAACTATCTAAAACCTCGCAGGTGTGGCAACCAATCTTAAATGATCTCCTGGTTATATCACAATTTTTAAACAATGATGCGAAACACAAATAAAAACACCTTTTCTCTAGACCCTCAGACAAGAAATCTTGGCTCTAATATCAGATAGGGTAAGTCAGTGGAGCAGCAGAAAGAGAGGGTTTCTGCCTTTACCATAGATGAACAGAAGAGGGTATTTCTGCAGATAAAGGAGAAAGGCTTCATCCATCACCAATCCTGAAATTCATCTGCAAGGGGAATACTTCTTGCAGCTTCATTGTTTCTGTACTGATTGGTCCTCTGATGGACTGCAAATGGCATCAAAGCAGACCCAGAAAATCAGCAATCAGATTAGAAAGCAATATGGAGAATGTTATCTCTATGTCAGTGATATTTCCATCAAGACATAAGCTATGATAATCAGTTTAGGCAGAAGGAAGCAACTTTCAACCCAGTGCTTTAAATAATGTGGTCAGTGTGTTTTAATAAACAGAATTACTTTTTGAATAAATTATTTATGCTTGAAAGCTAAACAAATTTATGATGAATTAGGAGAATGAAGCTAATAAGGAAATGGGTTGGGAATGAATAAAATGAATAATACCATCAAATTAATTGAGATTTTTTTCAAAAAATGGGGAAATTTAAATTAATAAACAGCTTGACCAAGAAGAAGAAGAAGAGTTGGCTTTTCTACCCCACTTTTCTCACCCATTTAAGGGGACTCAAAGCGGCTGACAATGCTTCTTCTCACCACTACAGTAGGTAGGTGCAGCTGTGAGAGCTCAGAAGAGAGCTGTGCCTAGCCCAAGGTCACCCAGCTGACTTCATGGGGGAGGATGGAATCGAACCTAGTATTCCCAGATAAGAGTCCGGCTCACAAACCAGTAGACCAAACTGGCTCACAAGAACAAAGGGGAGGATTTGATCACACCTAGTTTGATTTATGAACTTCAAAGATATAGCATGGGTCAAAGTAGATGTCAAACCGTCACATTTTAACCATTCCAAATTTAAAGTGTTTGTATTAGGCATCTTTGCCATATTTGATTAGAACTGGTCCCATTCCAGGTGGATGGAAGAGGCACCCTAGTCCACACCTCTGTTTTGGAACATGGAAGTACCATTTTCAAACAAGGTACCTCCAACTATGATTGCACCAATAAAGGGGGTGGCACAGTTGCCACAACGAACAGAGGAGGCTTAGTTGTGGATAAATGCAAGGTGACAGCAATCATTTCTGGTCCACACAGAAGGCCCTTTCCATACAATCTTAGGCACATTTCAGTTTTATAATGGAGAAAGTGATCTGATAAACAGCTTATTTCCCATTTGTTAAGGGCCTATATGCCAAAGACAGAACATTGCATCCAAGTGAGTACCTAATTCAGGCAGTTTCTGCATGTACTTGGCAAGGACTGCTCCAGTGGAACCAGATCAACTGACACACAACTCCAGCTCAAGCTGGAGGGATCCAACTGTCCTGGAACAAGGCCATCCACATTTGGATGGTTGTTCTGGGACAGCTCCAGTGCGCGTTTTGGATCCAGCTCTAAGAGCTTCAACAGCCAGAAACAAAGGTCCATAGCCTTGTAGGACCAATTTCAGCAGAGTGCTTTGACATGTCACCAAAACAAGTGCCCAACTAACCAGAACACAGAGGTGTGTACAACCTTCATATGCCTTTGTGATCTGGTTTAGTGGCTACTAGTCTACTGGTAGACCTTTTTAAAAGATTCTAGTGTTATCCTGGATTAGGTGGCCATTTTGGGTCATCTAGTCCCGTCTATGCTCCAACCAACATGGGTGGGACATAATAGCAGGGACATGGCCTCCATTTTACCATATCAACATGCAGCAGGGAAGTTCTGCCCACCTCCATGGAGCTGCACACCAGTAAGTGTGGGAAGGCCCTTATACGTTGTATGGCATGAACATCATTTTCATTTGCAGTCCTGTGAAAAGTATATAGCAACGATGAGCCACAGATTGGAACCACAGGGCAGGAAGGAAGGGCAATGGCCCAACTGGAAGCCTTGCTTTTATTCACTCAGGGACCCGATCCACCATGTACCAGAATCCTTTGCAGACAATCTCCCTGCCTTTGGGTATGTATGGTGAAAGATACACCGAACGAAATATAAGGATATGTAAACCAGAAGTGCATCTTTATTGATGTGCCAATCTTCCTCTAAAGCCTATGCAAGGCCATGCCTTATTTTTGTCCGGTGATCTTTGTTATTTTAAGAAAGAGAATCATGTCACATAATCCTGGCAGAAGTCATTCGGGGAGCTTCATGAATCAATGGCGATCTGAGCTGAACCTGGCACATATTATCTCAGTACTCTAATTTTAAACTGAATTCTCTGTACTTGAGCAGAAGAACCTGAACACATCTGCTGCTTGCCCTTCATGTCCAACTCAACTTTTATAAGACATACAAAATGTGTCTATGTATGGAAACTGTTGGCAGATGGTTAAATTGTGAGATTTTTTTTAAAAAAAAAATCATTCCATTTCCTCTTTTTCTTTTTTTCTGAAGACCCCCTCAGGAGAACTGTTGGAAAGGATCCTGTCGACCTGCCAGAGTTAATAGTCAATCAGCAGCCTAGTGTAAGAACTTTTCCAAAATCAATGCACCTCTGCTACCAGCAGCAGCACTGCCAAAGCTTGAAAAAACCTGGAAACATAGGATATGACAGCTACTTATAAGTGATAGTCAGGGAGAACAAACCTAGCTTAATGGGTACTAGAATCTTCTTACCGATATGCAAGAAGATGCAGTGGGGTTGGATATGGTCACTGATGATTTTTCTTGGTATGCTCAGCACATGCCAGCAGGCACCTTCTGGTTAGGGATGCACAAAAATATTAAAAAATCCAAATATTCGAAAATCTGACATTCGAATTTGAGTCAGATTTTCAAAAATCCAGATTTTAGGATTTGGATACGAATGCAGATTTTCAAAAATCCGATATGGATTTCTGAACAATTCGACTGAATTCGTCTCCATCTATTGCATCTGAACATTGGGTCTATTTGCGCATATAACGCGGGATGCAAATGGGATGCAAATGAGAAAAAATGGAATGTGGACAGATTCAAAAACTGGATATGAATGTTCCCAACACTCATATCATTCAATGTGAATTGGACTTTCTAAAATATGTATTTTTGAATTTCAATTCGAATTCAATATTTGAATATTTGATTTTAATTGGATTCAAATGCAAAACATGTATTCATGCACATCTCTACTTCTGCTATCCTGGATTGGCATCTTAGTTCAGCAGCAATAATTCCTCTGCCTCCTCTGCCAGTAAGGTGTGATGGGATTCTATAATCAGTATTATGTTGGGCATATTATAATATTGAGAGAGTGGGAGCGAATGAGGAGAACAGGCAGAAAATAAAATGTTGAAGAAACCAGAAATGTTTTATCAGAGAATTGTTGACCCCAGGTTGGCGAGAAGGCTTTTGTGTGTTGAGACTGAAATAAGTCCCAGAACTAGTTATCATTAGAATAAATGAGGAAATGTATAGATGAATGCACAAATAGAATAAAAGGCATGTGCACTCCAGATAATTTTATGATCATTTTATGATGCTGACCTTATGTTAACACACAGTGACATATTGTATGAGGTTAAGTACATCATGATGAGGTGTGCGTTGATTTACTATTAACTGATACCTCTGGAGGTACTGCAGGGATACCATTGTCTTCTGCCTGAGATGCCCAGAAGCAATTGGTGGGCCACTGTGTGAAACAGGATACTGGGCTAGATGGACTGTGATCCGATCCAGCAGGGCTCCCCTTAGGGTCTTATGCAAATAAGGTATGCAGAATCATGCATGGATGGAGTGGATTGCAACTCAGGACTGTAGTGACCCCTTGGGCAAGGTAAGTAGCATAAGGGAAATTATAGCCCTGGGTAAGTAAGGGTTGTGAGTTAAGGGGGTATGGTTTACGAGGTCCCAAAGGGAGGGGGTTAAGCTAGCCCAGATGTTGGACCAATGAGAGTCTGTAGTGGGTACGTGAGACTCTATAAAAGGTCAAGGCAGATGGGTATAAAGGTTCTTTGTTCTGTGTTCTTGGTCAGAGAAGCTCACAGGGGGTTGGGTAGGAAAAGAACTGGGTACGTTACTAGCCTGTTTAATAACTGTAAACTAAGAAGCTGTTAAAATGTATCTGGGCTAGAGTCGGTTAGAGAAAGCATCCCTAGTGAAACCAACTAAAAAGAATACTGTAACTTTAAGAAGTGAGAGTAAAGCCTGCAGAGTGCCACAGTTGGCTAGCGAGGGAAAATCCTTCCACTTTAAGAGATTAACGGAGTAGAGAGGGTGAATATTGTGGAGAGGGCTGCTTGCTGACATGTAGAGGCAGTTTATAAACAGTATTAAAGCTGAATTTTTGGAGTGCAAGTGCACCAAGTGTCAGGCGAGGCAGAGTTCAAGCCCCAGTCGTGACAAGGACCGTGGGGCAGGAAAGGTGAAACACTGGCATCTTTCTTCCATCTGCTGAAATGCATCATTTGTATTGTGTTCCACTGCCTATATAATTCTTAAATGTGCTCTAACAACAGAGTTGATTTCCATGGCTGTATAGCTAAACATTTTTTTCCAGAACAGACCAATGAAAAAGTAATTTATCTATCTATTTGTTTGTTTGTTTGTTATAGTTCTATCCTGCCCTATACCCAAAGATCTCTGGGCGGGTAACAACCTTTAAAACAGCAAATTAAAACCAACTTTAAAGCCAATAATATACATTAAAACATTTGAAATTAAAATTAATTTAATTAAAATGAGAAACATTTAATTGGGTTATGCATGATAGGCACAAACCCACAGCAGCACTAAGCAGGGTCATATAAAGGCCCGAGCAGGCCCACTGGTGCCCCCAAAGCAGCAAAGGTGGCCCTTGGTATCTGTTTTGTTTTTAGTTATTTTGTTTGTTTGTTCTTTCTGCTCACGCTGATGTTCGCCACTTTGCAGCTAAGCAAGGGTCAGTCTATCCACCAAATACTCTCATATGCAAGTGTATTGACTAGAAATGTGCAAAATTCAATATACATTCCAAAATTCAACCAAAATTCAACGGTTGTGTCTGAAGATATTTACATTGAAATGAACACACAGGTTTTGGGTATCCAAAGATCAACTCGAACTATCCTGTTTCCCTGAAAGTAAGACCTACCCCCAAAATAAGCCCTAGCATGATTTTTGAAGGTGCTTGAAATATAAGCCCTGCTCCAAAAATAAGCCCTAGTTACAGTTCATACTACGGTGGATAAATGTAGATTGTTGTTTGTGGAAAAATAAGACATCCCCTGAAAATAAGCCCTAACGCTTCTTTTGGAGCAAAAATTAATATAAGACCCTGTCTTATATTTGGGGAAACACAGTAGTTTCCTGCTGGCAAACATGAATGGATTGATTGAATATTTCTCTTGCACTGTGTTTTTTCCCAGGAAAATGACTATTTTAATGGGCAAAAAAATGTGTGTGTGTGTGTGTGTGTGTGTGTGTGTGTGTGTGTGTGTGTTAAAGCAAAATCAAATGCAAACAAGTGTGGGGCTTTTTAGTAACTGGTTTGACGGCAAACTGAAAATAATGGGTGTTCGCTTTGAGGGCAAATTTTATTTGCGCACCTACCCAGTGTGCGTATGAATATTCTCATGGCATGTCCAAGGGCCAAGGTATCAGCACTGTTTTCTTTGCTGCCTGTGATAGTGACAGTGCATGCAAATCTCCATTATTTATTTATTTATTTATTTATCCCACCCTATACCCGAAGGTCTCAGGGAGGGTAACAGCCTTTAAAACAACATATTAAAACCTATATTAAAACCAATAATATACATAAAAACATTTTAAAGATTCAGCATATTAAAATGCTAAAACATTTCAGATAATTCTGAGGAAAGGGAAAGATGTGGCTCTGAGGTGATTTTGTAGAGAGTGGTGAAGAAGAAACCAAACCAAACCTTTTGTGGTGTAGATTCTGCTTAAGAATATAAGGTACTCACAGATAATTTTATGAATCGTTATTTGATGAATTGTGAACGAAAGCAGCGTGAGCACACCTAGCAGCATCTGGGCTTGAACCTTTGAACTTTCTTTTGCATGATTCAGCTTATGCTTATTATCATTTACCTAACTATGCAGAATTCTCATGGTGGCTCTGGGCAGCGTTCTAACAAGCACTACGCCAGGCCGTATGAAGGGCTCTTGATACAGCTGTGGTTTATGCAAACGTTGCAGCCAGGAACTTTATTACTGGGATGTGCACAGGTAGAGTGTGGGTCTGTCAGCCAGCATACCTGCTGTGCCATGAAGGAACAGGGTCATGTGGACTTACACCATTTTGGTGCATGCAAATGCAGTCTATATTACAACGGCTGCCCAAAAAACTCGTATGTTTACGAGAGTGAAGATAATCTCTGAGACCTTAAATTGAGCAAATGTTTTATGGTGGCAATCTAAATAGCAGCTGCTATGGAGAGGTTAAACACCTAATTTTGTTCTTATCTCTGCTATTAATTGCTGGTCTCTATTTAGTCACTGTTTAAAGGGCTCTTATCAAAAGCAATAAACTTGCTAGCTTCACAATGCATTTATTTCCCTGACATTTAAGTCTTGTGCAAGTGGAATGGGTCCTGACAACTGGCATGAAACAAACACCGTTTTTCTCCTTCTTGTAGCCATTAATCAAGTCACACTCTGTGCCTTAACTTAGCAAAAAGTTGGTAAATAGTATTTTTTAAAAAAGAAAAATGGGAGTCATTTTTCCACAAGCTTGCTTATGTCTTAGTTTTTTGTGTGGGAATGTGTATAATCATGCACTGATTGTGCTGATATTAGGCACTTTCACACTACTCTTCCCATCCACTGGGCGGGAAAGGTGCACGATGCCTCCTCCCTCCTCCCAGGATCGGATACTCCGCTTATTAGATCCTGGGGCCCAGTCATGGGGGCACTGGCGCCTCCATGACTGTGCGTGCATCAGCGCCGTCACCTTTACAACCCTGACACTCTGTGCATGCGCAGTCAAGTCTACAGTTGTCCAAGGTCCCAGCACATTTATGCGGGACCTCAACCTACCCCAGAGCACCAGCAAGAGCAAATGCTCACGTCACTGGATGCTCCACACCTAATCAACAACTATTGCACTTCTGGGAAGAGAGGGCCCACTTGTAGGCTGCAACAGCCTACTCAATGTGCATATGTTCTTCTTCACAGGTGCACTAATTACTGACTAGAGGCCAGAGTGTGAAAAGGCCTCAAGACTATCTAAGAAGTAGAACTTGGGATGCGGCAGCTGAAAATATTCTCCTTATGTAAAGCAATCCTGGGGAGGAGGTCAAGTGAAAAGTGTTAGGACTCATTGCCAAAGAGATCTGGAAAGCACAATGTATAACGTGCCATACAATTTATCGTGTAGCCACATTTAAAATACTGTAGTGTTCACAATTCTCATTCTTGGATTTGAAAGTATACTACAGGGATATGAAGCCAATAAATGGGAGAGGGTGAAGGGTGCAAAACCTTTGAGTCCATTGCCCACAAACCCCAAGGATATATTTATCACACTAAACAAGCGACACAGTGTTGCTTATTCCTTCAATTGTATATACAGTGTGCAATTTAATTGGCATGTCCTACGTAGTCGAAAGCAATGGAAGCTCATTTTGACTCTTTAGATTTTAACTGTGTGAAGAATTAAAAGAGAAAAAAAAAGTATATGTTATCTGTAGAATTCATGCCCTGACAACAAAAAGTGGAACCAGCGATCATATTGGGCCCAAAGTAGGCCCTTACGGTAAGTTAATTTGATTTGCTGTAACTTCAGTTATCTGCATTTCCATAAGCAAAGCCATTAGTCTTCCAAGGAAAATAACTGTCTAATCACACTAACCCCGTGGCATAGTTTATGCAAGAGCATTTTTTTTAGCAGGAGAATATTGTTTTGCTATATAGTCTGTGAACTAATTATATAGAAATGTCTGGCATAAATTAAACACTGTTTGCTTTGTCAGTGAAATAAAGCAGCTGCCAGAACACTTTACAACTTATAAAAGAAGGATAACTTCAACTAAGGTTTATTTATAATGTGTATTAGAAGGGGGTTGCTATAATTCTATTTCAAATGCTGTGTTTTGTGTTTCAATTGATACCTACATTTAAATTAAACATTTATAGAGAATTTTCTAATGAATGCCTAAAAGGCACATAAAATGAAAAGGTGAATATATGAGGGCTATTCAGTTCTGTGCATTAAAATTACAACAACAATTTGCAGTTACTGAAAATAATAAAGGCAAGGGATGAAATGATTGATTTTATGCACAAATTTTGCAATAGATCGATTTGCTTATTATGGGTATAGATCAATTCATTGTAAAACTATCACAATGGGATAATTTTCTTCTAATTCATATCATTTTTCTGTGACTCCACATAAACTGACAGAATAAGAATAAACAC